>JAUIMM010000189.1:3875000-5075000 GCA_031769625.1 Taudactylus pleione | reverse complement strand
TGATGGGAGAGATGTCATGACATCTCTCCAATAGTGCCGCGTTTGAGGACGGAGGAGCAGACGGCGGCGTGTGCAGGAGTGGGGATTCAGGTAAGTATTGTGTTTTGTTTTTTTCGTGTGTCTTTTTGCTATATATGTAAGGGGGATTGGTATGAAATACCACCGGCCCTCTGGCTGGCAGTTCGAATCCAGGCAGCGGGAGGCCGACAGAGGCAGCGGAAGCCCGACAGCGCTGGAAATCCTGATCGTCCCTAAGGTAAATAAAAACTAACCTAACCCCCTAACCGTAACCCTCGTTAGGGGTGCCTAACCCTAACCTCCCCCCCAAGTGCCTAACCCTAATCCCCCCTCTAAGTGCCTAACCCTAACCCCCCTTCTCCGCTGCCTAAACCTAAGTCCCCCTGGGGGGTGCCTAACCCTAATCCCCCCTCTAAGTGCCTAACCCTAACCCACCCTTCCCCGCTGCCTAAACCTATTTCCCGGGGGGGGGGGGATTTAGGGTTAGGCACCCCCCAGGGGGACTTAGGTGCCCTAAACCTAACCCTCCCCCCCCGCAGCTGCACTGTTTCTTTTGTGCCATATGTCATTGACACTCATCCCATGTCTGATACTTGTATGACATAGGAAAGCAGCATCTGACTTATAAGTTCACTTATCTTTGATATTAACATTCTATCTAGGTTCAATTTGCTTCATATTCTCCCAGTTAGAAGGGAGGGACGCCTTCAATATATCAATCATTGTGAATTTAATTGTGTATTATATCCGTGGTTTTCAGCCTTTTAATATTTGTCATTTGTTACTTTTTATGATACTTATATTTTCACTTATTTTTGCCACACCTATATGTGCATATAATATTGTTACCCCATATGTGATACTCAAGAGCATAACATTAGATCTATGATCAGGATTGCTGATTGCTTTATTGTTATTCACTTACTATAGTTGTTATACGGTCCAATTGGACTTGTTGCTGAGAATATATTTAATACTCTCCCTGTGTTGATATTTATCTTAGGGGTGCAGCCAGCACATACAGGATCACTTGTGATCACTTATCTTTGTTTGTCAGTCTGTCTTGCATTTATTGTTCATGATTGTAGGCTCCTTGGCAACATTATTTTAATGATAATCAATAAAGATTTATATTTTAACTTATATCATATTTTCATATATAATCAGAGAGTGCCCCACAAAAGGAGTTTCTTTTTTTCTTTGTTTTCATCTAGTTAGCTACTGTACAGAATGTCAGTGCAGTTCCTTCTTAATCTGGCAAATTCTTCCTTGAGTATACCTTTTAGCTAGTAAGTGTGATTGCTGCTTGCTAAGATATACAGTCGCTATTGACATCTCCTTTTTGTAGTGTGCTGGACCACTACTGGGGGCACTACATAGGGGGACCTACTACTGGGGGCACTGTATAAGGGGCACTACGGGGAGCCAGGGGTGTAAATTCATCCCAGTTGCCCGGAAGCAAAAACAAATATGGTGTGTCTAGTATAGATAGATAGATAAGAGATAGATAGATAGATAGATAGATAGATAGATAGATAGATAGATAGATAGATAGATACTGCATAGGGGGGACCACTACTGGCGGCACTGTATAAGGGGCACTACTGGACAGACTGTATAAGGGACACTACTGGACAGACTGTATAAGGGGCACTGCATAAGGGTCACTACTGGGGGCACTGTATAAGGGTGCACTACTAAGGGCTAGGACCGCCATCAGGGGGGGACAGCCAGTACTCCTGTACCGGGCCCGGACAGCTGAGGAGCCCGGTAGCCGGCAGAGTTAATTGTTAATTATTCATCCTCACACACAGGCTGAGCTGCTAGTGCTGCGCTGTGTGTGATGTGATGAGTCATTCATTAACTCTCCAGCCAGCAGCATTGCTAAAGCACCTACAGGAGGACAAAATTATAATAAAGTTGGTTGCACAAGGTCTCCTCTCACAGACAGGTTCCCCTCTCAGGACCCCACAAAATAAGTTACGTTTCTTCTTCACCTCTGCCGCCGCGATAGTTGCTCCACCCTCACCTCTCCTACTCTCCTCCCCCTGCTCTCATTGGACAGTAACTGTGTGCACTGCACTGACTGAAGAAGAAAATGTGAGAGAGCGACTGCGGTGCACACACAGAGGTGAGTCTGCCCCCTTGACTCCTTTACTATTCCTAAAGCCTGCCTCTGCCCCCCTCCACACCTAAACACTCTGCTCTACTGCCCCCTGTATTATCCTTGAATCCTGCCTCTGCCCCCTCACCCCTAAACAATCTGCCCCACAGTCCCCTGTATTATTCCTGAATCCTGCCTCTGCCCCCTCCACCCCTAAACAATCTGCCCCACAGTCCCCTGTATTATTCCTGAATCCTGCCTCTGCCCCCTGCACCCCTAAACAATCTGCCCCACAGTCCCCTGTATTATTCCTGAATCCTGCCTCTGCCCCCCTGCACCCCTAAACAATCTGCCCCACTGTCCCCTGTATTAATCCTGATATCTGCCTCTGCCCCCTCCACCCTTATACAATCTGCCCCACTGTCCCCTGTATTATTCCTGAATCCTGCCTCTGCCCCCCTCCACCCCTTTACAATCTGCCCCACTGTCCCCTGTATTATTCCTGAATCCTGCCTCTGCCCCCTCCACCCCTATACAATCTGCCCCACTGTCCCTTTTACTATTGCAGAATCCTGCCTCTGCCCCCCTGCACCCCTATACAATCTGCCCCACTGTCCCTTTTACTATTGCAGAATCCTGCCTCTGACCCTCCCTCACAAAATCTGTAACTCTTCACCCTTCCCATATGTGTGTCTGCTCCCCCATATCTGTGCTCCTGTTCCCCTATATCTGTGCCTTTGCCCTCTATCCATATCTCTGCCTCTGCCCTCTCCCCACGTGTGCCTCTGCCCCCTTGCCATATCTGTGCTGTGTTCAAAGCCACATACAGTATCCGAATCTAAAGATGGCAGGTAGGCACAGTCTTATGTTATTAAATCATATCTTAATGTGTTTATTTTATATATAATCCATATAGCAGAGTCCATTCATAAACCTAGAATAAACAGCACTCTCTTCTATGCAATCAGATACATATATTAGTAAAGTACATACTCATCTGTAAGCTTTGTCACGTCCATGTCAAATATTGCTGCCTATTCTACATTTGTGGATGGGCTCTTGTTTTGTGTGTGTATGTGTAAGTCTGAGGGGCATGTGAGACACGCCAGTACCATGGTGGGAGCTCATTGCATGCACTTGCTTCAGGTACCAGAGCTCAACGCTGCAACGGGGCACTGTATAAAAATGCACTACTGGGGCACTGAATAAGGGGGAACTACTACAGAGGGCACTGCATAAGGGGCACTACTGCAGTGGGCATTGCAAGATGGGCACTACTACAGGGGGCACTGCATAAGGGGCACTACTACAGTGGGCATTCCAAGAGGGGCACTACTACTGTGGGCATTCACTTGTATATGGAATGGAGAGGAATGTTCGCAGGGTGACGAGAAATGTGATGTGTCATGTTGACACAACCCATTTTTCAGTGGCCTCGCCCCTTGTGGCATGTGGTCACGCCCACTTCTTTGTTGCACGCACATATTTGGGAGGGGGGGCTCCATTTCTTAACTTGCCATGGGCTTCAAATACCCCAGTTAGGACCCCTGCTGCAGGGTTCCTAAACAGAACGGTACATTCACAAAGCATAGTAAAAATGGTATCAATAGAATACTATTAAGGTTCTCCTTTAAAATATATTTAAATGTAATTACTGTGGCTTTCTCTAAAAACATAAAATTAAAACGTAACCTACATGACTGTAAAAAGCATTTAACAATAATTGCCCAAGTTTGAATAGCGCACTCTGTTTTATTGATGTGATGAATTACTGCATTGATTTATTTACATTTGAATAGCAATATGATTTGCAGAGCCTTAGATTTACATTTTAAGAACATTTCTTTCAACATGTGAGCCCTGCTATACTGACGCTTGATAAGGCCTGGCTGGCACACTGATAAAGAAGCCAACAAAAAGTGTAATATTTCTGCACCTGTTAAATATCTGGATTAAAATATTTGCAGGTATTCTTTGAAAAGTGATTAGAACATGAGAATCCATCTTTGTTTATTAAAATAAAATAGATATTGGAAATAATACATTGATTTGGTCACAATAAAATTACTATTTTAGGTTTAAAGCTGGCTCTACCAATATTAAATACTTTGATTTCACATAAAGTTACTTTTTATGCAGTATTAAGAAAAACAGCAGGCATATGAAAAAGTTGATATAAGTAAGAACGTGGGGATGATATCTGGTTAAGTGATTACAGTATGTAATAACCACTTAATGTTTATATGCAGTTAGTTAGAGGCGCAAGATCAATATTGTTGTAATAAACAAAAAGTTAATTATATTCTGTAGAAAGAGCAAGCTTTTGGGACACAAGGGTCTCTCTGCAAGGTATTGAATATATTGTATTCAACAAAATTGTTTGACTTATGGAAACATAAATATAAAATAAAAGTAACAATTTGAATTTGCATGATATTTTGAATATACTGGCAGATAGTAAGACGATGAAATGAAAAGGGGAATAAAGTTTGTTAACTGAGTGGTCTAAAGAAAATTGGGTGAACAATGGTGCAGAGTGGCCTCCATACACGGTGCGATATGCACCTTGTGATGCGACTTGCGATCCGACGGCCGACATATCGGGTGGAACCCACAAACGGAGCGATCGGATGGCCAACCGCCCGATATGCCGGCACCCTCTCCCCCACCCACATAGCGCTGCATGGGATCATGCAACGTATCCCCAGGTCAAGTGAACAAGCAGTAAGATCTGGAGGTGTGATGTACGATACCACGGGAGCGCTCACTGACCGATATCATCCCTACCAGGGGCGTATCTATAATGGGTGCAGGGTGAGCGGGGAACACGGGCCCCTGGGTCCAGGGAGGCCCCACACCGCACACCATGCACCCATTATCTTACTTACCTCTCCGGAGTCCCACGTCGGCGCAGGTGTCTGGCGCTGTAAAATGACTGGAAAATGGCCGTCGACGCCATTTTCCCGGTGACCTGTGCATACAATATAGACTCTGGGCACACTCTAGTTCCCAGAGTCTATAACTCCGGCGCTGGCCGCGCACAGCTCAGTGCGCTGCCGGCCGCCGGGCGGAGAGGAGGGGGCCCCTGTCGGAGACTGCACATGGGCCCTCTCCTCTCTAGAAACGCCCCTGATCCCTACACATGGTACGATATAGCAGCGATATTGCACCAATCCGTCTGATCGGCTGTGTATGGTGGTCATAAGAGAGAAAATAGACTGGTTCTCATTATTTGTTATACAATATGAACCAAATGTCAAAAGCTGGCCAGAAATGCTGCAATATCAGTGTGTGATAATCATAGACCTGGAAGTCCTTCATTCGCACAGGACAGCTCTTACCGAGAAAGCTGTCCTTTGTGATTTTCTTCATGCATACCGGTGTAATTAACACCGGCATGCATGCAAAGGGTGGCGGGATGCATTGCTTCCCAAATGCGAAGCGTGATGCATCCCGCCCATATTTTAGTGTCTGCTTTGTTGAGGCTTAATGAGATCATCACCTTCGCAAAGCATGATGGGCACAATCATCTTAGGTATCTGGTTCTCATAATTAGCACCTAGTAGGAAAGATAAGTGTTTTGAATTATTTCTTCTACAAATATTTCTGATATTCTGCAGTTTTCCTTGCCGTGGTTCCTAATAAGAGGTATTGTCACAGCACGCTGGATCACGGTGTCTATTTACCGGGTACGGCAGCGCTGGTGTATAGGGATGTCTGTGGGGCAGTGGGCAGGAGGTCCCTGGGGCCCGCTGCTGTAAGAATAGCCGGCTCTCCTAACTTGCTACAGTGATCACCCGGCATCTTCCGGGTTGCAGATGCAGCTCTCATAGGTCGCCAAATTCAAGCCTACTCCTATGTAAGGAAGTTCATGGATTAATTCCTATGCCAGAGTATAGGCTCCCAAACCATACTCCAGTGTTCCTAGTGATACTTACTGCTCGTTCCTAACCTTCGCTTTCTTGTGACCTGATTCCATCTCCTCCCTGGTACTGCACTTGGTATTCGGGTTCTCGACTTTGGCTATTCTCCGTGACCCGTCTACGTCTGATCCCTGGTTCCTTCTTGTCTGTTGGTTCTGACCCAGCTTGTTGACTACATTTGTACTTCACTCTTATCCAGAGTATACCAGCACCCATATTATATAAGGGAACCATGTCTGAGGGCCGACACCTGCATGTCGGATGCAGCCAGGGATGGACTGGCGCTGCTGATCAGCACTGGCATTCCTCCTGCGCCCACAAAAGGGGCATGGCCTCACCACAAAAGGTGCGTAGTCATGTCTCACAGGGGCGTGTCGCAAGTCACGGGGGTCTGGCCTCATGGCACGCCCCTGTCTTTCAGTATATCAGCCGAGCAGAGCGCCTGGAGGCGAAGCTACTCAGCCAGGGTTTAACACAGGATCGGGCCCATCTAGCCATTGGCCCTAATCTTTTCTCCCCTGCCCATAGTCTGTTTGGAGACTTATTTGTTTAATTCATTGAGGCCAACTGGTTATACAGAATTCAAGAACAATGTTTTATTTAGGGTAATCTTTTTAAAACTTTGATATTTGAATTTACTTTGCTAAACAACTGTAAAGTGCTAATCTCCATAGGTAAATATATAAACACATTTAGTATTTATTTTTAACTTGTATCTCTGTTAATTTCTTGCCACTACCTAAATTAGACTTTTATTTTAGTTAAGATTTAGGAATTATAAATTCAGTGTTATACCACATGAACAAGGCAAGAATTTAACTATTGTTGCTATTTATAAACTACATTACAGACTTTTATTCTTATTTGCTATGACCCCTTATCAGGGATACCTTTAAATCTTTAATAGCTATTTAACAAAGGAAAAGATGTACATTGTATAGACATCGCTTTCATTATATAATCTTTGACAATAACATTGTTTAAATTACTTTTGGGAGTCTTAAATTCATACATAAATTATTTTCATAGATTTTTCAGGAATTTTATTTATTTACTTGTAACTGAGAAAACATTGTTGCCTCCCAATCATCTTTAGATTGTAAGCTCTCTTCCCTCATGTTTTCTTCCTTCCCTCACTTATACCATCATCTCCTTCCCACTGCCAACCAGTGGTGCCGAGAGGGTGGGGCAGAGCATGCAATACTTTCCCAGGCCCACGCCGGTTGGAAGGGTCTAGCAGGGGCCCGGATAGGCTGCTGAGGGAGACATTGCAGAGCTACCAAGATGGGGGTGGATCTGGGGGAGGGGCAATTAGTGCGATTGCCACCACCTGTATCACTTCTACTCTGCCCACTACCACTTGCTGCTGCACCCCCACCACCACCACCTGGTTCCATCCCCTTTTCACCGTGCCATACATACTGTAGTATTTATGTAACTTTTTTTGGAGGAGGGCACGCCCCCCCCAATACCCGGCCCCGTCTGCTCTCTAAGGCCCTGCTGCCAACAACAGCACCAAACTCTTGGGTTTGGTTAGCCTGCTGCTTATTTGGGTTTTATGTTGGCTGATGCAGCAATGTTTATAAACTTTGTCCATGTTAGCAATGTTTTGTACTGTAAGTCACTTTTTTCTTGTTTCGTTCACTTATATAGTAGCAATCTCCCTGAATGCATCTTACCCCCATTATGTAGTGTTGTATACTTGGATAACAAAGATATATATTCATTGAAATGGTATAATCAGTTAAATTTACCTGCACTGGTTATAAGGTACAATGGGGCAGATGTATGAAGCTCTGGGAAGTGATACAGTGGAGAGTGATACACGATCAACCAATCAGCTCCAAACTGTAATTTTTCAAACACAGCCTGTAACACGACAGTTGGGAGCAGAGTGGTTGGTTGTTTTTCACTCTACACTTTATCACTTTCCAGAGCTTCATACATCTGCCCCAATGATCCCTATAGCTACATGCATTTTCATATATGGTTTCTTTTAGCCACTAATATGGAACCACTGGTAAAATAGAATACATGAGCAAGCCCTGAAATGTATCAGTGTATGTAATAAACAACAACAAATAGAGCAATGCAACTATAACAAGACCTGTGACTGGTAAGTTTATTCTATAGAACTACATCCCTTCTTCTATCACTCAGATTTGAATCATTATCATTAACGGGGTTGGTATCCCGACAAAGATTGGGTAAGTATACTTTCCCTCCCCCTTCTCCCTCTAACCCTCCCTCCTTGTAGCCTAACCCTCCCCACCCCGAACCCTATCCCTCCCTGTTAGTGTCTAAACCTAAGTCTCCCCCCATCGTGCCTAAACCTAACCCTCCCCCCTTAGTGCCTTACCCTAACCCCCCCCAGTGGTGCCTAACCCTAACCCTCCCCCCTAGGGGTGCCTAACCCTCCCCCCTGTGGCTAACGGTAAGGGCGCCCCAGACTGAGCTTGTTCTGGCAGCCGTCCGCCTGGATTCCAGCATCGGGATAGGCGTCGTTACTTTGATGCCTATCTTATGTCCCTTGTCAGTCCCGTGTTAGGCTTCGCCCTTTGGGATTTAGACCGACATCCCCTTTCAATCTATAGGACTCAGGTTATAGCTTACTACCACTTGTGTGTCCCTCTTCCAGGACGCAAGACTGGGACTATATTTTCTACTACCTGAGGATACTGTGAAATGTTTTTCAAAAGTAGGTAAGTATGGTTCATAAAAAGTAGTGATGAGCAGTTCGGATTCTGTGGTATCCGAACTGCTCCGAACAGCGAGGATCCGAGTCCACTCGAGCCACGGCTCAGGTGTTCCCGCCTGACTCGGATCCCACTGCAAAGCTGAACATCATCCTCCTGACATCGGATTCTCATGAGAGTTTGCCTCTACATAAGGCTCCGAGACCGGTACTCGGCGTCATTTCACTCCCAAGCTCCGCACTGCTCTGCTGAAAGTGGCTGTGTCCAGAGACTCACAGGTGGCTGTGCTGGCAAAGTGACTGTGTAAGGGGGCGCACTGCACACTGATGTATGCTGCACTATACTCTGCTGATTAAAGTGGTTGTGTCGAGACTCACAAGTGGCTGTGTATACAAAAAAAAGGTTAAGAAAGTAAAAAAAACTTTCAAGAAAGTTAAGTTTAAAAAGTAAAAAAAATAATAATTTTTTGGTGCTGTACCCCACTGTGGATACAAGCACCGTCACTCCTTGGGCCTTAGCCCTCTGTGTATACAAGCACTGTGACTCCTTGGGCCTTAGCCCTTTGTTTATACAAGCACTGTGACTCCTTGGGCCTTATCTCACTGTGTATACAAGCACCGTGACTCCTTGGGCCTTAGCCCTCTGTGTATACAAGCACTGTGACTCCTTGGGCAGTAGCCCTCTGTGTATAAATTAAAAGCAATGTGACTCCTTGAGCAGTAGCCCTCTGTGTATAAAAGCACCATGACTCATTGGGCAGTACCCTCTGTTTATAAAAGCATCGTAACTCCTTGGGCCTTAGCCCTCTGTGTATACAAGCACCACTACTCCTTGGGCAGTAACCCTCTGTGTATAAAGTAAAAGCACAGTGACTCCTTGGGCAGTAGCCCTATGTGTGTAAATTAAAAGCACTGTGACTCCTTGGGCAGTAGCCCTCTGTTTATAAAAGCACCTAACTTCTTAGGCCTTAGCCCTCTGTGTATAGAAGCACCGTGACTCCTTGGGCCTTAGCCCTCTGTGTATAGAAGCACTGTGACTCCTTGGGCCTTAGCCCTCTGTGTATACAAGCACAGTGACTCCTTGGGCAGTAGCCCTCTGTGTATAAAAGCACCATGACTACTTGGGTAGTAGCCCTCTGTATATTAAAGCACCGTAACTCCTTGGGTCTCAGCCCTCTGTGTATAGAAGAACCATGACTCCTTGGGCCTTAGCCCTCTGTGTATATAAGCACCTTGACTCCTTGGGCAGTAGCCCTCTGTATATAAATTAAAAGCACCATGACTTCTTGTGTATACAAGTACTGTGACTCTGCAGGCCATAGCCCACTGTGTATACAAGCACTGTGACTCCTTGGGCCATAGCCCTTTGTGTATACAAGCACTGTGACTCCACGCTGAGTGGTGATTAGTAAATACATAATACTACTAGTAGTAGTAAGTAGTTTTTGTACAACTTGAGTGTTTTCATCAATATGGATCACAACAACCAACCGAGAGGATAGCAGAAGTAGCAAGCAAATGCTAGCGCTGCAGCTGCTGGAACCAGTCATGATGACGATACTAGTCCTTCACTATCATCTAAGCTGATGCTCAAGGGCATAGAGGCTTTAAAAAATGAGGGTATTTGAAATAAAAAAAATCAAGATTTCACAGGGGTAAAGACAAAAAAAACTCTAAAGGTTCGTGCAGAAAAACTGAAAATTGCCAACATACCATTCACCATGCACAGTGGCAAGGAAAGGCTCAGACATTGGCCTTTATTTCTGAGTGGTGGTTCTGCAACTGTCAGTGAGGCATCTTCTGCCTCTCATGACAATGAAAGACCTTTTCACTCAGACTATAGAAGAAGTGTAAAACAACTGAAAACCACTAAGGCAGTAGATCAAACTGTGCGTTCAGAAACGAAAATGTCAGAAATCCCTGAGGAGAGTCTATGTGTGTCCACAAGTGCTATGTGTGAGCCTGACCTTTCAGAGAAGCCGCCTTCCACAGTTTCTGCTCCCTCTGTATTTGTGAGGATGCCAACATCGAACTGCAAGAGGATGAGGGGGATATTTCTGTAGCTGATTCTGGCACTAATGAGGATTTCTTATTGAGGATGAGGATGTTGTTTGTGTAAGTCAGGCACCAGTGGAAGCAGCTCTTGGCCATGATAAGAAGGCCATTGTCATGCCTGGGCATAGGACCAACAAATCCACCTCTCATGTCTGAAATTATTTTTACCCAAATCCTGACAACATTTGTCAAGCCATCTGTAGCCTTTGTGGAACCACAGTAAGTAGAGGTAGGGACGTTAAGCATCTAGGAACCTCCACGCTATTACATCATCTGCAGCAAGCTCATGACAAGTATTTTATAACATCAGAAACTAGTGCTAAAAAAATAACAACAAGCAGTCCAGCATCAGCTAGCTCCATTCTCTCTACTAAATCCCAACATCTGCAATCTCCACCGCCAACACCTTCATCCTCAATATCCACAGTAATAATCAGAGGTAGACCGGCATCCAATTTGCTAGGTGATTCATCCTCTTTCCAGGACTCCTCAGAAGAATCCATGAGGGCTAGGCCTGCTGCTGCTGCCGCTGGGGGTGGATCTTCATCCCAGAAGTGGACCAAGAAGACTACTAGTAGTAGTTTAACAAAACAATTGACTGTTAAAGAATCTCTTGCAAGGGGAAGCAAGTATGACAGCTCTCACCCAGTCGCACAGCGGATCACTGAAGCCATGACAGCTATGCTAGTATTGGATCTGCGTCCAATATCCGCAATTAATGTAGTGGGTTTTACAAAGTTAATTGAGGTCCTGTGTCCCTAGTACTAAATTCCATCTTGGTTTCATTTTACCCAAAAAGCCATTCCTCGGCTGTACCAGGAAGTTAAAAAGAACCTAATTAGGCCCTACAATATGCCATTGAAACAACTGTCCACTTAACCACAGATATGTGGACAATTGGTAGTGGGCAAACTAAAGATTACATGACTGTGACAGCCCACTGTGGGTGGGTGAATCGCCTTCAGCAGCAGCAGCAGAAGCAGTATCTAACAAACAACACCAGATCATTTAGAGGCAGGCTACTCTGTGTATCACCGGATTCAATAAGAAGCATACCGCTGACAACCTTTTAGAAAAACTAAGAGATGTCATAGAAACATGGCTTACCCCACTTGGACTCTCCTCAAGATCTGTGATATCTGATAATGCCACAGATATTGTGAAAGCATTACAGCTGGGTGAATTTCAACACATCCCCTGTTTTGCTCACACAATCAACTTAGTGGTGCGTGCAGGAGAAGCTGTCTGTGGCCCAAAAAATTTCGGGAAATTTTTGGCATTCAGCAACAGAATTCAGGAGATTGCAGCACCTGCAAGAACAGTTTAATTTGCACTGCCATCAACTGAAGCAAGGGGTGGTAACCAGGTGGAACAAGAAACAATATAACAAAATATAAAAAATTATTTAGAATCACTTTTTTCAACTCTTTTCACACATCTATTCAATTTTAATCCCAATTTCGCTGGCCATTTTTTTTAATATTAGTTCATTATTGTAACATTAACCAAATAATAATAAAAGTTAAGTTTTATGTGTATATTTTCAGTGCACCACATAGGACATTTCTATGTTTCCTCCTTCTATCTTTGGATAACCAGGTGGCACTCCACCCTTTATATGCTTCAGCGGATGGGGGAACAGCAAAAAGCCATCCATAGCTATACAACAAGTCATGATATTGGGAGAGAAGAGGGAATGTACCTTAGCCTAACACAGTGGAGAGTACTTTCTGCCTTGTGCAAGGTGCTCAAACCATTTGAAGTAGCCACATGTGAAGTGAGTGCTGACACTGCTAGCTTGAGTAAGGTGATTCCTCTAATTAGGCTTTTGGAAAATCAGCTGGAGAAATTGAAGGAGGAGATTAAATAAAGTGAATCTACAAAGTATGCAGGACTTGTAGATCAAGTTCTTTATTTGCTTCACCAGGATCCACAGGTGACCATGATTTTGAAATCTGATCACTACATTTTAGCAACCATGCTTGATCCTAGGTTTAAGTCGTATGCTGTGTCTTTCTTTCCAACTGACCCAGATCTTAAAAGATGCCAAGAGCTACTGGTGAGCAAGTTGGCAAGTGTCACAAGCACTACAATGTCTCCTCCTTCAGTTTCTTCAGCAGCAGCCAAAAAAAAAACTTTCCCAAAAAACCCAGTGGTGATGCAGATAATCAACCAAGCATTTTGACATCTGGTTGGGTCTAAAAGAATTGCCCAACATTAGTGACACCTCTACCATAACAACATCTGATACGATCACCATCCATAGAATGGTGGAGGATTATTTTCATGACACCGTGCAAATAGATATGTTACAGAGTCTGTTCGAGTACTGGAAGAAAAAAAAGGCAATTTGGAGGCCCTTGTATGAACTGGCTTTGCATTACTTAAGCTGCCCACCCTCCAGTGTTTACTCGGAGAGAGTTTTCAGAACAGCCGTAAACCTTGTGAGTGAACGGCGTAGGAGGCTACGTCCTCAAAATGTGGAAAAGATGATGTTCATCAAAATGAACTGGAAATTCAATGAGGAAGATCTTTCCCAGCAATTACGTCACAGTAAAGAGTCTTCTGTAATGGTGGATTCCAGCGGGGATGAATTAATATTGTGTGAGGATGATGTACACACTGATGAGGGTGAGGATGGCAATGACGGTGACATATTCCCATTGGTAGCTTGTTTTGTGGGGGCCCAAACAAACCAAGCACTTAAGCCACAAAAGTGTCAGTCCCTGTCGTTTAAATGCTTGGTTTGTTAAAGTGTGCATGTTCTTTTTAATATCCAACATAAGGGTGGGTGGGAGGGCCCAAGGAGAATTCCATCTTGCACTACCTTTCATTTCTGCCACTGCTGTGTGGCAATGTTTCATAAATGTGGTTTAAACTGTGGTGTCTGTGCCGCTGCTCTGTCACTTAGTAAACAGCCAGCTCACTGCAACCTTTGGCCAATATTTTAAGCTGTGAGGTGGTCTAAATTGACTGGAAATTAATGTTATTGAGGTTAATAATACTCTAGGAACAAAAAAATTATGTGATTCTAGCAGTTTTTGGCAATTTTTGTAAAAAATCCAAATCCAAAACCAGTCACTCTACTGGGCAGATCAATTTTTTGTCACTCTGACTGTGGTTACTGGCAAGACAAAGTGATATAGATGGAGATGTTGGTAGAAGAGATTGAGTTAGTAGACAGTGCTGGATGCCAGTCTAGAGAAGCATTTGTGGCTTTTTCACAGATGTCTCATACTCCATAACTCTATCATATTCATATATGTATATGTAAAAAATTATATTTATATAGGTGGGATAATGTAAAGCCGAAATGAATAACATGGAGCTTGCAGAATGTTGATATAATTCCAGCATTATACTTCACAAGAGCATAAATTACCTATGCAAAACAGGATTCTTGCCTCTCACTTCAAGGAAGGCTTTCATTGCTCAAACACCTCTGACAAGTGCACTGGGAATGGAAGTTTTACAGACTGACAGAGGAGATTGTTAGGAGATAGAGTACAGGTCAATTATGTAAGGAATTTGACATTTCATGCTAAGAAAAGCCTAAAGATTTTTTTTTGCTGCTGCCAATTTGGATACCTACTTACATCACTCTTGTCAATAGTTGCATTGGAAACTACTTCTAGAGGTAGACTTTCTGCAGTATTGTTAAAATAAATGTGACATTTTAAGAGGTTTCTTTTGTCATATTGACATTAACTGTTATAATTAGTGGACTGATAGGAAATCCAAAATATGGAAAATAAATATTTTATTAACCAGCAACAGCAAATAATTAATAGAGATGTGCGCTAAACCATTTTTGCTGGATTTGGATTTGGCTCTGATTCATCGTCCGGTTTTGGATTTGGATTTGCCAAAGCAACGTGACTGGTTTTGGATTTGGATTTGCATTTTAGTGCACCTGTATCACTTCTCCTCTACCCACTACTGTGACTGTGTATAGTGTACAGTCACTTTAGAGTACAGACACTTGTGGAAACAGCATAGTCTGAGCCAATACAGCAGAGTACAGTGCAGCAAACAGCAGCGTGCATCACACTGAAATGGCGCAGAGTCCCGGTCGCAGTGCCCTATATAGAATCCAAGTCCCTCGAGAATCTGATGCCAGGAGGTTGACGTTCGGCCTTGAAGTGGGATCCGAGTCTGGCGGGAATACCCAAGCAGCGGCTCAGGTGGACTCGGAACCCCAGAGTTCAGAGCGGTTCAGATTCCTTGGAATTCAAACCGCCCATCTCTAATAATGGTCCTAAACTGTTGAGTGTGGTCTTTCCTGTTGCCAGCATGCACCCCGCCTTAAACTATTTGTGCAACATTTCCCTGTATAACCCGAACAACACCTGCCAAGTACAGGCCAGTGCATGACCCTAGTGTAATAATTATTCAGTACATAATATTCAGTGTAGTACCATTACAAGGTGTATACATAGCTAGTAGAGAGTGTACTAAATATACAATATAGTGTTATACAAGACTAGTTCGCAGTACTAGCTAGCATATAGCACACAGCATAGTAAATAGCCTCTACATTGCCTATACACAACATAACTTATTCCTTAGCAGACTAAAATGTTCATGCCACTGAAAGGCGGAACATTGGCTTATTTCTAGCTACTGTATGTTGGAATTTGCAGCAAAACATGGTCAAGAAGCAGTTATCTATATAGAAATTTGATCTATAGTGCAAATTATTGTCATTAGTCATACATTTCACATGTTTATAGGATTATTTCACAGACACTTTGATAAAGACATTTAGTGAATAGTACTAAACATTAAGGTCCTAATGCAGAGTTGGAGGGTAAATGAGAGTACATGCTCCTGCATTGCATGCATAGAAACAACGTTGTATTGTCACAAACTGAGTTGTTGCACCTGGTGAGTCGCGGGTGCTTTGGCGCGGTCCTACTGGTGGGGGTGCTGGTGCCTGGAGGTTGGCACGAGGTGCGTGTGGATGTCTGAGGGGTACAAGCCATGTGGTGACAGGTAAGACTGGCAGCGCTGTCAGGCTTGGGATTGCTGGGTGCCACCATCTTGGTTTTGGGCATGTGACCTGAATGGGCCAATCAGGTTGGAGCATCTTGTGTTTGCTCTCAACAGCCTATCATGCACTTTCCCATGGTACTTAAGGGTGTTCAGCATGCCCTCTAGTTGCCAGTGCAACGTATACTCAGCGCAAGCTGTGTGAGAGTTCTCTGTGCTCCTTAGCTCGTTGTGATTATTGCAGTCCCAGCAGTGCTCTGTTTCCGTTTATTATAGTGGTGCCTTGGGGTGGCTTAGCTGGGCTAGTTTGGGGGTGTCTTGCACTCTGGATTTGAACCCTAGTATGTTAGGGACCTACCCTACAGAGGTTACCCGAATGTGGTGGGTAGGCCCATAACCTTGGCCAAAATTATGCCAAAAACCTTTTACTGCAAACATTTATTTATATATGATCAGTTAATTTGGAGTTGTACACTTGTATTTCTTTTTGTGTATATATCAATTGTCTCCATGGGTAGCACCTCCAATTATATATATATGTTCAGGGTGTCGAAGCTGAATATTTGGCTGAGACAAGTTCAGTTTAAGATTTAATCGCGATTGGCCGCAAGATGCCATCTTGAAAATGAGATCGCAAGATGCCATTTTGCGAATGGCCGCCTAAGCGCCATTTTAGATAAACTCACATTTTAGTACATGTGGCGATAATACTATTAGCACCATGCGATTGCATCTTTCACCATGTCTCATACACACAATTGCGCTGTTAACTAGTCGCTTATTAGCGAATGCATAGGACTTTGTATGAAACCGCTGTTTTATTAGCTTTATGCGCACGCATCTGATCCAAGTTAACTAGCGTCCTTATATCAAACCCTGAACACTCACACATTACATATTCACACATAAGGTTTAATAAGCTTTAAAGTATATGATTTAAGTTGGTTCAGTTAGTTTAAATGCTGAGAAATAAAGATATTTGATAACTAAGGTTTTATACATGCTAAACAAGTCGTGTTTGGTTTCGTACTGATCCGTACTCTTTCCACAGTATTCCGGTGTTTTCGGTGGGGAGATCGCATCATGCATTCTCGAGTTATGGATCGCAGAGTCTACAAGCAACAAAATGTATATTTCATGAACAACTGTTAGGATGTTATAGGGGGCGGGAAGGGAAAGACCCCCAGCTGTTAGAGGCAGGGAGAGTCTATTTGAACCAGCCTGTTAAATGCTCTGTAACAGATGCTTCTCCCCTGGGAACCAATGACATCAGCAACAAACTTCTCTATTGTCCTGTCTATTCTAGGGGGTATAAATATGTGTGCTCAAACGCTGGGTTCTTAGTCTTCGTGCTGAATGATGAGGGGTCTCTTGCTGATGCCTATCTTCAGGTCCGGAAGCGCTGCATATGTATACTGTACTTGGGTCTGTATAATTCCTTTTGCACCTAAATTGTGTCTGGATCAATTGCGTGTAACTGTCTGAACTTTTACTTGAATAACACTTGTGCTTTGGAACCGCAGATTCCAGGTCTAAGGGGGTAATTCAGACCCGGTCATTAGCGCTGATGCGCTCGGACCGGGTCGATGGCCCCCCACAGAGCATGCGCACGACAGCGACGGCGCCGTCATGCGCATGCGTGAGATCTGCTACGACCGACAGCGCCGGTCGTAGCGAGTCTCGATCCAAAGGGGGCGAGCTGTCGATGTTGATTGACAGCTTGTCCCGTTTGGAAGGCGGGCCGGGGGGGTGGCAGCCCAAATGGGGGCATTCCCATGGGAACGCCTACCGTTTGGGGGCGACCCCACTGACATCACTAGTGATGTCAGTGGAGAGCTTCCGGCTCAGACAGCCGAAAGCTCTCCGGGTCTTACGACTAGGGAGACCCTACCCTAGGGTCTCGTCGTAAGCCCTGATGGTCGCGATGGTCTTGACCATCGCGACCATCACCTTAGGCGGTCGTAAGGCTGTGGGTGTTAACCCACAGCCTTACCACCGCAAAGTAGGACGTCTTGAAAATTCAAGACGTCCTCCACTCATTCAGACCGACCGCACGCTCTGTGCGACCGGCTCTGAATGAGGTCCTAAGTCTTTATTTACTGTATGACTGCGTACGCAAATTAGCGTCATCCTCAGAAGGTATAGGCAGGTTATCAGAAGGTATAGGAAGGAGTGTATAGAGGTTCTGATCCATTATCGTTAGCTGTATAGAGGTTCTGATCCAATATCGTTAGTTGGGGGCTCGTAGTGAAGTCACTTACCTGCTCACACGGTACATATGGCTATCGATATTTCAGCAACGGGTGGAGTGGCCACATGCAGGGTTTGCCTGCAACCACTTTGTACTGAAAGATCGCTATCCGTCTCCGTGTGAATCAAGGAAGCTGACTAGAATCCAGTGACAAGAGAGGAAAAAGTTTGTTTTCCTCTGTTGATAGAACCTTACGTTTAAAGGGGTGCCGCAGTACTGCGTATGCGGCTAAGTTGCAGGTTTGCGCATAGCAAAGACACGCAGCTAAAAAGTCATTATACGGTTGTGTGGTAGTCGCATTATTTATGCGGCTGGTCGCACAATAGCGTATATGCACTTCCGGTTCTGCTGCCACGTGTTTGAACAAAGCCGTTGAGGTTTACATTTTTTAAAAAAATTTAATTATTACCAATATCTGGGTTAATGTTTATTTTTCTGCGCAGGAAAAAAGTGTGTAACAGTGAATATTTGTTGAACAAAGTTAAGGGTATTGTATCATCCTTAAGGGCTAGGTGCAAGGGTTAGTCTAGCCACTCGGCAAGTAGCTTTACCGTTCTATACACAGTAGCAGGTGTACATGTTGTCTTTGTTGTAGAGAGGTGCGTGGGAGTAGCCGACATATAAACTCCCATAGGTGTGGAAGTTGCCTTACTAAATCTTAAACGGGTGTGGAAGTTGCCTTTTTCAAATCTTATCCAGGTGTGTGGGCGCCGCCGACTTAAAATCGTCCACAGGTAAGTGAAAGTATCTTGATTGTCTTTCACCAGTTTAAATCTTTATTGAAAAGCGTAGGAGTTGTCTCAGAATGGGAGCCGCGCAAACAGTAGAGATGTTAGACAATGATGTGCTGCTAATGGAGGCGCCGATCGGATCGGCCCGTCGTATTATGCATCCTAAGTACGGTACTTATGCAATAAGGTATTGTGATTTATGGTTTAATATGACGAGGAAGAGTGTTAGCCAGTTTCGCAGAATTGGTAGTGTTGATAAAAACGTGTTAGATAATGTCCGGGATCACATCAGTTTGATGCGCTCCCGAGAGAAAAAGGTTAAATATTTTGAATGTTTCAAACTGTGGCAGCATGAAGGGGATGCGTGGCTTAAAAATGTGCAAACGACGCAAACTAGCGTCGTGAGCACATTGCCAGAAAATACATCCGCGGCGCTAAATTGCAATACGGGCGAGCCGCAAAATGGCGCGCCCTGTGCGGCAAGGTAGCATTGTGGAGAGTATTGCCAGCAGTTCACGCTCACCCCCCCACCTTATGTGGATGGAGGTGCAAGTACAGTTACCAAAAATACCCATAAAAATGTAACAAGCAACTTGTACCCTCTATTAAGCAACTATAAAGAAAATGTTCATGATGTGGATGATGAGCCTATTGTAATGTCTGCCATTTCCCATGCTGTACAAATGATAGATGCGGCATCACCACAATCACGAGTGGTGCCGCCATCTCCATCGGTAACAGCAAGGGAAGTGTTAATGCCGTCTGCACCTGTAGAGGAAGTTGTTCATACCATACGCAGCAGCAGCAGACTAAACCCCCAGCCAGGTAACCATGTCAAAGGTAGCAACACTACTTTTCTGCATCCCATTCGGACAATAACTGTTCCAAATGGAAATGCAGATGCAAACGGTATAGTGCCCACGAGGGAAGTAGTAATGCATTGTCCTTGGACAAGAGCAGAACTAAATTCCATCATAAATGATTTCCCCGATCCCAAAGAGGAATTAGCCAAATGTCAAAGATTTTTGAGAAATTTGGGTAGTTCACATGAACCCACTAATAAAGATTGGCGTGTGGTGTTAAGGGCCTGTCTACCACGCAATACCGACGTGACAAAATTTATCACGGATTGTGTATTGGATGGTGATGTTCCCTTAACAGACCAAGTAAACCAAGGTAACATTTCCTGCATTGTACCTCAATTGGGTATATATTTTTCCAGTAGTAGTTAACTGGAACAAAATTTACACCATTAAGTAGAAAGAGAGTGAAACTGCAGAAGATTATTGCGATCGGGCTCAGCAGGCTATCATCCAGTACACTGGGATAGAGGATATTAAAGATAGCACTCCCCACCGGGGAATGATAGCCACGGTACTTGTGGACGGTCTGAAAGAGAGTTTAAAAACTCGGGTTCAGACCTCACAGCCTGGCTGGTGGGGACTCACAATAGATACCCTCACAGAAACCGCCATCGAACATGATAAAAACATCTCCAAGAAAAGAGAAGCCCAGAGCGAAAAACTAATGGCTGTCAGTATACAAGCTCTGGAGGGAATGACGGTAACATCACAGCCAACAGACACACTTGCACTTGCACACACACTCACTTCTGAACAAGTATGTGCTCTCACTAACCCCATGCAACAACAAACACAACTCTATCCCACTAACCCGATGCAACCACAGGTCCCATACTACCCACCAACTTCTTATCCCCCACAATACCCTTACCCTCCCTATCCTTACCCATATCCACCACCTTTACCCTCTGCGTAAACCTCACAACACCACATGTCTTCACCCGATACACGAACATGTTTTAACTGTAAACAACCAGGACACTTAAGTAAAAACTGTACAGCAAAAAGAGTGGGGACCCCACATCAGGGAAGACCTGGATATCCCCATAAGGGATATGCACAGAGGCCAGCAAATGTTCAGCAGGCACCAGCTCCAATTGTAGCCGTAAATGCTTTATTGGAGAATGGTAGCCAACGCTAGGGGTCAGGTCATACCTGTAGTCTACAGATAGTCAGGTTAACGGGAAGTACTAGGGAAGAACCGGTCATGATGGTTGATGTAGCTGGTACTGAATATTCTTTTCTTGTAGACACAGGGGCGACCAGGTCAGTGATAAAATCTCCCGTTAATTTGCATGTGACCAACGAGACAGTACCAACAATGGGTGTAACAGGTAAAGTGGAACATTATCCTTTAACAAAGTCCACAGAGGTTACTATTGGGCCGTTGCATACCAGGCATTCTTTTCTCCTGGCTGCTGCGGCTCCTACTAACCTACTGGGCAGAGACTTGTTATGTAAGATGGGATGTGTTATATATTGCACCCCTGATGGTGTATTTTTAGATATCCCAGAGAGAATGGTATACGAGGTGCGGGATATATTGAACACTCCCCAAAGGATAATGTATCACTCTACAGTTTTAAATGAAACTCCATCACAGGTAGATGAAATGTCCCTAATTCCAGATTCCCTTTGGACGAAAGATGGACAGGACACTGGATTATTTGCAAACGTAAGCCCCGTAATGGTAAATTTAAAAAGCGGTAGGCAAGCTCCAAAAATTCCCCAGTACCCACTAAAACAGGAGGTAGAATTAGAGGTTTGTCCAATAATTGAGCGATTATTGCAACAGGGAATTTTAGTTCGTACAGCTAGTGTAGCCAACAGTCCCATCTTCCTGGTAAAGAAGAGTGGTGGGAGTGGTTATAGACTGGTACAAGACCTTAGAGGTGTTAATAAGGTAGTAGAGAGCCAATTCCCTGTAGTGCCAAATCCAGCTGTCATTTTGATGCAGATCCCACCAAATGCAAAACATTTCACTGTCATTGACCTCTGTTCTGCTTTCTTCTCTGTGCCTCTCCATCCTGACTGTCAGTATCTATTCGCATTTACATACAGAGGTTTACAATACACATGGACACGGTTACCCCAAGGTTTCATAGACAGCCCCTGTATCTTCTCCCAGGCATTGCACGACTGTTTACAATCTTTTCAACCTGCCAATGGATCTGTTCTAATTCAATATGTGGATGATTTATTGCTATGTTCTGACTTGTTTATGTCATGTTTGAATGATACTAAACTTTTGTTACTTCATCTCTCACAAACAGGACACAAGGTGGCTAAGGACAAACTACAGCCGTGCCAATCCAGAGTAAAATATTTGGGACACTGCCTAACCCAGGGGTTACGACATCTTACAACAGATAGAATCCAGGCCATACAAAACATGACACTGCCGCAGAATCAACAGCAAATTCATACCTTCTTGGGAATGTGTGGATACTGTAGAATGTGGATCCCAGGTTTTTCTATTTTGGCCTTACCTTAACACGAATTAGTCTCTTCCTCAAAGCCCGATTATGTCATACACACAGAGGAATCAGAGCAGGCTTTTCTTATGGTCTGACAAAATCTCCTGCATTGGGAATACCCGATTATGAAAAACCTTTTGATTTGTATTGTACGGAAGCTGATGGTTGTGCTGCAGGTGTCCTTACACAAAAATATGGTGATGCCAGTAGGCCCATAGCATACTACAGTGCCCAATTGGACACTGTGGCAAGATCACTCCCCACCTGTTTGAGAAGTGTAGCAGCTACCGCTCTATTGGTGAGTAAAAGTGAGGACGTAGTATTGGGCCATGATATGATTGTCTACACTCCCCATTCTGTATCTGCTCTGTTGAACTCAGCTCAAACCAGACACGTCTCCTCGGCTAGGTTCACCAAATGGGAACTAGCTCTAATCGCTCCTGCAAATATTACTGTTAAACGTTGCAGTACGCTGAATCCAGCAACATACCTACCATATGTACAACATGATGTACAAAGGGTGGAAGGAGAGGAGTTGCTGGCGGGAGGTGAGTTTGGCAGACATAATGATACGCACGATTGTATGACATATCTGAATCAGACCTTTACTGCTAGACCTGACATACATGACACATCTTTAGAGAATGTGGATGTAAAATTTTATACGGATGGGAGTTGTCATAGACAAACAGACACAGGTGAATTATGTACAGGTTATGCCGTTGTAAATGACACAGACATCATAGAAGCTAAACCTCTTGGTCCTTCTCACTCAGCCCAGGTGGCAGAGTTAGTAGCACTAACTAGAGCGTGTGAACTGGCAGCAGGTAAATCTGCTAACATTTACACTGACTCGAGGTATGCGTTCGGGGTGGTGCACGATTTTGGGTTTTCTATGGCGTCTGAGAAATTTTATGACAGCAGCAGGCACACCAGTTGCACATTCCCGACACATAAAACATCTTTTAGAAGCAATCCAACTACCCAAAGCGGTGGCAGTAATTAAATGCAAAGCCCATACATGTGAGGATGACCCAGTGTCACTGGGCAACAACAGTGCTGATGAAGCTGCAAAATGGGCAGCAGGGTTAAAAATGTTTTCTCCAACTGAAACAATTATGTCATTTCAAACAATTGATATACTGAAATTAATTGAGATGCAAAATTTGTGTTCAATTCAGGAAAATCCATCTGGAAGTCCAAGGGATGTGGGGAAGAGTCCTCTGGGCTCTGGAGGGACGGACATCGTAAGCCAGTAGCCCCCAAGGCATATTACCCCGGCCTGGCTGAGGCAGCACATGGTCTGACTCATCTGGGTAAACAGGGTATGTGCAAGTTGGTGAGGGCATACTGGTGCGCACCAGGTTTTTCTTCACAAGCAGAAAAGATAGCAATGTCTTGTCTGACCTGCTTGAGAAAGAACATAGGGAAAGTGATCCCTACCGAACTGTCCCACATTCCACCGACTGATGGACCTTTCCAGGTGATACAAATTGATTTCATCCAATTACCACCCTGCAGGAACCTTAAGTATGTATTAGTGTGCACAGACGTATTTTCTAACTGGGTTGAGGCCTACCCAGCGGCCACTAATACTGCTGCGTTTACTGCCAATAAAATAGTTCAGGAATTTGTATGCAGGTACGGTATCCCTAAAATCATTGAGAGTGATAGGGGTACTCATTTCACAGGTGATGTTTTTTTAAAATATGTGTAAGCTGATGGGTATTAATAGCCGACTTCATACCCCCTACCGACCGCAAGCCAGTGCCAAGGTAGAGAGGATGAACAGGGCTATTAAAAATAAGCTAAGTAAAATCATGGCAGAGACTGGACTAGGATGGCCAGAAGTGTTACCTTTGGTCCTACATAGCATAAGGACCACTCCTAGACCTCCTCTGAATCTGTCCCCATTTGAAATATTGTTCGGTAGACAACCTCATTTGATTATAAGTCCACAGGAAGACCTGAAGGGTAACAACAAGGTAACTGTAAAGTATCTTATATCAATGAGTAAGCAGTTAAAGCAACAGCAGCAGAAACTGAAATTGTTGTCTAATGATATGCCTGAAACTAACTGTCATGATGTTAAACCAGGAGAATATGTAATGATCAGAAATTTCTTGCGTTCAGGTTGTTTGACTGATCGGTGGGAGGGTCCATACCAGGTGCTGCTGACGAGTACTACATCTTTGAAGGTGGCCGAGAGAGATACCTGGGTCCATTCCACTCACTGCAAAAAGGTCAATCAACCGGTGGAGAAACAAGTCGGAGACAAAGCTGATAGCGTGGACCTGTCAATCGCGAGCTTGTTCCGGGAGGATTGAACAGGTTGTAGTGAGATATCTGAACTGAGAGAAATTTGCAGATCTTGTTGTGACAATGGACAGGCCTGTTGTGTTCATTTTCATATTCTCTTTTAGAGTGTTCACCATCTAGGTCAGTTCGGGGATATCCAGTGTCTGTGATGGGGGACCGATTGAGGAAACGGGAGCTGATGGCAGTGCTGATGGAGTGGAGTCAGGAGGAGTGCAATGCCAATCAGGGGAGTGTCTGACCAATCTTAGTAGTGTTATTGTTAAGAGAGCTGTCATTCCGGAGACTCGGGGAA
This sequence comes from Taudactylus pleione, assembly GCA_031769625.1. Taxonomy (NCBI): domain Eukaryota; kingdom Metazoa; phylum Chordata; class Amphibia; order Anura; family Myobatrachidae; genus Taudactylus; species Taudactylus pleione. The sequence goes on along the minus strand of JAUIMM010000189.1, from coordinate 5,050,280 downwards.
GGTGTGGAGGTTTATCGTCTGAAGATTCCTGTATTTGTGAGCTTTGTGGGTCCCTAGTTGATGAGAACTGTATCCAACGGTGCCAATCTAAATATAATCTGTACTGGGGTGGGTATCCTCTAGAGGATTATCATAGCATGGTAGGCAAAGTGTTCAATCAAACTGATTGCTGGGTGTGTTCACATGTGCCACAGGGACAGCATAACATAGAGTTGGTGCCATTTCCGCTAAATACCACGGAAATTTTAGAATTACAAAAAGGAAAAACCTTGGATGGAAAATTTCTCTCATCCAAACCACCTCATTTCAAACTCCATCAATTCCAAGTAGATTGATCACTTTTGTGTTTAAACATAACCAACCCCAATAAACCCGGGAGTTGGGAAGTGACGGGGAATAATCAGACGATGACCTTCTCACAAAGAGCTGATAATGAGTCCATAAACCATCATCTGTTACGCTCCATTAAGTCTGGTGGGAAACATTTTAGGTATCGGTATACATTGAGTTCCACCAAAAAAATTATTGGTAAAGTGCCAAATGGTTATTGTGCTAAAATAATACAGCCAGAAACTTGCATGTGCCAGATGGAAGACCCAGAAATAGGATTGTTTGCAAGTGAAATGTGCTTATTGATAATGATGCATACCATTCCTTATGTTCTCCCTGATAATGTATATTTCATCTGTGGAAGAAAAGCGTATAAATGGCTCTCCCCGAGTTCCGAAGGTTTGTGTTACCTGGGAAGAGTAGTCCCAGAAGTTATGACCCTCACACATGTTGAAATGCTGGGTATACATAAAAACACACCGTCACCATATCTTCACACACAATATGAACACAGAGACAAAAGAAATATGATACCGGGTGACGTACATAAAGCCACTCAGTTAATCAGTGAGACAACTGGCTTTCAAGTTTTAGTCGCATTGGATCCCACCAGGATCGCTCGGGGTACATTAAATTTTAGATATATCCAGGAACTTGCTAAATTGATAGATAATATCACCAAGATGTACGATGACACATTCAGGTATGCAGAGAGAGAATTGCAAGCGTTCAAGAAAGAACTAGTGCAACACAGGCTAGTGCTGAATTATTTAACTGCTGTTACTGGAGGGTATTGCGTAACATTGGCCACCCAATTTGGAGTAAAATGTTGCACCTATGTCACCAATGATACCAGCGACCCCAAGGAGGTGATAGACCGAAAGATGGATGAAATTCTGCAGCTAAAATGGGAGTTTCGTAAGAACCATAACGCTTCAGTGGCGGAAGTAGGGGAGAAGATAGAAGGATGGGTTTCATGGCTGAACCCAGTGAAATGGTTCTCAGGTCTAGGGGAATGGGTCCAGGAAGTGATCGCCAGCATAGGCAAATTCTTGATCCTTATACTAATTGTCATCATCATAATTGGCATATGCGTCCGTGTGTTCCTATTGTGTCAAAGTGTGGAAAATGTAAAAACAGTAAAACGTGAGAATGAAAGTTTGATGGTGGTCAGTAATGACAATATGTATACCGAGGTAAATATAGAACTGCATTACAACCCTGAACTAGGAAATACTATCGTTTGATGTATTATATTTAGACATGCATAGAATGTATTATTGAAATGTTATTTATAGAACACCTCAGATAATGTAAAGTCTCAATTCCCCTTCAAGACTGCTTTTATAAGACTGGTGCATCCCCACACCTTTCACATGATCTTCCAAGATCCGCGGTGTGCGTATAATAGTAGTTTTATGTCCCCACCCTGAGACACATTATTGATGGATTAAGAACCACCTTGTGCCATCCCACAATAACACTAAATAATATGTAAATGTAAGCCTAAGTTAAATTCTAATAGCAGATTGTGATAGCATGTTGTTTGCTATCAAAGGGTGGACTGTCGAAGCTGAATAATTGGCTGAGACAAGTTCAGTTTAAGATTTAATCGCGACGACGCCATCTTGAGATTGGCCGCAAGATGCCATCTTGAAAATGAGATCGCAAGACGCCATTTTGCGAATGGCCGCCTAAGTGCCATTTTAGATAAACTCACATTTTAGTACATGTGGCGATAATACTATTAGCACCATGCGATTGCATCTTTTACCATTTCTCATACACACATTAATACGCACAATTGTGCTGTTAACTAGTCGCATATTAGCGAATGCATAGGACTTTGTATGAAACCGCTGTTTTATTAGCTTTATGCGCACGCATCTGCCCCAAGTTAACTAGCGTCCTTATATCAAACCCCGAATACTCACACATTACATATTCACACATAAGGTTTAATAAGCTTTAAAGTATATGATTTAAGTTGGTTCAGTTAGTTTAAATGCTGAGATATAAAGATATTTGATAACTAAGGTTTTATACATGCTAAACAAGTCGTGTTTGGTTTCATACTGATGCGTACTGTTTCCACAGTATTCCGGTGTTATCGGTGGGGAGATCGCATCATGCATTCTCGAGTTATGGATCGCAGAGACTACAAGCAACAAAATGTATATTTCATGAACAACTGTTAGGATGTTACAGGGGGCGGGAAGGGAAAGACCCCCAGCTGTTAGAGGCAGGGAGAGTCTATTTGAACCAGCCTGTTAATTGCTCTGTAACAGATGCTTCTCCCCTGGGAACCAATGACATCAGCAACAAACTTCTCTATTGCCCTGTCTATTCTGGGGGGTATAAATATGTGTGCTCAAACGCTGGGTTTTTAGTCTTCGTGCTGAATGTTGAATGATGAGGGGTCTCTTGCTGATGCCTATCTTCGGGTCCGGAAGCGCTGCATATGTATACTGTACTTGGGTCTGTATAATTCCTTTTGCGCCTAAATTGTGTCTGGATCAATTGCGTGTAACTGTCTGAACTTTTACTTGAATAACACTTGTGCTTTGGAACCACATATTCCAGGTATAAGTCTTTATTTACTGTATGACTGCGTACGCAAATTAGCATCATCCTCAGAAGGTATAGGCAGGTTATCAGAAGGTATACGAAGGAGTGTATAGAGGTTCTGATCCAATATCGTTATTTGTATAGAGGTTCTGATCCAATATCGTTAAGGGTGTGCAGTCTGAGGCCCATTTTCTATATAAATCCAATCAGTGCATTCATAAATCTCCTCCTGTGCGAGTTGTTACAATGTGATGGTACTAATGTATAAATTGAATGTATTGTGAAATGTGGAAACTTTATCTTTGGAGTTCCAATCAAAATTCTTGTTAATTTAGTACATTCAGTTAAGAATAAACACAGTGGCGTCACAATTGACCACACCCGGATACCACCCGCCAAGGGGTGAAACCAAAGTGCTGACTCCTCCTCTCTGTAGCATTAAGTGCAGCACTCGGCGCCTGACACAGTGAGGGAGCCGACACTGCACACAAAGTGGTCCACGAGGGCAGTCCGCACCTCTGGGACCCCCGGACCCCCTGCCTGCTAGTCACGCCCCCTGTCCACAAGACCACGCCCTCTTTTTCCGGCACATGTACTACAACTCTCCCCATACTGGGCTTCACACCAGGGAGGTACGCCACTGAGTAGGGGTTAGAGCTAGGAGGAAGATAAGGGTAAGGCACTAGGGGGATAGGGTAAGGGTTAGGCACTAGTGAGGAGGGTTAGGTTTAGGCACTAGAGGGAAGGTTAAGTTTACGGTGCAGGGAGGGAGGGTTAGGGTTAGGATACTTACCGACAGGTGTCGGTATCCTAACCCTGAATACTGGCATCGAGATTCTGACTGCCGGAATCCCGAGCTCTGGCATCCTATACCCAACTCATTTGAAGAAAATTTGTATACAGAGGAGCTGATGCTGAGTTGAATGGTCACCTGTTTGCAGAGAATATTTTGCACTGTGATTGCTCAAAGACTGTGCACATACAAGTGCAAGTAATACAGAGTTATTCACATTTTGACGCTTAGAACTGAAGAGATGTAACTTGGCTGAGCCTGTAAATTAGGCATTATTCAGAGAGGGTGTGTCAGCAGAAGGACGGGTTATGTGAAGTTGGACATAAGCAGAAATACATCAGTTTCCACCTTCCAGGTATTACTTTTGCACCTAGGATAGGGCTAGTACAAGTACAAACTGATGACTAGTGAAATATAAATTTTTCTACATTCACACAGTGCAGGAGCACATGTGACAGTACACATACTGTGCATCCAGCTCATATGGGTATATTTACCAAAGGTCGACTTTTAAATAGAGATGTGCACTGACGCCCGTGTTTTGGTTTTGGATCTGGATCTCCCCTGGTTTTGGATCTGGATTGGCTTTGCCAAATCCTCACCTCCGTGTTTTGTTTTTCATGTTTTGGTTTTGGATCTGGATTTTTTTTCTAAAAAAATCATAAAAACAGCTAAAATCACATAAAATGGGCCTTTTTTTGTTCCTACAGTATTAATAACCTCTATAACATTTATTTCCACTCATTTCCAGTAAATTTTGACCACTCCACAGCTCACAATATTGATTTTTTCATCTAGTTAAAGGGCCAAAAGATTGCATCCAGCTAGCTGGCTCAAAACTGATTGATAAATAGAGTTGAGGACTGTGCAAAGATGATGGTTGGGGTATCCCTTGGGGATTGAAGAATTGATAGTTGGCGCAGCCACTGGCTGAATTGATAATTGGTGCAGCCCCTGGCTGAAGAATTGATAATTGGTGCAGCCCCTGGCTGAAGAATTGATAATTGTTGCAGCCACTGGCTGAATTGATAAGTGGTGCAGCCACTGGATGAAGAATTGATAATTGGTGCAGCCACTGGATGAAGAATTGATAATTAGTGCAGCCCCTGGCTGAAGAATTGATAATTGGTGCAGCCCCTGGCTGAATTGCTAATTAGTGCAGCCCCTGGCTGAAGAATTGATAATTGGTGCAGCCCCTGGCTGAATTGATAATTGGTGCAGCCCCTGGCTGAAGAATTGATAATTGGTGCAGCTCCTGGCTGAATTGATAATTGGTGCAGCCCCTGGCTAAATAATTGATAATTGGTGCAGCCCCTGGCTGAAGAATTGATAATTGGTGCAGCTCCTGGCTGACGAATTAATAATTGGTGCAGCGCCTGGCTGAAGAATTGATAATTGGTGCAGCCCCTGGCTGGAGAATTGATAATTGGTGCAGCCCCTGGCTGGAGAATTGATAATTGGTGCAGCCCCTGGCTGAAGAATTGATAGTTGGTGCAGCCCCTGGCTGAAGAATTGATAATTGATGCAGCCCCTGGCTGGAGAATTGATAATTGGTGCAGCCACTGGCTGAATTGATAATTGGTGCAGCCACTGGCTAAAGAATTGATAATTGGTGCAGCCCCTGGCTGAAGAATTGATAATTGGTGCAGCTCCTGGCTGACCAATTAATAATTGGTGCAGCGCCTGGCTGAAGAATTGATAATTGGTACAGCCCCTGGCTGGAGAATTGATAGTTGATACATAATTGTGGATGCAGCCTTCGGGCTGAGTAGTAGTGGAATACAGAGCTATGATTAGTCCTGCAACAGCCTTGAGGCCTAGAACTCTTGGCAAGTTGCGGCCATTACAGCCTTGAGGGCTGGTGAGGAGTGACCTTTGGGCCATGAAGTAGAATGTGGCCTTTGGGCCGTGTAGTAGCCTTAAGGGCTGAGAACCCTTGGCTGAATGTCACTGTTTTGCGACTTGTGCCGTCGGTTTACACAACAAGCAGCAATTGGTTCAGAATTTTCTTTAAAAAAAATGAATGGGGCATGCAGGAGATGCTGTCTGTGGCCATTACAATTTCTGGACATTCATAAACCATAACATTAAAATGTCAGGCAGCAATGCCCCAACCAGCACATAATGGAAAGGAAAAAGGTGCAAGATGGAATTGTCCTTGGGCCCTACAACCCACCAATATGTTGTATATATGTGAAACAGGACATTCACAGTTTAACAAACCAATCACTTTAGCGACCGGGACAGCCACTTGTGGCTGAAATGATTGGTTTGTTTGGACCCCCCCAAAACAAGCTGCCAATGCGCAGTGGACATGATCCCATACACAAACTGGCTTTACAATACATTAGATGTTGTCATCGTCATCCCCATCAGTGTGTGCATCCTCCTCTTCTTCACACAATCTGAATTTATCCCCGCTGGAATCCACCATTACAGAGTCAGACGCTAATGTCTTTTTTGGACTTAAGGTCTTCCTTGTGGAATTTGTAATTCATTTTGATGAACATCATCTTTACCACATTTTGGGGAATTAACCTCCTACAACGATCACTGACAAGGTTCCCGGCTGCGCTGAAAACTCTTTCAGAGTACACACTGGAGGGTGAGCTACTTAAGTACAGCAAAGCCAGGTTGTGTAAGGGACTCCAAATTGCCGCTTTTTCCTGCCAGTAGTGAAACGGACTATCCCTAAAATAGTCATCCACCATTCTCTCAATGGTGACTGTATCAGACGAAGTCACGGTAGACATGTCACTCATTGTACACAGTTCTTTCAGACCCAACCAGATGTCATTAGATTTTGCTGACTGATCTGCATCACCACCAGCAGTGGGTCTCTTAGGAAAATTTAGTTTTTTCCTGGCAGCTGTAGAAAATTAAGGAGGAGATGCTGCCGTGTCATGTTCCGCTTGAGCTGACATTTTTTTTACCACCAGCTCTTTGCATCTTTTCAGATTTATGTCCGTCGGAAAGAAAGACACAAGGTATGACTTAAACCAAGGATCAAGTATGGTCACCAAAATATAGTGATCTGATTTCAAGAGATTGACGACCCTTGTCGTCGCGAATGAAGGGCTTGATCTACAAGTCCCACATACTTAGTGGAATTACTCCATTTCAGCTCCTTCTTCAGTTTCTCCAGCTACTTTTGCAAAAGTCTGATTAGGGGAATGACCTGACTCAAGCTGGCAGTGTCTGAACTAACTTCATGTGTGACAAGTTCAAAGGGTTTGAGAACCTTGCACAATGTGGAAATTATTCTCCACTGTGCTTGACTAAGGTGCATTTCCACTCCTCTACCTATGCCATAGGCCATAGTGTAGCCTTGGATGGCCTTTTTCTGCTCCTCCATCCGTTGAAGCATATAGAGGGTAGAATTCCACCTAGATACTACCTCTTGCTTCAGCTTATGGCAGGGCAAATTCAACAGTTCTTGCTAGTGCTGCAATCTTCAACATGCAGTTGCTGAATGTCGAAAATGCCCAGAAATCTTTCGGGCCACCAAGAGCATCTCCTGCATGCCCCTGTAATTTTTTTTAAAATGTTGCACCACCAGATTAATTATGTGAGCAAAACATGGGATGTGATCGAATTCGCCCACATGTAATGCCCGCACAATATTGCTGGCATTGTCAGAAATCACAAATCCCGAGGAGAGTCCAAGTGGGGTAAGCCATTTTGCAAGGATTTCTCTGTGTTTCTCTAAGAGGTTCTCAGTGGTATGCCTCTTACTGAAACTGGTGATACACAGAGTAACCTGCCTCTAAATGAGCTGACAATTGTCAGATGCTGCTGCTGCTGTTTGCACTGTTGGAGGCAATACACCTATCCAGTGGGCTGTCACAGTCATGTAATCTTTAGTTTGCTCTGTCCCACTTGTCCACATATCTGTGGTTAAGTGGACATTGGCAGTGCCAGATTAAGGTCCACATGGGCCTGGATCTGAAAATTATGAAGGGCCTATTGTGTGCCGCCACAGGGGTTGACTACAATGCCATGGGGGTGTGACTAGTGATGTGGGCATGCATTCTACACAAGGTGTGTGGTCTGAGCCCTGGGATGTAGCTAGCACCTTGGAGGACATATCTACCACCTACCTTCAGCAATCTCAATCTCCCTTCCCTCTTCATTCAAATGAAGCATGCACCACCTGTTATTTTATATAAAGAACAAAAGAGTAGGAGAGGGTACCCACAAATATTAGATATCCCTCATGCGAATATACAGGGGTGCCAGGTACCAAGCTCCGGAATCTAATGCCATCTGAAGTTGGCTCTAGACATCGTAGCCTATAGGCTACAGCCCACAAAAAGTAGTGGGAGAGGGATCTGTAGGATCTCTCCACTCATGCATGCATGGTCAACAGACTGCACATGCGCAGTAGCGCATCCAGCCCCAGAAACTGAAAGTAAAGAGATTGCTTATACGACCACTCTATTTTTACATATCACAGGGAAGGGCTCCTATCAGTACCTTTGTCCATTCATGTGATTCTTGATGCATACTGGCGGTACAATTTCCTATTGCCGTGATAAGCAGCAATAAGAAATCATAATTATCGGGTCTAAAACCCAATAAATAATAGATGGTCCCCATAGAGTATTATATCCACATGTATGTACATATAAATTATATACCATGTATGAAACACAGGAAAAACCCAAACCGTCCTCTATAATGATGAATATGTTAGCACCGTCCTGTCGTTGCTATAGTATCTCAGATGCTCCCAACTGCCTGTTGTGTGTAGAGAAAATTAATTATGTACCAAACTGCTAAGAGAGTAGTTAATAATATACACACACATTTTATATATCTATATAATAATTCTCTAAGGTTTGTCCCATCTCCTACATGCATGTTCAGTGGGAGCTGCTCCCACTGCTAGAAGGACCAAACAGACCATAGCCTAGCAAGAGAGGAGGAGGAGGACAAGGATCAGTGCTGACGGGAACATGGTAAGTATGTGGGCAGGACCCTCTATCTAGATGACCGCTATATAATACAAAGAACATCAAAGTGACCACCATATAATGCAGAGGGCATCATTGGGACTGCCATATAATACAGAGAACATCAGTGACCTCCATATAATGCAGAGACCATTACAGTAACCACCATAAAATACAGAAAAAACATCAGCAACCACCTTTTAATACACCAAGTGACCCCATACAATACAAAAAACATTGCGATAAGTGCCACATCATACAGACAACACCAATGGCCGCCATAAAATACAGAGAGAGGACATCACAGTTGTATAGCCCCTGGAACGGGATCAGTCAGACAGACAGCTAATGGTGTGTGTGTATATACACTGTATATAATCAGTGTACAATTAATGGAGGTCATTATTTTACATTTTTCAGATTTAACATGTGCATACTATGGCTAGGTTCCAGTGGTCTCTTGTCACTTGCCTCACACACCAATAGTGTTTAAGGAGACGCTGGTTCCAGTCATGCTCCTCGCCAGAAGAATGCCAGCCTGATTAAAAATCTCATCAGGCAAATCTCCGCCTACCTCCTCCCGGGCCCGGCTCCCATCAGTGCCATGATAACGTGCGCCGCGGTCAGTATATCAGGACAGACACACATTGACTGAGCCTGCGGCTGTGAAGCAGCGCCGAGGTAGAAAACAGAGAGCCAGCAGCAGTGCTGAAGGGTGATGATCACGCTTAATTTTAAATAATCACCTGGCAGCAGCTACCCACCTGCTGACACCCCCTCCCATCTGTCACTGGGACACACAGCACGGGGGACACATTGAAATACTATGGATGCAGGGAATTCCACTGCGCTGCCATTCCCATTTGTATTTGACATCTAGCCTAGATGGGCAGACGGGGTGTTTGTAATGACAGCCCAGCAGGTTCTAGTGGGCAGGGCTTCAGATGGCCATCTGCTGTGCTGCTGGGGACAGGAAAATTAATTTTCCTGTCTACAGCAGCACCGATCCTGTGGGCCTATTTTGATGGGGGGCCTGGATTTGCAGCTCCATCCGCCCCATTGTTTACCCGGCCCTGGACAGTGGGCACAACGGCAATTCAGAGGACATTAATAAGTTTTTTTAATGCCCTTGTACAGATTGGGAATTGCTGTTCTAGAGAAGTGCAATCTAGAAGGCACATTGTAGCGGGGACAAACCCACTGCATTAATGGTGGACACTGGACATCTAATACCAGCATAGCTGTTATGGCGCCAGTAATCCACTGTGCAGCTGTGTGTTTGCTGTCATACTTGTTCACCAATGCAAAGGACTGTGTGACAGTCAATTGTTGGTTGAACTTCCTGAACTACTAAAAGTAGTCATCTCCCTGGTCCCCTTCTGGGATGAAGATCCACTTATATCAATAGCAGCAGCAGCAGCACCAGACGTAACACTCAAGATCCTTCTGAGGAGCAACGGATAGGAGAGCAGTCAGTCCTTATGATATTGGATGAAGGACTACTTCTGATCACGAATGAGGATGATGATGATGATGGAAGTGCTGGTGGTGGATATTGCAGGCACTTGGATCCAGATAGAAGGGAGCAGCTTGGTGACACTGGACTGATTGTTGTTTGTTTGACTTTTTTTGTCCCCAAAGTTTCAATACCCTTTCCGATTTGATGAATGCACTACAAGTGATGTAACGGGGAGGAGGTTCCAAGATGGTTAAGGTCCTTACCTCTACTCACTGTTTCTTTGCAACGGGCACCAGTGGCTTGGCAAAAGTTGTCTGGATTTGGGTGGAAATAATTCAACACATGAGAAGTGGATTTTTTGGTCCTGGCATGACATGGCAACAACTGTTGCCTGATTTACAGTTTTTACACAAACATCCTCACCATCAACATCCTCACCATCATCAACATCCTCATCATCCTTATTGTTATCGCCAACTAGATAAATATCCTCCTCCTTGTCCAATTCCACAGAAGCATCCTCGATTTCTATGTCAGAAGGTACACAAATGGTGGAAGGAGGATCCTCTTCAAGTATAGTATTACTAGAAAGGTCAGGCTCACACATGGCAACAGCGGACACACTTGGACTCTCCTCTGGGATTTGTGATTTTTCAGAGCACACAGTTGGTTCCGGTGTTTTACTCGTCTTAACAATTTTTATATTTTTTGTACCTCTCCTACAAGAAGAGGGGCTTAAATTATCATTAGAACCATCAGTCATCATAAATACAGGCCAATGCCTTATCCTTTCCTTGCCACTTCGTGTAGTGAATGGCATATTGCCAATTTTTTGTTTCTCTAAAGCTGACTTAGCTTTACATTTTTTTTGCTTTAACAGGGTAAATGTTTTTTTTAGCCTGACTTTTTGGCCTGACTTAAGCCTTGGTACATCGGCCTTCATAGATGACGTTGACGGCCTTGCATCATCATCATGACTGCTGTCGGCAGCTACAAGACTGGTATGTGGATCCTGCTCTCTGGTCATGTGACTGTCCTCCATCCTCACTACGCAGAAAAACCACATACAAACATGTTTTTTAACACTGGGGTGAACCCCTGAAAGAGGCAGCAGCCCCTTGACAGACAGCAGCACAGAACCCCTGCGCACCTATGACAGGTGTGGCTAACACGCACACAAAATTTTTTATTTTTTTTATTTGAACACTGGGAGTGAACCCCTGAAAGAGACAGCAGCCCCTTGACAGACAGCAGCTCAGCACCTCTGTGCACCTACGACGATGACAAGTGAGGCTAACACACACACAAAAGAAAAAATTTTGTTTTTGATTTTTTTAACACTGGGGTGAACCCCTGAAAGAGGCAGCAGCCCCTTAACAGACAGCAGCACAGCACCACTGCGCTGATGACAAGTGTAGCTAACACACAAAAAAATATTTATTTTATTTTCAAACTGGGGGTCGATGAAGAGCACCCCTGAAGGACAGTGCACCCCCTGGACAACACAGCACTACAGCCAGCCAGCCCATATGGACAGGACAACAGCCAGCTCCTATGGACAGGACAACAGCCAGCTAGCCCCTATGGACAGGACAACAGCCAGCCAGCCCCTATGGACAGGACAACAACCAGCCAGCCCCTCTATAGACAACAGCCAGCCCTTATGGACAGGACAACAGCCAGCCCCTATACACAGTGTCAGCGTGCAACAGCACTGATCACAGATTACAGATCCCAACTCCCTCCCTCCTCCCTCTTCACTCTCCACAGCCGGAATGAAAAAATGGCAGTGATCACGGAACCTTTATAGAATCCAAAACCTGCGAGAATCTGACAGCGGGATGATGACGTTTTGCCTCGTTTTCAGATCCGAGTCGACTCGGCTCTGCCTCAGATCCCCGTAGTTCGGGTGGGTACGGATCTCTGAGATCCGAACCCGCTCATCCCTATTTTTAAATAGACTGAAATTGACTCAAACTTGACTGTGTAATGCACTGCCAAACTCTCTCATATACTAACCTTTGATTTTGACATCGGTTTCAAAATCAAATGCTATGTGAATCGGATTTGGCTGATGTAAATGCATTCGATTTTGAACTTTGAACACATGTAAAAAAAGAAGCATGCACATGCCTTATCCAGGGCCAGCTGGCCCACACCGCGAAGTACACAGCCGCGTACGGCGCCAAGCTGTAAGGGTGCCGTGTCCGGTGTCCCACAGCTGTCCACCACATTTGCTGCCGCGCTGCCCGCCGGCGCCACCAGTGCTGCGGCCTGAACACTGTCGGTGATTGACTGTACAGCCTGTGCTGTCAATCACTGCCAGAGTTCAGGTCGCAGCTAATCCGGCGGCACCATGATGACCACTGCCTCCTTCCCTCTCAGTCCCTCCCACTGTCTCCCAGAATGCCTGTGCGGCGCACCGTGTGACGTCAGGGGAGAGAACTGTAGACATGGAGCAGCCTGCAGGACCGGGACGCGGAGGAGCAGCCTTTGCCTGGAGGGACCCACAGCAGGTAAGTCACTGGGGGAACGGGAAGATTAGGAGGCGGTGAATGCTGAGGAGAGGGGGGGAGGCATTACATGTGTGGCATCATTTATTATAAAGGGCATTATATGTGTGGCATCATTTATTATAAAGGGCATTACATGTGTGGCATACCTTATTATAAAGGGCATTATATGTGTGGCATACTTTATTATAAAGGGCATTACATGTGTGACATAATTAATTATAAAGGGCATTACATGTGTGGCATACTTTATTTAAAAGGGCATTATATGTGTGGCATACTTTGTTATAAAGGACATTATATGTGTGGCATACTTTATTATAAAGGGCATTATATGCGTGGCATCATTTATTATAAAGGGCATTATATGTGTGGCATACTTTATTATAAAGGGCGTTACATGTGTGGCATACTTTATTATAAAGGGCATTACATGTGTGGCATAATTTATTATAAAGGGCATTATATGTGTGGCATACTTTATTATAAAGGGCATTACATGTGTGACATAATTTATTATAAAGGGCATTACACTTGTGTGGCATAATGTATTAGAAAGGGTGATCATTTGGGGATGTTCCACAAGGAAAAATTCCATCCCCCTTTTTGAAAGCGGCTTGCGCAGAGGAACGACATCTGCAAAGACGTTTTTGCGGAGGGGGGGGGGCAACTGGTAATTTCCGCCCTGAGCTCCACATTGTCTAGAACCGGCCCTGAGTACAGGCATGGCTGGAGGGATCAATCTCATGACTGGCCCCGGCGTTAAGTCCAAGGAAGAGTTCTGGGCCCAGGTAAGAAAATATAAATACTGTGGCCTGATTTGTATATTAGTCATCCACTGGCTGTCACCCTCTCCCTGAGACCGACTGCTGTCACCCTCTCCCTGGCACTGACTGCTGTCACCCTCTCCCTGATACCGACTGCTGTCACCCTCTCCCTGTCATCCACTACTGTCACCTTCTCCCTGTTACCAACTGCTGTCGCTCTCACCCTCTCCCTATCGTCACCCTCTCCCTGCCACCCACTGCTGTCACCCTCTCCCTGTTATCCACTACTGTCAGCTCCCTGTTACCAACTGCTGTCGCTCTCACCCTCTCCCTGTCGTCACCCTCTCCCTGCCACCCACTGCTGTCACCCTCTCCCTGTTACCAACTGCTGTCGCTCTCACCCTCTCTCTGTCACCAATTGCTGTCACCATCTACCTTTCATCAATCATTGCTGTCACCCTCGCCCACTGATGTCACCCCCTCCCCATCACCCACTGATGTCACCCTCTCCCTGTCGTCACCCAGAGCTGTCACCCTCTCCCCATCACCCAGTGCTGTTACCCTGTCCCTGAATATGTATCTTTGGGTATAATTGTATCTTAGCACCCAGGGTGGTCCTGCTGTATCAGGACTTCATACATATTCATGTGGGGCCTGTTTTTTTTTGCGAGCATAAAAGCATAATTATTTTCACGTGGGGGCTAATGTGTTTTTTTTTTCTTTATGGGTAGCCTATGGGGGGTATTCAATTAGCCACAGGGTTTCACCCGTGACTATTTACCGTAAAAAATCCCCGCTGCTTGGGGAAAGGCTGTACAATTAAATAGCCTTTTTCTCACGCCTGAAAATCGGGATTATTTCAACAGGGGGCGCCAAAATCTATATCCGCTTGCCAAAAAAATTAGGCTCAGGCCGGCCCTGACTGTATCATTATGATCTATGCATGCTTCTTAGGCTTAAAAGAGCCTAAAGAGTTAAGAAAAAAAAAGTCAGCTTGGGGTCACCCCTGATTCCATAACCAGCACTGGACCGTTTAGTACAGTGTGGTCATGGAAAATCGGGGAAAAAAACGGCATGGGTTGCCCCTATATTCCATTTACCAGCACCAGGCTGAACCAGTCAGGGCTGCAATGCCATAGCTTGAGGACATACAGTGTGGGGTCCTCCTGCCAAAGTATTAAACCAGCTATAAACTGACCATTCTGCCGAGCATTGGTGGCTGTGGATGCAGGGATGATGGGTTAAATTATGTAGCAATATTGTTCTTCATAGTGGAAATACAGATACCAGCCAACATGTCCTTTGGCACTTGTAGAACTTCCAGTGCTAGCAGTCCAGAGGCACCTGCATCCCCACTGTAAAAAAAATATTAAACAAAACAGTACACACAAACTGAATATTGTAATTCTTACACATTCATTCATTCACTCACTCACCACCCACACTCACACTACATACACTACTTATCTACTTCCTGGAGGAGGTCGGTCGCCTTCTACAGGTAGTAGTCTAAACAAAAAAACAATGAGACCCCACAGACGTGCAGCAGGAGGATCCTATGCTGTGTGACCTCCTACTGTGGCATTACCACCACAGCTAGTTCAGCCTGGTGCTGGTTAATGAAAAATAGGGGGAACCCCATGCTGGTTTTTTTCCCTGATTTTCCATGACAGGACCAGGCTAAAACGCAGGCGTGCCAAACGGTGAAAAGGGCGTTTAATGGGAGTGCATAATTAGTAAAGGAGCGTCATCGACCACGTCACTTGGTTGTCTTTTAGCCTGAACTGCTCGCAGTGATTGCGGTAAGAAAAACCTACCACAAGCACTGCGAGCAGTTCAGATGCCTTTCGATGTACCCGATTAATCTAATAAATACCGAAGATGACGTGTGATGTGAACACCAAAGGGGTGTCTTTACAAAATAGCGAGCACATTTTTCGTTCGCTCGCTCAGACATAGAGGCGTCACTAAACCGCAAAGAGCGAGCGCTCAATTTAAATAGCCGGCCCCTTTTTTGGAACGACCGTCCGCAAATAGCGTCCGGGTCTGAATCAGGCCCTCAGTTTTATAGTCGATTTTATATTCAATTTTGACTTTAGTAAATCTCTAAATTGCAAAATCGAATGAAAATCAACTACAAATATACCAAAAATGCTAAATTTACCTTTAGTAAGTAAATATAACCCAAATTGTTTACCTGTTCATTGCTCAAAGTGTCTGGTTCACTACAGATCGCAACTGCATATGCAATTACGATTACGCACGCAGTTCAGCAATAGTATGCTAATTTATTGCGATTGCTATACCGTCGCAGCATTACACAGACTGCGAAACCATCGTTACAATCGAGTACCATCGCAGCCTCACGCACACTTGCACAAGCTCTGACCTTACTCAGAAATTGCTAACTTCATCGCATGCTATGAGTCCTCAAGCTGCGTATGCCGAAGCAGTGGCTAATTTATGCACGCCCCTGTAACGGCTTCCAAACGCACTGACATGCCTGCATTTCCTCGACCAACCCCCCCCGTCACCACCCACAAATGGTACTTCCTATCAATCACTCTGTGATGGGTCTGCGTAGCCACCGCGATCGCAGTCATGATCGCAGTGGAGAGTTTGCGCACGTGCACTGTGATGCGTACGCATGCGCGGTGCATAACTATCTGCCGATTGTGTGCGTATTCGCAGTTGTGATCCTTGCTGAATCAGGCCCAAAGTCATAAATTGCAGTATTACCCCTTGTGATGTATATTTTTTATATTTTTATTTTAAAGTTAGAATATTTCATTGATTTGTATTTGCATGAGAGCCTGTTAAAATTACTGCCTCACTTAGAGTTGCACATAAATCCATTTTTGTGGCATCAATAAACGTATTTCTGTATAACAGTGTAGTACACCAAGGATATGTACACATAAGTGTAGCACACCCTCTGGAGATGAAGCCCGATGATACGGACGGATCCCTAAAAATGTTGCATAAGAGGCGTATCCCTTGTAGGTACTGAAGGCCGTATGTAAATATATGTGATGATGATAATTATACCAACAGAACTACGTAGAAACTCCTGATTGCTTGTTTATATTTATTTGAATCACAGATGTAGCGAAACACCACTGTATTAGAGCTACTGGGCTGCAACTTTAACCGCACAGGAATTCGTTTTAAACATGTACAAAGCCGGATTATAGGCAGGGCGACAGGGGCGGTTGTCCCGGGGCCCCCCAACACAGGGCCTGATTCAGAGCCGGACGCTCTGACCAAAGCGCTTGCTCTGAATCAGGGCCCTCCTACATGAAAATGGAGCAGCCTTATGGACGCTCGCATAGCTGTGGGTTACCACCCACAGCTATACCGAGCGTCCATGATGATGGTCGCGATGGTCAAGATCATCGCGACCATCGGGCTTGCAACGGAGACCCTGCGGTAGGGTTTCGCTGCCGCAAGCCCTGGAGTGATTTTAGCTCTATCAGAGCCAAAATCACTCCCACTGACATCACTAGTGATGTCAGTGGGGCCGGCTTCAGACGGTAGGCGTTCCCATGGGAACGCCTCCGTGTGGCAGCCACGCCCCTGGCACGCCCACCAAAGGGGGCGTGCTGTCACTCAACATCGACAGCACGCCCCCTTTGGTGCGAGACCCGGAGCGACGGAGAGCCCGTCGCTCGCCGGGTTTCGCGCATGCGCACGGTGGAGCTCCCTCCGTCGTGCGCATGCGCAGTAGGGCAACATCGACCCGCTTGCGAGCGTCCTGCGCTCGCGAGCGGGTCTGAATGACCCCCCCTGTCCCCTGCCTCCGGTCACTACTTCTATTGAAAACCGGATTACAGCATTTAGCTGTCTCCGGTGCGGTACTCCTCGGCAGCTCAGCTGTTTCTTTTCAGCAGCCGCCGAGGAGCTTGATTACAGTCACAGTCTCGTGAGATTAGGATGCAAAATCTCGCAAGACTGTGCCTGATCGGCCCAGAGCCCAAGCAAGCAAGGAAGCAGCTACCCAGGGGCCAGGCTGCCTGCAGTGTGTGACAGCATGAGGCAGAGCTGCTGGCTGGGACTCCAAGGTGTCATGTTACACTGCCTCTGCCGTGGAGCAGAAGAGGAGAGAGCCTGTGTACAAGTAGGTAATTGTGTGTGTGTGTGTGTGTGTGTGTGTATACTGTATACTGTATGCATGTAGGTAATTGTGTGTGTGTATACTGTCTGCATGTAGGTAATTGTGTGTGTGTATACTGTCTGCATGTAGGTATAAGTGTGTGTGTGTGTATACTGTATAAGTATGTAGGTAATTGTGTGTGTGTATACTGTATGCATGTAGGTAATTGTGTGTGTGTGTATACTGTATACTGTATGCATGTAGGTAATTGTGTGTGTGTACTATCTGCAAGTAGGTAATTGTGTGTATACTGTATGCATGTAGGTAAGTGTGTGTATACTGTATGCATGTAGGTAATTGTGTGTGTGTATTGTGACACCGTTAGGTTAGGGGGTCCCTCTCCTGGGTAGAGGACTCCTTCCTTACACACACACACAGCAGCAGGGAAGCAGCACACCAGTCTGGATGAAAGTACAAGCTGGTCGGCGCCAGTCTTTATTGTACAATGTCAGAACCATAAAGAAAACATAAATATAAATCCTAGCCCTGTCGGGGCACTAACTTCACAGGTAGTTCCCTCACTACCAGAACCTGGCAGAGCCTAATGCCCTCGCCAGCAACAAAAGCACAGCACAACACTCACGGTTAGGTTTCCAAGTGTCTCTGAGCAAACTCCCTGCCTGCTCTCCCAGGTGAGACAATCAGCCCTAAACAAACTAGGCTTATATTGGCCACTCTCAGGTGGAAAACTAACAATCCTGTTACCAGGCTGCGAGAACCAAAACCTGGAGTGGCCGTGGGTGGAGCCCTCCCTCTCCTCTCACCCACAACCCCCAGGTCCCAAACCGGCTTTTCAAAAAGCCGAAACTCAAGCCTGCTACACTGCAGACTTTCTCCTGGGGGTTTAAAATACAAAAGACAGGAATCTGGGACAAATGTACCTGCCACAGACCACTTTACCAGTGATCCTATCACATATCCCCCCCCTTTGTTTCGACCTGTGGGGCGGAACAACTGAAGCCCCCAAACAATGAACGCGTGACAACGCGTCAGCATTGGCCAGCTGGCTTCCTGGCCTGTGTTCCACTGAAAATTTAAAAGTTTGTAACGCCAAGAACCATCTTGTAATTCTCGTATTACTGTCCTTATTTTCAGACATCCACTTCAGAGGGGCATGGTCAGTGATCAATTTGAACTTTCTTCCGACCAAGTAGTACCTGAGAGCCTCTAACGCCCACTTTATGGCCAACGCCTCCTTCTCCACTGTGGCATAGTTTCTCTCATGTACATTCAACTTTCTGCTAAGATAGAAAATAGGGTGTTCCCCACCCTCCTTGTTCTGGGACAGGACCGCTCCTATACCTACTTCTGATGCATCGGTTTGTACCATGAATTCCCTTTCAAAATTAGGAGTCATCAGGGCTGGTTGGGAACACACTGCCTCAGGACTCCATTCTACCATGACTTTTTGTTTGCCTTTGGTCAGGTCAGTCCGTTGGTACTGCCATGGTGGCAAAGTTGGGTATAAAACCTCCTGTAGTACCCCGTAATTCTCAAGAAGGCTCTCACCTGCTTCTTATTCAGAGGCCGTGGCCAGTTTTGTATGGCATCAACTTTATTGAGCTGAGGCTTTATCAGGCCTCTGCCAATGGTGTATCCCAGATATTTTACTTCCTCCATGCCTAGACAACACTTTTTTGGGTTGGCTGTCAAACCTGCCTTATAGATGGAGTCCAACACTGCTTGTACCCTGGGTAAGTGAGACTGCCAATCAGGACTATGAATGACCACGTCATCCAGATAAGCAGCCGCATACCGTCTATGGGGCCTTAGAATCCTGTCCATCATTCTTTGGAAGGTAGCAGGTGCCCCATGTAGCCCGAAGGGCAACATCTTGTACTGAAACAAGCCCTCTGGCGCTGAAAAAGCTGTCTTTTGTTTGGCGCTCTCGGTTAACGGTACTTGCCAATACCCTTTGGTTAGGTCAAGGGTGGTTAAATACCTTGCCATCGGGTAGGCATCGAATTTTGAAACACTGTTCAACTTTCGGAAGTCATTGCAGAAACGCACACTCCCGTTGGGCTTTGGAATCAACACAATGGGACTTGACCATTCACTACGTGATTCTTCAATAACCCCTAACTCTAGCATATTTTTAATTTCTTTCGACACCGATTCTCTTTGTGCTTCTGGTAACCTATAGGGCTTTAGATTAACTTTAACCCCTGGGTCAGTGATGATGTCATGTTTAATGACCGAGGTTTTCCCAGGTACGTCAGAGAACAGCACCCTATTTCTAATCAGAAACTCCTTGACCTCTTGTTGTTGAATTGCCAACAGGGTTTTTGCCACTGTCACTTCGGGAACTAAGGGCCCTGGACTTACTGGAGGGTCTCGGACGGCCGACAGTACCGTTCTATCTTTCCAGGGCTTTAACAGATTTATATGGTATATCTGTTCCGGCTTTCTTTTCCCCGGCTGGTAAACTTTGTAATTGACCTGCCCTACTCTTTCTAAGATTTCAGAGGGCCCTTGCCATTTAGCCAAAAGTTTATTTTCCACAGTGGGAACCAATACTAACACTCTGTCCCCAGGAGCAAAGCTGCGTAACCGAGCATTGCGGTTGTATAACCTCTGCTGTGCCTGTTGAGCCTGTTCCAGGTGCTCTCTCACTATCGGCACTATGGCAGCAATTCTCTCCTGCATTTGAGAAACATACTCAATCAGCGTTTTGTAAGGACTAGACTGCCCCTGCCATGTCTCTTTGGCAATGTCTAGTAACCCCCTTGGGTGTCTCCCATACAACAAGTCGAAGGGTGAAAACCCGGTGGAGGACTGGGGAACTTCTCTTATGGCCAACAATAAATACAGCAATAAGTAGTCCCAATCCCTACCATCCTTGTCGACCACTTTCCTAAGCATGTGTTTTAACATCTTGTTAAACCTCTCGACCAGCCCATCGGTTTGGGGGTGATAAACCGAAGTTCTTAACTGTTCGATTTTGAACAGGCGGCATAACTCTTTCATGACTTTGGACATAAACGGTGTACCCTGGTCAGTTAGTATCTCCTTAGGTATACCCAGCCTGCTAAAGACATGAACTAGCTCTCTGGCAATGGTCTTGGTTGACGTATTGCGCAACGGGATCGCTTCCGGGTACCTGGTAGCGTAATCCATTATGACCAGAATATACTGGTGTCCCCTGGCAGACTTCATTAAGGGTCCAACCAAATCCATCGCTATTCTTTCAAACGGCACCTCTATGATAGGCAATGGAACTAGTGGACCCTTAAAATGTGGCCTGGGAGCATGATACTGACACTCAGGGCAGGATGCGCAAAAGTCAGATACCTCTTTATGAAGCCCGGGCCAGAAAAACCTCTGCATTATTCGCTCAGTGGTTTTCTCTACCCCTAGATGGCCTGCCGTTATATGACCATGGGCCAGATCCAACACTGTTCTTCTGTAGGCTTTGGGAACTATTAGTTGTTCCACAACATCTTCCCCCTTCTTAGTCACCTGATATAACAAATCCTGACACATTGCCATGTGGGGATAGGACAAAGGACTATCAGGGTCTACGGGTTTACCATCAACTACTTTTACATTCTCCCTGGCTTTTACCAAAGTAGGGTCATTCAACTGCTCGACGGCAAAGACCTCTCTTCTGACCTCTAAATCAGGCAGACGATCACCTGGCCCAACAACACTTCCCACCTCAATGGGAGGCACATCAGTTGGCGGGCCACCGTCACGTTCCGCATTCTCTAGTTCGCCAACCATAGTAGAAAAAGGGAATAACTCTGACTCAGAAGAAACTCTCTCCTCCACTACATCGACAACCTTCTCAAATGGATCGGGGTTGTTCACCTCTGGAACAAAACGGCTTTCCCACAACTTCCAGAAGTGAGCAAAGTCTCCCCAATATTGCATCGTACACCAGACCATGCACCAAACCCACAGAAACTATAGCAGAGCCACATGGTGTCTCGATGTTCACCTCGGCCGTAACATAATATCGAGTATCCCCATGTATGCAGGTCACACCAACAGTTTTCCCTGTATGCCTCAAGGGGTTCACCAGCTCAGCTTTTATAAGTGTCACCAAGCTACCAGAGTCTAACAGTGCCTCTACTCGGTTGCCATCTACAGTGAGTACACACATGTGCTTATCAGTCTCAGCCTGCCGGTCAGCCGTACAGGCTATCTGTGCAAAGAAAGACCCCCTGCGGTAGACATGAGCAGTATCACATTGCATAGGTTCAGTTGTAAGTGCACAATTAGCGGCAACATGGCCGAAGCCACCACATCGGAAACACTGAGTCATATTAATGTCTAGTCGTTTACGGGGCAAGAACCTTCCTGGCCTGGCAGGCCTGTCTCCAGGTTCTACACCCTCAGTCTTAGGTACATTCCACCCCCCAGCACCCTTCTCCCCTGGAACAGTCTTACCAGTGTCTCTGGGAGTTCGCCGGTGCGCCATCGGGGCTTGGTGGGGCATACTCATCAGCTCCTCAGCCGCCACGTACCTCTCCACCAGCTCGACCAACTGGTCCGCGGACTTAGGGTCTGCATGGCTCACCCACTTGCGCTGAGTCACAGGTAATGATCGCAGGTACCGGTCCATCACGACCCTTTCCACGATCTGTGGTCCCATCAGCATCTCGGGCTGTAGCCATTTTGAGGACAGATGGACGAGGTCATGCATCTGTGAACGTGGAGGCTTGTCCTTATGGAACTCCCAGCGGTGGACCCGTTGGGCATGAACAAAAGTGGTGACTCCCAAGCGAGTTAGCATCTCCTGTTTTAGTTTTTTATAGTCCTTGGCATCAGCCAGGCATAAGTCGAAATATGCTTTTTGTGGATCCCCAGACAAAAAAGGTGCCACCAGACTTGCCCACTGCTCCTGGGGCCAACTCTCCCTTTCGGCCGTTCTTTCAAATGCGGCGAGATAGGCCTCCACATCATCGCCCGAAGTCATCTTTTGGAGGAAGTGACTGGCTCGTATGGAGTGAGTGGTGGTGGGAGGACCAGTATTAACATCTCTGGGCCGGGCGACTAGGTGCTGTACCACCTCTCTTATGGCCTGGCTGTTTTCCGCTAAGGCCTGGCGGGTTTCCTCAATGGTGACCTGTTGAAGTCTGTTAGTCTCCTGCTGAGCTCTGGTAGATTCCTGCTGAAGTTTGTTTGTCTCCTGCTGAGCTGCTGTAGCTTGAAGCAAGGCCTTAATAATGTTCTCCATTTTGTCCTGGGGTGTAGGTTGGAAGCTGAACCTTGCCTCTCTGAGCATTGGCTGACGCCTCCTCTATGGGACTCCAAGGACACAGGGTTATTTCCACACTGACAAATTGGGTGTCTGTCCCTATAATTTTTAAACGGAAAGTTTTCCTCTCGCTGCAACTTCAGTGTGTGTGGGTGCCCGCATTCTCCACCATATTGTGACACCGTTAGGTTAGGGGGTCCCTCTCCTGGGTAGAGGACTCCTTCCTTACACACACACACAGCAGCAGGGAAGCAGCACACCAGTCTGGATGCAAGTACAAGCTGGTCGGCGCCAGTCTTTATTGTACAATGTCAGAAACATAAAGAAAACATAAATATAAATCCTAGCCCTGTCGGGGCACTAACTTCACAGGTAGTTCCCTCACTACCAGAA
This sequence comes from Taudactylus pleione, assembly GCA_031769625.1. Classification (NCBI taxonomy): domain Eukaryota; kingdom Metazoa; phylum Chordata; class Amphibia; order Anura; family Myobatrachidae; genus Taudactylus; species Taudactylus pleione. Next base: position 5,027,146 of record JAUIMM010000189.1, on the reverse strand, counting down.
CCTGGCAGGGCCTAATGCCCTCGCCAGCAACAAAAGCACAGCACAACACTCACGGTTAGGTTTCCAAGTGTCTCTGAGCAAACTGATGTCAGTAGTGGACTTCCTGCTCTATTAGAGCGGGAAGTCCACTCGGCCTTGCGGCAGCCTAGACCCTACCACAGGGTCTTGTCGCAAGGCCGATGGTCGCGATAATCGCGATGGTCTCCAGGTCGCTCACACAAGTTGTGGGAGGTCTCCCACAGCTTTGCAGGTGGAAGAAAATAAAAATGCCCACAGACCCTGCGAGCTGCCTACGGGTCTAAATCAGTGCTTGTGACAGCCCACTGGGTGGGTGATTCGCTTTCATCATCAGCAGTATCTAACAAACAACACCAGCTCATTCAGAGGTAGGCTTCACTGAGAGTCATACTGCTGACGACCTTTTAGAAAAACTAAGGTATGTTATAGCAAAATGGCTTACCCCATTTGGACTCTCCTCAGTATTTGTGACTTCTGACAACTTTACCAATATAGTGAGAGCATTACAGCTGGGTGAATCCAACACGTCCGAAGTTTTGCTCACAAAATCAACTTGGTGGTACAGGGTTTTCTATATAAAATGACAGGGGCGTACAGAAGATGCTGCCTGTGGCCTGAAAAACTTCAGGACATTTTCATCATTCAGCCACAGCATGCAGGAGATTGCAGCAGCTATAAGAACGGTTGAATTTGCCCTGCCACCAACTGCAGCAAGAGTTACACCCTTTATATGCTTCAACGGATGGATAAAGAGCAAAAGCAATACACAGCTATACAACAATCCATGACATTGGGAGAGGAGGGGGATTGTCCAGCGCAGTGGAGAATGCTTTCCATCTTATGCAAGGTGCTCAGACCCTTCAAAGTAGCCACCTGTGAAGTGAGTTCAGACACTGCTAGCATAGGTTTTGGAAAATCAGCTTGAGAAATTGAAGGAGATGAAACAAAGAGATTCTGCTAAGTATGTTGTTGCAAATCAAGGGCCTGATTCAGCAAGGATTGCTATTGCGATTATGCTCGCAATCGGCTGATTGTTGCATTCTGCGCATGCATCGCAGTGAGTGTGTGCGAACACTCCACAGCGATCGCAGAGTAATTGACAGGAAATACTGTTTGGGGGTGGTGACGGGGGGGGGTCGTCGATACGCAGACGTGCCAGTACATTTGAACGCCGTTGCAGGTGTGTGTATAAATTAGCCACTGCCATGCCATACGCAGCTTGGGCTTTCCCTGCGTGTGATGAGGTTAGCAATTTCTGAGTAAGGTCAGGGCTTGTGCAGTATTACGGATGTGTGTAAGTAGAGGTGAACGTTCTATGTTAGGCTGCTTATGGCATTACGATTGCAATCATTAGCATATCTTCCCAGTCAGACTACGTGCGTAATCGCTATTGCGATCGCAATAGTGATCCTCGCTTCTCCAGAATCTGAGGGTTGCCAATATCTTGATATTGGATCACTAAATTTTTGCTTGATCCTAGGTTTAAGTCGTACGTCGTGTCTTTCTTTCCAACTGACCCAGGGGCTTAGTCAGCATTGCACGTATGTGCAATGCTGAATGCAGATTCCTGATTATAGGGAATCTGCACATGAGCAGGGCCCATTTAGTAAATGTGCAGAATGGGTCCTGCATGATCGCACACAGCCCCTGCTATGCCTCTGCCTGTTAGATGGGCAGAGGCATTTAAGGGGCATTGCAGGGCTGGGGATGGCTGGTGTTCCTGGAAACAGGGTCATGTTGGCCCCATTTTCCTGGAGTGGCAAGGCCAGGGGCTACGTCTACGGATGTAGTTTCCTGGCCTTGCAAGCCGGCCAGCCTGAGTAATCTGAGGCTTACTTAACTGGCCGGAAGCCTGGAGTTGTCCACCATCGCAACCGATACTCGCGATGGTGATCCCAGCCTGCTACCTTGGTCGCAGTGCTGGGACCGCAAATGCAGCAGAGTGTGTCAAGGATGGAATTGCAAAGCTGCTTGCGAGCAGTTTTGCAATTCCATCTGTTAAGGGGTTCTTGATTCTTTTCTGTGTGTTATTTTTATTCCCTTGTTTGTTTGTACTTCAATTACCTTTCTGCCTGGGTTTTAATCTCATATGCCTGAAGCAAATATTCCGTGTTTATCATTTAACCAAAGGTTATAATATACCTTTAAATCATCAGGATAGTTTCATGTCAATAAGATTTGCATACCAGATGTACTGAAGTAAAAGTGTATTTATATATAAACAATTGATACTCATAAAGTTCACATACAGTATAGTATATCATAAAACAGTATTAGTCAAATACAATGTAAGAGAGAGAGAGGGAAAGAGAAAAATATAGCATTAGAGTGGGGGGAGTGTTAGGCTGTGGGGGAAGGGATGCCACGTTTCTTTGTTTCCAAGCCTCATGGTCCAAAGCTAAACTCCATTTTGTAGGGCAACTCCCATGATCCTACAATCTCTGTGATGCTGCCTACAACACTGATATCAGCCAATGATCATAACTATGATACTATACAAGCTTATTCAGACATTCCTTGCAATTCTATTATAATAAATATACAAATTGTATGCTGATCGCTGCCAAAACATGGTATCTTTAATGCTCTCGGCTGATACGGTATCCATTAGTGAGCTCAGCTCACTTTAAAGACCCTTTGATAATTTTCTGGCAAACACTGCTTTATGTAGTATTCCAAACTATATTATTGTATAATACAAATAAGCTGATTCCAATATCCAACAATTCCATCTTAATACAACACATACCACACAATCCTATCAGAATACAGCCAGTATTCAATAACATATGCATCCCAGACCATGCTAATGTTCATCTCATGGAATCGGCCATCTTGTAACATGTGCAGAATGTAAAAGGGGGAGGGGAGGACAGCATGGATTCCTTCGTGTAGGCCACATGGTGGCGGCCATATTAACAAACTACACTCTATTCCAAACGGTTATTACCTCATCTCCCATGATAATAAACCTATTTGAACTACACAATAAACCTAGGATTATAACTATAGTATATAACATTATACAAACTTCACAATACTATCATAATGTAGCAAGTAATTCACAACCCTTATTGAATCAAGCACATGGTTCAAGGCCTATGGTGGGTATCCATCAAACAGTGTATAGTACTTATAAGCCTATTACAATATTCCCTGTTAATCCTACATACCTATCAAAGATCCACAGCTTACAGTGAATACTTAAATCTCGTAATTGTGCAATCACTTTTATCTTTAAAGCTAGCCAGGACTATAATAAACAGTATATTAATTGACTACTACAGAACTTCACAATAAACAGCATCTTACTGCAGCTAACAACAATTACTACAGACTTACACATTGTAACAAGTCGCCGGCACGACTTCTCACTCTCCGACGCTGTGGACTTCGCTTCCTCTACTTCCGCCTCCCGTATGCGAACTGCACCACCGGTTTCTAGGCAACCTGGACGATGTCACGGGTTACTAGGAACATAGGATGATCATCCATTAATCTGATTGGTTACTCATCCTTTTTATACCAAGCAGTATCCTCATGGCTTTGCCGGCTGTAGCATCTCCATACGTGCCCTTCCGGTTATCTGTGATAACACCTTGCTGCTTGGCTAAAAGTGTCCCAGAACCTGTTATTTCAAGTGGATTCCCTCTTTCCAGCTTCCACATTGCTTGCCCAGCTCTCAAGCCGCACCAACGGCTCTCACGTCACACTACCAGCATTCAGACGCACCTCCAGCTCTCAAATCCGCATTTCATCACTGGCTCTCAAACCACACCACCGGCATTCAGCCGCACCTCCGTCTCTCAAAAGCATCATATCACCGACTCTCAAGGCACACCACCGGCATTCAGCCGCACCTCCGGCTCTCAAAGCCACATCACATCACCGGCTCTCAAGCCACACCACCGGTACTCAGCCGCACTTCCGGCTTTCAAAGCCACATCGCATGACCAGCTCTCGAGCCACACTACTGGCACTCAGCCGTACCTTCGGCTCCTGAAGCCGCATCACACCACTAGCTCTCTAGCCACAGCACCAGCACACAGCCGCATCTCTGGTTCTCTAGCTGCTCCATTGGCTAGACTTACTGTGCTTAGATCACCAGCCCTTTAGCTGTCACATTTACTCCGGTCTTCCTAGAGGATCTGTGTAAACCTCTACTACCCCGAGTTTAAGTCCAGGCAGTTGCCTAAGTACCGGTGAATGTAATTAGTCCTAAGGGAACAGCAGGCAGTTGTTAGAGGTAAAGACCTCGTCCATTGGGTTCTAGGGGTTTACACGGGGTACCCTAGGTAACCATAATATTATAGCTGGCCTAAAAACAGCAGTGACACAAATGGAGCCTTCACAAAATCCTGCTCAGGTTCTGGGGGGCCAGATTCAGCTCTCCAACAGGGTAGAAGATGTTCCTTCCACTTCAGCTCAGATAAGTGTCAAGAAACCCAAGATGCATCTCCCTGACCAATTCTCGGGCGATTGCAGCAAGTTTCTTAATTTTCGAGATTGTTGTAAACTCTATTTCAAATTATGCCCCATTTCCTCCGGAACCGAGGCACAACGTGTTGGATTAGTCATTTCGCTCCTTCAAGGAGATCCTCAGACCTATGCTTTCGAGTTACCTTCCACTCATAGTGCCCTTCTCTCCATGGAAACCTTTTTTAAAGCATTAGGTCTCCTTTACGAAGACCCAGATAAGGCTGCTATGATGGAGGCCAGTCTTCGCTCACTTGGACAAGACTTGAGAGCAGTGGAAGACTACTGCACTGAGTTTTGTACATGGGCAGTGGACCATCTACTCTGGTTGGAATGATTCCGCTCTTCATAGCCAGTTCCGTCTGGGGCTGTCCGAACCTATCAAGGATATCTTGGTTCAGCACCCTGTATCGGAAACACTGGACGATCTTATGCAGTGATTCGTATCGATCGTCTTCTCCGTAAACGCAGACATGAGAAAGATCTTCCCACTAGCTCTCCTAGGGTCTCTTCTTGGGGACTTCCTCATGCAGAAGAAGGACCTATGCAGATTGGAGCCTTTTGTCTGTCTCCTGAGGAGAAACGTAGAAGGTGTTCTCTTGGTCTTTGTTTGTACTGCGGTGGCAGATGATACTCCGTTAATAACTGACCAAACAAACCAGTAAAAGGGAAGGCCTAAGTGTTCAGGGGAAATTACATTTAGGCCTCGCTTCAGTTTCCCCCACAGATTCTGTTCTAGTTCCTGTGCTTTTTCAGACTTCTGGAAAGAAATTTTCTACCACCGCATTTGTTGACAGTGGTGCGGCTGGTAATTTCATGGACCTTTCCTTCTTTTAGACCCTGGAAATCCCTACTTCTCCTTTGAATCACTCAATTTCCATCTGCGGTTTAGATGTCCAGATCTTCCCAGATGAAATTGTAACTTTTGGGACACCGCCTATCAGGGCTTAAAGTGGTCCTGGAGACGCCATGCTAGTCTGACAGGCCAAAAGAAGGGGTGTGAACACTGTTCTTTACACACACACTGTTGTGTACAGGAAGCGGTAAAGTGAACGGCTGGGGGCCGCCTAGGCTTTGGGGGCTATGACAGTGTGAAATACATTTTAGATGCTTTTTTAGCACTCCTGCCATCAGCTGAGACTACAATGCTAGATCACTTAAAAAGAAAAAAAAATGTTCCATATCATCAGTGTTATTTTTCTGCCGTGCCTCTCAGTTTTTTTTATGGGGTCCCACAAACTAGTCTATGTCACTTGGATGCCCAATGTCTTTTTGCAACCCCTATGTATTGCCTTCGCTTGATTCTTTCTTTACCTATATGCTGGTTTCTCTGAAGAAATTGAGCCTCCCTAGGCAGACAGTGGTTCTCTGTCTGTGGGACTTCTGTGCAGGGACTTGGTGGAGGTGGAACTAGTTCCACCTACCATTAGAGGTGACAGAACTCAGTTCCACCCTGTTCCTGACTACTTTAACCCCTGCCACCCATCCATCTTTCTGTTGGTCTGTTACATTTTTCTTTCTTCTCATACACTGCCCCTTGTTGCCTATCGTCCTGGGTCTTCCCTGGCTCAGGGTGCATAATCCCGTTATTAACTGGGAGACTGGTGAAATTACCAGGTGGAGCTACAGATGTTTTTCTCAGTGCCTTTCAATACCTGTTCAGGTGTTGCAACCATCTGCTTTAGAACCGTCTTCCATGCTTCCTCCTCAATACTCTGATTTCTCCTATGTTTTTTCTAAACAAAAGGCCAACGTCCTTCCACCTCATCGATCTTACGGCTGTGCAATCAAGCTAGTCCCGGGCGCTAATATACCTAAAGGATGCTTATATCACCAGGCCTAGTGACAATGTGCCCGAACAGAACCACGTGCAGCCAATGCCCCTCGCCAAACACCAGCACCATTCCCAGAGATCCCCCACCATAACGACCTCACAGGTAATACCCGGTGACTACCATGCCGAGAAACCCTGGCCGTGACAGTATGGCCAGCATGGAACTTCCTGATGAGTGCAGGAGCATGGACATCTCCATGGACATGAACATCTCCATGGACATGGACATCGGTCCAACAACATTCCCCTGGGCCGTAGCCCTTCCAGTCCAGTAGGTACTGCAAATGTCCTCTGCGGAGACGGGAATCCAAGACCTGGGAGACCTCAAACTCTACTCCCCTTTCAGTCTGGACACGGGGAGAAGCAGGCAGGACTCTGTGGAACTTGTTTAGCACCAGGGGTTTCAACAGGGAGACATGAAAGGAATTGGGAATTTTCAGATAAGGGGGTAGTTGAAGGCGATAAGCCACGGGGTTAATGACTTATATGATGATAAAGGGCCCGATGAAGCATGGAGCAAATTTCATGGATGGCACTCGAAGTCGTAGGTTCCGGGTGGACAACCAGATCTGGTCTCCAACTTGCATATGTGGTATTTTCCTACGCTTTTTATCAGCTTGAAATTTGTAACGGGAGGACGCCTTCTGCAGGTCAATACGAACTTGAGACCAGATTGAAGCAAATTTCCGTACAGTGGGCCTGATTCAGAGCCGGATGCTCTGACCAGAGCGCTCGCTCTGAATCAGGGCCCTCCTACCTAAACTTGGAGCAGCCTCTTGGACGCACGCATAGCTGTGGGTTACCATCCACAGCTTATGCGAGCGTCCATGATGATGGTCGCGATAGTCAAGACCATCAAGACCATCGGGCTTGCGACGAGACCCTGCGGTAGGGTCTCGGTGACCGCAAGCCCTGGAGTGATTTTGGCTCTATCACACATCACTAGTGATGTCAGTGGGGCCGGACCCAGACGGTAGGCGTTCCCATGGGAACGCCTCCATCTGGCAGGCACGCCCACCAAAGGGGGCGTGCTGTCAATCAACATCGACAGCACACCCCCTTTGGTGCGAGACCTGGAGCGACGGCTTCCCCGTCGCTCCCCGGGTCTCGCACATGCGCAGATGGAGCTCCCTCCGTGGTGCGCATGCGCACTAGGGCACCATCGACCCGCTTGCGATCGCTCAGCGCTTGCGAGCGGGTCTGAATCAGGCCCAGTGTCTTCTACAGCTGGGATATCAAAGACGGGCAGGCTTTGAAATTCAGGGACCCGAGGATGAAGGGAATAGACCACTTGGAATGGTGTTTGGTTCGTGGAAGATAGGTAGGAGGCGTTATGAGCAAATTCAGCCCATGGCAGCAAAGCAGACCAATTGTCCTGGGATGATGTCATAAAAATCCTCAGGAAGGTCTCAAGGTCTTGATTAACCCTATCTGTGGAACCGTTGCTTTGTGGGTGATAAGCCGTAGAAAAATTTAGCTTTACTTGCAATACAGAACATAAGGCTCTCCAAAATTTTGCTGTGAACTGAACACACGGTCAGAGACTATCTCAACTGGAAGACCATGGAGACGGAAAATATGTTGAACGAACAAGTGAGTCAGGTCAGGGGCAGAGGCAATTTCATTAGTGGTATGTAATGGACCATTTTAGAGAATCGGTCTACTACGACCCAGATGGTAGTGAACCCATGAGAATTTGGCAGATCCGTGACGAAGTCCATGGAGAGATGCGTCCATGGACATGATGGAATAGGTAGTGGCAATAACTCACCAGCCAGTGCCTGACAAGAAGAATTATGCTGGGCACATGAAGAACATGAAGAAATAAATTCCGACACGTCTGCTTTCATGGATGGCCACCAATAGCCTCTCTTTAAAAATTCCAAGGTCTTCTGGGTACCTGAGTGACCTGCAAAGCGAGAGGAATGAGCCCAGGTGAGGAGCTGCTTCCTTAACTCTGGGGCCACAAAGGACATTCCTGTAGGAGGCTGTAGCTGTAAGGTGGCCAAGACTCTTGACTCCAAAATAGGGGTATTTTGTTGATTCTCTGATTTGTCATCAAAGCAGAAAGATCTGGACAGGGTATCTGCCTTTTGATTAAGGGTTCCAGATCGGAAGGTCAGGATGAACTGGAAACGAGCATAAAATATCGCCCATCGGGCCAAACGAGGACTCGCGCACTGAAGACTCTTGAGGAAGAGAAGATTTCTATGGTCCGTGAAGACAGGGGAAACTTGGCCCCTTCCAGCAGGTATTTCCATTCTTTTAATGCTAACTTTACTGCTAAAAGTTCTTGCTCACCAGTGGCATAATTTCTCTCAGCAGGAGAAAACTTCTTGGAGAAGAACCCACAGGGATGAACTCAATTATCATCATAACACTGGGAAAGAACTGCACCCATGGCCTCTGAAGACGCATACACTTCCACTAGAAACTGCCTACCTAAATCTGATTGTCGTAAGACTGGAGCTGAAATAAATGCCTGTTTTAAAAGTTGGAAAGCAGTCTCTGCCTCAGGTGGCCATAGGGCACGGTTAGCGTCTTTTCGGGTCAACGCGATAATGGGAGCCAATAATGATGAAAATCCTTTAATAAGACGTCTATAGTAGTTGGCGAACCCAAGCAATCTCTGGATGGCTTTCAAAGTTTAAGGACGGGACCAATCCAAAATCGCCTGCACCTTCTTGAGGTCCATTTCTACACTGGAGCCAGAGATGACGTAACCAAGGAATGGCACACTGGGAACCCCAAAGACACATTTCTCCAGTTTGCAGTAAAGGTGGTTCTTTCTCAGATGGGACAATACTTCCTTCACATGTTCATGATGTTTTGTTACAGAAGACGAAAAAATCAATATACTTCAACCGAGACGTACAACAAGTCCCGGAAATTCTCATTAACAAAGCCCTGAAACATGGCAGGGGCATTGCACAACCCAAAGGGCATCACAAGGTATTCAAAGTGTCCATCCCTAGTATTAAAGGCGGTCTTCCATTCATCGCCAGCACAAATGCGGATGAGATTATAAGCCCCTCTCAGATCCAGCTTTGAGAATATGATGGACCCTTTAACTCTGTCAAACAATTCAGTGATCAGGGGAAGAGGGTACCGATTCTTAATCGTTATATCATTGAGGCCCTGGTAATCTATACAAGGTCTTAGGCCTTTGTCTTTCTTGCCAACGAAAAAGAAGCCGGCTCCAGAAGGAGAGGTGGAAGGTCGAATAAATCCCTTTGTTAGGTTGTCCTGGATGTACTCCGACATGGCTTGAGTCTCAGGCACGGATAGTGGATAGGTGCGACCACGGGGTGGCATCTTGTCAGGCAACAGCTCGATAGGACAGTCCCATTCTCTATTGGGAGGTAAGACGTTCGCCTGTTCCTCGAAAAACATCAGAGAACATCTGGTACTCCTCGGGTATAGCTGGAGATGGTAACGAAGCTGTCTTTCTTACAGGTCGTATTTTGGGAAGACAGGATTTCTGACAGTCAGTTCCCCAAGAAAGAATCTGCATTGAACACCAGTCTATCCTGGGATTATGTTGGCGTAACCAGGGTAGTCCTAAAATTATTTCTTGAGAAGCCTCTGGTATCACTAAGAGTTTTAAAGACTCGGAGTGGAGTGCCCCAACACGAACTGGTTGAGTTTCCTTGGTGACTACTCCTTTAGCTAGAGGACGTCCATCTACAGAAGTCAGGGAAATTGCTTGCTTGAGAGATGAACAAAGAATCTGTAGTTTATCAACTAGGCTGGAAGTCATGAAGTTTCCAGCTGCTCCAGAGTCTAATAGAGCAGAGACAAAGACAGGGTTGGGCTTGAGATCCAAAGCTAAGGAAATCTTGAAATCTTTAGTGTTTGAGGATGGGCAAATAACTCCTAACTTGATGTCCCCAAGGTCAGTTAGGAACGGGCGTTTCCCGACTTGCGGGAGCAGGAGGCCACCAGGTGACCCGAATCTCCGCAGTACAGACAGAGGTTTTTTAGCATCCTTCTCTGACGTTCCTCTTTGGAGAGATGGGTTTGGTTCACCTGCATGGGCTCCTCATCTAAAGGAGGATGGGGTGGACGGGTAGGCAAGGGAGATGTAAATGACCTTTGCCGGTCAGTTCTGTGCTTTTCAGCCTGACGTTCTCTGAAGCGTAGGTCAGTCTTGTTGCAGAGTGAGATCATATCATTTAAATTGGTAGGAAGCTCACGGGTAATCAGATCATCTTTTAATACGTCGGACAGACCATGCCAAAAAGCTGAGGTGAGGGCCGCCTCATTCCACTTAAGCTCTGATGCCAAGATTTGAAACTGTACGGCATATTGGCTGACAGGACGGGTTCCTTGTCTCAGGGTCATGATGCTGGACGATGCTGACACTGTGCATCCAGGTTCATTGAAAATCCTCCTGAATGAAGATACAAAGTCTGTATAGTTATCCAGCAGCGAGTCTGAACGCTCCCAGAGTGGGGAGGCAATCAGTTGCTGGAGCAATATCTCCGTTGTTTTGTCTCTGCCACGGTCTGTGCAGTTCCTCCTCTTTGCCTGAGGCCTGTCTAGCCTATTCCACCCTGGCTAGTCTTTGATTACAGACCTGATTACCTAAATCAAGCAGCTGTGGGTTGCACCTGGGGAACTAGCTTTGTATCTCTTCAGAACTGAGCAATCAGTTGCAGGTCATCAAGTCTACCACTGTGACTGTGCTCCAGGTTCCCAGATATCCTCTGTCTGTTTGCTGTTTGGATCCTGGCTCGCTGCAACCAAGCTTCCTTGTGCTTTCCATTGTAAGTTTCTCGGGACATTATCATACTTTATCAGCATTATTTACATTTCACCAACTATCCAGGATTTGTTGATCACTACTGTACATCAGTTACTCTGGAGTTTGTTATTTTCAGCATTTACCATGTCTGCCTTATACAGTACCATTTGTACCTAAATATGATCTGCATTACTACCTTGGACTTTTTCTGATGTGTGTATCCAGTCCGGTTCCATCCAGCCCAGCCAGTGTACCTGTGTTCACAGACTGCCTGTTATTATCCTCATTCTGAACTCAGTAACTGTTTATCTGCATCAGCAAACCACAGTCCAATTCCAGTGATTGTCTATCTGCATTACTTCGGTACTGTTCAGTTCAAACCTGACCATTCCTGTATTCCTGTGTAAACCCTTGGTGATAATAAATCATCGCTTTATTCCACCTGTTTGCAGTATTAACCTCAATTCAAATACTTCATGAGCATGTACACTTTAAAAAATTGGGGATCGTAACAGTCTCTAAATGTCATATTGATCGGGTTGCTCATTTGCCTTTGGTAGAGTTTGCCTTTAATAATAATAATAATAATAATATCATGTCATTCTGCATCCTCAGTTTCTCCATTCTACTGTGTCACTGGACAACATCCCAGAGCCAATGCCTTCGAGCCCAATACCAGGGGGTCTACATCTCCATCCTCGATGGCCCAGCTGCGCTCCATTTGGAACAAGGCTCACCAGTGTCTCCTTAAAACTTCTGTACACTCTAAGAACATTGCAGACAAACATCGAAGACCCTGTGGATTCAAGGTTGGTGATTGGGTTTGGCTGGCTACGAAGAATATCAAACTGCGATAACCCCCACAAAAATTAGGTCCCAGATTCGTTGGTCCTTTCCGGATCATTGCTCAGGTTAATCCTGTCGCTTTCTGACTTAAACTGCCTAAGTCTCTGGCTATAAATAATACTTTTCATTGTTCCTTATTGAAATCGGTCTTTTCGTCCTCAAAATGTAAGTCCAGATGTCCAGTTAGACCTCCTCCGATCGTGGTTTAATGACAACAGGAGTTCGTGATTGAGAAGATTTTAGATTCCAAGTTCTCTTGAGGACATCTACAATTCCTGGTTCATTGGAAGGGATACGGTCCTGAGTAGAGTTCTTTGGTTCCAGAGATGTCTTTACATGCTCCCAGGTTAAAGAAAAGCTTTTATGATGATTTCTCTGACAATCCAGGTTCTAGGGACTTCTTAACCCTTCGTCAAGGGGGGGGGTACTGTTACAAGTCGCCAGCATGACTTCACACTCTCCGACACTGCAGACATCACATCCACTACTTCCACCTCCCATGTGCGAACTGCACCACCGGTTTCTAGGCAACCTGGATGCAGGACAACGTCACGGGTTACTGGGAACATAGGATGATCGTTCATTAATCTGATTGGTTCCTCATCCTTTTTATACCAAGCAGTATCCTCATGGCTTTGCCGGCTATAGCATCTCCATATGTGCCCTTCTGGTTCCTGTTGCTAGACTCAGCGTTATCTGTGATTATCTTCCAGCCTTGCTGCATGGTCTACGAGTGTCACAGAACCTGTTATTTCAAGTGGATTCCCTCATTCCAGCTTCCACATTGATGGCCCAGCTCTAAAGCCACACCTCCGGCTCTCATGCCACACTACTGGCATTCAGCCACACCTCCGGCTCTCAAAGCCACATCTCATCACCGGCTCTCAAGCCACACCACCGGCATTCAGTCGCACCTCCGTCTCTCAAAGCCGCATCATATCACCGGCTCTCAAGCCACACCGACATTCAGCCGCACCTCTGGCTCTCAAAGCTGCATCATATCACCAGCTCTAAAGCCACACCACCGACATTCAGCCACACCTCCGGCTCTCAAAGCCGTATCATATCACCAGCTCTCAAGTCACAGTACGGGTACTCAGTCGCACCTCCGGCTCTCAAAGCCTCATTACATCACCGGCTCTCAAGCCACACTACCGGCATTCAGCCACACCTCCGGCTCTCAAAGCCGCATCACATCACCGGCTCTCAAGCCACACCACTGGTACTCAGCAGCACTTCCAGCTCTCAAAGCCGCATCACATCACCAGATCTCAAGCCACACTACCGGCACTCAACCGTACCTTCGGCTCCTGAGGCCGCATCATATCACCGGCTCTCAAGACACACCACCGACATTCAACTGCACCTCCGGCTCTCAAAGCCGCATCATATCACCGGCTCTCAAGCCACACTACTGGCACTCAGCCGCACCTCCAGCTCTCAAAGCCTCATTACATAACCGGCTCTCAAGCCACACTACCGGCATTCAACCACACCTCTGGCTCTCAAAGCCACATCACATCACTGGCTCTCAAGCCACACCACCGGTACTCAGCCGCACTTCCTGCTCTCAAAGTCGCATCACATCACCAGAGCTCAAGCCACACTACCAGCACTCAGCCATACCTTCGGCTCTCGAGGCAGCATCACACCGTTAGCTCTCTAGCCACAGCACCAGCACACAGCCGCATCTCCGGTTCTCTAGCTGGTCCATTGGCTGTCACATTTACTCCAGTCTTCCTAGGGGATCTGTGTAAACCTCTACTACCCCGAGTTTAACTCCAGGCGGCAGCCTAAGTACCAGTGAACGTAATTAGTTCTAAGGGAACAGCGGGCGGTTGTTAGTGGCAGAAGACCTCATACATTGGGTTCTAGGTGTATACCTTAGGTAACCGTCACACACATAGAGACTAACACACAATGACACAAACCAAAGCATCACAACCACATTCTAATATTACACAATTAACCATCACCATCAAAGCTATCAGTTTCACATATTTAACTATGGTAGGTCATTATGTTTCTATTGTTTGATACTTAGCCATCCCTCTTGGCGTAGTCAGGGCCATGGTGCTGGTCTCTATGTAGCAGAGAAAGAGTGTGTTACTGTGGGCTAATTAATGGGCCCTGTGTGCGTTTGTGTCTGAGCTCCACCTTTATGCTGGTCTGCCTGTAGCAGCATTAGTGTCTGTGTGTGTCTGAGCTCTCTGTGGGCGTGATTATCCATAGGGAATGTTTCAAACCTTTAGTGTCTGTGAGTTTGAATCAGGGTTGCCGACGGAAGGGGCAGCCAGATCGGCAAATCGAGGGAGCGTAACTGGCATTTGTGGGCAGAGCAGGGTGAGGGGGCGTGACCCGCATTTGTGGGCGGAGCGGGGCGTGACCACGCAGTCATGTCATTTTGGTAACGCCCCCGCTACACAATGCCGGGATTACCGGCATTGTTAAGCAGGTGGTGTGGACAAAATGGGGCGATTCGGCGAGAATCGCATCATTGCTCCCCCCCCGCTGCGGGGGATTGTCTTATAACTGCGGGGGGACGGAGGGATCTCTGATCAAGTTTTTGATTAATAAAAATATTCTTGGTTTCTCTATGGGGTCATATAGTTTATTAAACTACCATCCTGTCAGCCACTGCAGTGCCACCCTTGTTTCCTAGATGTGCTATGTTGGAAGTTGAACTGCCACAGCCGCTGAAATCTTCTTCATTGAGGTTGATGAATGCCAAAATTGTACAGAAAGTTTTATGGCCACAAACATCATCTCCTGCATGCCCCTTTCATTTTGAAAAAAATTCTGAACCACCCAGTTTTGTGGGTGGGCAAAACATGAGACATGTTCACCCAGTTGTAATTATTAATTAATTTCTGCCCTGGCAGTGTAGTGTGAACTCTCCTTTGGCAGTCCTGTGTGAAATGGTGCCTAAATCACCACGAGAGGGACTTCTATCGAATCCAAAACCCGTGAAATTCAACACACGGATGATGACACTTTGCATCAATTTTGAATCCCAGCTTGGCGGGAAAACCCCAGCCGGGGCTCGGATCCTGTCAGATCCCCCTTCTCCTTCATACATTTTCTTAGGAATTAAAAAATTTAATTACATTTACAAACTAATCAATCCTTCCTTCCTTTCCCTGCCTACATACATACTCCATCTCAGGCCTCTTGATTAATGAATACATTATTGGTTTCTTTCGTATAGTTTATTAAACTGCCGTCATGTCTGCCACTGCATTGCCACTCTGTTTCCTAGATGTGCCACGTTTGAAGATAAATTGCCACATGTTTGTGCCACCCACTGCTGTTGCTTAGCTTAGTCAGCCAGCTAGCTCGGTGCAACCTTGTGGCCTAAACTGGATGAAAACTATATTGTGAGCTGTGAGGTGGTCAAAAATGACTGGAAATTAGTGGATATTAATATTATTGAGGTTAATAATACTCTAGGAACAAAAAAGGGCTAAAATTATGAAATTGTAGCTTCTTTTGTAAATTTTTGGAAATAAATAAAAACCAAAACCAGTCACGACGGTTTGGCAAAACCAAAACCGGCCGATGAATTAGAACCAAAACCAGCTAAAATGGTCCGGCAGACATCTCTAATTTTAAGTACAGTAATTTAGAGACTAGGAAGAATTTATTCAAAAGTTTAATTTGCAATTCAAAATGTTATGTCCGAATTGGCTATAATAAATGGGCCAAATGTAATATGGTGAGAGTCAAACTCGCACGGCCATCAGACAAATGATGCGGCTGGCCGGTCACCGTAGCATCAGTAGACTCTGGGCACTAGAGTGTGTCCAGAGTCTACTGTGCATGCGCAGATCGCAAGGGAAATGGCGCGGCTGCCATTTTCCCCGCAATTCCCACACTGCGCATGCGCAAGACACCAGAATAATGACAGCGGCGCCCATTTTCCAGCGTTTTGTGCAGCGCTGAGACACCCAATGCGGGACCTCGGAGAAGTAAGTTTTAGGTAATATCAGTGCAGGGTGTACGGTGAGGGCTCCCCCTGCACCAAGGGGCCCGCGTGCACCACACACCCTGCACCCATAATAGATACGCCCCAGTCTAGAATGTCCCCAGCTTAAGTATACTAATTAGCTCTTATCTTTAAATGGCTATTCGTTATGCAGTATCCATTTGTTTAGTGATTGTATAAATACATTTGTCAAGATAATATAGATTGTAATCACTGTATTAAAAAAAAAGTTGTATAGCTGCTTTAAACTTTAGGCATAAGTACAGTATATAATCCACTTTTATTGCTGCAACTAATAATGATGGAGATTGCAGTTACAGCTGTTCTGTTCCACACATCAAAGACAACCTAATGCTTGCCACTCGTTTGTATTGTACTAGGTAATAATGGTGACAGCAGGTCACAACAAACAAATGGCCACAAATTTACAGAACAAAGCCACCCTGACCCATTAAATATTGCAGGGTCAACAACAAGACAAGCTCTAACAGTGGAGGAGGTGTATAGGGATTTCTCATGAGTTGCCTCTGTGCAGTTGTTCTCATAGCTTCCTCCTTAAACTATGGAGGAGGTGTGGTGCTGGCACCCACTGCACGGGGGAAGTGGCAGAGAGGAGGAAAACTACAGACAGCAGGATTAAAAATAAAACCAAGAAGGAATTGGGAGGAGGAGTTGGCAGAAGGATTGAGCGGGAGGGGAAGAGGCCATGATCCGGATAATGATCTCATGGCCCGGCTGCCAACGAGAGTTGCAGCCCGTGTGAGTGACGGCGCGTCTGCAGCAGTGACAGGCAGGCACGGGGTGGTCAAAAGGTGGCACTGACCAGTCACAGGGAGAGCAGCAGCAGTGCTACCATCATCCCCATCACTCCTCCTCTCATACTAGTGACACACGGAGGACAGTGACAGCACATCTCCCTGGAAGGACAGGAGAGACCAGCAGCAGCTGCAGACTGAGCTTTGCCGCCGGTAATCCCATGCATTTACAGCTTCTCTTCCATTGTGGTAAAGGAGAGCGTGTGTGAGGTCATGACTTGTGCCACCTTTTGTTGTAATGCTCCTTGCCAGGCTCCCTCTCTCCCACCCAGCCGGCCGGCCGGTGACATCCTCAGCTGGCTGGTGTTATTCTTGTTGCAGTCTGCTCTCCCACATCCAGTCGGGGCTGGGTGCTGTAGTGCATTTCTTTCTAACTTGAGTCATGTAAACCCGTGGGGTTTGCATGCTGTTACATTAGTAATAATACAGTGGGTGGTGTGCGGGGGCATGATAACATGTACTGCTGCGTTGCTTTCAACTTTGGCTATTGTAGTATGGCAGATTCTGCCTTGCATTATTTGTGATTACGCCGTGTGTGTGAGCATGGAGGGAGGGGGTCTCAGCCAGTGTACATGCCGGAGTGTGTACACAGGGCTGTGTTAGGCAGCAGATTGCTCATGCAATCCAGTCTCCAGTGGGTAAGGCGACCTGGAGAATCACACGCTGTTTCTGCCAATGAAGTTTCTATAGGCAAGAGAATAAAGTTGGTGAATGACTTCCCATCATTATTCTTATTATTTACCACACAGACTGCGGTCACATCTGCTGCTGATGTGTATCCTTACTTCTGCGACATCCTATCCGTTATTTCATTGTACTTACGTTACGCCTTTATTTACTACAGGTAATGCTATATAACTGGGACTATCTATAGCGTGGGGAGGGGACTGGATTGCAGATATCTTTTGTGTGGAAAATAAGTAGAGGGTGAGATTTTAACAACACTACATATACACAGTACTGCAGCGACTGTGTATATCTGGTATCTGAGTTGCAGCAAAATAACAACAGACACACAAAAAGCATAATGAATCGGTATTTGTTATGTATATATTATTTGTAGGGGATGAATTACAGCATAATTATTATTACATACAGTGTTATAGCCCATCTGACGTATGGCATCTTCCTAGATTAATGTAGTATTACACACACTTCGCGGAGAGCGATAATGATTATGTTTTACCTTCTTTTAAGTGAAGAGGATTAATTAGGATTATGCTGGTGTGTGGTAATGAATCTACATATAGTTACTGCATTTATGTGTACAGAGAACAGCGATGAGGATAATGCATATGCTAGTCCTGGTGGGACACAGCTTCATATTCATTTGCTAAATCAGATATATTCTATTATGTAAACAATGAAAACAAATACAATAGAAAACATGCTGCATGATAATATCCATAATGGTAAATAGTATTTCACTTGTGAATATAGTATCAATTTCATTGTGTGGCGTTTCAGTGCATGTGTATCCGATGGCAACAGCCAATAGAAAGTGGATATTTAATATCATAAACTATTTCTACTGGATACATTGCAACTTACATCTTCCTTCCTATTGGCTGGAGGGAGCACGGGTTTCATGAATCATTAGCAGCCAGCCGGCATTCCGTGGTACTACAACCTCTACTGCTAACACACTGGTGGGAGTAATACTTATGTTATGTAATGCCATGTTATCTATCTATCTATTTATCTATCTATCTATCTATCTAGGTACAACGAGGAAGTCACGACTTGCTTTGATCCTGATTTAACTTTGGGTGTTTCATGTAAGTGAGTGGAGTACATGCTAACAGAGAATGCTGCCATATCTGGTAGATGAGATGAGGCTGGTGATGGGGTTTCCCTCTGCCCATCGTGCATGTTATTGCGTCCTGTGCGTAGTTTTACGTTTGCATTTACTGAGAGTGGGACCCATTAAAAGTAATAGCGTTTTAAAAAGTGCATGTATAAGTAATGGTCATTCTATATTGTATATACAAAGCTGTTTGTGGTGCTGTGCTCCTGTCTGCACAGAGTGTGTGTATGTATATATAGATATAAATAGACACACATGCACTCTGTCGGGCTGTATGGATTCAGTGTGTGTAATGTGCATGTGATGTGAGTAGTGTGTACACTAGGGGGGGTGGGACTGCTGCATGCACAGCGACTGATGTGCCGAGCGGAGCAGCAGCATCAGAATCAGGAAGTCAGGCAGAGAACACACAGACATGTTGGATCACGATGACATGACGGAGGGGAGGAGGAGGGACAGGAACAGGGCCTGAAGCTGTTACCTCCAGCACACTCACAGAGCACACACATACCCCCCACACCCGCCGCGGGGCTGCTGAGCAGGTAAGTGTCCACCCCTACCCCCGGGCAGGTACCCGCTGTCGCCCTGGCCCAGCCGCGCAGTTTCCGGATGTAGTCGCGGGTACAGCTGGCATCGATCGGGTGTAAAAACTTTCCTGAGGGAGGGAAGAGATATGGCTCCCTCCGTCCTTAACGTCGTGCCGTACGGCCTGGTGAGTGCAGGAAGTGTCCCCCCGCGGCTGTATCTGGGGTCTGAGGGGCTGAGCAGAGGAATGCCTGGTACCCCCTGCTGCCGTGCCCTCCCTGACCGCACAGTCCCCGGCCGCCGCATTCCTGCACTTCCCGGCTCTTTCTAGAAAAGTATAATTGTCAGCAGCTGCTGGTGTAGCGGAGTGTGGGGATGTGTGCGGCCCGGGGTGGTAGTAGCTGGGCCGCTGCTGTGACATGTGTTCCTGGGAGTTACATGTCTGCCTGCTGCTTAGTATGTTGTGTATGTCAGTGAGAGTGCAGCGTGCAGACCCCGCTAGCAGCCACATTACTTATCCTATTGTAAATACAGTGCTGAGTTATTACTGTGGCCTAACATGTAACCATAATAAAAAAACATTATTCCATGTAAGCTTCATAACTTTGGAGAGTGCTCTGCTCCCAAGAGCTTGCACTCATAACATGTTGGCATTGCTGTACATATACAAAGGATTGAGTTTTGATTTTCTATGCGATTAGAAAATAAACCCTAATGAATAAATTTAATTTTTGCAGAATAGCTAATTGGCAATTAAATGTATGTTTTGAATGTTTTGTATTTAAGTGTTTGACCTGGGTGTTCTATTTGCCTCTAATGTGAAAATTACCTATTTTATTACTATTACTAGGTTGTGTTGCTGGGTATTTTATACAAACCGTGACCCTTCATGTCACTCCAGCAAAACAAGGGAAGTGGCAAACACAGAGAGGATCTCTCACAGGAGCTTGCAGTCCATTAGGAACTTGGAAGGCAATGTTGATACAGGCACATGAAACATGAGGCATTGTGACATGTGACACACACCTGGACTTTGATTGGTCAGACCTGTTTCTATGGTGCCAGGTCAGGCAGAGCAGATTTAGGCCTGATCATTAATAAGCCCCAAATGGGCAACTGAATTGCGCGCATGTGCCACTTTGCTTACTCTACCTAGAAGTTAGTGTCTGAATGTAAATTAATTGGTTATGAAGAATAGCTATTCTTGGCTTCTCAAGATGCCAAGACTTTCTTATTCAATATAAAATCCAAACTTTATTATATTTATTGAGTGCTGCCAGATAATAAAAGGGCAGTTCCATAGAAAGTGAAACCAAACTGAAAAAAAAAACATTTAAAAAAAAATCACTGCTTTTTCATGTCAAATTTGGTGTAAAAAACATCAGTGTTGTTTTCTATACTGGTGAGATATGTGGCCACACTAGTATTTCTGTAAATGCTAATACTGAAGTTAGCTACTATTGGAAACGAATGCAAGTGAATAGCAGTATTTCAAGAGTAACGGTGTGTACACACTGTACGATTAAACTGCACAATATGAACGATCATATCCTTATGGTTCATATCGTGCATTTTTTGGTGCTTCCAACCCACCAATGACCTGCGATGCGCGGGCACACATGGACGATAACTATATCATCCATCGCCCGTGCATGCAGGCCAACCTGGTCGATATCGACCAGGTTACTATAGGGACTCGCGATCATTGGCCATTGTTGGTGGTGTGCTGGATAATCGATATCGATCATTCAGTACACCCGGGAGATCGTTCAACGATGTTCTTGACGATCGTCCTGTGTGTATGCACCATCAATTTAAAAGGTTTGTTATGACTCAATTATAATCTAAAACTTATACTGCAGAGGGATAGCACCGCTGTATACATGATGGGACAGCTCCAACTTGAAAAAACAAAAAATAACACACAGGCATGTAGGAAAAAAAACGATCACATAGGCCCCTAAAGGAAATAAATAAACAGATACGAGGAATTCAATTGTTCTGGGTAGTGTCTATGCCTTTGGGCACCCAGTGGAGCAATACAATCGCTGCTCTGTCGGGCACCCATTAGCTGTGGAAGACACATTTCTTCTCGCAGCCTCCTGAGGTGGTGAGAAGAAATGTGTGAAAAGTCAGTGGTTTGGGTGCTGAAACCATGACTTCAGATGGGTTTAGCCGCGCATCCCGTGCTTCTGTGCGCTTCAAAAGTAATGGGTGTCCGTATAATTGAATTGCTCCGTTGGGCGCCCAATACTTTAGACGCCACCCAGAATAATTGAATTTCCCCTGTATAGGCATTGAATGAAAACAAACGCGCACAGTGGTACATATGTAAGATAATAAAGACATACATAGGCCCCCCACAGGAAAAAAATAGAATACATAGGCTTTGCATTAAATAAACAAAAACACACACACACTGGCACCGATAGGAAAATGTTGTGGGATACACAGAGATAATGAGGCACATGGGTGGTGAGGCACACGGGTGGTGGGGTACACTCTACACAGTCAATGAACGTGGATTCTAGTATTACTCACCAGTTGCTTCTGTACAGAGCTGAGGAAGAGCTGTCTGATTCTGATTGAGGTCTGTAATGGTGGAGTGGAGAGGGATGCATCTGGTGGAGTGATGAGGACTCGGATGTAAGCAGGGATAGTGCAGGTGCCAGTGGATGAGTGACAGCAAATGCTGTACTAGGGAGGGGAGTAGCCCCAGAAACTAAGAGGCCCCAGTGCAGGAACAGCTCCAGGGCTCAGCCAACCGCACCAACAGTCACCATGGTGGACCAGTATGACAGGCTGTCCTGTCACCGGCAGGGGACGGGCACACATCGGCTGGCAGGCGGCACACTGGAAGGCTCCGCAACGTGGGTGAGTGAGCCATACTCCATCCGATAGGGGAAGGGCACAAACAGGTGGGCCGGGTCTCACTGCAGGGCTCTGCAGCGTGGGTGAGCGATGCAGAGACAGTTTAGGTGGGAGACAGGCACACACAGGCTAGTGGCGGTACACTGCAGGTCTCTGCAGCCTGGCAAGAGTGAGGCTGATTATGGTAGAGAGAGCCTTAGTCAGCTGCGCAGACACTGACTTGTGCCACAGCGTGCAGTATAAGGGGCTGCCAGGGTAACGGGGAACAGGCGGCACAGCAGGGCTCCGGAGCATGCCTGAGTGAAACTTTCCCACTCGGTGCTCAAGGTACGCCTCTGCCCTCAGCTCTGCAGTCCTCAGAAATGGGGAAAAAAAATGACTAGTGCTTGAAGTGCCGGTATGTCATACTGTTGCATACCGGCACACTTCGAGCACTGAATATTACCCTATCTTTGTAGTGCATGTACATGGCAATAAAAATTTAGATACACTGTACCACTAAAATAACAAGCTCATACATGTTGCAGTAATTACATACAGGTGGGTGATAATTGGATATTTTAGACATTATGACTAGAAAGTTTTTGTCCCTTAATGGGCATACCAAATTTTCTGGATTTTGCAATCTGTCGGTTTCCCTGGGAATTATTTGTCAAGCCAACATCATGCTAGAGCTTCTAAATGTGCAACTCCTGTTATATTCTAAAGAAATTGAATTATCCAAGTTTTCTGACCATGCCAAATGTTTGTATTTTAGGCAACGGTTAACCGTGTTCTAGTGCCCTAGTTTTTAAGTTTTTCCAATTTTTTTCCCTTCCGAATGAGACGGGAGGGTTTTGCTCGTAGAAAATTGGCAAAATGGCGGTTTTGAGGGTTTGGAGACACATTCATTTGCAAACA
Source organism: Taudactylus pleione (assembly GCA_031769625.1). Classification (NCBI taxonomy): domain Eukaryota; kingdom Metazoa; phylum Chordata; class Amphibia; order Anura; family Myobatrachidae; genus Taudactylus; species Taudactylus pleione. The sequence goes on along the minus strand of JAUIMM010000189.1, from coordinate 5,004,322 downwards.
TAGATGGATTTTTCCATACACTAATACCAACCATGCAGGATGTGTCAGTGCCATCAGAATAGACAACATATTCTTGTTGGAGAGGCTATTGGAAGGATACTTTATGGGGTCAATTGAATTAGGAGTGAGGTGGGTGAATTGCCATTGCAACAGTGTAGACACGACAGCATGACTTGTCCCCCCATGCGGCCCGATCTCACCCTGGACTCTTGGGGGCGAATCAATTCAGCTCAATGCTGAATAGCCACGGGAAGGAGTTCCCGGAGCTATTCAATTTGCAATGCTGGTAGCCCAACTAGGATTTCTTCTCGCACCCTCCTCAACAGAACAGAAATCCGACTAAAGTGCCGGACATAATGTTGTTTTCCAGCTTAGCGTAACATCGCGGACGGCACTAAAGTCGGAAAATGCCAGTTAGTGCATCTAATCACCCGACTTAAGGCGCGCTAACCGGCATCTCCCATCTAAGTCCCGAGAGCGGGGAAAACAATTGAATAGCTTTGGGAACTCCTTCCCGGAGCAATTGAATTGCCCTACTTGGACTTTTGTACGTAGCCCTAAGGCACTGCAAACAAAAATCCATGGGTTCGGCATTGGCGGTACCGTCAGTGTGACATATAGCCGCATTTTTTATTTTTATTTTTTATTTTGTCCACCTAAAGATAAAAGATGTGCAAATGGTCTAATCCAGTGGTTCTCATCTCTAGTGCTCAAGTACCACCAACAGGTCATGCTTTGTGGCTTTGTTTAGTCATGCACAGATGAGTTATACCTCTTTTACATCTGAATACCGGGTTGCACCTGGGATTTTGTACATGCATCCATCCAAGGTACGACCCGGCTGTGGCCCCTTATATTCTGGTGGCCCGACCCAGCACTAATGTCGGGTCGATTATGTCACCGCCATCACGTGTTGAGCCGACTCTTGGAGATGAGATCATCTCCAAGCACCGGCTCTTCCTATGCAGTGAACGGGACCCGGGTCACATTGACCTAGGTTACCCGTACACTACACTGCGAGCCACATGTTCAACCCTTCTCGTGACCAGGGTTGAAATGCCGGGTCGACCCGGCTTATTTCAATCTGGCCCTTTCACACTGCACCTGGGTAATTGCTTGTTGTGTGAAACTGGCATGACTCTATTTGGCTTGGCCAGTAATTCTACCACCACTTTTTACAGACGGAAATCCTCAAAACATGACTTATTGAGAACCACAGGTCTAATTTACATACGTTCTACATATCAGTATTGCTACATTTTGGTTATCATGTGCTTTGATATCAACTTAATTGATTTGCAGGCACAGAACTGCTATCTGAGCCTGTTACTGTCATCTTTGTTTGTGCTAGAAGGTATGCGGCTGGATGGTGGATTAGGCCAGCCAACATTTTACAGAATGTTTTTAAGTATTTTGTCAGGATTCACAAAGTCTGATGGGGTGTTATCAATAAGTGGTTTAGGGGGCCTATGTTTAAAAAACAAAACAAAACAAAAAACACATGTAGAAACGGAAGTATCTGTATTTTATGGATTGTAGCTATGTACTAAAAGCACAATGCAGGAGATTTTATCTCCGGCAAAGTGCTAATTAGCACTGCAGTTTGCAGTCCCCATTATTATCAAAATGGACTATGATCTGACCCCTATAGTATGTACCAAACTCCAAAAAGCAAAGATTTTTGGAGTTTGGCTCTGGTAGTTTACATTATCTTCAGATGGTGTAAATTGCTTTAAGCCTATGGAGGCTTAGGAGCAGGAGAGGGAACTTTCGATCTCTTTCCCACAGCCTCTGGCTGGCAGCGGAAGCTGACACTGGGCCTGATTCAGCAGCATAAGCAATTGCAACTACGTACGCAAATCGGTCAATTGTTCAGCACTGCGTATGCACTGCACTTCGCATGCGCTGCAATCGCACTGCGATTATATACGCACATAGGAATCCATCGCAGAGTGAGTGACAGGCTGTCAGCGTTTGGGGGTGGTGACGCGGGAGTGGTTGCAGAAACGCAGCTGTGTCTGTCCGTTTGAACGCCATTGCATGGGCGTGCTTAACTTGGCCACTGCGATTACCTACGCAGCTTGTGGACTTAATGCATGTGACGAGACTTGCACTTTCTGCGACTGGTCAGACCTGCTGTATTTGTGCGTGACGGGCCGATGTGCTTCGATGGTACCGATGTATTTGCAGGACTGCAATGTATTACGGATGGGAGAAAGCAGTAGTGGGCGTCTCTATGCTGGCTGAGCTGTGGCAGGCATTAGCATATTTTCGCATTGCGTACGATTACGCAGCTGCAATCGCAATTGCGATCCATACTGAATCAGGCCCACTGTGCGCATGCGCAGTATCAGCCTCTCAGCTTCCAGAGGAGAAGTCTTTCATAAACGTGAAAGACTTTTAAAATTTTCCGGGTATATAACTCGAAGGAACAGCGGTTACTGCAAACACTGTCCCCGCGGTACAAAGTAGGAATATTTTCGTTTAAAATGAAAATATCCCCTGCAATATGGATACTTAATAATCCCAGCAGTTCCGTGATTATTAGTACATAGACCCCTTAATCTTAAGTAGAAGCTAATAGGGCGATTATTGAATGGCAACATTCTTCAATGGTTAGAAGCCTGTTATCTCTGTTAAAACTTTTAGTCAAATCAACTTGTGCATGAATCCACTAATGTGCACTGCTCTGTTAAGTAGTCTTTGACTAGCCTGTCGTTTAGACCTCCATATTGTCATGGTGATGCAAGATGGGTATCTTGTGGACCTACTTTTCAAATTTTTTAAGTAATGCATTTAAAAAAAACCCCAAAAAACAAAACAAAAACAAGAAACAAACCACCGTACTGTGCAAATTTAGCTAAGGGGAAACCTTTCCGTCTCAGGTATTTTATTTAGCTTGGTAATACTGTTATATTTTAAAATCAAGTAGTCTGTAACCCTTTCAGCAATTTTAAGATTTACATTAAGTTTTGCCCCACACTTGAGAAGCCATCCATGCAAAACTTACCTTGAGTGCACAAGGCCCTAAACTGTCCTAACTTAAAATAAATGCAAAAAACAATGCCACAGTGTTATTGATACAGTAAAACAATAATAAGGTATTCCCAGTTAAACCAATATGAAAAATTAAGGTGGAAAAGAGTTAGCAGAGACTAATCTTATCAACAACCAATGTATTTTTCATACATGGAGGCTGATTTTTTTTGTGTGTTTGGTTTGGTGTCCTACTGTACTGACCAAAATGACTAGAAGTCTCCATTATTATATCTTTTGTTGGGTAGAGGGTGAAAAATAAACACATTTGTAATTAGTACAATTTTAAGCTTAGCAGAGGCATGGTTATCATTAGTTTGTGGATCAAAACTCTGCGTAAAATATTTCCTTGATAGTACCATTAATGCTACTTTTTAAACTGTAGCCGACTAGGCTAGTTAAGCAGTAAAATAAGGTTTAAAAGTGATGTTGTTAGAATGTAAATGTATTTTTTTGCAATAAATCAGGGGTTCTTGTTACACATAGTTAAGTTTGAATGAGTAATTGATGTCTTTTTATTTAAGTCTGCAAATTATTTTTAACATAACAAACAGTTGGGAATTGTAAAATAGAGTGCACACCATAGATTGCTGAACAAATGGTTTATTTGTTGGAAGAGCAATGTGGGTTTGTGAAAAGAATATGCAAATATGAAGATTTTTTCTTTTTGCGTGTGATGGGAGGGGGTTCAGAACAACTTTTAGAAAAGAAAACTTAACTACATAAAAATCTAGTAAAAAATGTAGTAACTTTAGCAAAAGCAGTTTTCAGAATCTACAGAGTCAAATATTGTACTTGTACATTGTTCAACTGGCGACCTGCCACACCATCTCCTGTGGGCCCTGCCTGTAGAACAGCACATTTAATATGGAGCATGGGGATCTACTGAACATCTTCCGCTTCACCATCTCTCCTGATGGCAAAGAGCTGCTTCATGGCTTGACACTGCTGCAACCTCTTTAAAAGCATTCATTGGCTGAATCTACCTTTAACCAATTAACTGGCAATTTTTTTCCCCTAAAAAACTCTTCAGAAATAGTATTTTTCTTTAATTTAATAGAGTTAAAAAGTTTTTTAAATAATATATTTATTTAAAAAATATATATATAGGGAGTTGTATTGCACACATTATAATACTTAAGGGGTTGTAGTGGTTGGGCCCATCCCTTCGGTGTCCATAGACCCCATTATAAAATAACTTCCCACCCTCATTGGCAATAGACCCCCATCCCCCTCCACTGGTAATAAATCCGCATAATACTACCCCCACACAACCCCTTAGTAGTGGAAAAAAAATCCCTGTTTTTTTTAAACCAATCCCGTCCTCCTCCTCCTCCTACCTTGTGACCAGTCTAAATTTTTATTATTTTGCCCCCCCCCCCCCCCCAACGTCATACTGCTTTATTTTACCCCTTTCCCACCCTCACTGATGTTTGATCCCTCCCGCCCACATGGGCGTATACCCCCTTCCATGCAGAGTGTGTGTCACGGGGGACTGATCATCAGTCCCCACTGCTGATCTTTGCACTTGCACAGATCAACCAAATAGTGCTTGGAGGGGAACTAGTTTGTGATCCTTGGCGCATACGCTCCAGAATGCCGTTCGCACAGCATGCTGGGACACAATTCTGAAAGTGATGTCGGCAGTCACAGACCACTGCATCACTTCCAGGGTGTCAGAGGAGATCTGTTCTGCACTTGTGGACACTGAGATAATAAAAAGTAAATTAAATATAGAAGATACAAGTATTTCAACTTAGAGGCTCCTGGACTGCTTTTTTTTGCTCTTATATTGAGCTGGTGCATATAATTTCAGCGCTGTATGTTATTAATCCTAGTTGGTGTATCCAGCAGATTTGCCTCATGCCCTCCATATGCATCCTGTGCCATCTTATGCACCTTATGTACAGTACAATGGACTCTACAATTAGTGTAAAATAAACAGCACAGAAAAATAACTACATATCATCATGGCCAGAACACTGGCTTTAATGCTAAGGCATTTATTTCAGGACAAACATTATAATAATAATATTATAAAATTTTTGCTTTCGCACATAGGCACAGTTACCCAAGTTACAGCTTTCTACAACTGGCAACATTTATTCTGGTATATCCTGATACTCTTTAGAGATTGTGAAGCCCTAGATATTAGCAAGGCCCCCAGAACCAGTGGCAGCAAATCGAATGACAATATCAATGATCCGCTGTCATATTTTACTGAGCAATTGAGGTCCTTTCCTCTTTTTTTCTAACCCCAAATACGCTGATGATGTGAACTGTGTTTTCTCATGCGGCCATAACACCTTTTTCCAATAAAGTCAATTGATTTGTGGGTGTCAGTAAAGTTTTTTTTTTTTCCCTGGCAACCTTTTCACCTAGCACGTTGGCATTGTGATACCATCTAATGGCTGATTTGCAGGCTTGTGGTCCTCCAAGTTGCAAACAGATCCTGCAGCTCACCATAATTGACCCTTGGATTGTTTTTCTACTCACTGTGAGTGTGGACAAGATACAGTTCCTGGTAAATTCATCACTGTTTTCTACTTCTTGATTCATAGTTCCAGAAGAAATGTTGTTTTGTTCTTCTAATGGTGCATACACACGGTCAGATTTGTCAGATGAACGATTTGAAAGATTTTACCAATGATTTGAATGATTTCTGACTCCATTAAAATGAATGGAATCGTCCAAGTCTGCCTGCCAACACATCAGATGTCAGATATTGTTATCTAACCATCGGGAACGGGCATCGTTCAACGTTCAGACATGTCAGATTTTCCTTCAGATATGAACGATTGGGTTCTACTGTATAATTCATATTTCACACTAAACATACTAAATTAAATAGCATTCAAGCTTATGTGTTTTCATAGGAAACCTATCACTCACGTAAATTCTTTTTAAATAATTGTATTAGAATTAACATGTAGTTGTTCTATATAATATTAGTACAGAACCAATGCACTCCGGGACCAAACAGCGTGTCCAATAATAGGCAGACCCCATCTTTTATCAAGACATATTCTTTTTTGGCTACGACATGCATCTTTATCTGTCGTTTGTTATTCTTTCTTTTTTTTTTGTTCATAATTATGCAGCCCACTGTATTTGGTATGTTTAGGGGCAGCTAAGTCAGTAACAGACTGTTTATGGTGGGCATTAGGTAGCTCTGCTGGGTAATGGTTATTATGGATTTGGTACTGCGTAGGCTTGAGGCAATTACGCTGGGCATCGGCTGTGTAAACGCATAAAAGCAGATTGAGATTGAAGATTGATTTATCTTCCCTGAATCCCAGCTATGATTAACAAAGTTATTATAACTGAGACCTATATATGGGTGTGTGACTGTGCAACTACACGGATCAGCTTAATATAAGCAAGAAAACCGGTACACCAGATAGCTGGCTGATATATAGAAAGGGCTGTGTGTGGAACTAGTAGTAGAGATCATCATTGTGTTTATTGTGATTGATGTAAGTAGAATCTGTGGATAAACAGAAGAATTTCATGTAGGAGTTGTTATCGGAGCATCGTCTTAAGGTGCGTATCCATTACATGGTAGTGTAACGACCATACGATTACAACATTGTAATCGTGCAGTTGTTCATCATCCTGTGCAGTGGATAATGTGGCCACCCTGAACGATACGTCATTCAGTGCAGGCACCCTCCCTCGTCCCCGAACATGCACAACCTGTCTATCGACAGGTTGACCCGCATGTTCAGGCGATGACAAATGCCGACAACGAACAGGGGGAACACGCATCGCTGGTCGTTTTCGACATTTTACAACACGGTAAATGAACGATTAATGAGCGATTGAACGATTACGACATCGTAAATCGTTAAATCGCTCATTTTTCTTGTCTAGTGGATACGTGCCTTTACAGTAGTGTTGTTTTTTTTTTTTTATATACAACACCATCATATTGTATCTGATTGCTCATCAGATGCCTGTCAACAGTGGCGTCACAAGGGTGGTGCCAGCAGCACCCGGGTGTTACCCGCCGAGGGGTGACACGAAGGTGCAGGCTCACCCTCAGTGACAGGAGCCGGGTGGTGCACTGTAGCATTAGGTATAGCACAGTGAGGGAGCCGGCACTGCCCGCACCTCTGGCACTCCCCACCACCTCATTGATAACCACGGGCCGGTTTTTGGGTTGCGAGGTCACGTCCCCCTTTTCTGCGGCGTGTGGCTGAGCCGTGCACATGGCATCCCTCCCCGCACCGGGTGTCACCGTGGGGAGGGACGCCACTGCTTGACAACAGGTGTGCATGTACAAGTCAAGTAAGTTGAATGTCAAGTTAACAATCATGCGCATTAAACCCTAAAAATTGTAAATTAAATTAACACAGGCAGATGCAGATATTGATATGCCTTTTTCAGTACACTATTGGGTTACAGTTAATCATCACACACCCAAATATGGCTGTTACTGTGCACAAGTTGTTAGCCTTTTTTATCATCATCATCATCTTATTTGTTACCACAGTTTGCCTTGGTGTTTCAGTGGTGGGTGAATTCTGATATAACCATGGCAATTTGTGGTTGAATGCATCAGTAATCAGCATGATGTTGCATTAAATGCTAATTCTTTCTCTGAATCACACACACATGATCATTAGTACATATCGAACTGTGTTCAGTAGCATTGTTTACCTCTACGATTACATTCACTGAAAGGTCAAATACATTGGTGAAACAGTTACATTTAACAAACTGGCCACTAGATGCTTGCCAATAAATGTAAAAGTAAAGGGGCCTATTCATTACGCGACCTGAAAAATTGAGCGACTAGCGTTCAGTCCTTCAGGTTGCCGGGTGCGGTGCCTGCACTGAACGGCGTTCACTGAACGTCTTTCAGTGCATGATCCCTACGTCCTATCTGGGAACATGTGTAACGATCGTCGTCCGGTTGATCAGCATGTTCCGTAGATAGTTCTGGTTCTTGCCAGCTATCCATTAGACGACTTTCTGAACAATCCGACCAAAACTTCCTGGTTTTGGTCGGATAGTTCAAAAAGTCTTGTAATGGATAGGCCCCTTAAGTCTAAATCGACAACCCAAACAAAAATGCATTGTTGCCAATAAAACATTCAATAAGGTTGTTTGTATTTTAAAAAATAACTTTGCTGCTTTATTAAGCTTTCCCCAAAACACACTTGCATTGGATGTCTTTCTGTAACCAGAGCTATTCAATTCAGATCGATGCTATGGCCGACTAAGAATTTCTTCTCGCATCCCTCCTGGGGTGCGAGCAGAAATCCAACAAAAGTACAGGCGCGATGCTGTTTTCTGTCCTTAGCGTGGCGTAAACAGCATTGCGCCGGGAAGTTTAGTCGGCGAATGCCCGTTCTCGCGACTAAAGACCCTGTTTAAGGCGCGAGGGGTGGGAGAACGGGCTTTCCCCGACCTAACAGCGCACAGAATTTAACAGCTCCGGGAGCTCATTCCTGGCACTATTCAATTTGCGTTGAATTGAATCGAGCCCTATAATTTAAAGTTAACATTTTCCACCTGCCCCTCCTCAGCATAACACAGCATGGTGCTAAGGTGGAAAATTGCACATTCTACCTGGACTTATTTTTAACCCTAAAGAAGGACCTATGGGCCCCATGTAACAATGATGCATAACTCCTTTAGCACTCACTAAAGGAGTTATGTCATCCTTTACTGCTGTTTGTTAAAGACAGAATCTAAGATTACCGCGGTCTGTCACTGCACCTCTCTCGCCATCTTTAGATGACGAGAGCGATGCGGTTCCCCAGCAGCAGCTTCAGCGTAGCCTTCCAGGTACTGTCGGCTCACGGCTGCGTTAAACATTCATGCACATGTGCAGACTGACCTTGACGCATGACACAGTAGGATGTCGCTGGACCTCGGAGGAGGGGTAAGTAATGATGAATACTAGTGGCATATTTGTTTTCCACTGCGATACTAAACGAAATATGCCGTTGGTATTTAGGTTCGTTGTTAAATGGGTCTTATGTATTGAATTATATGTTTATTACCATCTTTTTCTTTTCACTTTGGTTATTAATAACTTTTTTGAAGCTAAATATCTGTTTTTGACTAATAGAACAGCAATGCACACTTTGCATAGCAGGCCAGACAAAATGATAATTGCATTGGGATTTCTATAAATACTATAAGTGTTTGAGTAGCACTGATGTCTAGACACTGCAGGGAAGAATAGAGGTCTTTCCCCGAGGACACTCACATTGATAGCTGATGGGAAATGTAGGGAGAAAATAACAACGTAAATACAAATCACAGTCAGCTTGTTATTGTAAGTATTCCTGCGAATGTAGCTCTCCATTGCCATGGAGCACTGAGGGTCTGATTCTGAGGGGTCTAGTTACTAAACAGTGTTAGGAGACAGAGTGAAAAGTGATAAGGTGCCAGCCAATCAGCTCCCAAGTGTCATTTTTCAAACACAGCCTGTGAGATGACAGGAGCTGATTGGCTGGCACCTTATCACCTTCTTATCACTTTTCACTCTGTCTCCTAACACTGCTTAGTAAATAGACTCCCTAGTCTATTCTGGACATTCTTTCTATCTATTTGGTGATGTGCCCTCCAGATATCTAACACATTCAATCTTCGCAAATAGACAGGGATTCCCAATTTTGGAAGTCTTCCTCACCCCTATTTGGCAGTTGTTTGTCAAGTTGCGAGGAAGTGATAAGATTAAAATCTCCACACACACGAGGTATATCAGTAAATGCATGCAAGGAAACTAATGATTTTTGAAAGAATGGTTTAGAATAGACAGGTGCATATACACACTACACGAACCACATGATATATCGTTTCGATCCTCTTCGGAACGATATATCGTACAATATATCTTATAGTGTGTACCCAGCTTAACTTTCCTCAGAGAGAGAAAATATAATGGTGTGTGAAAGGATGTTGGAGTAGCAAGCAGTGAGAAATCAGCCTGTGAATGTACAGTGATGATAGCCAACACAGGGAGCCACAATTTTATATAAAAGTTATTTGTTAGGTATTATCTAAACAGTTGCTGTTAATAGTGCTGTGCACAAAATATTCCATTTACTTCTCAGGACGCTGAGAATGCTGCAGGTATTCATACAGTCTAGTTTGTAATGTGCTACTACAGTAAAACTGTAATCAACATTAAACAATATTGTAATTAATTTGAAAAATTTAATTTCAGAAAATAGTTTTTTTTACAGTTTTGCTTGGAGGCACGCTTCTAACTATAACTTGCAACGCTTACTTTTTGCACAGATCTAACGGGTTCAGTATGTTTGAAGTGTTAACAAAACTATACAAAGCACCCAATAGATACATTGTTTTATTGTATGTTAAGGTGCCTACACACATACAGATTTTTTACACGATCTGGCCGATTCCGGGGCATCGGAACGACAGATCCTGTAAAAAATGCCCAAATCGTGAGTCCCCACTCATGTTCATGATGCGATGCGCGTCCCCGCTGGTCACACATCGCATCGTCCAATCTGCCGTGCTGCAGGGGAGGTCTGACAATCTAGGACGCGATGCACTGTAAAAAGTCTGGATGCAGGAGAGATCGTATGAAGATTGGACACCAAATTGTGTGCAGAGCTGCCGGGGGGAGAGTTTCAAGGGAAATTGTACACATCGGCTGATCATGAGCACATCGCTATGTGTGTAGGCACCTTTAATGTGTCACCCCTCCTCTTTTAGTATTGAGTGACCATAACATTTCTGATATGATTGTTCATGGTGGGCTGAATCTTGATCATGTGGTTGGCTGCTGTTTTCTCATGTGTCTGGTAGCTGGTAAACAAGTCTCTACATTTTCTACCTCTTATATTTGAAGGAGGGATTTTTTTTTTACCAGCAGGCTAACAGGAGATGTTGCTGTAATTCATTGTAGAGCTCACATTAGCAGGTTGACGTAAGTGAGAAGGGCCTCTATGCTTACATTAGGATTCATTCCAAGAGTTCTCTTCTCAGCCTGTTTTGGTGTTTCACTGTTTTCCGACACCATCTTGCAATCATTTGTGGTTTTCTATGAATGTTAAAATATTATCCCAAAAATTATATAGTCCAAAGTTATTTTCCTGTTAATATATATATATGTAATAGATATTAAATTTTTTTCCCGTGAAGCTGTAAATGTTGCTCTATACACAGAAATCAGGTTATAATTAGACAAGTTTACTATTTCTCTGTCCTATTAAGGCTGGTGAGGGGGCAATTAAATTAAAATACATGTTGATGCAATGTGAAAGGCATACAAATGTATAATCAATAGTTCCCATATAAGGAAAATTGCTTTGCATTTTTTATGCAACCTCATTTTCTATCCCATGGCCAGCTATTATCTTACTTTACCACGTATCAGTCTTTGAAAGGCTCCCACAGTTCATTTCAGTAGTTTTGCTAATATATTTGTAATGTGCATTTGGTGGGGCAGATTCCTGCTTAATGATCAACTGTCTTAAAAGTTTTCTGTAGGGGAAATAGAAATCAGTTGTTACCTATGTAATGTTTTTGTTGTCCATACGTGCAGCAAAGCTATACTCCGAGCTGAGCTGCTGTTTTCTTCATTATTTCCTGTAAATGCTTATGCATTTTGAGTTGGATTGCGTTTCATCATATATGGTGGATAATCTGTTGTATGGAAGGTGATCATTATTTGACAAGAATATTGAAGTGGGTGCACAACATTGTATTCAAAGTGGCACTATCAGTGCAGATTGCACGTGTGTGTGGTTAGTTGCTCACTGATCAGGTTGTACAGCAGGTGGACTGAAGTCCCAGATTCGAGAATGTTTCATCAGCATTATTGTGTCGTAAGGGGCCCTTTTGTTAATAATCATATACAGTACTCAATGCGATCTGGGAGTGATATTAGCGCCTGAATGGATGAAATAGTACATGCAGGGGCAGGGTCTCTGAAAGAAGCCCGTCCTTACAATGTGCTTTGAGTGAAGTGAACACATCAGCGGTCTCTTCACTCCTCTGTCGAGACTCCTGTGCATGCGTGGTCTACAGACCATGCAAGTGCGACAGCCACTCTGGATCCCTCTCCCGGTAAATTTTTCAAGCGTAGCCCATAGGCTACAGCAGCACAACACTATGGGGACAAACTCCAGAGTGCTTCACATTCCGGAGCTTAGTAAATCTGACAGCTGTGTAACCTCCATAGAAACGGGTTGGGTACGTGATGCCGGCGCTCGGGATAACCCTCCCCCTTAACCCCACTACTTACCGTCGGGATTCCGGTGGTGGCATTCTGAGAGCCGAAAGCCGGAATTTCAACTACCTCCCATAGAAACCTACATTTTACCTCCCATAGAAACCTATAGGGGGTTGCTGCTGCTGTAGGAAATGGAAGGACTGCAGTAGATATCTACTGCAGTCCCTCCATAGGAAATCTGGGAGATACTTAATATTTGCAGATATTGCAAATATTTTTGAATGATTGAGGAGCGAACACCGCAAATTTTTGCATGTCGCACCTTCTATCTAGAACATTCCAATAGATTTCCATATGCACGCATTATGTTATTAATTTAGGGTATCCATTACAGCTGTGTCCTCATACTTCTAGCCTCAGAAAGTGCCCAAAGGACCTTTACATTTGGGACATATGGAGCTAGGCTGTCCTCCAAATTGGCAGAAGCGAACAGGAGTCAGATGTATTCTGTGTAATATAAATAGTTGAATATGCTGGAAACGTATTGAAGTAGTCGAGATCCGTGGACACTCCAGAGCCGCCTGCCACATCTCATCCTGCAAGGAGTCCACATCAATCTACCACTGAGCCCTAAGGTCTGGCAAGCACTCAGGATGATGGGCTTGCAGAACAGCAAAGTTCACATATGAGACAGTACAATGGGAGCCAATTACAGATAGAAGTTTCTTGTGGGGAGTCCTGAACAGTAGGAGGGGTCATCTGAGAACTGAACAGCCAGGGCATGCCGAAGCTGCTGGTAACGATAGTATTGGGTGGAGGGAATACCAAACTCTAATTGAAGCTGAGCAAAAGATTTGAGTACACCTGTCACATATAACTTGCCCCACACCTTCCTGGTTTGCAGCGCTGTGAGCTCAAAGTCCCCCAGCGTTCCACAGAGGAGTAGCCAGATCCAAACCTTGAGGCAGGAAAACTTTAGATGTTGAATTCCAAATTCGTATTTCTTGAGTAAGCAAGGGGATCCGCTGTCTAGGCTCCCGCCCCCTGAGTAATGCCTGTGGGGGGTCACCTGGATACCATTTGATTATGTAACGCGTTTGCTATCAGAGGGGGAATTCAATTGAACTCATGTTTGTTTAGCTTCGGGAATGAGTGCCCGAAGCTATTCAATTGGCCGTGCTGTAAACCTACAACTAGACTATTTCTGCTTTTACCCTCCTGAGGTGCAAGCAGCAACCGACATAACTAGTGGCACAATGCTTGTTGCACCCCGGGTATTAGTCATGGTAAACAGCATCTCCCGACTTAATGGTTGGACACAAACAATCAATTGTAATGTTCCCCCTCAGTCTTTGTTCCAATGTTCTAGATGAACCAGCTGGAAAGCATAGTAGTAGAAGCGAAAATGGGGTAATGCGAGGCCAACAGTCATTTTAGTAAGAACTTTAAGCTGAATGCAGGCATGAGGATCCACCAAGATCAGAGCTGAGACAAGGCTTATAGTATGGTAAAGTTTAAGGGGGAAGAGAACTAGAGACACTATAAGGGAGCTATATTATCATTTTAACTAAATTGAGAGAGAGAGAACTCCACACCAGATGTTAGACAATCAATAGATCGTCGGGGACAAAAGGTCGACACACTAAAGGTCGACATGGTCAAAAATGGTCGACACATTATTCTATTTTTTTAGGGCTAGGCATTAGAAGGGACGGTTAGGGTCAGGCACCTACCCCAACGGTTAGGGTTAGGCAGCAAGGGGAGGGTTAGGGAGAAGATTAGGGCTAGATTAAAATAAACCACCTATCGACTATTTTTTGTCGACTTGTTGTCCCTGTCGAACGTTTGTCTAACATCTATTGTCTACCTAGACATTGTCTATCTAATTACTGTCTATCTCTTATATCACACCCGACTTTTAAGTAGTTCAGCTAGGGGTGTACATTCAACGCCACATAATCCTGGGGAACATTAGAGATCCAAATTCACAATTATTTAAAGGTATCTACTGCAACGGGAGTGACATATGAGGACATATAGGGCACTGACCTCTGAAGGAAATATTAGACATGTTCCAATCTATAGGGCCTTAGAAGGTGCCATTTGTTTAATATTATTTTTTTTGGCTTTTGGTCTATATAGATGATGGTCAAATATAAAATTATTTGTTTGGCTCCTAAACATATTCATTTGATATAATACCTTTTGCTATTACATTAAAAAGGTCCTGTCAAGTTTCAGCTAAATATCATTTTGCATAGTTCCATGTCATTATATGTGTATTGCAAAGAACAGAGTAACCTAATATTCTCTGCTGCCAAAAGAGTTCACTACATATCTCAGGTCACTGTAAGCAAATGCTTGTGGAGATGGACTTAAGCTGGCTTCCAAGAGGCATCTACCCAGGAGCAAGCATGGATTGGTCTTAGGAGTTGGTTTTTGCATACAGCATGCAGAGATATTTCATGTTCTCTGCAAGGCATGGGAGAGTTGGAGCACTCTATTTCCGTCCTACTGTATACATGAAATGGACTTGATGGGTTTGAAAAGTGAAATGCCACGGGACGTGATATACATAATATAAGAAAATGTGATGAAGAATTGTTTAATGTTCAATGTCATTCAATTTAGAGACATTAAAGACTTTAGGTAAAGAGGCTCAGCAGGAATGCAGGTATTTTATATTTCCACGCCGACTTGAAACGCCTCCCCCTCTCTAAAAACTTATGCAGGTAAAGGCCTTTGTCTTTTTCTGCATTTAAGCACCCTATTTGTTAATTTCATTTAACAAATGCAATTTTTGAAGATCTTAATAACATTGGGAGCGATTTCGATTTGAATAGCGAGTGATTGACTTCCCGTAGCTATTCAATGGACCGCCCTGTGCCCTGTACTTAGTCGGCAGATGCCGGTGACCACGCCTTAAGCCGGGTGTTTAGTTGCAGTAACCGTCATTCTTCATCTTAAGTGCCGGCCACGATGCTATTAGCGCATGCACTAAGCCAGAGACCAGCATAGCGGCCCTAGTTTAGTCTTATTTCTTCTCGCACCTCAGGAGAGTGCAAGCAGAAATCCTCTAGTTGGGAGTTTAGAGTGAGGTCAATTAAATGGCTCCGGGAACTCTCTCCAGGCGCTATTCACCATCGCATTGAATTGAATCGCCCCTATTGTCTAGACCACAGGTTTTCAAACTCTGTTCTCAGCACCCCAAACAGTGCATGTTTTCCATGTTTCCTCACAGAATTACAAATAAAGTAGTTCGCACCACCTGTGTAACTTTTTTAAAATGTGTCAGTGAGTAATGAATACATCTGTGCACCTGCTAGGTGACCTGCAAAACATGAACTGTGTGGGGTCCTGAGCACAGAGTTTGAGAACCACTGGTCTAGATACTAGTCTCTCGGGCGTATGGCCCTCCATTGCATCATATTGTGTTCGGATAGGTAGATGTGATTTAATTTCATTGTTCTTGCTGGGCGTATATTATAAATATTTGTACACCAGATGCAGAAATACTGCTGTGCTTGTAATTGGTTATATCTTAAGTTACACAACTATGCATTTTTTGTAGCATAATTAGCAAACCACTGTAAATGATGCCCAGTATGCAGAGCAACATTGTTTTCTCATTTATATTCTCAGGCGTACATTACAATGACTGAATCATTGTAATCATACTAGATTGATACAGCACGGGGGACATTTCCATCCAGTGGTCATCAGTTGTGTGGTGGAGCCCGTGTTTTTCTTATTGTTACACAGGTGAATTAGATTTAAAAGAAATAAGAATTTCTATAACACAAATATATGTTAGTTGCTACCAACTGTCATGTTGAAATATTTTTATTATTTTAAAACAGCCAAGTGGGAACACTACAAGTTACTTTATGGCTTGTCATGAGCAAAAACCATATACATTGTTCTTATAGATATCAATTTTAAATAAAAAAACCCATACTGCGTAAGAGTATATCTCACCATAGACCACTATCAGCAGTGTTGCCCTTAACAGTTCCAGAATAGTACTAAACCCAACAAAGTGCATATAAGAACTTTGATACACACATATGCCGATTGTTTTGTAACCTACTTAGGGAAAACTACTTTTTTTTCCTAAATACTTTATTTAAAAAGCGCACAGGAAAAAAAAAACATGTAAAGTCACAAATATAATAAACATTACAAATGAGCCATTTTTAAAATAAAATAATTGGCAATAAGCGTATGAAAGGGTCACGGGGGGGGGAAGGTGTTGGGGGGGGGGGGGAAACAGGACTACCAAGGGAAGCAAGGTACCATGAAGAATACCAGATGCTGGGCAGGGAAGCATTAGAAGGAAGAAAAATGTGCCGCTTGTAGAACAGCAGTGAAAAGTATTTAGTTAAGTAGGGGGGGTTTGTCACAGAGGGGTCAAAGTAGGGGGAGCAGACTCATTTATCGCGCATGAATCGCACATGGGTAGCGAGTGTGGAGATCAAAGGTGGCAAAGTGCCATCGTATGAGAGCCCTGGAGCCCAAACCTGAGAGAACATATTGCCTCTATCATGACGGTAGTAGGTGATATTTTCCATCTCCGCTATATGCCGGATTTGTGACTTTAGGGTAGAGAGCTTTGGTGGAAAAGGGTTTTTCCAGTTACGAGCAATCAAACTTCTAGTAGCAACTAATGTGGGATAACAATTTAACAGAGCATTTACTAAGATCAGGAGGGGGGGTTACTTAAAAGGAAGGTCCATGGGTCTTTCGGAATGGGGGTCCCAAATACAGTGTTCAGAAAAGCATGAACCGAGGTCCAGAAAGGTTCAAGGATCGGGCAGGTCGACCAGATATGAGTTAGGGTACCTCGAAGGCCACATTTTCTCAAATAGAGGGGTGAAGCAGAGGGGATCATATGGGAAAGCAGTAGAGGGGTATAGTACCAGTGGTAATATAATTTATAAGAAGTTTCTTTAAGGCGAGTAGAGATAGAGGTTTTAGCAATTGCCAGTCTCATATCGTCCCAAGCCTCTTCGTCAGGTAGAGGGCCGATGTCCATCTACCAGGAGGATTCATGGGGATTATTAGTAGGGAGAGCAGCATCGATGAGAGTGCTGTATATTTGAGAGATCATCCCTTTAGACATGGGACAATGTTTACAGAGTTGTTCAAAAGGAGTGAGGTCACGGAGAAGTGGGAGCTGTGGTAAGGAGCCTAAATAGTGTCGTATTTGGAAATATTCAAAGGGATTTAGGGATTGAGTTGAACATTGCAGTTGTAGGTCTGAGAGAAAAATCCAGAGCCCCTGTGAGCTAAAATCAGCAGGAAATTTAAGGGACACTGTTATCCACGACTTCATGCGGGCTGTATGTAAACCCGGGGGGAAATTGGGGTTACACCATATGTGGGTAAGAGGAGATATGGGGGTGCTAATAGCAAATTTAAATGAGTATAAAACCCATATGCGTAAAAGGAATTTAAGTGTTGGAGGATGGTTAGAGGGAGGAGGACGGTGTTTCTTTTGTAGGCCCCACAGGGAGGATAGGTCTGGGGAGTTGATATAACTGGATTTAATATCCAGCCAGGAGGTCAATCCATGGGGGGGAGTAGAAGGGGACAATTTGGGAAAACTGTGAAGTCAGATAGTAGAGCTTAAATCCTGGAGTCTACCTCCCTTGGAAATAGGTTTTTTTAAGGATGGTTGAGGGGGTTTGCCATTCCAAATAAAACGGTTGACAGATTTCTGAAGATTTTGAAGGGGAACTGCCACTGGGAGGGTCTGGAAAAGGTGGTAGAGGCATTTAGGGAGAATATTCATTTTGACTGCGATGATCCTGCCCAGCCACGAAAGTATAAGCCGTTTCCAGGAGGTCAGATCCGCTTGTAGTTTCATAAAAAGCTGTGAAAAATTCTCCTGATATAATAGATCATAACGGAATGTCAGGAAGATCCCAAGATATGAGTTTTTTTATGTTGCCATTTAAAGTTGTAGGAGGATTTAAGGGCCTTAGCATCCTGGTGGGGGATATGGAGGAGCATGTTCTCAGATTTAGAAAAAATAATTTTCTATCCGGAGAGCACACCATAGCGGTCTAGTAGATTATAAAGGTTGGGTAAAGATATCCGGGGTTGAGTGAGGGCAAGTAAAATGTCATCGGCAAAAATGGCGATTTTGGAAGATGTATTCCCAACCTGCACTCCATGAATGCTAGGGTACAGTTGGATGAGGGAGGCCAGAGGTTCTGTTACCAGGGCGAAGATCAAAGGGGACAAAGGGCCGCCCTGTCTGGTGCCATTTGAGGTAAGGAAACTGTTGGAAAGGACGCCGTTGATGTAGACAGTAGCAGAGGGACTAGAATAGAGGGCCATGACACCAGTCAGGAAGTCTCCCGATATCTCAAATGATCGTAGGAGATCCTATCGAATGCTTTTTCAGCTTCGAGAGAAAGGATTACAGTCAAGGATCTCCTAGAGTTTATGGTACGGATTAAATCTATGGTTCAACGGGTATTATCCCAAGCTTGACGCCCAGGCACAAAGCCAACCTGCTCATAGTGGACCAATGAGGGAAGGACCTGGTTATTTAAGTCTGTTGGCTAAAATTTTGGATTATATTTTAACATCTAGGTTGAAGAGGGAGATAGGCCTATAACTAGCACAATTGTGCGGGTCCTGGCCTCAAGCATATCTGTAGTGAAGGAGCCCCCATGTAGAACATCCATTAAAAAAGGGAGTGCAGGTGGGGAACCAGATGCCCAATAAACGTTTATAGTATTTAGCCGTAAAGCCATCAGGTCCAAGGGACTTGCTGGACTTCTGCTGTTTAATGGAAATTTCGATTTCCTCCTCTGAGATCTCCTCAGTCAAACCCCTGAGCGGATTGGCAGTGAAAAGATATTCTTGAATTGCCATCTCAGTGGGTGAGACTGGAGTAGGGGGTGAGGCAGATTGCAGGTTGTACACGTTACTGTAGAAGCTCTTAAATTCAGAACGAATAGCTGCTGGGTCATGAAGAATTTTTATGGGTTCGTTCCACACGGAGCCCAGATGCCAAAATCTTAAAAGCCTTATCTCCCTTTTCATAAAAGGTTTGGCGTAACCATTATAGATGTTTAAGCGTGTGTTGGGAAAAAAGAAGAGCAAGAGAGTGACTAACAGTGGTAAGCTCCTGTTGAAGGGAAGGGCTAGGGAATGGTTTATGTTGCGACTCCAGTTGCTGGAGGCAGATGGAAAGGTGATTAGTACGAGTTAGAAAGTTTCTTTTTTTTTCTTTTAGAGGCTATACTAATCCGATGCCCCCATAAAACGGCTTTATGAGCCAACCTGAGGGTGGAGGGAGAGGTGCCTGGGACTTTGACCAACATCAGGGACCGATTTGAACAAAAAAAAAATGAAAGTGCCTGTAAATTTAAATGAACAATACAAACATTTAAATGATATTGTTACTTGTCTAGACAAGGAAACTGTACAGATTCTGCCCTAGATCTGGCATACTTGTTGACTCCTATTCCCAGCTCCCCTTCAACATCACACAGTAGTCAGATTTACATCCTCATTTTCTTAAGTTTGGTACCAATTCAATTTCTGTATCTGGCTACCCAATCAACATAAGGGGTGGTAAAAAAAATATAATGTATATTATTATATTATTCTTATTTAGCTTTTTAGTCATCAGCGTGAAGGTTTAAGGTTTCAGTCATATTTAGAAATGACTGCACATTTGGAAATGACTGCACATTTTTGAGTGTGTGTGTTTTGAGTGTGTTGAAGATGCAATCCCTTCTCAAAATGTTTATAGAACTATGATTACCTATAGGAAGACATAAGAAGTTAACGTGTGCTCAAGGTTTTGGTTCAAGCTTCTTTTAGTTGAACTACAGTTTGCAAAGTATCTGCCCTTCAGTTTTGTGACCACCAATGAGCTTTGTGGCTGACTGGCACAGACTCAGAGATCAGGTTCCACTACTCTTGGGAACAAGCAGAAACCAGATGTTTTCTGGAGAAAGATATATTTTTCTTTTGTGTCAAGTCACAGTTATATAAATGTGCTCACCAGAATAATTTTGCAAAGTGAAGAGTAAGGGCCAAATCTAATAGGGTGCAGGATTTTGAAACTGACATTCTTGTCGAGTTAGCAACCCAATTTAAAGCTGCAACCTGGAATTACCTTGCCAAACATTGTTGCTTTAAATTTGACTGCTAACTCAGTGTTTCCCAAACTTTCTTACATCATTTTTTTTTTTTTTTTTTTCAGGGTACGCCTTGGCCAAAAGTTTCTTATTAAGAAATTCAGTAAATTTTGCTTACATTTCTTCATTTGGTTCACTTATGTGGTGGTGGACAGGGTTGCGCTGCTTTTTGACCACATCTTTTATGATAGGCAAAAGCAGTGCTGGTGGCTGCCAGTCACATTGACAATAAATAATTTGATGTGGTCCTGGACCACCAACCTGTGGCACCCTTGTAAGTGCCCCACGGCACCCAGTTTGGGAACCACTGCACTAACTCACTGAAATCTTGGCAGTTTCAGAATCCGGCACCTTATTTTATTTGGTTCAAAGTTCTAGAATAATCTCCAGGAAAAGTGACTGCAGTATCATGTTAAAAAAAGAAAAAAAAATTACAAATCCTTTTTTTTTTTTTTTTTTTTTTTTTTTTTTTTAAATTGCTTTACGTGAAGGAACCAGATAAGTTTTGATGAGATGTGGAAGTTACTACTGCATTTTAAATATTATTGGAAAACCTTTTTTTTATTAGAAATTATATCACCCTGTTACAGCAGCACTCCATGGACTGTAGTGTGCCTGTTCTCTCTATCTATATTTGCTTAAACAAAGAATTTGTTTATTCACATGAGACAACGTTTCAAGTCTGCATCAGAACATGTTTCAAGCGCACACACACATAATAAATATATTTTTATATATATATGTGCAGTGTGTGCATACCCCGTTCATTTGGTAGGCTTAATTAGTGCATTTTAATACACTGGGGCTGTGAAATGTAAGGGCAATGTGGGGTACTGTTGCTAGTATTCATATGTCACCACATTGCCTGCTTCTTTCCTAATTAGATTGACTGCACCTACTTCATTATTTAGACAGTTTGTTTACATGTCTGGATCTCTCAGGAAATGAGGATAGGTTCCTCGACATTTAGATAGTCAATGTAAAGGCGCATATCCACTACACGATATAAATGGACGATTGAACGATAATGACATTGTTATCGTTCATTAATCATGCAGTGAATATGCCGGCAACAACCAGCGATGCACTCTCCCGCTGGTCGTTGACAGCATCACTCATCGCCTGAACATACTGCTCAACCTAACGATATAGTCAGGTCGTGCATGTTCAGGGATGAGGGAGGGTACCAGCACTGAAGACCTATCGTACAATGTGGGCACAATATCCACTGCAGAGTATAATGAACGATCGTTATTGTTCAGTCATTCATTAATCGTGTAGTGGATATGTGCCTTAAGAGAGAAGTAGCTACAGTTAACGGTAAGTACTTTGTAGCAATGTGTTTCATAAAGCCTGTCCCTTTGCAAGTAGAACTGCAACAGTTTCTTGCCCGCAACCTACAAAGGTCTGCTAATACTTATCATTCATGGTCCCTGCAAAGAACACTTCTTCCTCACTCATAGCTAGTAGACATCTAACAGTAAGCATTGAGTTGTTTATTAAGCTAAATGGCCACTGCAACTTTATAGTCTGCTCAACGAGTTGGGTACGGGATCCCGGGGGTCGGGATGCTAGCAGACAGAATACTGTCAGCAGCATCCTAACGGTCAGAATCCCGGCCCAATTAGGTAACTGTCCTAACCCCTCATCCTTCCACTAATCTACCTTTCCTGCAGCCTAACCCTAGCACTACCACCTGCAGCCTAACCCTAACCTTCCCTCCTAGCAGCCTATATCTAACCCTTCCCCTCCCTGCAACCTAAACCTAACCCTCCCCCTAGTGCATAACCACTAACCCTAAATCTAACCCTAACACTTACTGTTGGGATGGCGGCAGTCGGGATTCTGGCACCAGTATTCTGAGCGCTGGCATCCCGACCGCCAGGGTGGTAACTACATCCCTGCACAACAACTACATGTTTATTGTTTAACAGTTCTACTCTTAATTATTTTGGTTGATGTATTGACAAATATATCAATCCTACGACCCTTTTTTATGAATCTGTGTCCAAAGCTGTGTGTTGAGGAGCCCTGTCTCACACAGGTTTTTAGCCTCTTGAACAGTATTTCAATGCTGTTCTAAAAATATGTTCTTTTTTAAAGTTACACTGTTAGTATAGTATAGTCCACAATGTTTGCTGAGTTTTGTTGTAGAAATTTCACTTGGCAATTGATGCTTTTGCTGTAGTTTCGTAGTGTTATTTCTAGAAATCGTACAAGCGCAAATTGACACTGTTTGACCATGAAAAGGATCGATCACTTGCTAATCCATACTAAAATGCCAAAAAAAGAGGTTAGGAAAGCTCAGTTGTGATTTCTGATGATAGTAATGCAATAGTAAATATTGTTCTATTGTTATATTTTAGGTACGGAACATTTGATGTCTACGCCAACGGATCCGGGTGCAATGCCTCACCCGGGGCCTTCCCCTGGTCCTGGACCTTCCCCCGGGCCGATTTTAGGACCAAGCCCTGGACCAGGGCCTTCACCAGGGTCAGTACACAGCATGATGGGCCCAAGCCCTGGACCACCTAGTGTGTCTCACCAACTGTCTACCATGGGCCCATCAGATTACCCACCAGAGAATATGCATCAGATGCATAAGGTAAGAGTGCTCTAATACATACAGAAATAATCCAACGTTACAAAATTAATTTAGCCACAATTGGGGGAGACTCGTAGGCTTACAGTATATATCCTGCTTTGTTGTTCAGTATGTATAGGTTAGCTCAATAAAGGATTTTTCTTAAATCAAATTTTTTAAAGTTCTTTTTTAATCAGTATATAACATAACATTGTGTGTTAACCACCACACAGCTATGAAAATGGGATTGTAATAAATGTATCGAGCATGTTTTCAACATGTACTCTAAATAGTTTGTAACTCAAGATTACACATTTTAAAGACACTTGCCTTCTGCAATTAGTTATTTTGAGGCCTATTCAGAGTTACACGCAAGTAGTCTGTCATTGCACTGTAACTAAATACGTATTTTTGATCATATGCAGAGTTGTAGACATCTATGTGGCTGTGTCACTCCGTACAAGTCCACTTATTCAATAACTGTCCTCATTATTCATGCTCACTTGCAATGAAGTCAGACTGATCCATGCATGACCGCACTCAACTTTGCCTATGTGTGAATGCCCTGTTGCCACTCACTTATGTGAATTTAGCAGCAAATGGAGTTGCGACTGAAATGCATATGCTACAGAGCATGAAAAAAATGGCAAGATCCGTCTGAGAAACTAATTTGTGTGCAACTCCAAATCGACAATATGGTCTGTTACGTGCCACTGGTATAAATATTGTGCAGTTATTTTAATTTGCTGTTTAAAGCAGCTCTATATTTAAAACTATCTGGAATACTCTGCGTTGCCCGGGTTGAAGACTGGACCCTGAACTACACCTGCAGCCTTCATTTTTTTTACATTGTCCTCGCTTATAACCTGGATAATTATGCAAATTAGGAGTAAATGACAGTGTAGGCAGGCGTATTCTCATACCATTTGGAATGGGGTATATAAGGAGCAGACTGACTTACAAAACAGAAATCAGTATAGCTTCCAAAATCACTTGAGTGTCAGAAATCACTGCAGAACAGAGGGGGTGATTCAGCTGCAGACGGATATGCTATTATAGCTGCTAACATGGTT
This sequence comes from Taudactylus pleione, assembly GCA_031769625.1. Lineage (NCBI taxonomy): Eukaryota > Metazoa > Chordata > Amphibia > Anura > Myobatrachidae > Taudactylus > Taudactylus pleione. Next base: position 4,980,301 of record JAUIMM010000189.1, on the reverse strand, counting down.
GCAGCTGTAATATGGTAATTCAGCAGGAGGCATTGCCTCCTGCATGCATTACTGATCCAAGCTGCATCCAAGGATGTAGCATCGGATCATCTGTGATCCCTTTGGCTGACCATGAGGGTCATGCAAGCCAGCCGCCGCAGATGAGTAAAAGTGGCCATGAAATCTCCGTCAGCCGATGAAGATCCTGGCCTCTCCGCTTCTTCTGGTCTGTGTGCGGAATTGCAGACCTGTGCTGCACATGCGCTGTATGGATCAGGTGCATTTGCAGATTCCTGATAATCGGGAATTTGCATGATCCCTGACACTGCGTCCGCAGCTGAATCACCCCCAGCAATCGCTCTGCAAACCAACATTGAGGGCCATGTCTAGCAGGGCTGCCATTAAGGGGGTAATGCTGGGACTGGAGTCCTGTTCCCAGACAGAAGGGGGCCTGCCCGCAGTGACCTTGTGTAGCTGCGTTCTATCTCCCCTGCTGTTTGTAATTTCCGTATGCTAAGCTTTGCCAGGATCAAAGATTGTGGATTGATTATGCTGCCTTCCACAGTCTGAATGTATGGAGTGCTGAGCTGCTCACATGAGCCTGCCAGGCACTTTGATAAGACCCCCGGGCGGCTGCTGTAAGATGAGACCGTGAGTGAAATGCTTGTAATGCACACTATTTAAGGTCAGTTTAACATGCAAACACAGAGGGCTGACTAACTCCGTATTTCATGTATGCGGTTGTTGGAATGGTGATGTAACACAGCACTTTGGAAGAGATGAGTGTGGCAATGTGTGTGTAATTTAAGAGTGTCCCGGTTTTATGGGATTTTGTGAGTGTGTGTGGCCCTGACGATGTTCAAACCTTGGCAAAAACCAAATTAGTGTCAAACTACACCACCATGCCAAATCTGGTGGAGCTAGGTACAAAACTCTTGCCCTGCATAAAAGCCAAACAGACACGTACACTTTCTTGCTTATTATATAGACGTTTTAGGACAGTAAGTCCCTTTGTGGATATTCCCGTAAGGAGCTATGAATGGACACTGAGGGGTATATTTGCTAAAGTGCTGGTTTTTAGAAGTGGTGATGTTGACCATAGCAACCAATCAGATATTACTTTAACTTTTTTCTAGCACCTTTTAGAAGTTAATAGACCTAATCTGATTGGTTGCTATGGGCAACATCTCCACTTCTAAAAACCCACACTTTAGTAAATATACCCCTGAGTGTGTAAAACTAGTCCAGCATGGCACATGCAAGTGAATCAACAGCATAGGGCTCATTTGATCCTTGTGTGAAATTGGACCATGCACCAAAACTGTTTCATGCTGCCACCATTGTTTTAGGCATATGGGCTAACCTAAGAATAATGCAGTATTTTGCCTGTCATAGCATTGTTCTCAATTGAAGCAGGTCTTTTTACAGTAGTAAATATTTTTTATTTATTCAAACAGGATATTGTGTATTTGATTAAATTTATATGTAATATATTGTAAAATGAAGAAAAAAAAATCTCTCAAGTTTATTAAAATCATTCTTGTGACCAATAATACATTGTTTCAGCAGCCCATGGAGAGTATGCATGACAAAGGGATGTCTGATGAGATGCACTGTGCTACTATGAAAGGTTCTAACATGAGACCACCCCATGCTGGTATGGGCCCTCCTCAGAGCCCCATGGATCAGCACAGTCAAGGTATTTGCTACTTTTATTTGTAGTTCTAGATGTAATACATTTGTTTTAATTGTATGTTACTCAAATACATGTACTCCTCTATGGTTTGGTTAGTGTTTAAGGCTAAATAAAGAACTATAGTCCTTTTGTTGTAGCTTGAACTAATTCCTTAATAAGATCACTAAGTAAAGAGCGAGTGCATTGTAAATCATGTGTGCATTGGCAGAATTTCAAAATGTTAAATTTATTGTATCTTAATAAACATTGCACTGCAATTTCATCTTAATGTAATATTCATTGGAGAATACTTACAGTTAATGTAATTAATTTCGCTATTACTCAGCAAAGAATGCTTTTTAAAAAACAAAACAAAATTAAAAAAAAAAATCATAAAAAAATATCATGGTTGTACATCCGGTTTGAATAACATCAAAAAAGCAATCATATGCCTGACCTTGCTTCTGTTATCTGTTGGACTGAGTATATATGGGCTCATTTATGCACACTGTTGTAACTGATGGAATCTGATTGAGTTGCTAGCAAATTTTTCTATTGTAGTTTTGACAATAAATCAAATGGCTGGTTGTTGTGTGTCACTGTACTTTTTTAATGTGCACCAGTGTTGTTTCTTAATTGTCCTTCCATTAAATCTTTGCAGGACAAAATTGCTTAATCAACAATTCCCAATCAAATCTTGATTTTTGCCATTGGAAATCCTGATTCCCAAAATGATTCTGTTAATCCAGTTTATTGGCATAAGAACCATGTACTGTTATACTGCATGTGGCACCAAATTGTAGGCAAGTGGTGTCACATGGATCTCCCTTATTTTTCCCTCCCATAACACGAACTTTTTTAAAGTATACTCCATGATGCAATAAGGAAAACTGTTGTGTAATTAGAGCTGGTCATAGAAAATTAGGTTTATTTTGTTTGTGTTAACATGGGTTGCTGGCTACTATGTAACCTTGTTTTATGTTGAAGAGCAATTTGTTGGGAACCAGATTTGTTTCCTATGAACAATAGTACGCTATTTAGTGAAGAGAGTTGGAGGATACTAGTTTCTATATCATGGGAATTATTGGGGGCGATTCAATTCAACGCGAATTGAATAGCGCCGGGAGCCTTCTCCTGGAGCTATTCAATTCAGTGCGCTATGTGGTTGGAGAATGCCAGTTATCGCGCCTTAACAAGGGTGTTAAGGCGCGTTAACTGGCTTTCTCTGCCCAAAGTGCCGGGCGCGTGGCTGTTAGCGCCGCGCTATGCAGAAAAACAGCTGGGCGCCCGGGACTTTGGTCGGATTTCTCCTCTCATCCCCAGGTGAGTGCAAGAAGAAATCTTTAGCACGCTTAAACAGCGCGGTGTATTGAATAGCTGCAGGAGCTCCCTCCTGCTGCTATTCAACATCGCGTTGAATTGAATTCCCCCCATAGAGTTTTATGTGGTGTAGAGTTGCTGAGTCTAAAGCTGGATACACATCAGACGTTTTTTTGAACGATTTGTCCGATTCTGACGAATTGGAACTATAAATGGTTCAAAATTGTCTAGTTTGTACACACTGTCGGCTGTTGCGTGCTCCCGTTTGGTTATCAGCCGCATAGTCTGGTTGTTCCTACACCTGACGATGCGACTGACGAACCTATGCAGTGAGATGCAGCAGGGGCCAACATGAAGGGCACCGGATCGTCTAGTCTGTACCGACCACCCGATATGTTGGCCCGTCGGCTGTGTGCCCAGCTTAACTGAAATGCTTTGTTCATTGGTACTTGCATCACGTGTAGCGTGCATCAGTTTCTTGTTGGAAAAATAGTTACTGTGCATTGTTTGTGTATTTTTGTTTTTGTGCATGCTATACTATACATATCTGTTTTTACTGGCCTGCAAGTTCTGGTAGATAAGTTTAAATTTACGTTTCCCAATAGACTTTTTTTTGCCCTTCCAAAATGTAAACCTCTAAGTTTGCTGGCAGTTAACCTATTAGTGTTCATACATTGCAATCAGCAATGTATTGTCACAAAACACTGTCATCCTTCACCAGTATATTAATAAGGAACACAATGCGTGCCACCTGGCTCACATCGCGCATCACAGCACACATACCACTATTGGTAAGTGGCTCAGGAGTAGACTGTAGGTTTTTGTTACAATGCCTGGATGCACAGAAATCACTATAACCTTTTATAGTTGCCAAGCAATGGCCACTTACTCATGACAAAAGACCTTTCTTCCCGGTGTGACAGAAACTGCCTTGCTCCGCCTAAAGTAGGTAACTGAGCTCTATAAAAAACCTACACTGACAAGCAACGGGAGCTGTTCTTCCAAATAGAGTCAAAACTAAAAAAGTAGCACAGAAATTGCAGTTTCTGGAAGTGCAAATTTCCTGTCTTAGTGTATTGGTCTCTCTTTAGTGTTCTGAGAGTCGCAATAGGGCATTGCACTACTACATAAAATCTTTCTGTTTTTGATTGACTAGCAGTGCCTTCCCTTCCTGCCCCTCCCACCGACTTTCGGCCGGAACTACAGTTAGTGCAATAGAAAGGTGTACTGCCATATAAATAGACATCATTGTATATATGTATGTGTATGTGTGTGTGTAATGTATATATCTACTGTATAAAATGTCAAATTTGGCCTTCTATACAAATCCACAGTTTATAAGCGAAGATCGGGAAATTTTACATACGAGCGTATTAAAACACGGCGGAGGCAACTAAAAAACATTGGAAATCGAAATTAATTACTGTTAATTTTTAATTAATTAAAAACCACAATTGTTGCTGGACGCTCATTGTGGGGCCTCACGGCATATGGGTAGGGCCTCTTAGCAAGCGTTTTGTGTTGTCATAATCTTAATGTTTATTATCGAAGAGTGCTTTAGCAGGCTTTGCCAGCATTCTCAGCTCTCTGACTATACAAAATTACGCAACAACATTGACTTTTCTTCGAACTGTGTCAAAATGGTGACTTTGCAAGGACCCGGCTGTACTGTGAGCTGCCAAAATATTACACGTGGAATGCTTCTCGAAAAGTTTTTATGCGCAGAAAACAGGGAGTCGCTGTAGATGGTCATCCTGGTATCAGAGCAACAGAAGCTCTTGGCCGTGTTTACACTGTACATCCGACAAATTTTGAATACTTCTATCTCCGAAGTTTGCTTTACACAGTTACAGGTCCTACTTCCTTCGAAGACCTTAGGACTGTTGATGGGGAAGTTTGTCAAACTTTTCGTGAGGCCTGCCTAAGGAGAGGTTGGTTGGCGGATGATGTGTAAACAAACATTCTTAAAATCCCGGGCAACACTGGGTACTCCAGCTATATATATATATATATATATATATATATATAATTATAAAGCAAGTCCAAATGATACAGCAGCTTCACTGTTAGATGAACACACATGGCATCTCCACTATATAAATCAGCAGAGAACATGTAATGGCAGATGCATTGCTAATTTACCTGATGAAACCAATATAAGATACAGAGTAGTATGCATTGTTTGCAAAACCACATATGACAAATACTTGGACCATCTGACACTAAATAGTTAAAGCTTGATAGCACAGGCTCCTCCTCCCCTATACCCCTCACCCCTTGCTCTACACAGCCAGTTATTACTAACAAAGCCCAAAAGATAGTCGTAGGAGAAGAGGAGGCAAACCAGGACTTCCACGTTGAAACTCCTGTCTGGGAGTCCATACCATCATGCAGTCTTTTTATCCGCAGGTTGAGAGCTGGAATACTGCACGTCCAAGTTGGCCTGCTCTAGGACTTGCCTTCTCTGGAAGAGGAACCTGGTCCCGAGAGTAGGGTTGAACCTTGGTTTGCCCTTAGAACGAAAGGAAGAAGTCCTTGCCTTTGGTGCTGAGGGGTGGGAGGAAGAACAATTTGGAGGCAGCCACCACTGTAATAATTTTATCCAATTCAGGTTCAAAAAGCACTTTGCCATTAAATTGAAGGAACTCTATGTTTTTTGGGGATTCCGATTCTGCCTGCCAAGAACGGAGCCAGAGAGCTTGTCTGGCAGCAACACCGGAGGCAGAAACCATGGCAGACAGAGTGCTTGAGTAAATGGCAGCCCACCCTAAATAAGATGCTGTTTCCCTGTTATTGTCAACCATGGACAACAATACCAAGCATTGCACACCTGTTCTAAGACCCTTATCCAAGGAATCTGCTCATTCTAAGGCATTAGTAACACATGCAGAGGCTAAAGGTAGATGCAGTGCTGCCCCTGCTGCATGGAAAATGACATTCAGAAAAACTATTTTCCTGTTCGTGGCATCCCTAAGAGAGGCCACATTAAGAAGGGGGAGCATGGTAGTCCTTACTAACCCATTGATAGGGCATCTAGCCCTGTCGGACGAAGGGAGGGGATGGAAGGCCAAAATACACTTTGAGACCTTGAATGTCTATTTGGATGAGTCCAGGTTTCAGCAATGAAATCCTCCAACTGAGTGGAAGAAGGAAAGGTTACGGTCTCATATTTAAATTTAAAGAAGACAGTCTCCTCAGAAGGAGCATCCACAGAGTCCTTAATAAACTGTGTGGATTTAACTGCACCAATTAAGGCCTCCACATTCACTGGACTAGGCTAAACCTATGCCTGTAAAGAAGACAGCTCTAAGTCTGAATCCTAGGGAAAGTCTTCCTCCACCTGAGAGGAGAACTCAGAATCAAACTCCTATCTTGAGTGTAGAGGAGTAGGCATTAGGATACTTGGATGGACACCGAAGGACTGTCAAGTCCAGCATCTGTTGTAGTGTATTTCAATCCTAAACTAGACCCTGTACCAATTTGAGACAAACCTTGTCCCCAGGGTGGCTCAACCAGAGTCTTTTAGGGAGCACCGGGCAAAGAGGAGGGTCCCGTGGGAGAGGAATGTGTGTGGGATGGCCTGGAGCAGGCCAACTGCTGCGCCAGCTCCAATTGGCTTGGGACAGGTTGAAGGACCATGCTGCCTCCGGCAGGGGCCCAGCTACCGGGGTAGCTCACCGCTACTCTGCAGTGAAGCAAAAATCAAAGGCCAGAGTGATCCTGAGCAGCAGTAGTAATTTTTGTCCTGACCGTTTTTGCAGGAACTTAAATTTAGCACAGAAGCGCCCTTTTACACGGGGCCAGTCCTGGAAGTATTTCCCTTGGCAGAAATATTTATTAACATGTGCAGTAACACCCGACACAGGGTACATACAGTGTCCTGAATGAGAGGGTGCGCACTGAACAGGAGAAAGCCACAATACAAAAAATGACTATCCAATAGAGAGACTGCACTATAATCGGCTGTACAATATGTGTAGTACTGTAAGAAGAAAAAGGCACAGTAGTGTGAGTTTAAACTGTTGTGTACAAGTACACAGCAGGATACTGGTATTAAATGCTAAACAGTGCAAAATTGGATGTATACGAGGCAAAATGTTATATAAATACACAGCAGAACACTGGTGAGAGTACTACGAGTATTAATACACACACAGCAGCACTCTGCACTCAGGTACCATGCACACAGAAGTTCAGAAATGCACAGAAAGCAACACCAAGCTAGGTGAGTTAAAACTCTAACCTGACACAGTCTGTGAGGTATAGTGGAAGAGCTGCACTCTATCAGGCTGCCAGCTTAGCAGAGCCTTGCTGAAGATGGCTGCTCTCCATCTGTGATGAGGACAAAGTGAAGAGGACTTTTGGCAGTCTGTCTGTATAAGGGGGCACACTAACGGATAGGGAGGAGAGACTGGGAAAGGGCTCCTCCCCAAGGCCGACCACCAGAGACTCCCTCTGTCCCAGGTGGTCCAATGAGGGAGCAGCGGAATGCGGGATCCAGTTACCTGAGCACCTGGCGTCTGTCCCACTGGGTCCTCGGGGGACCGGTACAGGTCTGGTGGATGGGATGCTCAGTGCCAGTGCTGCGTCCACAGCTGCACCGCCGGCCGCCCTGAAAAAGAAAATAATAAAGAAAATAAATGCTTTTTTAAAATTAAAAACCACAGCTGCAGAAGCATTAGCTGAAAAAAAACGTGCCAGCACCTTAGGGCACTGAAAAGAACTGGGTGTTCAGTGCAATGCTTCAACTAGTGCCTAGACTCCTCCAGCACCACCCATACCCCAGTGTCTCTAAAATGTGTCCCCATGGATGAAAGAGAAATTTTGCTGATTGCGAACGAAAAATAGTGGCAATTGGGTCGACAATGTCTAGATAGACACCAGATATTAGACAGTCAATGGGTCGACAGAGACAAAAGGTCGACACACTAAAGGCTGACATGCTAGAAGGTCAACAGATACAAATAGTTGACAGGGTCAAATGGTCGACACAAAAATGGTAGACGCTTGTGTGTTAGGCACTTACCGGAGGCACTAGAAGGGACGGTTAGAGTCAGGTACCTACCCTGACGGTTATAGTTAGGCACCAGGAGGGAGGGTTAGGCACCAAGGGGAGGGTTAGGATGAATACTAGAAAAAAAAAAAGTGTTGACCATTTGTACCCGTCGACCTTCTTACATGGTGACCACCTTACATGTCACATTTTTAGTGTCGACCTTTTGTCCCTGTTGACCTTTTTGTCCCTGTCGACCTATTGACTTTCTAACTTCTGGTGTCTATCTAGACATTGTCAAACTTTTTACTGTCTTATCTATTAATCCACACCTGATTTAAGACTTCAAGAAAATGTTATTGATAAGATAATTTTATTTAACTATACCCCTCTTAATGCTCACAAAGTTTAAGGAATTAAGGAATTGTCTGATGTCCACTTCTGCATCACAATAGTTTGTTAAGGTGACTACACACTAGGCAATATTTTACGTGATACGCCCGATTCGGACGCATTGGTAACGAGAGGCCGTGTAAAATATGTCGGAATCGTAAGTGTCCACTCACGATCACGCTGCCGATGCGCTTACCCGCTGGTCGTACATCGCATCTCCAGATCTTGCCTGCTGCAGGCAAGATCTGACAATCTCAGTCACAATGCACTGGAAATAGATAGGAGGCACGATAGATTGTGGGTCAATTTGTACAGTTTTTAACACCAAATCGTGCCCACGACTGCCGGGGAGCTGCTGGGGAGAGTTCAAGAGGAAATCGGACACGGTATCGCATCGTGACCACATCGTCCAGTGTATAGGCTCTTTTAGTATAGAGCTGAAAGGATTATGTAAATAGCTAAATTTATCTTGATCCAGAAGTTGCTAGATGTAACTTTGGACTGTCTTACTGAAGTACTTGAAAATGCAGAATAAACCAATTATTTTGGGTTAGAAGCTGACATCAAACCGTTCCATTGTGGAGGCGCAAGCAAATACATTTCACAGTTTCATTCATATACCAAGAACGATTTCCTTGAAGTCCTCAGTCAATGATATCCAGTGAATCCGAAGCATTTGTGAATGATATATACCAACTGTAAATGACCAGCTTTTCTACATAGGTTCAATATCTGAACTAAAAATCTACATACTACACATTCCCAAGCTTGATCTAAGTAACTACCTAGGTGACTAGCTAAGTAACACAGCAGTGCCAGTGCTCCACCTGCTACATTATCCAAATACAAACACCTATACCCCTGTGTCCTAGCTTCATTAATCACAGTCTCTTTATATATTTTGAATTACTTGCACTGAATGTAGTAGGAAGCCCTGGACATCCAGATGGGCTCCTGCTGAGTATAGTGAACAAACTGGATCTGCCATCTACGTACAGTGAAGGCATCTATTTTGTAGGCTCATCTAATATTGAGACTGCAACCTGCTAATTCACTAGGAACCCGTACCTAATGACTATAAATCAAGCCTCCACATTATTAGTCAGACCATTATGTCATTAGTTCCTAGCAAATGATTATTATTACATTTTATTTATAGGGTGCCACAAGTGTTCTGCAGCACCGTACAGAGAGCAAAACAATAAGAAAATACAGGGTAAAACAATACAGTATAAATAGCACTACAAATCTCAACACAGCTGATGCAATCTGTAGCTGTCAGTGTGGGCAAGTGACAGGTCTAGTTCGTCTGAAAAAACAAAAACAGTGTGTAGCAGCTGTGCAAGAGAAGTAGGTGATAAGAACAGGAGGAAGGAAGGCCCTGCTCATGAAGCTTACAGGGAAGGGGGAGACAAACAAAAGACATAATGAGTGAGCCAGTGTAAGGGGAGTTTAGAGGTAGCCTATGTTGTAACATGGTTAATAGTTGGATGGATATGCATTTATGAACAGGTGGCTTTTCAGTGCCCGCTTGAAGCAATGCAGACTGGGGGATAGTCTGAGGGAGAATGTTCCAATGGTGGTGGGCAGCTTGGGAGAAATACGGAGTTCTGGATGAGATGTGGTAACCAGAGGGGAGGAAAGGTGGCAGTCAATGGCCGACCAGAGAGGGTGGAAAGGAGGTGTGTAAGGCGATGAGGTTGGAGATATAGGGAGCTGTGGAGTTGAAGAGGGGTTTGTATGTGGTAGTTAGGAATTTGAAAAAGGATACTGTAGGGGAAGGGGAACCAGTGAAGGGCTTTGCAAAGAGGGGAGGCAGATGTGTAGTGTCAGGAGAGGAAGATAAGTCTAGCTGCAGCGTTGAGTACAGATTGGAGAGGAGTAAGGGAGTCCAGTGAAGAGAAGGTTTCAGTAGTGAATGCGAGAGATCAGGGCTGGCTGGTTTAAACCAAATGGTTTTAAAAAAACCAAAAAAACACACTGATTCTTATTATGCTGTGACTACAGGCACAACATTGTGACTGGTATTATTCCACATTCTTGTTGCTTGTGGTCTTTATCTGAGTAAGCTGAACCAATGCAGTAAATCGCACACACTACAAAGATATAGGGATGTTGAACCATATATGAGAGGTGCTAAATCTGCCTTGCATCAAGCTAATACTTCTCCCCCATCATCCCATAGGGCAGTAAAAAAAAAGCCACAGCTAACATTCTCAATCTTAAAGAGTAAACACCAACACATAAAACAGGCAATACACAGAGAAACACCTCATGGTTTATTCTCCATGTTTGCCTTTGTATTTCAATTCAAAACGTTCAGTCCTATTGCGATGAGTGCTAGAAAGAAGTCTCTTGTGGTGTCACAAGTATCATCTTATGAATGGTGGACGAGCAAAAAAAAAAAAAGCGCAATTGAAAAAAGTTAACCCCAATGTATTTCCCATTATATAACAATGTCTGACTGCTCAAGCATCTTCAGCTAGTGTAGAAAGAAGTTTTTCTTCTTTCAGTTTAGTTAATTCGAATCTTCGAAACAGACTGGGAACTGAAAAGGTCTCTAAACCAGTGTTTTTATTTAAAATGTTTATTGCCAGTGTCATTTCCAGTTCTAATGCTTAACTCCTTTTTTTTGTGTTTGTGTGCTTCTCTGAAAAGTGCATTTGCATGTTTTAATTATGTTTTAGTCTAAAATTGGTTTTATTGAAAGATGTAAAATAAATTAGATCAAACCCTAATAACTTTGGTTTGTTAATGTTAGCATTAAAACGTGATTGATCAAGGATTCTAATACATGGCAAGATTCTTTTTTTTTTTTTTTTTTTTTCATTTAAACATGAATTAAAAAAAAAACTGGTTTAAACTACAAAAAACTTTTATTTTTTAATTTAAAAAAAAACTTTTTTTTTTTTCCAACCCTGCGAGAGATCATCAGTGAGTGGACAATGGTTTTGGTGGCATCCTGGGAGAGGAAAGGTCTGATTTGAGCGATGTTGTGGAGCTGGAAACGACCAGATATTGAAAGAAATCAAATGTGTGGAGAGAAGGAGAAGGAAGAGTCAATAATGACTCCCAGGCAGCGGAGTTGGGGAACAGAGGAGATAGTGGTGTCGCTGACCATGATACTGAGGTCAGGAGGGGATTAGACTGTAGATGGAGGGAAGACAATGAGTTCAGTTTTGGCCATGTTGAGTTTGAGAAAGCGCTCTGACATCCAGGAGGAGATGGCAGAGAGGCAACTAGACCAGAGAGAAGGGAATGGGAGAGATCAGGAGAGAAGATGTAGAGTTGAGTGTCATCAACATAGAGGTGATACTGGAGGCCAAAGGAACTGATGAGTTCACCCAGCGAGGAGGTGTGCTGAGAAAAGAGTAGAGGGCCAAGGACAGAACACTGGGGGATGTCCACGGGAAGGATTGATGGTAGAGGTAGAGAAGGAGTGGTCGGCGAGGTAGGAGTTGAACGAAGAACGGTGTTAGAGATGCCCATGGTCTGAAGGGTGCGCAGTAGGAGAGGGAGATCCATGGTGTCAAAGGCCGCAGAGAGGTCCAGGAGGATAAGGGGGAAGAAGTAGCCCCAGGACTTGGCCAAGAGAAGATCATCGGTGACTTTGGCCAGTGCAGTTTCAATGGAGTGGAGGTGGCGGAAGCCAGATTGGAGAGGATCAAGGATACAGTTGTCAGAGAGGTAGCAGGTGAGACGGTTGTGGACAGGCTGCTCAAGTATTTTAGAGGCACAAGGGAGAAGAGAAATTGGGCGGTAATTAGAGTGTGAGGAGAGGTCAAGGTTGTTTTATCTCTTTAGAATAGGCAAGAGCGAGTATGAAGGGTGAGGGGAAGATGCCAGTGGAAAGGGATAGACTGAAGAGGTGAGCAAGGTGGGAGCAGGCAGTGGGGGAGAGGCAACAAAGGAGGCGAGAGGGGATGGGATCTATGGGACAGGTAGAGGGAGGAGAGGATAAAATAAGGGAACAGACTGTCTCCCGTGGTGGGCGGAAGGAGCATAAGGGTAGGTGGCTAGGGGGAGTGGATGGTGAGGTGGTAGGAGTGACAGAAGAGTGATGAGAGGAGGAGATACCGTGACAAATTGCCTCCTTTTTCACCTCCAAAATTGAGGCCAAGTCAGTGGCAGTGAGGGAGGGGGTGGGCGAAGGAGTATAGTATATGTGGCAAAGAGGTGGCGGGGGTTGGAGGATTGAGATGAAATGAGAGAATTAAAGAAACTTTGCTTGGCAAGGGAGAGGGCAGAGCCGTAGGAAGAGAAGGTGAACTTGAAGGAAGCCAGCTAAGGAGCAAGAATTCCTCCAGTGGCAATCAGTGGTGTGTGAGTATTTTTAAAGGAACGGGTACATTTTATGTGCCATGGTTGGGGCTTGGATCAGCGAATTGGGACAGGAGAGGTGGGGCAACAGAGTTGAGTGCTGAGGTAAGGATGAGGTTGGGGCAAGCAATGGTGGATAGAGGAGCGAGGAGAGTTTCAAGTGAAGAGGAGAGAATAGCGGGGCATCGATATTGTGTCTGTTGACAGTAGATTTGGGCATCAGCAGGGGTGTAGGAGGAGAGGAGAGATTGAAGGAGAGGAGATGGTGGTCAGAGAGTTGGAGAAGTCAGAGAGTGCAGAGATGGTAGAAAACAAGGTCATTGTAGTGGCTGAGGCAGTGGGTGGGGGGGGGGAGGTCCATTTGAGAGAGGCCAAAAGAAGAGAAGAGGTCAATAAGTTTGGTGGAAGCTGGGTTACTGGGGATGTTGAAGTCTCCTATGATCAGGGAGGGGAGGTCAGAGGGGAGGTAGTGGGGAATCCAGGCAGCAAAGTAATCATGGAACTGGGAAGTGGAGCCGAGGGGGACGGTAGATGATGGAGACACAGAGATGTATGGGGTAGAAAAGACAGATTGAGTGGACTTATTAGGAGAAGAAAGAAAGAAGGAGTGCTTAGGCGGGATAATACTAGAGGTACAGCTGGGGGATAGGAGGATGCCCACTCAACTGCCTGGGCGGTCATCAGGCCTGAGGGAGTGGATGAAGGAGAGGCTCCCAAAGGAGAGAGCAGTGGGGAATGCAGAGTCAGTGGAAAAAGCCAGGTTTCAGTTATAGCAAGAAGGTTAAGAGAGAGAGATGAAGAGGTCATGGATAGAGCCTAATATGTTACGGATGAATCTGGATTCCAGAGTGCACAGGAGAAATGGAGAAAGGGAAGTGGGCAGATATGGATGAGATTAGCAGGGTTGCAGGTATGTGGAGGTGGGCTAGGTCTGTGAGGGAGATAAGAGCAGGTGGTGATTATTGGTTATGGGTGCGAGCAAGGACACGTTGCAGTAAATAATAGTGTAGAAAGTGATAAGTTAAAGGGAGCAAATACAGCAAAAGGTAATACAAGTCAAACACAGTCAAAGTTGCTACTCAAGGGTAAGCTGTTGGGAGAGTTGTAGTGTGTACAGTAGATAGAGACAGTGAAGGTAAATAGGGAGGAATGCAGGACAAAGAACAATGCAGGTATGATTCTAAGTACAACTACAAAGTGTATTGATAGGGGATTAATCAGGAGATGTTAATTAGGAATACAATACTAATATAATCAGAGCTAAACATACATATATGTGAGGGTGATGTGAGAACAGATGGAAATACAGATATGAATTTTACGGGTTGTGGCATCACCAAAGATGGTGCTGGTGAGCAGCTGTTTTTGTGGTAGGGCTGAAGGGATCTGCCTACACAGGGTAGAAAAAGCCAGGTGCTAGCTCACCTAATTGCTGTCCTTTGCACAGAGCCCAGGGAGGGCTGGAGCAGTCAAACAGTCCAGCTGGGACTGCAATTGGAGACCAGTGTGTGCTGGGAAATCACTGGTGGCTAAGAAGCCAGGGTTCAGACCTACAGGAGGTAGGGAGAACCCTAAACCTATAAAAAGACTGAGTTAAGACTGCAACTATGAGGCTGTGGCAGCCAGCCAGCTAAAGACCAGGCCAGAACCTACGTTAACCTGCTAGAGGAAGCAGGACCGCTGACAATTGAGAAGCCAGAAGCCAAGCCAGGCCAGGCTAACTATCCCAATGTTACTTTGCAGGAAGCAGAGAGAGACTTTGGACTTTATTTACAGACTAGCTGCTCAAGGTTAGTCAGGGGCGAAGTAGTGAGTCAGTGCCCTGAATGGTGGCTATGCGTTTGGTATTTTCCTTCATATGCTGACAGTAAAGCACTTTTATTTTATTTATAACTTGAAAAGCTATGTGTGGACCCTGATAAAAGCATCTAACACTGCACCACTGACACTCTACCAAGCTAATTACCCTTATCACAGGGTGTATAGGCAAAATGGGATCCGGTCACAATCCCGACAGTCTGGATGCCGGCGCCGTTAATGTTAGGCACTAGGGGGAGGGCTAGGGTTAGACACTAAGGGGGGGAGGTTAGGTTTAGGGTGCAGGGAGGGGGAGGTTAGGTTTAGGCACCAGGAAGGGAGGGTTAGGGGTAGCGAGAGGGGGAAGGATTAGGATACTGACCGACAAGTGTCCGTATCCTAACTCTGTTGGGATGCTGGCGTCTGGATTCTGACCTCCAGGATTCTGAGCGCCGGCATCCCGTACCCAACCCAGAAAAATTATGTGGGTGCAGTTAAAAAGCAAAAAGCAATCTAACAACAGAAAGCAAGGTGATAACTCATTGCAATGACCAGGCAAGGAGGTCTGTTTAGATTGTCCAAGTTTTGCCAACAGCAAATGTTTGAGCAGATGAGTTAGAGAGCTCACAGTATTTTGGATTAGAGTAGTCCCTTTAGGGCAGGGGTGGGCAATAAGCGGCCCTCCAGCTGTTGTTGAACTATACATCCCAGCATGCCTTGCAACAGTTTTAGCATGGTCAAATAGCCAATCTGTGGCAGGGCATGCTGGGATGTGTAGTTTTGCAACAGCTGGGGGGGTGCACTTATTGCCCACCCTTACTTTAGGGGCTAACTCTGCTAGTGCTGTTTAAAATATTGTGACACTTTAAACTAAACACTTCAAAATCTAAACGGCTTAGCAGTCTTAACTATGCTGATTATATAATGGCTTGCATCCACCTTCAACCTGGAACCTAGGTGGCTCCATTATGTGTACGTGACATGTCCACTTTAGGTGTACTTACTAATAGCCAATAAAGATGTGCATTTACTTAAAGTCCTTGTTTTTTTTTTATCAATCTGTTGCAAAAATGAGACTTTAATTTTTCTGGTCGTTTAAAATTGGCTACATAATATGTATAATATAGAAGGCGATGCTTCAATATTGGATACATGAGAAATCAGTTTATTCATGTCATTGATATTCCAGCCAGTTATAGAAGTCACAACATTTCTGATTGTATTGTGTTTTTACCTAGAGCACTTTAGTATTATCTGTTTGATTAGAAAGAATGAGATATTAATTGTTATAAACTACTTCAAATAAGAAAATTGACACCAAAAATAAGTCACCTTTTTTTCAGTGATATGTGTTAGGAATATATTCAAAAGTAATCACAAAATGGACATTTTATTCTGCAGGATTGCCATAAGTAACTAGCAAATATATTATTTCCATGTGTTTAAAGACCAATAAAGTTGTGTGTTGCCTCTATTTTGCTTTAGGGTATATGTCACCTCATCCTTCACCACTGGGGGCTCCTGAACATGTAGCTAGTCCAATGTCAGGTGGAGGCCCAACACCTCCACAGTTACCACCAGCTCAGCCTGGGCTCATGATGCAAGGTGACCAACAAGTTATAAGCCAGCCCAGTCGTGGTCCCTCCGCGTTTAGCCAGGTTCAGCTTCATCAACTCCGGGCTCAAATATTGGCTTACAAGATGCTGGCGAGAGGACAGCCATTGTCTGAAAATCTGCAACTTGCTGTACAAGGAAAGAGGACACTGCCTGCAATTCCTCAACAGCAACAACAGCAGCAGCCACCACCACAAGCACAACAGCAGCCACCACCACAGCAGCCCCCTTCTAATTACAGCAGACCACCAAGTAAGTAAAGGACTTTGGCTTTCTGTTAACTCACCTTAATGTAATAGTCTTACATATGTGAACCTATGCACATTTTATTTCTTTCATTTGAAGAAAAATCTTTTTTTTTTTTTTTTTTAAACTATTTTATTTTTTGGTTATGTAATTTAATTGGTTTATTAGTATAATAAGTGTTATCATTGCATCACATTTGCTTTTGTAAAGATATCGTGGACTTGGGTCACCATTTGTTGTACACTGGTGTGTTCATATCACAAGTACAAGTGTTCTAGTAATCTATTTGGTGAATCCAGTGACTTAAATATTGCAATACAGCCTGCTCCATCAGTTTTTAGTCAATTTATAAACTAGACCATTATAGCTATACTGATAAGTACTGTTTAGTGAGCCATTTCTAATGTTTCTTTTTTGTAATTTTCCACTGCTGAGTTTAACTTTTTTTATCTACTTTAAATTGTTAAGGTAGTAGTTCAAAATTTTATTGCCCATAAAATATAATCCAGATCTAGATATATATATTAGGGATGTGCAGGCTCGGATAGGTTCAAATTTGCACGCCGACTTCGGCTTTTTCCCTCCAAAAATTGGGTCTCAGAAAGAGGCAAAACGTCATCTTTCATGGTCAAACATCATCTTCCATGGACTTTTGTCCAGGAATGCTGATGTTTGTCCATTAAAGATCACATTTTGTCTCTTTCTAAGACCTGATTTTTGGAGGGAAAAATCCGAACTCAACGTGCAAATTCGAACCTATCTGAGCCTGCACATCCCATATATATAAAACGAAACAACAGCGGCACTCTCAGGACTTGAAAAAAAATAAGACTCACGACTCCACAAGGTCTGCGTTTAGAACGCAGACCTTGTGGAGTTGTGAGTCCTATTTTTTTCAAGTCCTGAGAGTGCTGCTGTTGTTTTGTTTGTATGCTTGGTGTTTCAACCATTTTGAGGGCACCCAGGCCAGTATTGTATTTGTGGAGTGCCGGCGTTCTCATTATATACTGTGTGTGTATGTATGTATGTATGTGTGTATATATATATGTGTGTGTATATATATATATATATATATATATATATGTATATAAGTTTTTCTTCACAAGAAGATTTACGTGCTATTTTAAAATAACATTTTATCTGAATGTACCCTGTAATTTAAGACTGTAAATAACATATTTATTTTTTTTAGAACCTGTTCTGTAGAGCAAATACATTTTTTTTTTGTTTTGAATAATGTGGTAGTTTGGTAACGAGTTAAACATTCAGCAGTTTGGTATTCATTCATGTTTCTTGTTTAAAGGTATGGGAATGCACCCAATGGCTGTTCCTCCTGCTGGGGCAGGACCAGCACCTGGGATGGCTGGACATGCTGCCAGCATGGCTCTAAAGCCCTGGGCAGAAGGTAGGGGCAAGAGTGACCCATTGTAGATGGTAGGGGGCAGATATTTAGTAATGCTTTGGAATCTATTTTCACCAGCTGCAGAAATCTCTTTTCAAGTATATGAAATCTTTAAATCAGTTTTTAAATATATATTGCAAGTGGCTTCTTTATATACAGGGTTAATTCTGTATTTTAGATATTTGTAGCTTCTTCTGTTAACCGTGGAGTCCTAATATTTTATTTGCTTGTCTCAACATAGATCAACATTTGCCATTTGCACATCCACATCCATATTGATTTAATAGACAAAAATATGAGATGATTTTACATATCCACCTATTTAGTTTATAGATTATATTGCATGAAATCAACATTTATTTTCTTGCAAATGAAACCTGATAATGAGTATATACAAGTATGTATGTACCATAAAACATGTCCTGACTAATTTCTTACTGTACAGCCACTGAGAAAAGTTTTGAGAATGACACAAGTACTGGTTTTCACAAAGTTTGCTGCTTCATGTTTTTAGATCTTTTTGTCAGATGTTACTATGGTATACTGAAGTAAAATTACAAGCATTTCATAAGTGTCAAAGGCTTTTATTGACAATTACATTAAGTTTCTGCAAAGAGTCAATATTTGGAGTGTTGACCCTTCTTTTTCAAGACCTCTGCAATTCGCCCTGGCATGCTGTCAATCAACTTCTGGGCCACATACTGACTGATGGCCGCCCATTCTTGCCTGATCAATGCTTGGCGTTTGTTAGAATTTGTGGGTTTTTGTTTGTCCACTTTGAGGATTGACCACAAGTTCTCAATGGGATTAAGGTCCGGGCAGTTTCCTGGTCATAGACCCAAAATTTCGATGTTTTGTTCCCCGAACCACTTAATTATCACTTTTGCCTTATGGCAGGGTGCTCCATCATGCTGGAAAAGGCATTATTCGTCACCAAACTGTTCTTGCATGGTTGGGAAAAGTTGCTCTTGGAGGATGTTTTGGTACCATTCTTTATTCATGGCTGTGTTCTTAGGCAAAATTGTGAGTGAGCTCACTCCCTTGGCTGAGACGCAACCCCACGCATGAATGGTCTCAGGATACTTTACTGTTGGTACAGGTGTATAAAATCAAGTACCAAACATTTGTGAAACAAAATGGGTCGTTCTGAAGAGCTCAGTGACTTTAAGCGTGGTACTGAGATAAGATGCTACCTTTTAAATAATATGGGTCATGAAATTTCATCTCTGCTGGATATTCCACTGTCAACTGCAAGTGGTATTGGAAGCATTTAGGAACAACAGCAACTCAGCCATGAAGCAAAAGACCAAGTAAAATCACAGAGCGGGGTCATTGACTGCTAAGGCGCATGGTATGTAAAAGTCACAAATGCATCGAAAACATAAAAATTTTGAGTCCTTGGCCAGGAAACTCCCCAGACCTTAATTCCATTATGAACTTGTGGTCAATCCTCCAGAGGCGGGTGGACAAACAAAAACCCACAAATTCTGACATACTCCAAGCATTGATTAGGTAAGAGTGGGCGGCCATCAGTCAGTATATGGCCCAGACTTTGATCGACAGCATGCCAGAGAGAATAGCAGAGGTCTTGAAAAAGAAGGGTCAACACTGCAAATATTGACTCTTTGCATAAACTTAATGTAATTGTCAATAAAAGCCTTTGACACTTATGAAATGCTTGTAATTTTACTTCAGTATACCATAGTAACATCTGACAAAAAGATCTAAAAACACTGAAGCAGCAAACTTTGTGAAAACCAATACTTGTCATTCTCTTCTATCCTAAAGTGTCTTGCTTTATTGCTTTACTTTCGCATACTTTAGTTTTGCTTCAAAAATTCAAAACCATCTTCTTCCATTTAAACAAAAAATAAAACCCACTGTATTTATTCACTAATTTACTGTCATTAAATTATTTGTATTCTAGTTGATTTGGGCATGCCATAATTTATTTTTGTTGTTCAATGTTCCTATCAGGACAAAGCTCCGATCTAAATGTACCAAGTACTCCTCAGAAACTTGCTGTACCCCCCTCAAGTGGAAGGCCATCTCCTGCACCTCCCACAGCTCCTCCATCAGTTGCTCTGCCAGGTCCATCTGTTCCCCAGCCTACACCTGGGCAGCCTACTCCGATTGTTCAGCTTCAGCAGAAACAGAATCGAATCAGCCCAATTCAGAAACCACAGGGCTTAGATCCTGTTGAAATACTCCAAGAAAGAGAATATAGGTAAAAATCTATTTTATGTTTTAACTGTATTACATTACTAAATGCTTTCTTAATTGGCTGATAAATAAGTATTGAAATACCTCATCCACTTAATTCTCTCCTTATCTCATGTGTGACATGACCACTGAGGAGCTTGATATCTTACTGGCTCAGTATGAGTTCAGGTTGTGCTGACTTGGTAATAGGCAGAGGTTGGAGACTAGCAGAGAGACCCTTTTTGCAGTGGCCGCCATAGAAGTCTCCTCAAAATGATTATGCAAAGGGAACACTGAGTTATAGGTGAATTTCCTAGTTAACCCAGCTTCAAGTTAAAAAGTTCAAAACCTTATTTGGAAAATTAGCATGTACTGTTTTATATGTAGTGAAATTAACTTCGTTATGCCAAGTTTAATTACTTAAGTTTGCAGAATATTTTATACAAATTATTTCTACTTCAGGGTCCATAGGGGGTCCACAGGGTTGACCTTGGGGTATAGCTGGATCTGGATCCATGGGCACCACGCAGTTAAAGCTTTAGCTGCTCCCAGGATGCACTTGGGTCCGTCCTCCTCTATACCCCGCCCCCGGCCACAGCACCTCAGTTTGAGTTGGTGCCCGGCCGGAGTCGGGTCACCTGCGCAGGGGGGCTGCAGGAGCAGCCCCCAAAAGCTTTCTATTTTTATTTAAAAAAAAAAAAAAAAAAAAAAAGAGCCTGTTAGATTTTTATTTTAAAACAGAGGCTCTAGTGTGGCAGCGACGGGCTGTCTATGCAGACGCCCACGCTGCCGCTCTCCTTCCCCGCTGGCGCGCGACGGCAGTACTGCACTGGGGATCGCGGCGGGAGGCCAGAGTCCGTACTAGCCGGACTCTGGGTCCCTCCCTGGACTGCTGCCGGAGTCGCCGGGGACAACGTAAGCCGCGAGTCGCCGATTAGCGGCGGCTCGCGGGTTTTGCCTGCAGATGCAGTCCTTTGCCCCCGGTCCTAGGGGACAGACCGGGGGCCGCTAGCGGTGGCGGCGGGCTCCCCCTCTGAGGAGGAATAACCCGTGGAACCACTAGACCACCAGGGATATATGGCAAGCGGGATGCCGGCAAGCCCTGGGGTTAATATGCTAGCCAGGGGAGGAAGCCTTCCCTGTTTAGCGGCTCCTCCCCTCAGCTCAGCGCGCCTTTCAGCACGGAGTCTGGCGTCGCTGAGCTGCAGCTACTCGGCCACTCCTCCTCTGAGGTCTCCAGCGGCCATTTTCTCACAGTGGCAGCGCAGATCTTCAGGGAGCACGCGGACCGGTCCCCCTGTGTACCTCTCCCCTGATTAAGGACAGCGTACACAGCACTATAGCCCTCCCAGACACTGAATCTGGGCAGGTTGATTGTAGTGGAAAGGTGCAGTGAGTATATCTTCCTGCATGGTATGTGACTTTTGCTAGTGCTGCCTGTCTGTGCTTATTTTCCGCTTACTGTCAGCTTATACCTATCCCTTTACTTCTCCTACAAGCCCTACAGGTGTGTGGGGGAGGGGCGTTTCTACTGACCTCACTTATATAGATCACGTATTTGTGAGGTCCGTCACATACAGTTGTGTGCTACACAGTGCCGTATTGTGGGCTGTTGTTTAGCACACCGGTGAGTGCGTTTTCTTCTGCCCTGTTGCCAGATATATTTTTTGACTATATAATATATTCTGTCATGTCAGACGAGGAGGTTGAGCGCTCAGTGGCTCCGGTGTTGGCCTCCTGCGGACGCTGTTCTGCAGGAGTAGATAGGGAGGATTTGTCACAGGATGGCCTGTGTAGTCGATGCCAGGTGGCTCCTGGCCCATCCAGACCTTCTCTGGCGCAGGAACCACCGTGGGCGATGTTTTCTCAAGTGCTGGTGTCTATTGCGGACCGTCTGTCGGTCCCGACTGCTCTCCCTACTAGGGCGTTGCCCCAGCCGACCATCCCCCATTCCCCGGGTGTCCCGCAGTTATTGCGGAGCCCTCCTGGGTCTCAGTCGGTGGGTCCCTATGTGGGGTTGCCTATGTATATACAGGCTTCCCCTGTGCCGCAGCAGCCTGTGGTACCTTTTCAGGCCCCTATGGTGACTCCTCCACCCTGGGTGGATGTGCTCTCCAACTCCGTGCAAAATTTGGCGGCCGCTTCCTCGGCTTTTCAGTCAATGTTGCAGACTGACATGCCTTCTAGGATTTCAAAACGCCCACTCATGACACGGGCTGCTCAGGTATCGGACTCAGAGGGTTCCTCAGATGATGGGGAGGTCCCTGATGACACTGACTCGGACGCCTCGGTCCAGGAAATGGATACCAAGTCGTCCATTAATGTGCGAGCACTAGTTAGGGCGGTGCGAGCTATTCTTCTTATAGAGGATGAGGCACCGGTTCCTAAGTCGAAGTTTCCTAGTTTCAAAAAAACTAAGGTGGCTTCTGCGGTGTTTCCCCTGTCGGATCAGTTGACGGATCATATGGCGGTAGCTTGGCAGGCGCCCAGTAAGAGATTCCTTCCTCAGAAGCGGTTGGCTTCTAATTACCCCTTCCCTGAGGCACATTGTAAAAAATGGGAAACTCCACCGGCGGTGGATTCCCATGTCACCCGTTTAACTCGGGGCGCCACCTTACCATTACCGTCGATATCCTCGCTGAAGGATCCCACGGACAGGAAAGTTGAGACTTGCTTAAAGTCTATTTACTCCCTCTCCGGGGCGGTGGCCCGACCGTCCATGGCCATCTCCTGGGTGGCCAAGGCCATAGAGGGGTGGGCCAATGCATTGGAAGATACCTTCCCGGACGATGCTCCGGATGTCCAGCGGGCGTTGTTGGGACAAATGAGGGACGCTGCTTCTTACATTGGAGAAGCTTCTTTAGATGCTAGTCTGCTGACCTCGCGGGTATCGGCTGCAGCGGTGTCTGGCCGCCGATCCTTATGGTTGCGGTCCTGGAGAGCGGACTCTGATTCAAAGAAAGGTCTGGAGGCCTTACCTTTCAATGGGGAATTACTATTTGGTCCGGACTTGGACAAAATAGTGGACACCTTGGCTAAATCCAAGTCGGCCTTCCTCCCTTCGGCCGCACTGCCTGCTAAGGTTCGGAGTTCGGCTTTTCGTTCCTTTCGGGTTCAGGGTAAGGCGAAAGGTCAGTCCTTCCCGAGACAGTCTGCGAGTAAGACGGCCTCTAAACCCAAGAAGCAAGCCTGGAGTGCTCGGCGCCCTTCTTCCAAGCAGGAAGATAAACCTGCGGCCTGATGGGACGGGCCTCCCTCTGGGGGACCTCAGAGTGGGAGGCCGACTTCTTCTATTTGCCCAGTGCTGGCACAATACCACCACGGATGCCTGGGTTCGAGAAGTGGTCTCCCAGGGGTACGCCCTGTCTTTTCGGCACAGACCACCCCACCAGTTTTTCTGCACAAGTCCTTCTCACGACAAGACCAAGGCGTTACAGGTTCAGGAGGCTATAGAGTCCTTGCTGAAAGCAGGGGTCATTGTTCCCGTTCCTCTATCACAACGAGGGACGGGGTATTATTCGTCTCTGTTTCTGGTGCAGAAACCCAATGGTTCTCATCGCCCTATCCTCAACTTGAAGTCTCTGAACAAATTCCTCAGAGTTCCCAAGTTCAGGATGGAAACGTTATGTTCCATCATTCTGGCGATGGAACCGGGGGATTACATGGTGTCCCTGGACATCCAGGACGCCTACCTCCATGTTCCGATAGCATCTTCACACCAGCGGTATCTGAGGTTCGCTATCCTTCAACACCACTATCAGTTCCGGGCGCTACCCTTTGGTCTCTCCACGGCACCGAGGGTGTTCACGAAGATTATGGCGGTCATGGCCGCACATCTTCGGAACCAGAATGTACGGCTGCTGCCGTACCTGGACGACCTCCTGTTGCTGGCGAGCTCCCCGGAGGTACTGCATCAACATCTCCACCTGACGATCGCTTGCCTGCAAGCACACGGGTGGTTGATAAATTGGAAAAAGTCCTCCCTGATTCCATCACAGCGGATGGTTCATTTGGGAGCCCTGCTGGATTCGCGTCAGCAAAGGATCTTCCTGACTCCGGAGAAGGTCGCCTCCCTACAGCTGCGGATACGCAGTTGCCTGAGCCGTTGCCGCCTGTCGGTCCATTCGGCTATGAGAGTTCTGGGGTCCATGGTGTCGACATTTGACATGGTGGAATTTGCCCAGTTCCATTCCCGGCCCCTGCAGGGGCTGATTCTATCAGAATGGAACGGGTTACCTCACCGGATCCGCTCTCAGGTGCTGGTGTTGTCTCCGGACGTTCGGCTATCTTTGGCTTGGTGGCTTCAGACAGCTCATCTGGTCGAGGGGCGCCCATTTTGGATCCCGGACTGGGTCCTGCTCACGACGGATGCCAGTCTCCGGGGTTGGGGGGCAGTGACCGGCTTTTTGTCGCTTCAGGGTCGTTGGTCAGCGGAAGAAGCACTTCTCCCCATCAACATCCTGGAACTGCGGGCAGTATACAGGGCCCTGCAGTCGTCCGGCCCCGCTCTTCACGGAAGGGCGGTACAGGTGCAGTCCGACAACGCCACCACGGTGGCGTATATCAATCACCAAGGCGGAACTCGCAGTCAGGCAGCGATGTCGGAGGTGTCTCGTATCCTGACTTGGGCGGAGGGTCACATTCCAGCGATCTCGGCGGTCTTCATCCCCGGAGTCCTCAATTGGGAGGCGGACTTCCTCAGCCGTCACGACGTGCATCCCGGGGAATGGTCGCTTCACCCAGAGGTGTTTCAGCTACTCGTGGACAGGTGGGGACTGCCGGAGCTGGACTTGATGGCCTCCCGTCACAATCACAAGTTGCCCGTTTACGGGTCAAGGACAAGAGACTCAGGTGCAAGTCTGGTGGACGCGCTGTCGGTGAAATGGACGTTTCACCTGGCGTATCTGTTTCCTCCGATATCCCTGCTTCCTCGGGTTCTGCGGAAATTCAAGCAGGACGGCGGCATGCTCGTGCTGGTAGCTCCGGCGTGGCCCAGACGTCCTTGGTACTCCGATCTCAGGAGCCTCTCCATCGACGCTCCGTACCTTCTTCCTCAGCGTCGGGACCTGTTGTCTCAGGGGCCCTGCCTTTACCCGGATCTGGGTCGGCTGTCTTTGACGGCGTGGCTCTTGAGACAGCCGTCTTGAGGTCTCGGGGCTTCTCCAGTTCGGTTATTGGTACCATGCTCAGGGCACGCAAGCCTGCTTCAGCACGGATTTATCACAGAGTGTGGCACACTTACTTTCAGTGGTGTGAGTCCAGACATTATGATCCTCAGGTGTTCCGAGTTTCTAGGATCTTGGAATTTCTTCAGTCAGGATTGGATCTCGGCTTACGCCTTGCATCTCTGAAGGTTCATGTGTCCGCCTTGTCCGTGTGGTTTCAACGGCGGATTGCAATACTACCAGACGTTCACACCTTTTTCCAAGGTGTTCTCAGGATCCAGCCTCCCTTTGTGCCTCCTGTGGCTCCTTGGGACTTGGCGGTGGTGCTACGGGTCCTGCAGGGTCCTCCGTTTGAGCCTCTTGAGGCGGTGGAGCTCAAGTGGCTGACATTTAAGACGGTTTTTCTCCTGGCAATTGCTTCGGCCAGGAGGGTGTCTGAATTGGGGGCGCTTTCCTGTCGCCCTCCTTTCCTGATTTTTCACCAGGACAGGGCGGTGCTCCGCACTCGTCCTGAGTTTTTGCCCAAAGTGGTCTCGAAGTTCCATATTAATCAGGAACTTGTTGTGCCAGCTTTTCAGTCCCCTGATCTTTCAGCTGGTGAGACTTCCTTAGATGTGGTCCGGGCGCTTAGAATTTATGTAGACCGGACGGCTTCGGTTAGGAAGTCTGATTCCTTGTTTATCCTCTTTGGTTTTCACAAGAGGGGTTGGCCTGCCAACAAACAAACGTTAGCCCGTTGGCTTCGTTCCGTTATTTGTGAGGCTTATGCACAAGAGGGCTTACCTGTGCCAGCCTCTGTTAAGGCTCATTCCACTCGTTCTGTGGGTCCCTCTTGGGCTGCTAGACGTGGCGCTTCTGCTGTTCAGCTGTGTAAGGCGGCTACTTGGTCTTCAATTCAAACGTTTTTGAGGTTCTATGCGTTTGACACCTTTGCCTCTCAGGATGCATCCTTTGGGCGCCCGGTACTCCTTTCAGCACAGGAGCGTCCCCGCCCTTAGTTGTACTGCTTTGGGACATCCCCAAGGTCAACCCTGTGGACCCCCTATGGACCCTGAAGTAGAAAACAAGAGATATGGTAAGAACTTACCTTTGTTATCTCTGTTTCTACGAAGTCCATAGGGTCCACAGGGCGCCCGCCCTGACGCACCTGGCTTCAAATGGGCTGTGTGGCTGGTCACCGGTTTTCCGTCTCCCATTTCTGTGAGTATGGTTTCTTGTGTGTTCCAGTCTTCCTTCTCTCTGTTTAGTCTCCTCCTCCGGCCTTGGCTGCTTACCAACTGAGGTGCTGTGGCCGGGGGCGGGGTATAGAGGAGGACGGACCCAAGTGCATCCTGGGAGCAGCTAAAGCTTTAACTGCGTGGTGCCCATGGATCCAGATCCAGCTATACCCCAAGGTCAACCCTGTGGACCCTATGGACTTCGTAGAAACAGAGATAACAAAGGTAAGTTCTTACCATATCTCTTGTTTTTTGTTTTTGTAATTCTGTACATTTTTTTTTATTAATACAAATAATTTAATCGCATTGAAATTTTTGTTAATTTATTTTAAACACTTTTAATCATGTATTTTGTTTAATTTTACCCATGTTGGGCTGTTTTGATAACATACTATCAGATAACTAAAATATAACATTATTACCCAAGGTGCAACTTTGTATAGTTTAAGTATACTGTAGGTATCTGCCTAGTTTTCATGTACATGGAGATTTTGGTTTTTGTTTTTCCTTCTGTCCGCTTACAGACTTTTTGTTTTGTCTGTTTCTAATTCGCAATTGATAGCATACTGTTGAGAAGTTTTGTATGATATTATATAGTTGTTGGAGACTAAGCTAATCAAACATGATGACTTAATCCTTTGTGACCTTTTTTTAAAGGCCATCATTCAAGCTCATTAACAATGAGGGAAGTGTAGACCGATAAATGTGTCCCCGCTTACCGATGTTTAGGTCTTATGCAAGCCTGCAGCATGTTTCTGGTGGAGAAAGTAGTGCATTATTAGTGAATAACAACATATGCGTTGGTTATTTCACGTAAAACACAAGCATAATCCCTTTAATTCACTTTTTTTTCTCTCTTGTTTATGAAGAACTGTGTGCTTCTGTGTTTATAAATGATATTTTAATAATACCTCGGAATCTCAAAGCTTCAAAACGGTGCTCTCTGCATGCCAAATGTGTGGTGTCTTTACAAAAATATATATAAAAGATTAAATATTGTGGCTTTATATAGTCATTGTGGAATTTAGATCTGTCTTTTTGAGGCAGATTTATAAAGCTGTCCACACATGGGCCATTTTGGTTGCTTGACCATCAGGATTACTTTACACTTTGGTCACAAACGTGGATAGGATAGGTCCTATAATTGTTTTTGACTAGGTTATTATTGTTGATTGCACTTGTTTTGGTTCCACACCTGCTGGGATAACAGTCCTGTAGGTGGATCCTGCCTGCTTATCATTGTTAATGAACTGATCTTACCGTCATATAGTGTGGAGTATGAAGTCATTATCATTTCACAGGCTTGATATATGTTGCTACTTTCCTTGGTCTGTTTGCCATTTACTTGCATTTGTATTCCTTTCCCTTGAAAACATTCTAACTCCCAAATGTAACCGTTGCGATTTCGACTAGTTTTAAATTGGTTTTAAGGCAGAATTTTGACCTTAAAATTAATTGCAGCGTTAAATCTAGTGTTTATCAATCCAAAATGGAAACAGTGTCTGTAATTGGGTGTAAGTCTAGTTGTGGTCGCTGGTCTTGCTGCTGTTATTTCAGTCGTGAGTGACATGATGCAGCTTTTATATAAGTACTGTACATAGCCTAACCTAGTATTTAAGTTACACAATTAGATGTTTGGTTTGTATCCAACCTAAAACTGTATATTTTAATCTGTGTAACAGAACTTAGCACAATGTTTCATACGTTTCCAGAATCCAGCAACACAAAGTGATTTTGTGCATTCGTTAATAGGAACAGTGCACCCATTGTAATATATAATAATTCAGATATAAATTGTAAGCTCCTTGGCTCATACATCAGACACATTTGCAGGTGTAGGCAGCATTAAATCATGTATTCTGCAAATGGCCAGCAGGGTCTGTGACGTGTAAGCCCAAGTATTGCAATGTGAGTACATTGACATACCAAGTAAACGTTCCTCAAACCCATGAAATCGTAGCACTGCTAGAAAATAAACTCCATTCTGTTTCATGGGGTTTAAAAATTCTGCTACTATCAGTCTGAAAACAGTAAAATCTAAGTTTCTATTTAATACAGAACTAAGGCCATACATATTTGCAGTACTGAAACTTTTTCTTTCACGTTCTCGAGAAAAAAAAATTATGTTCGGCATAGTTATTTTCTTTATTTTATGCTCTCCATAGATCATAGGGAAGAAAAATATAACTATATACATAATTCTATTCCCTGTATTATAAATGTTGCATATATGTTTTTAGAAACTAGATGCAAAGACAAACTTAGCCGTACTCAGGCCTACCTGCTTGTGCAAGTTTTTGTTTGGTCTCCTCTAATGTTGATGTGACATAGGCCCTCATTCAGAGCCGTACGCTCTGAGCAGAGCGCACGCTCTGAATGAGGGCCGGGCTCCATTTTCATGGAGCGTCCTCCTGGACGCTCGTATAGCTGTGGGTCACCACCCACAGGCTATACGAGCGTGCATTTTGATGGCCGCGATGGTCGTGACCATCGCGACCATCGACATTGCGAGCCGGAGCCTGCGGTTGAGGTTTTCAACCGCAAGCTTCGGAGTGATTTTGGCTCTATCAGAGCCAAAATCACTCCCACTGACATCACTAGTGATGTCAGTGGGCCGGCTTCTGACGGGAGGCGTTCCCGTGGGAACGCCCCCGTCAGGGAGGCACGCCCACCAAAGGGGGCGTGCTGTCAATCAACATTGACAGCACGCCCCCTTTGATCGGACACATAACGAGCGAAGGAAAGTCCTTCGCTCGTCGTGTCTGGCGCATGCGCACGACGGAGCTCCCTCCGTCGTGCGCATGCTCAGTGCAGACCATCGACCCACTTGCGAGCGGACAGCCGCTCGCGAGTGGGTCTGAATCAGGCCCATAGTTTCCTAATGTTCACCTTTGGTGAGGATGGATGGCACATTCAGCAACCCACTAGTTTGGTATCTTTAGGCAAAAAGCTAAGAGCGTTGCCTACTCTTTCTTGAACTATTAGGGAGAAATCGTATTGTTTTGGGCGCCACGATACTTAATGGATGAAGCAATTAAGTTGTTTTGGGCGCCCATTAATTATCATGCTTGTTGTGCCCACTTGGCTAAACCCGTCGAAAGTCCTGGTTAGGGCGCTCAAACTGCAGGAGGCAGCGATCAAAAATGCAGGCGCTAGAGGATATTCGTACCTAAACGGAGCAACAATTGAATTGCTCCGTTGGGCGTCCATCACTAACAGCCGCCGGCGCAATTGAATTCCCCCCTAACACACAAATATTCCTAGGTCTCCTTGCATGCACTGCATGTCTTAGAACTCTTGAAAGATTTTCAATAACAAGTCTGGGACCTGTGAAGGCTATACCAAAATGTTAATCTTTGTTCCTATGTTAGTTATTTTGAGGTCTGTTTTGGATTATTGTTTCCCAAATCTCTGAATAGATCAAGTGACTTTATTAAAACACCAATAAAATAAGTAAATGATGCACTCATGAGTGATGCAGTATAAATCGCATGTAGAACATTTATGCAGGCTGCTCACCATCTCGAGACAGATCTCGGTTAGTCAGAGGAGAAGTCAGCCTTTTTGTTACTCGTTTCAAATTGATTCCTTTTTCGCATCTCCAGGTTTACAAGTAAAAAATAGTGTGGGTACTGCCAGGACAAAATAGATAATTTCATTAACTTAAACTGGGTACACACTAGACAATTTCTTAAACGATTTGTTGTTTTTATGACGAATCGGAATGACAAATCGTCTAGTGTGTATGCACTATGCACTCTTGCGGGGTCGTCCGTGGTATCTTTAGATCTGCCGTACATGCTGCTCTATCTGAAGATGTGACTGATGATCCCATGCATTTGGATGCGGCGGGGGAAACAAAATATCGTGAGGTTGTTCACCAAATCACGTGGTGTGCCACGGACCACACAATATGTCGTTACATCGCATCTGCCGTCGGCTGGTTACACCGGTTGTCTAGTGTGTACCAAGCTTAAATAAATGATCAATTTAAATTGCATGTTAAAACATATACTGTAGCAATATAAAATACCAATCATTATCCAAGAGGCACCAATGTATTAAGGGATTTATTTATGAAGCGTCGGTTTGTAAAACTCAACTTCTGTTCCTGTTTGTACCCAATATTTAAAAGGGTAGTGCTTTTACTAGCAAGACACGGCTAGTAAATGCACTGCCCTTTTCAATATCAGGCATAAACACATACAGAAGTGTTGGTTTTTACAAACCGAAAACTTCATAAATAAACCCCCCAAAATCCTAAATATCCACATTCCCAGTACAGCAATATTCACATTCCCGGTACAGCTGGTAAAGTGAATAATAAGAAAAATACTGGCAATTCGCTTTCCGAATCAGGTAATAATTGTCTGTTTAGACTTGTAAACCACCCCTTTGGCTGAAGATTTGCCTAGGTTCTAACTCAAGTCTCGATATAACAACCAGTCAGTCATTTTGAATAATTTAAGCACATGAGTTTGCGTAGACTAATAGAATATATATATATATATATATATATATATATACAATTCTAATGCCTACAGTTTGCGCTTTAAATATTGTAACTGTAATATAAATTACTGAATATGACTACCAGCTGCTTCCCTCATAAAAATCCCCTGTTAGAAGGATAAACCAAATACACAACAAATATATGAAAGAGGGCACTATTATTATTTTAGTCTTTAGATAATATTTAAGCTCAAATAGATTATCTTTTTTCAATCCAATGTGTTGGAAAAGACAAAATCCTGTGGAGGAGAATACAATGAAGACCCACAGATCACGTAGTTTATCTTCAAGCTATATGTTCCATGTTAGATTCTTTAGCTTGAAAGAGTAAATGTCCAAATGGAGATTTGTTCTCAAAACTTATAGAAGTAAACGAAGCCTTTTTTATCCAGCGCATTGTTCCTTTTGGAGTATTATCCTTCTCTAGAGAAATAAACCCTCACACCAAGGGAAGACACCCAAAGAATAATAAATAAAAATTCTGATGCGCATGTGTATATTTATTTAAGATCACAATCTTTAAAACACTTGACAGTAAAAAACATGCAGCAAGGCTTAACACAGTTCAGATTGGGGGTATAGTGAGAAAAATTCAACCACCTTAGAATTCTATACTCCACATCTGTGGGACCCCAAACAGGTGTGCCCAATCTTTACCCGACACGTTTCGTCCTATACGGACTTCTTCAGGGGTAACAATGTACATAAGAACTAACGCCTCACCAGACAAACAAATAGAGATTCTCTGGAATCCAAATTTCTGTGATATCATGCAAATATATACCAAATCGGAGTATAGATATCTGATGATGTTATTACTTTATCTCAGTATTTTCAGATTTTCCCAGTTTCACATAGTATGGTAAAAGGAAGCTTGAGAAACTTTACACTTTAAACAATTACCCAGTTCCCCCATGGAATTGTGTTTCCTCTAACTTTGGGAAAGATATGCCCTATGGAGGGTCTGTATATGCACCTCCTGTAATAGGGATGAATGCAGATTTTTTAGATCTGATTTCTGCATGTTTAAGAAGGGGAATAGATGATCAGAATGCATTTGGTCATCGCCACCTTCTCCTCCTGATCGCCCATCTCATTTGATAAATATTAAAGTAAAATAATGGTTTTATTTGCTATTAAAAGCTCTTTTAAAATTACTTTTCATTTTCTTACCAAAGTAATACTGGTCTTAATACAGGTTGAGTCTCCCATATCCAAATATTCTGAAATACGGAGTATTCCGAAATACGGAATATTTTTAGCATGACTGAGATAGTGAAACCTTTGCTTTTTGATGGTTCAATGTACACAAACTTTGTCTAAGGCACACATTTATTAAAAATATAGTATAAAATGACCTATAGGCTGTGTGTATAAGGTGTATATGAAACATAAATGAATTTAACGTATGTACACAAACTTTCTTTGAGCCACAAAATTATTGAAAATATTGTATAAAATTACCTTCAGGCTGTGTGTATAAGGTGTATATAATACATAAATGCATTCTGTGTTTAGACTCTGGCCCTATTCCTAAGAAATTTCAGTATTGTATACAAATATTCCAAAATACGGAATATTCCGATATCCAAAATACCCCTGGTCCCAAACATTTTGGATATGGGAGACTCAACCTGTATACAGTTTGTAGGTTCCAAAATGTTTAACCCACTTATACCTTAAGTAAAATATTATAATTTTCATTCTCAACTGAGCCATGTTACCTAATGTGGGTTCTCAAACTTAGAGCAGTATTCCCGGGTAAAGAACATAGATTACTTGGGCTGCTCATTCTTCTTAAGCTGTTTTAGTGTGCAGTTCAGAGGCTTTACTAAGGTGAAGGGTCAGCTCAGTTAACTGTTCCCTCGCCCAGCCTAATTGTCCATATATATATATATACATATATATAATATCTACATTTTATTGCAGCTTTTTTGTGTGACATTACACAATGTTAATTGTTAGTGATAGAGCATTTGACATGTAGAGAATTAGTGGCTGACTCAAATGTGTGGGAGTGAACAATTAAAAGTTGGATAATAACCAGCAGTTGTTTCCCTGCGGTGAGACGTGTATCATTGTCTTTTGTGTTAGTGGTGGGTCTAATGATAGTACTGACCCCCCAGGGAGAGATTATGTGTAATGATCTTTAAGGGGCACAAGCCCACTAACATCAACATGCTAATAATTACTTTGACCAGCTCCCCTGCACAGACTGAATACAGACATCCATTTACTTACGCTATTTGTACAAACTGAGCTTTCCCTTGATGTTTTGTACCAATCTCTTTGGTACCCAAGGGTATATTCTTCGATCTTTTACTATTATTGCATTTAACATAAGAGAAGGTACTACCCCCTCCCTTCCTTGGAGAAGGAAGAAGATGAGAAACTTGCTTCATCTAAAAAGATTACAATGAGCAGCTCCTGCTGTGCTGTTTGCACTGATGCTGCAGTGCTTGAATGTATGCACTAAAAATGCTAACTACCATTAATGGAAACAAATTGAATGAAAACGCACAAAAAAAATAAATGATTGCTCCGTTTTGATGCCTGGCTAAATGTGTATTTTAGAGAACCAGGCAATATGGTGTTTTTTTTACATTTTGTGATTTTGTTTTATTGTATAGGGCTGTTCCCAAATGTGTGTCTGAATATATTTAGGCTCCTGACCCTGTGTGTGGTTAAAGTTACTGATTCTCCACTTAATGCAAATTGTGGTCTCGCTCCCTGGCATCACTTGTGTCAGCAGATGGCAAGTTGTGCCATCCGCATCACACAGAATGTATATGTCAACAGTCTAATGATAACTGTAATGATGAGCTTCTACATTGCTGCAGTTCACAGAGCTAATGAGTCAGTACTTTTATATGTTACACTGTGCTGCAGTGCAAAAGAGGTAAAGAACAAGAACTCAGAACTGTCTCCAATCAATTTTTCTTTAAATATAATGCATCTACTTTGCCCTTTTGCAAAATGTCATTGCTTTTTTCAAATAGTCATAGAGGTAGGTTTGTGGTAATATCCTCTAGTCCAGTGCTACAGCTAAACACAAATTTGAGGGCCATCTTACTAGTTACTTATGGAATACTGTTGTTTTAATGCAAAATCGATTTGGCAAAGAAGTAAGGACAAAGGTCGTCATTCAGAGGCGGTCGCTAGAAGGGACTGCTCGCTCTGAATGAGGGCGGCCGCTTACGGCCTCCTGGTCGGTCGCTAAGCTGTGGGTTACCACCCACAGCTTAGCGACCGACCAGGTTGATGGTCAAGACCATTGGGGCTTGCAACGAGACCCTAAGGTTGAGTCTCGGCAA
The DNA here is from genome assembly GCA_031769625.1 of Taudactylus pleione. NCBI lineage: Eukaryota > Metazoa > Chordata > Amphibia > Anura > Myobatrachidae > Taudactylus > Taudactylus pleione. Next base: position 4,946,152 of record JAUIMM010000189.1, on the reverse strand, counting down.
GCGCAAGCCCCAGGGAGCTTCCTGCTCTGATCGAGCAGGAAGCTCCCCACTGACGTCATTGCTGATGTCAGTGGGGCCGCCCCCAAACGGCAAACGTTCTGTCGGGAACGCCTCCGTTATGCAGACCACCCCCCCTGCCCGCATCCCAAACGGGGCGAGCTGTCAATCACCATCAACAGCTCGCCCCCTTTGGTGCGAGACCCGTAGCGACGTAGCGCCCGTCGCTAGCCGGGTCTCGCGCATGCGCACTTCGGAGCTGGCTCCGACGTGCGCATGCCCAGTGGGCAAACATCGACCCGGTTGCGAGCGCTCAGCGCTTGCGACCGTGTCTGAATGAGACCCAAAGTCTTAATGTGCTTTTAAATATCATCCTCCTTAAGGCCTTACACATATTGGCGTTCAGAACATGTTATCAGCAACTCTCTACTAGAGAATAGTGCAGGGCTAGGCAACCTGCAGTTTTCCAGCTGCTGTGGAACTGCCACAGTTTTTCTATTAGGGCATGAAAAAACAGGTGCAGCGCATGCTGGGATGTGTAGTTCCACAACAGCTGGAGTGCCATAGGTTGCCTACCCCTGGTATAGTGTTCTGCTTACGGAGTGTTCATGCTCGTAATGTGTTTTCAGGTTCAAACTCCTTACCTTTTTGGACAGCAAGCTTAAGAAGTTTGATTCCCCAGCCTTGTGTGTAAGCTACAATGGTACATTTTCATTAATACATATAACCTAAACAAAAAATATTAACCAAAGCAATAAAAAGTTGGCATATATAATAAATGGAGATCTGCAAAAAGATAATCAGTACAGAATTCTATTATGTGGAAATTTATGATGCTCCCAAATCACCTTCCTAATATATATATTATATGGTATTGATTCTTTGGGACTTGTATTCTATTTGGTATTTTATGGTAAACTTAATGATCTATACAATATATCCTGTCACCAAGGTATGCAACTTTATTTGTACAGGCTATGTATTTTATGTGTTGTCATAATTGTGAACCTCATAAGTATATATAAAAAACTATGGTGAGCAAAAGAAGGTGGTCTGCTGAGAAACCCTGGTCTGGTTATTCATGTGGACGTTAATTTGCCACATAACACTTGCCTAAACATTGTTGAAAACTAGGTACATCCTTTCATGGCTATGGTATTCTCGATTGGTAGTAGCCTCTTTCAGCTAGATAATGTGCCTTGCCACACTGTACAGATTGTTTAAGAAACATGATGAAGAGTTCATGGTGTTGCCCAGGCCTCCAAATTCACCAGATCTCAATCCGATCTAACTTGTGTAACTGTATGTGTTGTAACAACAAGTCTGATCCGCAGTGGCTCCTCTAAGCTTGCGATGAGCAGCCCTTGCTGAACACCGATATGATGGTGATACTAATTAATTATTATTTATTTACCTATATTGATGACAAGTTGCTGATTTTAAGATGCCTGTCTGTATTGTGTGCGTTACATTTCTGCAAAGAAAACCATTTTGGAAGTAATAAATATGCAAAAGAACTATTCACTCTTAGTTAGAGCACAATTTTAGTAGGCTTGTAACTGTGGTGGTCTTATTATAAAGATGAGTTCTCCTGAGACACAGCTGGCTTGAGACTCTGCTGTCGTTCTAGTCTGATCACCTCTTTACCTTGTTCTATAAATACACAACAAAAATAAGATAGACAGATTGTCTCCTAAGGAGATTTCAGGCTTTAAAACACCCCAAATCACAAGGATGTAATTCTGTATCACTGCAGGAGACTCGTTTTCTCTCCTCCAGTGCACAAAAAATTGAATTAGAATTAGGTCAGTCAGGTTTTTCATAGAGATTGAACTGTAAATCAAGAGAGGTTACTATTGCAGCATGAAACAGACTTATATTACAGGCTGGATATATTTTTCAGTTCCCAAGAAGAGGTTTATGAATCCTGCAGGAGATGTGAACCTAAAGTAAGAAGAGGAAACTGATGCATTGTCATATAAGACTCTGCTGATTCATTAATTTATATATTTATTATGCTATATTTCTATGTGTATGTTCAGCGAACAGATACTGTTTAATTATTCATATGGCATGCCAGGTCACATCAGCAGTAAAGAAATCTGTAATCACTAACTACAAAGTGCTGCTTGTGCAAGTTGCTGTATTCTTGGTGGATTGGGATATCTGAGTATTGGCACAGATCATGCCATTCAGATGAGTTAGCTGGGCATTAAGTTCTTTTCATTCTCATTTGTCACTAACATACAGCTCCCTATTCTTTCTAAATGTAACATTATGCATGCTCTCGACTCATGATTCTAAAATACAACTGGCATTAAAGGCACAGTATGGTAAAGAAAAAATGTACTTTGATTTTTTTTTTTAAAAGAGATGTTGGATTTTGCATTATGATGAGAAATTTGGGGGGTATACAGTAGTATAGTTTAAATCTATGGCAGATATTTTATTTTAGAATAAAAATGAAGAACATACCTTCATGTTAAAAATGTACAGTAAATATACATGATTATATACATAAATAATCATGATTCTTGTGGAAATGACACGCATCCACCCATGTTTTATTGAATCATTTACTTTGCACCTTTTTGTAGGGTCTAAAACGCCTATGTAATTTCATCATGGTACTATAAAAGATTATATCAACTGTATAATATAGACCTTTTATATAGGAGTATTTAATCATAGCTAACAACTTCAGCGACCTTGTAAATGGGAGATGCCATATTTTATGCAGATCGCTGTGGAGGCAAGCTGGATGGTTGGGAGGTATGATTAATGCACATTGCTGTATAAATTTCCAAAATCGGAAGAATACAATTTCCTAACATTCATGAATTCCCAAATGTCTTTTCATTGCTTCCAATATGAATAAAGGTTGTTAATAATGTACGTTTGTTCAATAAGAATAAGGAAATGTTTGTGATGCTGAAATGAATCATTGTGCTATGTACTGTAGTACATGCCAAAACTTTTCAGTACTTTTGAAAATCTTGTGATGCGAGTCTAAATGTTCACCAGAATCACTTTTTCCATATTCTAATTACTTTGAATGGTTGTGTCTCCAGACTTCAGGCCCGTATTGCTCATAGGATTCAAGAATTGGAAAACCTGCCTGGCTCCCTACCTCCTGATCTGAGAACCAAAGCTACTGTGGAACTAAAAGCTCTAAGACTCCTAAATTTCCAGCGCCAGGTAACCTTAATTTAAACCACAGTGCTTAGATACCTGTCCTTTACAGAGATCAAATACTACTACGGAGGAACATCATTACAAACCAATAAATCTAGTGTTCATTCTAGCACCCTGCACCTGTCACAACCTGTGCAGTTCCTCTTTCCTGCCTCGGGTGTCACAATCCGTTCTGGTGCTTCTAGCACACTCTGCTCTGCATTCAGCAGTTTATTGCATTGGCTGAGTGTGCTAGAAGCACCAGAGCAGAGAGTGACACCCCAGACCGGAAAAAGGAACTGTGCGGGTTGTGACAGGTGCAGGGTGCTAGAATGAACACTATAAATCTGTCCAAAACTAGACATGTTCCTTTCATGTGACATTAGGTTACACGTGGATCATTGTATACTCTAGGCCAGGGCTCTTCAACCTTGGCCCTCCAGCTGCTGTGGAACTACACATCCCAGCATGCACTGCCACCTTTTTGATATAACAATATGCTAAAACTATGGCAGTGCATGCTGGGATGTGTAGTTCCATAGCAGCTGGAGGGCCAAGGTTGAAGACCCCTGTTCTAGGCATTGCTAGTAGGTTCTGGATTTACTGAGATTATGTGGTTGGTCGGTTTGTTCAGAAGCTCATGATCAATTCCTAGTCTCTTTCGGATATCCCTTTACTCATGTGTAGTGTTCTGATTTCTCAGTAGATTATTCCTAGGCCAAATGGCATTGGCAATGGCATTTGTTATGTGGCACATATTACCAGTGTAGAAAAAACAGTTCCATGATAGCAGCCCTAAGTAGTAGATTTTGAAATAGGTGGAAGTTTTTGTTATTTTCTTTAATGGCAGTGTGCATCTTAAGGGTTCAAAGATGACTTATTGTGAATGGACAAATATTCTGTGTAAAGCACTACGGAATATGTCTGTGCTATATAAATAACTGGTAATAAATAAATAACTTGTTGACTTCTTAAAGTGGCAAATTGCTCAACCAGCAGGTTTGGCCCAGGTGTTTACAGGTCCTTTGTACTTTTGGAGTACCTTTTGGTGCCCCTGGTAAGTGAAAACTGCAATAAAGTGTTACAGTCCCTACTAGGACAGCAGGGATAGTATTTATGGGAATTCCATGGCACTAGTCTCCTGAATATATCTTTAATCCACTGACCCTATCACAGTGAGTGATCAGGTGAGAAGCTGTGCATCAAGCCTCTATAGAACAGTTGTGCAAAGTATACAATTTGTTCATCAGTACAGTACATTTGTTCATGTTCAGTACATGTGTTGCTGTTTTTGTTTATAAGGTCTTACAGATAGATGTAAAACAATAATTGTGATTTGTTTAGAACGCTCTTTAGTCACTGCTGTTTTTTCTATTTTGAAATAAAAATGTGTTGTAAAGAAATTATTTTCTCTATATCCATGACCTGACCCCAAAAAGCACTGAGCTTTTTACTGGATAAGATGCACATAAGCACATATAAAAAGCATTTTGCTAATTATTATTATTTATTTTGTAATATTTATTAAAGTGACCACTGAAAATAGTGTTAAGGTTACACAGCAGGATAAATTAGGACAATTACAATTCCTGCTGTTCAAAACCAGACTGCTTAAAACTAAAACCTTTGTGGTGAAAAGTGTAACCTTCTAATCCTGTATCTGCTATTTCTGTGTGATAATGTGAGCCTTGTGCTAGCTGGGAGCAGGTACATGAGGCCCATCAATAAGGCCTTGGTAATGAATCTGTGCTCTACATGGAAAGCAACTGGTTTTAACCAGGATTCTTTATGAAAAGTGATGCATGGTTGCTATAAACAGCGTTTTTCCAGTAAGAGATGATGGTCGAATCTGTTATTTTGTTTTAACACCCCCAGGATTCGTTTTTTGCTGTGTTAAGCTATTTTTCAAGCCTTGTAAACACCTCTTCCAATCTTGAATAGTAGGCTTGCTGAACCAATTTGATCTTCTGGCACAATACAATGAAATTCATTGGTAGACATTTCTACATTGCCTAGTTACTGGCTCTGTGATAGCAAGGGGGGTATCCAAGTAGCCCCAAACATTGTTTGGGTGATAATGGATCCCCCGGGGCTATCCAATTAGCCCTGAAGTCCGCCCACGCTGGCACTTATAGGGGCTTTTTTTTCGGGACCTGATGTGTTTTTTTGTGCTGTTTTTTCACCCCTGAAATGACAAAAACACATAGGTCCGCGAGCTTATCGCGGATCCTATGTGTTTTTGGGAGAAATATCCTACTATTTCGTATGAAATAATAGAATAGGGTATAAAAAAACATTGTCTCAAAACGGGGATAATTGTCGAAAAATACCCGTTTTTCGCCGATTGCGCTTAATTGGATACACCCCCAAGGGGGAATAAGTCCAGCCTGGTAAAGCAATATTCCCAGCTGTATTATGTGTAGCTTCAACTTAACACAACAATGAAGATGTTTCTGAGTCGTTTGAAACCGAAGTCATTTGCTATTTTAATAATTCTATTTGACTTTAAAAAAAAAAAAATAGTTTCTGCCTTTTCATAAAAAATTATGTAAAAATTACTGTTTGTGCAGCAACATCCAGAGAAGAAAATTAAGATGGAGACTTTAACGCGTTATACTCCTTATCCCAGTCATATTAGAACCTACATTGTCACTTCTGGGCTTTATGTAATTCACCTATACAACACTTATTGGGATTAATACCACACCTTAAATTGTCTTGCAGTGACAGCTAGGGCTTCTGATATGAGGGGGACCAATATGGGTAGTGTAAACTTATCAGTCACAGTACAGTTTTATGATTTACTAAATATAGTGTGTGTCCTCTTGTATTATTATTAGGGATGTGCAGGCTCGGATAGGTTCGAGTTTGCACGCCAAGTTCGGATTTTTCCCTCCAAAGAAACGGAACTCAGAAAGAGGCAAAACGTCATCTTGCATGGACAAACATCATCATCCCTTTGACTTTGTCCAGGGATGATGATGTTTGTCCATGCAAGATTACGTTTTGCCTCTTTCTGAGTTCCGTTTTTTTGGAGGGAAAAATCCGAACTCGGCGTGCAAACTCGAACCTATCCGAGCCTGCACATCCCTAATTATTATATTCCTGCTCTTAATGTTTTACACAAGGCATTATTGATTTGTTGTAACTTTCTGTTGCACAGCTGAGGCAGGAGGTTGTGGCATGCATGCGGCGAGATACTACACTGGAGACTGCCCTGAACTCTAAAGCATACAAGAGAAGCAAAAGACAAACCCTGCGCGAGGCCCGAATGACTGAGAAACTTGAAAAGCAGCAGAAAATTGAGCAGGAGAGGAAGCGAAGACAAAAGCACCAGGTATGGCTAATCTGCATGTAAACACTGCTTCTTGGAACGCTGTACAGTTTTGACAAAATGGGCCAGATGCATCAAGGGTAAAAATGCGGTCAAACCCCGGAAATGCGGGTTTGACCGCATTTCTTATATTAACCAAGCCCCAGAATGCGATGCACTCCGGGACTTGGCTGCGATGGGTAACGCCATCTTCTTGATGGCGTTACCCATAGAAGCTTATGGGCTTCTCTCCGCTGAGTGCTGTTAGAGGGATCCCTCCCAGCACCCCCCAAGGCACGCGTGTCCTTCTGCGCATGCGCAGAAGGATGCCAAAGGTGCTTCTGGGTCATAGACCCGGAAGTCCCTCCACCGCAAAGGGCCGCTCTTACCTTTGCGGGGATCGTCATGCACACGATGACCGGCGGAATGCATCACAGCGTGAGAGCGATGCGTCATGGATCCCGCCCAATATGAGAATAACTGCATAGTAGATCTGCATAAGTGGAGCCAGCCCATTCACACTGCAGTTCAGTTTTTAAACCTATAAGACAGTATGTGACACCCCCTTTCCCCCCTCACACCTATTTTACTAGAAGTACACTTTCAAACCCTGTATGTTAACATTGTTGCGGTGACGCCTTTGGTAGATGAATACATTTCCCATGCCTTTCAAGCACTGTAGGCATGCTGATTTATATTGAGGAATTTGTGTTCTTGTAACCTCATTTTTAAACTTTCTATTCATTCATCATTGAGCAGGTTAAAAAAATGGACATAGAAAACAAATATTCCACTGGCATGTCTTAAAAGCTCACATGGCTCAGTGGTTAAGTGCAATGAAACAGAGAGATACACTGTACACATTGGATTGACATCCTGTGTTGACTTCTCTGAAAAAGTCAATGTTTCTTTGACACTGAAAATGTATCTTTGCCTGGAGTCTCTACATTGCAGTATAAAATTAGGAATTTTATATATGTAATGATTGCAGCAGAATTTTGTGGAGCCATCTGCAATTACACATTGGAATGGTCACTTGGCTCCTTTCTTTGGGGGTTTTGAGACTACAGATGAGCGGTTCAGTTCTACTGTGTTCTTTTCGCCAAATTAGCGCAAGTTCGGATTTATCTTATTTGCTATCCCAAAGATTTGAGAGCCGGATAAGCCATAAGATGCCGGTTTTCAGATCTGAATCTCTAGTTGATACCAATGTGACTTTTCTGTCATTTTATTAAGCCCCATTTTGTTTTCCCCTCTGTTTTATATAATGTGCTGTGGTGTAGTGTTTTGATGTTATTTTCCACTGCAGAATTGGGTAAAAATTGTCCCTCTGTCTTCACTTATACCTTGAATACACCTGTATTTGTATACATTATTCTGTTTCTCACCATTCAGGAGCTTTGCATCCAGTGTATTGACAACTGTCAGTAAGATGCTGCTTACCTGTACTAAAGCCATGAAATAAATTTTTTATATGGAAAAAAGGTGGGTCAGGTGCGCTCTCTGGATATGCAGGAAGGGGATGAGTGTGTGTTATGTGGTGCTGGCATAACCTCACCCCCCCTGGGACCATTCCGGAGCAGCACTGTGTCTTCTCAATAAACGGTTTGGCCCCTCACCAGGTTGTTCTGTCTTTTGTTCCACACCAGCACCACATAACACACACTCATCCGCTTCCTGCACATCCAGAGAGCGCGCCTGACCCACCTTTTTACCAGTTCCCACACCCGGTAGGATTAGGTACTCCCACTACAGGTGCAGCTCTCTCCAACCACCATCCCCCTCCCCCCCCCCCACTTTTCCCCACTCTACCACATAAACACACACATACCATCCTCCAACTCCCCCCCCCCCCCCTCCACCTCCACCACAGTTATCCACCTTCCTAACCTCACCCCACGCACTCACTCCCCCTTCACCCCATAACCTCACGCCCCTCCCACACCCCACCCTACCCTTCAAACCCATCCCCCCCACACCCCTTCTACCCCACGACCGCACCCTTTCCAGCTCCACCACCACCCCACCCAACAGATACACACTTATGAGCGCAGTTCACCAACTATTGCCTGTAACTACATTTTTTATATGTTGCTCACAGTGATAGGAATTGATTTAACCTTGAGCTGGCCTACTATGTAAGTAATGCTCTTCTGTATGTCAATTAAATGTAATTTTTGTTTTCTTTTATTCCTACAGGAATATCTTAACAGTATATTGCAACATGCAAAAGATTTTAAAGAATACCACCGATCTGTCACTGGCAAAATCCAAAAACTTTCTAAAGCGGTTGCAACATGGCATGCAAACACCGAGCGGGAACAAAAGAAGGAAACTGAGCGCATTGAGAAGGAAAGAATGAGAAGATTAATGGTAAGTGCAAATACAGCAGAATAGATTCTAAATCTGACACATGTCTGTTTATGTAGGTATTTTTTGTGTTGCCTGTGAATTGGGAGCATTTAAACAATAAATATAAATCTTAACAATTTAACATTATATCTAATGAATTGTATGATTTTTTTTTTTTCTTTATCCTCTTTTTTTAAAATGGCATTTGAATTTTTTAGGTGACAGTGTTTCTTTAACCTGGCCTTGTAACCATGGCAACATTCTCCAATTCAGTAGCTCAAGAAAAAAAAAAGATCTGTCGTGTGTAATAGCCCAGGCAAGCACCAATTGTTTGGAAAAATGTTATTTACAGCATGGTGAAAGTCTACAAATAATATAAAGAAAGAAGTTCTTAAATTAAGTTTTCAATGTGAAATTGCTAGGGATGCAGGCATTCTTCATAAGCACCAGTTGCATATCTGGACTGGATGATCTGAAACAAAAAAATGAAAAACAGGCGCCCTCTTGTGTAATATTTTTCACACTATTATATAGATCATAAAGTGTAATAAGTGTCGTACCTATTAAAAGCTAAATAGTAAGGTTATTTGTAATTATTTTGATCTCCCACTCTCCTCTCTTTATGTGAATATCATCTCCTCCCAACGTTAGAACATTCTGAATCTGGACACCAGGAGTTTAAATTTAATTTTTGTTTTTATCTTGGTATGCAAAACAATGTATTGCATACTAAGCATATAATGACATGAAATATGTCACTAATTACACTGTCCAGATGTGTGCTAGCTATTAGGCACCACAAAACGTTCTGAACCTAGTATTACTTAATTTTGCATAAATTAAATAAATGTTTGTAATTGAATCCAACTGAATGCTGCTTCGGGTGAAGTAATAATAATGTTGGTAATAAAATAAAGAGGAAAATGATTCAAAGCTGTGGTATCCTAGTAAAATTCTTAATGCACTGTTCATGCATGTGTAGGAACATAATGCACAGAGATAAACATGTTAATTATTTTTTTTACTTCTATCAGAGCACAATGAAAAAAAAAATGTTTTATTCCAGAAAAAGTTCCTTAAACTAAATTTACATGTCTGTTCTCTTTGTTGAATTTTTTGCTGTGCTTGAATTTTGTAAGAAGTTTATTCATCAAACATGAGGTAAAAAAATATTACAAAGCACATAAAGAATTTGAACTTCTCTTTTAACAGGCAGAAGATGAGGAAGGCTACCGTAAACTTATCGACCAGAAAAAAGATCGCCGTCTGGCCTACCTGCTCCAGCAAACTGATGAGTATGTTGCGAACCTGACCAGTTTGGTGTGGGAGCACAAACAAGCACAGGCAGCCAAGGAGAAAAAGAAGAAGCGGAGAAAGAAGGTAAGGGCATAGATGAGCTAGAACAAGTGTGGGGAACCTTATTTCTGCCGAGGGCCATTTTGATACATATAACATTATTCACGGGCCCAATGCAGCACACGGCCCCTCCGTGTGATGTCACATGGGGCGGGCCACAATCGCCAGTGATTACAGCAATACTCGGAGCATCCTTAGGATGCTCCAGGGAGCTGTAAGGATAGCGGTGTGACCGTCTGAAGAATCCTAAGGACGCTCCAGCAGGACTGCTGCATAGATTCTGGCTGCAGACTGCCATTCTAGGCACCCCGCTAGCCAGATGAGGCTAACAGAAAAGTCTCAGAGGGCCAGACCAAATGATTCCAAGGGACTTATACGGCCCCAGGGCCTGAGGTTCCCCATCCATGAGCTAGAGGGACTATACGAAATGCATTAATCATCAGGTAATGACTATCAATATATCTCCAGGTGGCATTCGTGTGCAGGATGGTGACTTCAAACCGGGAAATACAAATTAAACCAAACCATGTAATTGAAGTAAAATTTATTTATTTTTTAAAATTTACTTATGTTTATCTTTCAATACCCTAGGGCAGTGATTCCCAACTTCGGTCCTCAGGGCACACTAACAGTCCTGGTTTTGGTGATGTCCAGGCTTGAGCACAGATGTTTAAATCAAAATAACTGAGGTACTAATTAAGTCACCTGTGCTCCAGTATGGCTATCCTCAAAACCTGGACTGTTAGCGTGCCCTGAGGACCGAAGTTGGGAATCACTGCCCTAGGGTATTGATAGATAAACAAACATAAGTAAATTTAAAAAAAAATAAAAAATTTACTTCAATTACATGGTTTGGTTTAATTTGTATTTCCCGGTTTGAAGTCACCATCCTGACCGTGGTTGGGAACCCCTGCCTACAAAACTTCTTTTTTGTTGTGAACTGCTCTCCATGTACAGTAGCTTGACAGATGTGCAGTACAGACACTAGATTTAGGATACTGGTGGCGGTAGCCAATGTCTTGATTTGGATGGTGTTCTTTAAATGTTTTACCCAGACTGTGTCATTGAAGGATTTTTTTCTGAGATTAATACTTCACTTGTGTCCTAGCGATGTGCAGTAGCTATTGTGTTGTTTTAGTTCATTGTGCTGGTCAAAAAAAAAAATAACTTTATTATAATTTGGCTGCAATTTTAGGTGTATTTTTCTGGTACTAATATTAAATTATATGCATTTAGTATTAGACTTTTATATGTTTCCAATTATAGGAGAGTATGGATTGAATTTGTTTCTTCCCTGGTTTTACATTATAGACATATTGGTGGCGGCTGAAAAATAATAAACTCAAATCAATTATCCTGCTTTAAACAAACTGATGCTGCACTACTAATACTTCACTTTAGATAACCTACATCTGACTACCTACTGCACAGATGGTTGGTTTTTGAAGCCCAGTGAGGCTTGCTAAATTAAAACCAGTGGCAAGCTGTTAATACATAGTTACTTATTTATAGAAGCACAGGCTTGGATGGCCTTCTGAGCTGCTCTTTCTCTTATGTGTATGTTTTGTTTTGTTTTGGGGGTTTTTTGGGGTGGAGGGAGATGCTTTTTAATATTTGACTGCTGATTGCTTGGTTTCCTTTTTTTTAATTTTAGTAAGGGAAAAGCTTCATTATTTTGAGATGAGTGTAAAAAAATAGGCCTGTATAATTTTCAACACTATGATTTTAAATTGCTTAGTCTGAAGAAAATGCTACTTTATTTCTTGTTGGTAAAATCATTTTGTGTACCTCCGTTCTGGTAGGTTGTTTTTCTAGAGCACTTGAAGCCTGAGAGCTGAAGTACGTTCCAGTCATTTGCCACAAATGTTCCCATTAGTAGTGTTTAAATGTCCGTATCTATGCAACCACAGCTGCACTCCTTGCTGGCTGTCTTCCTCATCTTTTTGTATATTTTTTTCTTCTGTATTCTTTTCCAAACTACACTAACAGCTCCACTACCTTTTATTATTGTTATTCCATATTTTGAAAACTTATTTATGTTTATTGCATGTTTTCGCACATATCTGAAAAGCTTATTGTTTTTCTATTTCTCTTAGGGAGTTAACTCCCTATCTACTAAAAAGAGCATGGTAGCCCTTAATACTGAAGATTTCCGAGAAGTGTCAGTTATTTAAAGTGGTATGCAGTCACTATGTTGCTGTTTAACATGCCGACATTCATAATGTTGACAGCAGAAGGTCAACATTGGTGTCGACACCTGCAAAATGTTGACATTGACAGAATGTTGACATTGGAATGTCAACATTTAAATTAGCGTCAGGGTTACCGTTAGGATTAGGGATAGAATGAGAAGATAACCAGTATCGACATGCTAACAATGTCGACATGGTGAATGTCGACATCATGGACATCTTTCCCATCGCAGGAACTCCCGGGGACTGCTCCATGCTGATGTTTTTCTGGGCTCTGTGTTTTATCTCAGTCTTGTGGCTGCAGAGGGGGATGTGAGTGAATGGATATCAATCAGAGGCTGCAGTCATTACGATTGCTGCTCTTGGTTGATCCACCCACTTACAACCCAGTCCGAAAGCCTTTTTAAAGTGGCAAACATAACTTAAATGTTCTGCCACTTAAGTGGTAATGCACTTTTAAAGGTCCATTTATCCCAAAATTAAATTCACGTGAAGCTGCTATAAGTTAAGTATATCACTGTTACCCTGTCATTATGTTGCTCCATTTTTAGGACAGTGCACTAATGGCATCCAATCAAAAAGCTTTAATTTCCGTCAGTTAAGCTGCTGTTTCCCTCCTAATATTGCAACCTGTTGTAAAGAAATAAAGGAGACAATTTTCTACACCGTTAACTTAAATCACTTTATTACTTTCAGATATATATTATTTATCTTATTAATATAAATTGACCTTTTTCAAATGTAAATAACCTCCCAAACCATGTGATATGTTACAGAGAGTGCAAAGGCTCATATTTTGACTTTCTATGTAAGAATGTCAAAAAAGCACAGCTTACTCATATAATATTTTACTTTGCGCTATTGTGCTACTGGGAGATCATTTACATGCCCTTTTTGGGAGCACATGGTTTTAAATGTGCAAATCCTAATGTTCTCTCTGATCTATCTGAATGGCTTGTGGTTTGTCTGTTGAGGCACGTTGGACTGTGGTTATTTTGGGGCCAATTCGAAGGTGAAGTTTAGAGTAAATTTTGATCTGTCATATATCTTGTAGTGTTCACTCTAGGGTGAACAGCCCTAGAGTGAGCTGTCCGGGAGAAGAGGCGTGGCTTCATGGCACTCTAGGGGACATGCATAGCACTTATGGAGATGCTGGGTTTCCCCCAAGCACTACCCTCACTGTGCATAGATGCCGTGCACATGGCATATATTCACCGGCCGTGATCGCTAAACCGCAACCTTTGCCACCCACAGGACACTGGCCCGCGATTGAGGCACAGCCATGAGGGCAGGGCGCATTTTATCATTTTAAAATTGGACAGAACTCACGGCCCTGCTGAAACAGCCTAGCGGGACCACTAAGCTTGTCTACATTTTTTTGAAGATCAAATAAAGTATCTTGACAGTTTAAATAAAAGTTATTTTGCTAGTAAATATAAGGTAGTGCATTTTCACTGCACTCATAGTTTTGAAATACTTTTTCCACATTTTATTTTAAACTTAACTTCCTTTTAACTTATACTGCACACTACTTGCCACTTCCCTAGATTTTCTGCTGAAATATGGCAGTCCCTTGTAGGAAAAAGCTGAGCTTGTTTAGCTTGTGGAAGTTAGTTTAACAACCAAATGAATTGTACTCACATTTAGGAGCAGATACAAATATCTTAAATACCTGAAATTGTTGTTTTTGCGGGGGAAGTGATTTGGGCATTTCATTCTCATTTTAATGTTACTTTCCATTTTAGTGCAGTAATATATTGATGCCTAACTACATATATTCTAACGTAATGCCCTTTGTCTACTCTTCTTTCTTTTCTTCTTATTAAAATAATGTAATTGCATTGTAATGTTTGTCTGTTACAGAAGGCTGAAGAAAGTGTGGAAGCAATGGGATCTGGCCTTGGTCCCGATGGAGAGGTAATGTCCAAACGGGGTTCATAACATGAAGGCATTTTGTTTTTCTTTCAAGTAACTTGTAATGCTATTAGATACTTTTGTGAAAAACAAAAACCTTAAATAAGACATTAAAGAGTTGAGAAAAATATGTACACTGAGAGACAATTATGTGTTGATAAGTTTCATTTGTAAGTAATGATCAGAAGGCTCAAAATTAGAATGCAGTGTACCCTGAACGGCGAAACATTTATAGGAGGAGTTACAGAGATTAATGCTATTTGAATATAATAAATCTCCCCCTTTATATTGCAGTATCTATGAGTTGAGATTAACTAGACTAGTTGATGAAATGACAGGGATGGCTGTTTTTCAATATATTTGGCCAAATAAGAGTGAGGTTAGGTGTATTTTATTTTTGTTTTCCTTGCAGGCAGTGTTTGTGGTAAGTAATGATGTCAATCAACCTTCTTAATGTATTTGCTTTTAAAGCAAATTGTGTTTTGGTTAGGTTTATTACTTTTTTGCTCACATGCTGTGTTGTGAATTATATCTTCTGGACATTTTAAAGCCGTTTGACAATTCTGATTAAAAAACCTTTATTAGTAATAAAGAAATACATCATTTTACACTTCCATTATTGAGGGAATCTTTTCGGAGAAACTACGTACAGGATATATCATGCTGTAAATTTGCTCCTTGGGGAGCAACTCTCCACCTACTGGGTTGCTTGAAAAAGGACTAGTTAAGGTGTCGTCTTTCTTGAAAAGGATCATGGAATCTGCCACCACTCCTAGAATGTGGAATAGAGATTCTGTATATTCTTCAGTCCTAGGAATGATCAGTCTTTGGCTTTTTCCTCCCAGGAGAAAGGTGAGGTTCCTAAAGATGCCATGATGAGGATTGCAACAGAAAATATTGAGGATGGTGAGGAATCATAAGTTCACAACAATTTTCTATCCAAGAGTAAGAAGTAACAGACTGTTTCCTTATGTTTTCCTCAGTTGGAAGACCCTTTCTGTGGACCTGACCTGATTGTAGGGTTCTCTCAAGACTTTTGTTCATTTTTTAGCAAGAATGTGGTGAAATGGGAGGCTCTGAATAAGTTATATTCTCTTAAAGCATGCTTAAGGCCCTTGTCTTTCCGATTTATGGACACTGTAACCTTCATAATGGTTAGAGTAACTTGGAGAGGCTTGCAATTGGGTAGACCAAGATCGGATTTGCTAACTGTGGTGGACCATGTTCATGAAGCATAGATATCATTAGGTCCTAGAATTTTGACCTTCTCAGCCTTGTATGCATTCTGGCTTTAGAGAGGTTGATATAGGTTGCGAAATGACTCTGAAGTATATACCTTTTCCTGGGATTGTCTTATTTGGTCCTAAACTGGAAAAGATCTCCATGGCCACAACAATAGAGTTCTTTTCTACAAGTTAATTCTCCCAGATCAAAGGTACCTAGGCTTCACTCCTTTCATTCCTCAGGGAAACTGAGGTGTCATACCTTCCGCTCTTCTTGTCATTCAGCAAATAAATCAACAAACTTGGGCAGCTGAGCATCTAGATCTTAAGTTTTCAAATAAACAGCATCATATACAGTCTGTCAACCTGGAAATTACCATGCTGGGAGCCTTTATGCTTTTGTAAGATCAGTGATTCAATTCCTCCTCTGATGCCTTGTTGAGAGGTATCTTCAGTCTGCGATTACCCCCTAGATCTCCTGATATTCCAACCTAGATGTGTTCTCTCCTCTGGCCTTTCAGTGGAGAAAACCACTGGCCTTCCAGAGACAAAATAAAGCATATGTATTCTTTCCTTTTTATTTTGGCCTATTTATTGCTACTTTTGCAGCAGGATCTGGATTGGGCATGTCGTAGTAGCTGTTTTGAGGTTCAGGAAACAGCCCTCTCTAGTATAATTTTTTTTTTTTTCTGCGAAAACAAGCATTGTTATTGGCAGTGCAGACTTCCTTACAGGAGTGAAGCATGTACAGCCTCCATACATCACTCTAATAGTTTATTGGGATCTCAACTGGTGCTAACAGCCTTACAGCAACTTTCCTTCAAACCATTGGTTTCTGTGAAGTTAAAATTCCTTACCTGGATAACTAGCTTTCTCTTTCAGCCATGAGGGACACTGTAGAGACCATGCGGGTATTGCTGGAGTCAGGACATTAAGGGGTAAATTTACTAAAGTGAGTTTTTAGAAGTGAGTTTTAAAAGAGATGTTGCCCATAGCAACCAATCAGAGTCCAGCTATTATCTTCTAGAAGGTGATAGTCAAATGTAGAATCTGATTGGTTGCTATGGGCAACATCTCTTCTAAAACCCACGTCTAAAAACTCTCACTTTAGTAAATTTACCCCTAAGAGTTAAATTCATAGTATAGGCTCCTCCCCTTTACCCACCCCCTGCCCAGGACAGGCTTTTTTTCTTGTAGTGCCCAGTGGTGCTGGGCACATTTTTCAGCTGTTCCTGTATCTGAAGGTTTTTTCTCCCTTTATGTTTTAGTTTGTTTTATTATTTTATTTTTTTAGTTATGGAGCTGGCTGTGGAGCTGCTGCTTAGCAGTAGTTATACCAGCCGCCTGTTACAGATCCCAGCTCTGGTGGGCAGATCTCTGTCGCTGCATACAAATCCATGCTGATTAAGGATCCATAGGAAACTCCTCCTTATTTGTCCTCAAACGCAAAAGGAAGGAAACAATAACCTTTCCTTTCTCCCCACAACTGGAGGATCTTTTCACTGAGAACTGTACCCTTCCAAATAAGCTGTTCCAGGTGTCCAAACGTATTCTGTCCTTTTATCCACCCCCCCTTTCTGACATGGCTAGGTTGGCTAAAGCCAACACTCTCCCTCTGCCTAATGTGGCCTCGCTCAACGATGCCTCTGATAGAAAAATGGAAGGTATTATTACAGCAATTTTTTCAGGGGCTGCCGCATCCCTGCCACCAGCTGTAACCTCGGCATAGGTTTTCAAAGCCTCGGAAAAGAGGGCAAACTCACTGTATGATGGCGTCCATTAAGGTGCTTTCTGCTCTTTATTATTTCACTGTGGAGAAAATCAGGGAAGCTGCCGCTCATCTGGGGGAGGCGTCCTTGGACTCTAGTCTTCTTTCGGCGACAGTTTCAGCGGCGATGGCCGGGTGCTTCTCTGGCTCCGCACCTGGCAGCCTGATACAGAATCCAAAACGTCCCTTGAGTCTCTTTCTTTCAATGATTTCCTTTGATCTATAATGGGACAAAATGATTTCTTCCATGGCAGCAACTAAGGGTGCCTTCCTACCATGCATGTCTTTGGAGACCAAGATATCCTCCTTTTTCAATATTTTTTCCCCAAGGACAGCCACAGTTTCAGCCATCCTCCCAGGGTCATGGTTCCTCCATCAAAGGTGGTAAGGCCAGGGGTAGACCATCTTCGGCAGGTTGCAAATCCACTGCCCAGCTCTCTAGGCAAGCAGCCCACATTGCGGGCTGGTCTCCCACCTATGATGAGTTTTTTAGTAGTGGCAAACAACATCATACTCTTGTGTGCAAAGCATTTTAAAGCGGAGCTACATCCTGGACTTCAGGGAGATTCCTCTCAACCGGATCTTCACCACGGGTCTCCCACCCGACTCCTCCACGGCTTGAGGCCTTGCAAGACTCCTTCAAGACCCTTCTGTCCTCAGATGTTAATTCCCTTGTGCCGCTACATCAGAGAGGGACGTGTTTTTATACCAAATGACTCCTGTCCCATTCTGAACCTGAACTTGTTGAACATTCATCTTAGGGTTCCCAGGCTCAACATGGAGTCCTTCAGGTCCATTATGCACTTTCTGGAATGGGGATTTCCTTGTGTCCCTGGATGTCAGGGATGCTTATTTGCATATTCCAATTTGGGAGGCACATCAGTGTTTCCTGCGCTTCACGGTCCTTTCAGAACACTACCAGTTTCGAGCCTTGCCATTTGGTTTGTCAACAGTTCCTCGGGTGTTCACCAAGGTGATGTCTGTGATGGTGGCCGCTCTGCTGCTTCGGAGTGTCTAGATAATTCCTTATCTGGATGATCTCTTTATTGCAGTTCAGTCGGCAGACACCCTGCAGGAGCACATGCAACAAATGATTTAGGTCCTTCGATCCCAAGGCTGAATCCTCAGTTTGCACAAATCCAGTCTTGTGCCTTCTCAGCACATGATGCACTTGGGGTTTTTTGTTGGTCCTTGGATGCGGTGCGAGCTCTCCTCATTTATGTTGAGAGATCTAAGGATATTCGGTGCATGCTGTTTGTTCTCTATTCTATGGTCAAATGGGGTTGACCTGCTTTCCAAGCAGACTGAAGCCCGTTAGATTAAAGCGGTCATCTGTCAGGCTTACACTTTGTAGAACATGCCTGTTCCACAATCGATGACAAGTCCCTTGACCTGGTCAGTGAGGACCTCCTAGGCGGCTTTGTGTGGTGCTTCGGTGGAGCAGCTTTGTAGAGCTGTGTGTGGTCTTTAGCACTAGTTTGACACCTTTGCCTCTAGGGATGCTAGTTTCTGGCGAAGGGTCATTTGCCCAGCACAGGAGTGTTTCCTTCCTTAGTGGACAGCTTTGGCACGTTCCTATTGCCTCTCCAGTGTCCTTCATGGCTGAAAGAGAAAACAGGATTTTGATTCCTACTTGATAAAGCAGTTTTTCTGATGCCATGGGTGACACTAGGCACCCTCCCTTAGATCCCGTTAGGTAATACAATCCCGCCCCATTTTGTAATCCCATGTTTCTGGATGTAAATTATGTAAATCCCAGGATTGAATTGTACAAAGATTCCCCCCCCCCCCCCCCTCTCCTACCTGCTTACCCTCTCCCTTGTCCCTATCCCTGGCATCCCTCTCCCTCCTCAACCCTTCCCTTTCATTTATCTAGTCACACAGCGATGGTCAGAAGGGGTTTCTCTTTTCACTGGGCGCATTGTTCAGCTGCAGTAGAAGAGCTGGATGCTTGTGATGCTGCTGTTCTCATTCACGGATTGGCTGGGAGTGCTTCGCACAGTGACTACGTCGCTGTGCAGTAGGCTCCAAGCCTATCACTGACTGAGAGCAACTGCATTATGGGACTGAGAGGACTGGATAATGTGGCCAGAGTTTAGAAGGTAAGTATTAACCCACTGCCCCGACCCAATCCATGGTGTGTTTGGAATCCCATAATACCCAAGATTTAATTATTATAATCCTGGGTATTTTGGGGACTCTAAAACAGCAGGGATTCCAGTAACTGCTTCCATAGTTCTAGATCTGCTGACCATCCTTAATAATGTGTGTGTGTTTGGTTTCTCCTTTTTCTCTCTCCTCTCTGTCCTTGGGGGTTTGCAAGTATAAACTGCCTGCCCTGGGCAGTATGTGGAGTATAGAGAAGGAGGAGGAGCCTGTGCTGTCTGAATTTAACTCTTATGGTGCGTACACACTGGGCGATAAAGTGGACGACTGAACGATATCGTTATCGTTCAGTCGTCCACTTTATCGTCCATTTTTAACCCCAAAAAGATGAACGATGACGACGCGCGTTCCCGCGGGTCGTTCGTCATTATCGTTCATCGGGCTGACAATGCAGGCCAACCTGACGATGTCGTCAGGTTGCTGCATGTCAGGGAATGGCGGAGAGAGCCCGGCGCTGTACGATATCGTTAATGATATCGTTCAGCGGCTGTGCTCCATGTCATGAACGACATTGAGCACAGCCTGCCGGGGACAACACTACACGATATCGCTCAGGGAGCATATCGTGTAGTGTGTACCCACCATTAGTGCCCAGACTCCTCCAGCACTAGCTTATACCCCCATTGTCTTTTCAGTGTCCCTCATGCCATCAAAGAAACTGATTTATTAGGCAAGAACAATAATCTGTTTTTCTGATGGCTATTGCCAAAGCTGGGAGAGGTTGGGAGTTGTCTTGTAGTTCACAATTTCTCATCTTTCATAATGGCACGCTGCTGTGACTTAGTCAGGACATTGTTCTCACTCTTGTTTGATTCCTCCTGCTCTGGTTTTTGGGGCTTTATTAAAAAAAAATATTACTGGAGATCCTAGCAGGCTATGGGGTTATAGTAGAGATAGAGGAGCCTGAACTTCTGGAGCCAAATTCATAGTTCCCAAGCTCCAGTTCAACCCCAATATTTCTAGTTTTGCCCAATGATTTAATGTAAAAACTTTTAATTTCACTTAAGTGTTTCATAAGTGACTCCATAGCATAAGAGAGAGTTCTTGATTTATTTTCACTGAGCATAAAGTGAATACTGCTTACATTAATAAAATGTCACATTTTGATTTGTTTCTTTGATTTGTGTCACCTAGTTTATAGATGAGAGCAGCCAGATGAGCGACCTGCCCATAAAGGTTATTCACACTGAAACAGGGAAAGTACTGCTTGCTCCAGAGGCACCAAAGGCCAGCCAGCTTGAGACATGGCTGGAGATGAACCCAGGGTGAGTTGCAGTCTCAGTGTTTTCTGCATGCTATCGGGTTCTCTTTTTTTCATTTAGCCTTGTCAGGCTCATAATAGAAATACATCCATAAAGAAAATGATTGTGTTAACTGTTCTGTTTTTTTCCCTCCCCCTTAAGATATGAAGTAGCACCTAGATCTGACAGTGAAGAAAGTAGCTCAGAGTATGAAGAAGAGGTATGTGTTTCCTATAATCAGGTGTCTCTATTTGAATATTCCTCAGATAGTAAAATAAATAGCAGGCACTCCTGTAGATTGTAAAACATTTTGTAGGTGCATACGCCTGTAAACATAAAAAATTACTTGTGAGCTTTCCCTTTGTTCAATTTACACAAAATACATTAGCCCATATGTTTTATTCAGACATCAATTTTCAAAACAATAGCTCACGTGTTGTATATAAGTTGACATGTTTGGGGCTTTCATGAAAAATGTTACATGACCTGTTTCCTTGCTTTATGTGTAATAGTAAGTTTCCGATTGCCATGTCTTTTACCCTGGTGACTTGGCAGTTTTTTACACTTATGGCTGCCTACAGCAAGGGAGCTGGGATGGGAGATGGAGGGGTAGATTGTTTTAAGTACAGTAGAGACAGATTGATGCGAGGTGCATCCCATGATGGCCACCTACAAGACACAAACACCCCTGTTTGAAAGGGATGACTTGCTGGTACTTAACCTTGGTGCAGGTTGTGAGCTGATGATGACCATGACTGATTCGCTGACTGTGTCTATGGCTGGGTACACACTAGACGATGTGTACCCAGACTGACATCTGCAGTGAAAAGACCCGGCACCGGCAAGTGCATACACACATGCATACATTAGTCAGCATGGTCCTCGCTAACAACATCCCCTGACGGCCCTGCATGTTGGGCCAACGGAGGATGTTTTTGAAGACCCGCAGGAGCATGCATCGTTAGCGACAAAGCAGGTACACACTAGACGATGTGCATGATATGTCTGTTCGATACGCCGGATCTGACAGCATATCGTCTAGTGTGTACCAGCATAAGATGTGATCAGGTAAGCAGTCATAGTATAACTGTTGAGGCTGAGTTCTAATTGCAGCATATTGTTCACTCATTTTAAAAAAAATGAGCATGGTTCCTACTCTGTTTTGGGAAGTGTAAGGCTGCGGATATGTTTATTATGTGAGGACTTTTAACTGGTTCTGTGCAACTTTGGAACTTATTATCAACACTTTCCAGCCATTTACTGTAATATATATGAATTATGTACTATGTTTTTGCCCATTTTCTGTACTCGCAGAGAAACAACATCTTCTCTTGTATTCCTGGCACATTTGCTGCTGCTGTTTTCAGACGAGGGAGGCACATTTTGCTATCTATACAGACTTGTTTACAGCCAACTCTGCAATTTTTTTTTCTTTGATGCAAATTGCTTCAAACTCTGAATGAGATCCTTTGTGTGTTTTGCCATTGAACTCCATATTACTTTATTCAGTGCTTATGCTTTTGAATGCTGCAGGCAACTACATAGTTAACAGAAAGTAAATGCTTTTCAGGAAGTGTGTGCACAGGTTCATTGGTTTACGGTATTTATTTATTTTTTTAGATATCCAAGCGTTTTTAATAGGTTTTGAAAGTGTTTTTTTTTATGTATTAAAATAAGGACCATGTGTTTAATTACCAGGAATATTATCCTGCTGGTCAATTGACATAACATAGATTATTGGAAAATAGGAACATTTCCATGGGGCAAATCTTTAAAGCCTGGGATTTCCATGAAACATATGGACAGTTGGCAGTTATGTCCATGAATTGGCAACTAGCCAAAGTGCATGAATCTTCTTTATTTAATGTATGTGTAGTTTCCATTTTAGAAACTGGTGTTTGATTTTTCAGTATTTGTGTCTCTAACTTTTCAAAAGGTTAGTGTACTAGACCAAAGCATTAACCATGTTTTTTTTCTCTATAGGACGATGAAGATGAATCTAGCAGATTGGAAGCAGATGAAAAGAAGCGCTTAGACCTGAACACTGAGGACCATGCAGAAAACAGTGCTAAGCAGATCATTGAGTATGCCCTCAGTTCTCCTTCGGGAATTCTCAACACTGTCTGTGCCAGCTGTTCTATTATGCAATAACCTGCATTGTATTTAAAGTACTGTGCATTATATTTACTCCAAAGGAGAACAGATTGCAATATGCAGATTTGAAAAGTTTGTTAGAACTTACATTTTAAGGTCCATGAGCTACTGTATATATGTGTTATTATACTGTATGTGGTATAATCAGGAATCACACAGTGACTCCTGCTTTATTTGTGTTGCTGAAATGATCTGTTTGGTGATCTGAAAAGTGTTCACGCTAGTTCTCGACTCTGTTATAACATATTGGGAAATATGTAATTTCCTGATAATGTTTGGTGACATAATGTAAAGCCTTTTTCTCTACCATCCTGTCTGGGGGACACTGCTATACCTTAGGGTGCAAAGGTTGCTGCGTATTCAGCCGAATTCCGCCGTGAGGTCTGACTGGGACCCCAACCACTCCATAAGACATGCCAGACCAATTGCCACCCCTCTGTGAAGTTTTCATCCACATCCATTCAATGGAACTCCCAGAATAGGCTCCCGGGGTCAAAGTTTTGCCCAGCGTCCCCGGGTCAAAGTTTTGCCTAGCGTACAACCGGGACCTCAACCGCCTAGTATGTCTTCTGGGATTCGATATTACCACTCTGTGAAGTTTTCGTAAAAAATCCATCCAGTGTAAAACCCATAACAGGCTCCCCGAGTCAAAGTTATGCCCAGCGTACACCAATGGGAGGTCCAACCGGGACCTCAACCCCCCTAAAACCTGGCCAGGATCCAACTGGACCACCTCGTGTTGGTTTTATCCCAATCACATTCACCAGACACACAAATTCATTTTATATATAAGAGAGTGCTCGTAGTGTAATAGATTTAAATACCAACTTCTTAGCTAATAAATAAATATTCTGCGTATTTCTTCTAAAATGGAGTGGTGCTTGTGTGATAGAATAACCACTTTGGGGATAGTACATAATTCCAGTTTTTAGGACACTTTCTGTGGTCTTCACATCTGTAACACAGCCCAGTACCAAACAAATTGTGAAATATGAACTGAACAGGAATCTTTTACAAACACCACTCCAGACTTTTATAAAATTTGAAGTTACCTCATTGGTGCTGTGCTGTGTTACAGAAAGATTGGGGTGGCTGCTAAGCCACAATCATAGCCAGGGTTGCACCCTTTCCATCTGGAATTGGACCATTGTGACTACAGATGTCACCCTGCAGGAATCAAGAGCAGTGATGCTAAACCTTTATCTCCAGGAGCTTGGGTGCTCATGCTCTGAGCTCAGTCATTCTTCTGGGAAAACCCCTAGGTATCCAGTCCGACAACGTCATGGTCATAGCATACATGTACAACCAAGTGACTTGACCATGGAGGAAGCAGCCAGGATATTCCGCTCGGCAGAGTAGTACATCTTGTTGATATCAGCAGTCTTCATCCCAGTGGGAGGGAACTGTGAAGTTGATATTCTAAGTCACACTGCCATTCATCCCAAGAAGTGTCAACTTGATGGTCTTTTCCGTAAATCATGCTTGTGCAATACTGTGTGAGAATTTGGAAGCTGCAGACAGTGCTAGTGGACACAATGAGTCAATGGGAATACTGACTGGGTTATATTTTCCCGCTGTTCCCCATGCTTTATTGGGTACATCTCGAGACAGTAGCGGCTTCCACTAATTCTGGTGGCTCCAGATTGGCCATGAAAATCATGGTATGCCAAGATCTTAAGCCTGGCGACAGGATCACCAAGGGGTAAATTTACGAAGATGAGAGTTTTTAGAAATGTAGATGTTGCCCATAGCAACCAATCAGATTCTACTTAACATTTAACTAGCACCTTCTCGAAGATAATAGCTACAATCATTTCTAAAAACTATCATCTTAGTAAATTTACCCCTTAAGTCAGGACCTTTGTTTTATCAAGACCTAATTTGATTGGCTTTATGGTATGGCCATTATTCCGTGGGCTATGGGGTTTCAGGAGCAGTTCATTCAGACTACAAAATTTCTCTAGAAGGCGAGAAAAATGTCTTCCAAAAACTATCATTGGGTGTGGAAGATTTACAGTTCTTGGTGTGAAAAGAAAAAGGTTCCCACTACTTCATTCAAATAGGCATGTCTCTTGTCATCTTGCAAGATGGTCTAAACAGTGGCTTGAATCTGGCCTCACTTCAGTTTCAGGCTAAAAGAAATTGGCCAGCATTCCTGCAGTGGAGGTTTTCCTTCAGAGGGTTCTTCATGTTTAAATACCTCATGTCTGATTTGTTGGCTATTGCCTCTGCAAGACGGATGTCTTAATTGGCTGCCTTGTTTGTAGGTCTCTGTACCTTGTCTTTCATAAGAACCGAGCTGTCTAAAGTTCCAGACTTTCTTTATAACCCAAAGTTGTTTCCAGATTCAATCTTAAACAGAATATTGTTTTCTCTGCTCTGGATCTAGATCTCTGTTCAGGAAGTAGTAGCTTTCTCCAAATCCTTGATGTGATTGAGCATATGCCGACCGATGTTTATAGGTTCTTCTTTCAGGAAGTCTGATATCCTTCTGGTGCTTTAAGATGCACACAAGGAAATCGCCAATGACAAAGCACAGCTGCCATCTGACAAGTATTTTTTCAGATAAGGCTTTCCTAATAACATTGTGGCTCACTCTGCCAAATCAGAGATCACCTGGAGCATTTGTGCAAAAGCAGCCAGCTGGTCATTCATCCATACTGTTATGAAGTTTTTACTAATTCAGTATTTTTGTGCAAATTTCTTGCATGCAGCTTTGTTTCAGCCTACTCATCTAGGGAGCCAATTTAGAATTTCCCTAGACTGAAAGAAAACGGGTTTTCACCATTAAATCCATTTTTCTGAATCCATCTAGGAAGCACTGCATTCCCATCCCCTTCTGTCTCTCTGATTGTCTGAGTGTTGTTCTGCTTTAGTGTTTAGTTCTAGTCTTTCCTTAGGACTTTGTTAATTATAACCTGAAGGCTGATTGGTGGAAAGGTATAGGAAGAAATGGCAGCAAACAAGTTCGCAGAACTGCCTACTCCTGGACACAGTGACTTCTAAACCTCAAGATTTAGCAGTTTCACCAAAGAAGGTTTCAGAGAACTGGATTTAATGGTACCCAAACCTCTTTTTTTTTTTTGTAAAGCCAAAGGCCACACACCTTCTGAATGATCATTGGCTAGGGATACATTCAAGATTGCAATGGTATATACAACTCTAAAATTCATTGTTTAAAATATATGCTTGTTTTTGTTCTTCTTAATTTGCTGTAAGTCATCTATTCCTGGTATCGTGATTGGCTTGCTTCATTTTAATGGACATTGTCAATCTAGTGGTTAATTGTTTTGATTCATTGATCATTGTAAATTAATTGGTTGCATGCATTATACATCTCTGTGTCCCTGATTGGTAGTTCTTCTATGTTAGGATTATAAAAGAACTGAACATTCACTGTCAGACCATCCCCCTAACAAAGTCCTGTGTGCTGAAACTTCTAGGATCAAGGCCTGGCCATTCACACTTAATTAATCATCATTCCACAATGACATTGATGCAGCAGGAGTAGCGTGCTATGTTTTTGAAGCAAGGAGTGCTGATTTATAATTTAATCAATTTGATCTGTGTTCAGTTGAATATTGCATAGCAAAGTACACTTATACCAGACTAGCGGTTTATAGTTTTTTCTCTGTTATCTATGCCTTTTTAGATATAGTTTTTTTTTTAAAAAAAAGTCATTTGTGAAATTCATTTCTACATCAGGACCGCGAAGCAGGATGTAGATGATGAATATGGTATGCAGGCAGATGCCCGCCAGTCTCAGTCCTACTATGGAGTAGCTCATGCAGTCACAGAGAGGGTGGAGAAGCAATCAACACTTCTTATCAATGGTAGCCTTAAACATTACCAGGTATGTTATGTTCTGTCCTGTACTAGTATGTTATTCCTATTACTGCTACTGATTTATGTGGTGAACCTAAAGAGATGCACAGGCAGTTAGTGCAAACATTACATCATTTACTATCAGAATGGATTATAGGCAAAATAATTAGCAAACTGCCTGCGCGGTTGACCTTAAAGATTCAATAAATGTTGATTAGCATATAGTAACTATCATAAATTATACAAAATGTTTAAAAAATTTTAAACTACATATAGTCTCCCTAATCCTAATAGTGACATGTCAGGAGGCCATGTCTGCACCCTCTGGAATTGTCTCTACAATCTACATTTGATTTAAAAATAATGAAGATGAAGTCTCTACCCTCTTCTGCACTTTTACTCTGTTTCCACAGAAATCAGTAATTCGTTGTCTTTTATGTTGAACCCATCTTTAATTAAAATGTGTAAAATTCTCTCTCCACTGGTATGTTTCCACCTTTTTTCAAGCACATGGTAATCACTAAAATAATCATAATAATTTGGACTATTTCTCAACTCCCATGCCCCTACAAGCTTTCAGGAGTCAACCTATACTCTCTTCACATGATATCTCCCCTCCCTCAACCTCTTGGACCCTCTTTAGAAAGGGGCTTTTGTTCCCAACACACCACAGAGATGGCACCAACTAAGCTACTCAGTGGTTTGCTTATTGCTAAATCTAAAGTACTGTACTTGCTTTTAATACTCCTATTCCTCTCTGCTGCATTTGACACTGTCGAACACTCATTTCTTCTATAAATTCTGTATAATTTAGGTCAATAGTACTCTGTTCTATCCAGGTTGTCTTCATATAAAACTTATTTTTCTGGATCGAACTCTTATCCAAGTCCTCTATCAGTTAGATTACCACAGGGTTCAGTCCTAGGCCATCTGTTCTCTCTATAAATGTTCCTTTTGGATTTAAGTTACCTCACTATGGGGCCGATTCTGAGTTGGACGTATAGGTCTTTATGCTAATGCCGCAGCTAGTTCTGACCATCGGCTATAATCCATCTCTCTGCGTCTTCAGACGCACCAGCACTAGGACAGGTGCAATTTCTCTGTCTGAACACGGCATCCTGTGTCAGTAAAGCTGTGTCTTTAGACGCAGTCTCTGTCAGCGACATGCCCAAGTCAGGCAAGCCATTATTCCGTTACCTTCAAAGAACACCCACTGAAATGCACAGCTCTTGCATACAAAATTGTACTGCGTCTCCGTGCGGTAAACATCGGGATGCGTAGTGCCAACTGTGTGCATATTGGCATGCATGCATCTCTGAATCAGGCCCTATGTATATAACTCCCAAATGTATCTATCCTCTATGGATCTTTCACCGTCGTTCTTTCAATTTGTATGTACTCTTCAAATTTAATCTTTCTTTCTCAGGAACTGAATTAATAATTTAACATCAATAATATTTAAAAGAAATATGGGGTACAGAAAAAAAAACTGAGGGGAAAAAAAACAGTGGGGGTACATATGAGAATCCAAAATATCATATAAATAAAGAATAACCTAGCGATCACAGTAAATGAAGAGGAGGCAGCCTCATTTAGACATATACGATAGGATGTAATATAAACCAATTTCCACTGAGCGTCTAAGATAGAGTGGCCCAAGTCGAGTTCCCGACGAGTCTGAGAAGGGGACTTCACACACTGTTGCAATTGTAGTCGAAGGTTATACCAGTATGAAATGTCTCCTCGACCTCTACTAGATTTTAAACGGAAAATCAAGTCCCTTGGTAGTACACCCACCGACCCAGAAAGTTTATTAATACTCTTAAACCAGTGACTAATCTGATAGTATTGGTATAAGACTGTGGGTGGGAGAGAGTAGCGACTTTGCAAACTGGAAAATGGTAGCAAAATGCCCCCTTCCAAAAGATCACCTAGGGTTGTAACCCCACTGAATTAATAATTTAGTTTCCAGTTAATAGAAGCAGCTTGCTTTATATATGTTTTGCTTTACAAGACAATAAAAATAACCCCTAGAGCTTTCTGCTCAACTTTAATCCTTGTCAAAGAACTGTCCTTTGTTCCCCAAATTCATTCTGTTCAAATCCTGTTTTATGCATTGAAGCAACACCTCCAGAATGTGCATGGATCTCACACAAGGCACTGCCAAACTTTTAATTATGCTGTAGCCATCTATCCCATTGACTATCTTACCAGTATTTCCCTAATCAGACCTTCACCTCTGAAATCACTTTTGAACAAAGCAACTATACTATTTTACCTCAGCAGTCTACTCCTGCTCCATTATATTAGCCTCTTTACAGAATGAAAAACTTCTACATTAACATATAAAGCCATTTAGAATACTGCATTAACATATACAGTAGATCTCTTCACTTGCATCAAAGTATATCCTCACTCAATCCCTCTGCTCTGCACCTCACTCATTGCCTCTATTACTGGTTTTGGGACTTAGGCTCCACTCGCTCTGAGGAATTCCCTCCTTCATACAACATCTCTTTCCCCTAGCCTCCAAGCCCTTGAGCATTTTCAGAAACTCCCCTAATCAGTGCACCTTATCTTCTTAATTTCCCTAAATTATTCTTTCTATACTGAAACATTGCTGTGTGTCTGGATCATATAGTCTCACTAAGCGAGTTTCTCCACTGCAGCTGGCAAGACCAGTATTGCCTTTATGGCAGTTTACCTTATGTATTAAATTAATTTTGCCCTGTGAGTTTGCAACCAGGGCCCTTTTTTACTTTTTTTTTATATAATACCCAATTTTGCTTTATTACAGTTTCCAATTATAAAGCGTTGCAGAGTAAGTTGGCGCTATTTAAATAAATATTTATCTATAAGCTACAGTTCCAGCTCAGGTAATTAAAATATTGTACACTTAAGTTTTAAAGCATTTGTTTTTCTCAAAGTATAGAGAGGATTATTTAGCTTGTTTTAAATAGATCAGTAGAAAATATTTATTGTCAGATGTGCAGATTTTTATCTTTGTTTTGCTTGGTAATTCAGGTCCAGGGCTTGGAATGGATGGTTTCTCTCTATAACAACAACTTAAATGGAATCCTTGCTGATGAAATGGGTCTTGGAAAGACTATTCAGACTATTGCACTCATAACCTATCTCATGGAGCACAAAAGACTTAATGGCCCCTATCTTATTATTGTTCCACTCTCGTAAGTAGAACATTTGTTTCCCTTACTGCATTGTTTTGAAATGTTTAAGTCACTTAGCATATAATAGGATGAGCTTAATGGTTAAACATCTTTGGGGAGAAGTATAAGCAACTTTTGAGATATATTTGTCTTAATTGACTGGATCTTGCCCTTTTTTATACTCCTGTTTTCTGTTTTTCTTTTTTTCGTTGGGTAAAACACAGATAACCCTATTTAAAAATGATTGCTTGATGAACTCAAACAAGTCATCTCTCATTTCTCTTTATAATTTGGTCACTTGGGTGGTGATCTAGTAATATGCATCAATGATATGTTTTTTGTTTTCTGCAGTTAGCATCACAGCTAAAGAAATATTTGTTTGGCTGCAGAAATACTTCTGTTCATATGTTTTTATTAGGTATCTATTTTTTAGTTTAACAAAAAATTGAAAGCAACTGCGCTAAGAATTGTTATATGTACTGTATGTATACATTCGCCGAATTATGTGCTTATTATCAAATAATGTGCTTGACAAAAACCTTTTTATGCCTTCACTTTTCCATGGTGGTAATTGCAAAACAAAAGCATCCCGCTGTGATCGCGCTGAGCAAACTAAATTATGGGTCCCTGGACTCCTCACTTTAAAAGATTTGGGTCCTACACCACTGTTTCTGTTTCCCACCACACATTATGGAGGGGGGGGGGGGTTAAGGCAGGCAGCAGTTTGGACAGTGCTGGGGGTACAGGCAGGGAGAAGTTGGGGCAGAGCTTAGGGCTAGAGAGGAGTAATGTCAGGCAGAGCTAGGGGTAGGGAAGGGTAAGTGCAGACAGCAGTTGCAACATTGCTGGGGGGTAAGGAAGGAGCTAGGGGCAGGCAGTATTGGGGGTAGCGGACAGGGCAATGGTAGAGAACAGTTGGGGCAGTGGTTACCGCCTTCCTCCTGCTGGTAGCCCTCCGGCCGGGTCACTGTTGTCCGCCTGCAGCTCCCTCCCGTCCCATGCAGGGTCCATCTGAGGGCCGGCTCCAGCTATACTAGCACCCTGTGCAATCAATTATTAAGCTCACCCCCAAATATATCCATGATGAATACTTTTATTATTGTTGGTAGTATTGTATTTATTATAGAAAAAACACACACACAACCATTGGCCCCCACAGGGAATGAAAACAAGCACAGCATGCTCAGGATATAAACAATAGCATTAAATGAACAGTAAAGTCATAGGGTGAAGCAGGTGAGAACAACCAATGTGGCATATTGAGAGTGATGCCTACACAAGTAATAGCAACCCAACAACAGAGTAGTATAGTAAATTGTAAATGGTCCAGACAGAGAGCAGGCCAAGCTAGCAGTGATAAAACAGCCCCACTGGAGGTTCTGGGCAAAACAATGTCCACATGTAGAATGCAGTGGGGACCAAAGAAAAGGACCCCCCCTGACAAGTGACAAAGAAAGGGGTAAAACTAAATAGAAGACAAAGGGGGACAACACACTGGGGAAATGTAGGTATAAAGAGGGATGGGAGGGGGACAATTAGCAGAGGAAAAAAAATCAGAACAGAGGGGACTGCAGAGGCATTTCCAAAACCATGAGCTGAGGAGGGAGCAGTCCAATAATGCCGATACCGGATAAGCAAGAGCGAGGGCGTCCACTGCCCCCCCAACCCAGTGGCTGTAGAAAAGGGGAGTAGCAGTCAGACTTACCACACCAGTGACCAGCATCCCAGCAAAAGGCACAAGGAGAAAGCAGGAGCAGGCTCCGGAGTGCACCTCCACGGAGAGAATGGTGGTCATGGAGACAGGTGCAGGGGCAAGCCATCACGGGTGGGGACCGCCTCAGCTGCTAACGCCACAGCACATTCAGATAAGCAGATTCAGATAAGTTCAGAGACGGGAACGCCAGCTTATGAGCCATGGAGCCTCCCGGTTCCGGCAGGGGAAAGTAACATAGCCACAGCAGGAGACTACTAACGTCAATCAGAGCAGGGGGCAGGATCGAGACTCCCAACGGGTCACTGCATAATCTTCTGCCTTCTGGAGACTGAGCAGGCTGGCGGGCTATGAGGAAGGAAGGCTGTGACAGGCTGCATTTAGATCAGACGCTGCCGGCAGCGATTGGCTGAGGAGATGCTGCTGGCAACTATTGGTTAAGTAGACACGACCGATTTGTTGAGAAAACGCCACTGGCAACCATAGGCTGCTGCTGCCGCACTGCCCACACCGCATCCTGCGGGACCCGATCAATTTTAAAAGCTGGGTCCTCAACTTCCTGTATCGCGTAAAAATGCGCTATAGCACTTATTTTGCAATCACGGTCCTGTGATCCTTTCCGTTCTAGGGTCAATTATTTTGAAAGAAATTCTTACGTTTTCCTTATTTTGCCTTCCTGCTTTTAAATTTATTGTTTGTTCTTCCCTAGGACATTATCCAACTGGCAGTATGAGTTTGATAAATGGGCTCCATCTGTGGTGAAAATTGCTTACAAGGTGTGTAGTGTTTGTATGGAGCTTTAGTGTCTGTGTACCTTTTTGTTCTTCTCCAAAAATCTAAATAATATTACTGTGTGTGCTGCAATGCAAGCTAACCATTCTAAGGAGACCGCAATAAAGACTAATTACTTTCAGATGAAAAAAGCTGCACAAAATGGTTTATCATCACATCCAATATATTTGATGAGAGCAATAATAGTTATGACTCTTGTATGCCGTTTTGTGTGATGGGTAGATTGGATTTATGTTTTGGAAAGGCCCACCTGCTTCCCTGAAATGTCACAGCTGAGCACCTTTGAGAAGTGTGATGACTTTTTTGTTCTTCAGCAATTGTTTTCAGAGGCTGTTTTTTCAGTGTTCTTTTCATATTTGGTTATGCACACTTCATGCTAAGGATACCCAGTGGGTAAAGCATTGACTTAGAAGGATGAACTGTAAATCCAGTTCTCAGAAATCATTAAAGATATCAAGATATAAGTGATTGTATAATATCACTAAGGAGGCGATTCAAAAGTCTTGCTTGATTTATTCACCATCTAAGTGAAGTTGGCGCAAATATAGTACTTTTAAATACTTTTTTGACAATTTTGTTTTTATTTTGTTTGGGCATATTTTTTTTTCAGCCTGGCAGCCCTTTGGGTAGGGTTTTATGATGGCTGCAGGCTAAATGTAAAAATTTACCTGAAACAGAATTTCTTAAATGTGAGCAATTTGTGTATAAAATGCAACATCAGTTTGTTGAAAGGGAGTGCTCTTGAGCTTTCTGCAGCATACACATGAGTGAATGTATAGTACAGTAGTCTACACCCAGTCAGGGAATGCAACCTACTCTCCAGGCCTTTCTTGCCACTGTCTGCTAACAGTAGCTTTGCTCGGCCACCAGATCTTAAGGTGCGTACACACGGAACGATATACCTTAACGATATGAACGATAACTATATCATTTAACGATATATCGTTCTGTGTGTATACAGTGAGCGACTAACGATGCGTGCGTCCCGCTGGACGATGATAATATCGTCCATCGGGCATGCATACAGGCCAATCTGGATGATATTGTTAATTTCCCATAGGGGTTTGCGATCGTTGGTCATTCATCGTTGGCGATATCTTTGGTGTGTGGATGAACAATTTTGTTTATCCAGCGCACCAGGAATTTCAAGGGAGATCGTTCAGCGATATCGTTCGCTGAACAGATCGTCCCGTGTGTACCCAGCATTTACACTCCTGCTATTTGTCTAATGTAAAAATGTTTACGGTTTATATTAATAGGAGTTAGAATGTATTTTAAAACGTGTTTCTAATGAGAAAAAAAACACACTGAACTTTAGTGGTGCAATGAGTTCTGGGACAACTGCTCTTCTGGGTCACAAGAACTGGAATGCTTGGAAGGGCAAAGCATCATGTAGCCAATTCACTATATCCCCAACGAGCAATGATATCTAGTCTGAGTCACATACAAGATATGTGATTCAACTTGAATTGCTTAAAGGGGCAGGGGGCTAAATTACCCCCTGCCATTCTTGTGCATAAACTGTATTCCTCTGAGTCACTACCCCACAGCAGTGTTCTTTATGGAGGGGCACGGGGGCAGGGCACCTGGCCAGCGTCCTCAAAAAGGGGCTTAGGCACTCAAAAGGGGCATGTCCTTGAGAGTAGCTCCCTTTACATCACTGTGGGGGCATGCCCAGCACTCATGGATATGCTGGGCAGCCCACAAACTCCCTGCAGTGACACAACATCCAAAAGTAAGGGTTTACAGGTGCCTTATGGAATTTTCTACTGAATTTTGGGTATAGCACCATTGATATTCATGTTTGTTGGGGCAGGTTTGTAACTTCCGGACATTGGAAGCCCCTTAGAACAATGTAATCCTTGTCCGTCACCAGTAAATCTTCAGATAATCACCTAGGAAATAGAGAATACCAGTGGTCTAGTGGTTTGTTTTTGAATGTTATTTTGGTAGGCCCTCACTAACAGGGGTCTCACAGAGAGAAGCAGCTGACTTGTACCTATCACAGAAAAGAGCAGTGTGTACATTCTAGGTTCGGCCGCACACCGTAGAAAGTGCACTTTCGTACGAGCCAGAATAGGGGGCGTGGCCACAAGCAAAGTGGCTATGTCCTCACTCTTGGGGGCGTTCCCAGCACTTGGACATACTGGGCTGCCCCCAAGCTGTCCCCTCGCTGTGAATAGATGCAGTGCGCAACAAGGTGGCACAAAAAGTGCACAGGCAATGAGAGTGATATGTAGGCAAATAAGAGTCAGACTACCTCAGCCGGCAAGAGCTACATCCAGGGGAATTGTCCATCCATCCGCAGGTCTTTCAGCTGTTGGTGGACCAGTGTGGTCAATTGGATGACACCATAGTGGCTTCCAGTCTGATCCACAAGGTGGAGAGGTCTGCTTAGGGACCTGAGACCTGTGGGTGTTTTTGATAGACGTCATGGTGGTACCATGGAATTACCCTTTAATTTATATTTTCCCTCTGGTATTAATGCTACAAAGGTGCTAAAAAGGATGGGTCTGTGTCATTCTGGTGGCTCCAGATTGCTCTTCTCAGCATGGTGGAGGATCCACTGTGACACCTTCCACTGAGACCAAACTTTCTCATTCATGGACCTTTTCAGCACCTTGACTTGCCTGGTTGACTTTAAAGGTGTGGCTACTGCAGCAACCATCCTGATAGCAAAAAGGTTCTTGATGCTGTTATGCAGATGATGATGATGATGATGATGCATGCCAGAAAACCAGTATCTGCCACAGTATATCATTGAGTTTGGAAAATTAACATTCTGTGGTGTTGTAGAGCAGTGTTTCCCAAACTCATTCATCAGGGAACATTAACAGTTCATGTTTGTCAGGTTCTTCACAGAATCACAAGTGAAATAATTAGCTCCGTCTGTGGATCTTTTAAAAAGTGTCAGCCAGTAATAAATATACCTGCCATGCACTGCTGGTGCTCCCTCCCTGCCATGCACTGCTGGTGCTCCCTCCCTGCCATGCACTGCTGGTGCTCCCTCCCTGCCATGCACTGCTGGTGCTCCCTCCCTGCCATGCACTGCTGGTGCTCCCTCCCTGCCATGCACTGCTGGTGCTCCCTCCCTGCCATGCACTGCTGGTGCTCCCTCCCTGCCATGCACTGCTGGTGCTCCCTCCCTGCCATGCACTGCTGGTGCTCCCTCCCTGCCATGCACTGCTGGTGCTCCCTCCCTGCCATGCACTGCTGGTGCTCCCTCCCTGC
Organism: Taudactylus pleione; assembly: GCA_031769625.1. Classification (NCBI taxonomy): domain Eukaryota; kingdom Metazoa; phylum Chordata; class Amphibia; order Anura; family Myobatrachidae; genus Taudactylus; species Taudactylus pleione. The sequence goes on along the minus strand of JAUIMM010000189.1, from coordinate 4,910,576 downwards.
CATGCACTGCTGGTGCTCCCTCCCTGCCATGCACTGCTGGTGCTCCCTGAGGAATGCATTTGGGAAACACTGTTGGAGAGGTTGGAGTTTTTCACACTTTCATCTTTCCAGACTGCTGGTTTAAGACTTAATGCTTTGAAAGTGCAAATTTCTGCTCACTGGTGCCTTATCCAAAATAAATTGGCTTCTATTATTTGGAAGTAGAAGAAATGACTTGCTATATCTTCAGCTAGGAGGGTGTCCATGCTCAGAGTCCTTTCCTGTTGGTCATCCTTCTTTGTTTTATACAGGCCTGTCTTGAGGGCTAAGACCTTGTTTCAACTAAAAGTTCTTTCCCGATTTCATATGACCCAAGAAATAGTTGTTTCCTGCCTTAACTCAAAAAGTTCATTCACATGTAGAGTGCTTCCTTCAGACTTTGAATGTAGTGAAAAATCAAGAGTCAAAAATCCTATATTCAAAGGACCAAGGAGATACAACTTTTTGACAATCTCTTTGTTCTTTATAATTTCCAATCTATTGCCCACTGGATTAAAACTGTAATGCATCAAGTGTATACCACATCAAGTACATGAGAATATTGGAGATCACTCTGCTAGGCTCATGGAAACTTTGCGGGCAGCAAGGAAATGGAGCTTTTAACACCTTGACGTCAAGTAACATAAGCTTTGGGTGAAAGGTCCTTTGCGCAGCTCAGTAGTGTTCCCTCCCATAAGGACAGCCTTGGGACACCACCAGAGGCTTCAGTTTTCCCCATGAAATGAGAGTACAGGATTTTTACTTTTACTGTTAAATCCTTTTCTCTAAATTCCATGGGAGACGCTATATGTCTTCCCTCACACCCCTGGTTTGGTTGTTAGGTCTGTTTGCACTGTGTTTTGTACTACATTGTAAAAGTAACGTCTCTACTCCTAATTGATGCTCAGCCACTGTCCTTGGGCTTTAATTACAAACCTAGGTGTTGTTCACCAATAGAGGGGAAAAGAAAAAGCTGTGGCAAATTTTTTTTTTTTTTTTTTTTAAATGCCCAGACTCATTGTGCCACCATATATACCCCAGAGTTTCCAATGTCGTCCTTGTTGTTGTTTTTTACTTTTTTTTTTTTTTTTTTTTTGCGTTTTCTTAATACATAATTTTTTATAAAAAAAAACAAACATGATTTATTAAAGCTTAAATAAGAACATTGACAGTGTTATCATGGATGGTCCTTGTTCGTGTAAACAGACATAGAAAAAGATCAGGTTAATCATGCAGAAGATAAAAATAAAAGTGAATTGTTTTAATGAGTAAGCTATATTTTGCCTTTATTGTTTCCACACACTGTATGAAATCTTTATTTCGTAAATCTGACTCTTGTAAAATCGTGCTACCATATTATCAATGGTGTGATGTCTAGCCTTGTCTCATAATTTTAGGGAACACCTGCCATGAGACGCTCTCTGGTCCCTCAACTCCGCTCTGGAAAATTTAATGTCCTCTTGACAACCTATGAGTACATTATAAAAGACAAGCACATCCTTGCAAAGGTATTTTTTACTTTTTCTCCATTTTTATGTATGACATAGTTGTTTAACATTTAATTAAGACGAAACCATAGAACACTTTATCGTTCGCTCAGTCTAGACTTAGACTTTTTGTTTCTGCACTGTTGTTTGGAACATGTTTAGATTGTCTTATTGTATGTAATCTATTATTGATGCCACTGGTATCAAACGACTGCAGTGCAGACTTACTAATGCCAGCCGGCAATATTTAGTTTTGCTATAAAATGCATAATCCTTCCTACAGTAAGTATATTTTCTTCAGCCAGCATTCTGTTTACTCCTAGCCAGATATCTGATGCTGTTCACATTGGTAATTGCTGGTCTAGTCTATCCCAACATGTGATCAGTGGGAGCAATGTACTGCCCTAAGCAATAATGGCTGGCAAATGGAGACTGCAGCATTCTAAAGCTCCTAACTGCTCCTTCCTGATGATGATTACAGTTTACCCACTGCCACCTTGTTTTTGGTTAGATCTGCTTTGGATTATAATCTCATTAATGTATGAATCCGTGTTCAGGAGGATTTACTGATGCATTCAAATTATTTTATTTGAAGTTGTTGGCAAGTCCGCAGAGAGTTTGGCAAAGAACTGCATCGTGGGAAGGTCATGTGGGTAGCTGTCCAAATTATTCATGTACAAACGCTTTGTGCTAATTCCAGATAAAGTTTATTTATTGTTTTTAAAGTAAGTCTTCTGTTCTTCTAACAGTCTTCTCTCTAGATAATTAAGAACATACAATATAATGCACTGCCCCTTGAGTAACATTGCTCCTTATATTGTATCACCATTGCTTATTTGACAAATATTTGTCAAATAAACACTGTCTCAGCAGCTTATTGGGAAAAAATAAAACGTTTTGTTGTGTATAATAAGCTACGAAAACTGTGTTATGGTTAAAAAGACTATATAGATTATTTAACAAATGTTCTGAATTATGGTGGATATTTCTAAAAGCTGTGCAGGATGTATTGCCAATGGAGACCAATAAGATTTTCATTGGCACTTTTCTGGCACTGTTCAGAAAATGGGATGTCTGGTTACTGTACATATGTCTCCTACTAGACTTACAGGGGTATTCAATATGGGTGCGATAACATCGTTTTTGCATTAATATCGGAGGTATGACGTCATTATCGCAGGTTTTACTTTTACACCGTATTCAATTTCAAAGACTTATCGCAGTTTTGAAAAGTCTTTGATAAAAAACGGGGATAACTTTTCACCATTGAATAGGTGTCGAAAAAAAGTGCAGAATTGGGGCTATTTTTTTTAAGCCTGCACCCCTGGGAATGACATTTAAAAAAGAACTGTGTCAAAAAAAGTAAAAAAAAAAAATAGGGACACCCCAAAAAATAATTTTAAAAATTGGGGTGAGAAAAAAAAAATAGGAAAAAATTGTTTAACAATAGGGAAATAGGTTCAGGGCTATTCTGCAAGTATGCGGCAGATGTTTTCTAGAATAGAATTATAGCGGCAGGTGCACAAATGCAGAATTTAAAAAAAAAAATACTTTAGGGACTTAAAAATATGCTAGCACCCATTTTCATGTACTCCAAATTTGATGGGACCACTTAAAAAAACGAAAAAAAATAACCTAAGTGCTCTTCTGCATCACTTCAATGTCGGGAAAAAAACAACTGCTGCGGCTATTTAAATCACCGACTTTCAATTAAAGGCTAAAACGGGGGTACCCATAGTGTTCCCCCATGTTTTTACAACTTTCGGGGGGTCTTACAATTATTTTAAGGAAAAATTCGTAACTTTACGCAAATCCAACTTCGGAGTTTCCCGTTTTCGTTAATTTCATATTGAATACGAGGATAAGCGGGAGCGCGCACCATACCTTAACGCAGAAAAAAACTCTGATATGAAACGGTAACTTCGACAGTGAAGTTAACGTTTCATATTGAATACCCCTCTTAGCCTCAATATGTCATGTGTCTTTTTCATCGGAAAATGCATTTTGGTCACAAGCTGAAAATGAGTTCTAGGCCTAAACTGATGCAACAATCTGCTTCCTTGAGACTACCTTGATTGATTTGATATGCGACACTTGTATGTCTGTGTACAACTGAATCTGTATACGAAGTACAGCGGAACGGTGTGGTAAAAAGCAGTGGCCACTGCATTATAGCACTTCATACTCAGTTTCAGACTCCTTTGCACACAGATACACAAGCATTGCTTATCAAATGAATCAAGGCAGTCTCAGGAAGCAGATTGTTGCATTTGTTGAGGCCAAAGACCCATTTTCTGGAGAAACTTAAAAAATATGCAATGCAAACCGAGTCACATGGGAACTGGCTTCCCGAGAAGGGCTGTTTGGCTTGACTGCATCAATAGTTTATAAGAACACATCCGTAGGTTGCAGAACAGTTTTTCCTGTTGCCCGTGGAAGCTTTCATAAATGTGTGTAAATGCAGTGACATATGTAAGGCTTCCCTTGCCATGTTTTTAGATACGATGGAAGTACATGATTGTGGATGAAGGGCATCGGATGAAAAATCACCACTGCAAGTTAACGCAAGTGTTGAACACGCATTATGTGGCTCCAAGACGTATACTGCTAACAGGAACTCCGCTCCAGAACAAATTGCCGGAGCTCTGGGCTTTGCTGAATTTTCTTTTGCCTACCATCTTCAAAAGCTGCAGCACGTTTGAGCAATGGTTCAATGCTCCATTTGCCATGACCGGAGAGCGGGTAATGTTTCAATGTCCCCGGTGGTTATTTTTTCCACCCAAGAACCAGAAAAACAAAAATGCAACTTAGCACAGAAATTCTGAATTCTAAAATGGTATAACAATTTCAAGGTATAAATTGAGTTAGATACTGCTAGTACTATAGTGCAAATTTGGGTAAACACTAGCCTGCATGTTAAATTGATCATTCTATATTCTCATTTTAATTTCTATTGCATAGACCCAGTACATTATTTTACTAAACCAGATGCCAGCAGCTCTCATTTTAACTCAGTAGTTTGCTGATTTTTATGTACAATATCTATCCCCTGCAAAATTCCATTATTTATTAACCCTTTTAATTTAGTTTATCTAAACGATATGAGAGGTAGGGACGACTTGGATGTAAGATAAATGTTTTTGCCAATTATATTGCTCATTTTAACTATGGTAGCAGATATGTATGTCAGTATGTGGTGTTCTTCTAGCAAGTTGAGTATTCACTGATTTGTTAACTTTATAATATCAGAGTGCATTCTTAGTGTTTAGTGAAGGAAAACGGTGTAATACAACAGAAAACTATTTCCTGTTTCAAGTTAAGGTGTACTTGAGTATATAGTCATTGTTTATGGGAAACCTTTTTTATTGGTGTGCCAGTTTTTAATGGTACAGTTTTCAAGTTTGTCTTAAATTTTCCAAGAACATGAAAGAGCTCCTTGTATGGGTAATTTTGTATTGCACTTTCCTTTCTAGGTAGGTTTCTATCTTTGGCAGAACACATGTGCCACCAATTTAAGTACATAGTATAATGTTCTACAACGCGTTCTCCTTGGTCATATCTAAAAATTAAATGTACAGTTTGCAATTAACAAAATAAAACTTGTATAAAAATGAAGTTCAGAGGGAAAACTTTGATTTGTGAAGTTTAATGGTATATGTTACTAAACGATTTTTTTTTAGTAATGTGCAATGCAAACGGCTTCATCGATACTAAGTATCCTTAGTATAAACATTACTGCTCAGTGAAGACTAGCAACTTTTCTGCTATTTTTAACTATGCACAATCTTCCATTATAGATTATTAGGGAGAATTTATTTATAAGCAATTAACTATTGTAATAGCAATATAGGTTTGTTTTTTTTACAAGAAGGATATATAGATTTATTCTTATGCTTTTTAGCTAATCTTAATGTCTTATTTTTATCATACACGGGGGTTAAACATACTATAGATCAAGATTTCAAGTCCTTACTGACCAGTATAGATTTAAAGCCCTTAATGCAATTGTTAACCTCTGTGGTAATTCATTTCTCCCCCTCACCATCCTATGTACTCACATTTCTCCCACCCTCACCGTCCTATGTAGTGACATATTTCTCCCCCTCACCATCCTATGTAGTGACACATTTGTCCCCCTCACCATCCTGTGTAGTGACACATTTGTCCCCCTCACCATCCTATGTAGTGACACATTTCTCCCCCTCACCATCCTATGTAGTGACACATTTCTCCCCCTCACCATCCTATGTAGTGACATATTTGTCCCCCTCACCATCCTATGTAGTGACATATTTGTCCCCCTCACCATCCTATGTAGTGACACATTTCTCCCCCTCACCATCCTATGTAGTGACACATTTCTCCCCCTCACCATCCTATGTAGTGACATATTTGTCCCCCTCACCATCCTATGTAGTGACATATTTGTCCCCCTCACCATCCTATGTAGTGACACATTTCTCCCCCTCACCATCCTATGTAGTGACACATTTCTCCCCCTCACCATCCTATGTAGTCACACATTTCTCCCCCTCACCATCCTATGTAGTGACATATTTGTCCCCCTCACCATCCTATGTAGTGACATATTTGTCCCCCTCACCATCCTATGTAGTGACATATTTGTCCCCCTCACCATCCTATGTAGTGACACATTTGTCCCCCTCACCATCCTATGTAGTGACACATTTCTCCCCCTCACCATCCTATGTAGTGACATATTTGTCCCCCTCACCATCCTATGTAGTGACATATTTGTCCCCCTCACCATCCTATGTAGTGACACATTTCCCCACCTCACCATCCTATGTAGTGACAGATTTCCCCCCCTCACCACCCTATATAGTGGCATATTTCTTCCCCTCACCACCCTATGTAGTGACATATTTCTCCCCCTCACCACCCTATGTAGCAGTGCTTCTCAATCTTCGTCCTCAAGACGCGCTAGGTTTTAAGGATATCCATGCTTGATCGAATAGTACTTTATTAGTGCCTATGATTTAACAATCTGTGCCAAAGTTATCCTTAAAACCTGTACTGTTAGTGTGTCTTGAGGACAGCGTTTGAGAAGCACTCCTCTGTTGCAACACATTTCTTCCCCTCCCCAACCTCTGTAATGTTACATTTCTTCCCATCCTCTGTAATAATGCATCCTCTCTCCTCCCTAGTATGAACACATTTTCCTTGAAATGTCTCACAAGTACTTCGTCTTCCAAGGCAAAGTACTTAGCCATGTCAAATTCTGGGACTTTAGGGGAAATTTATTTTACAATGTAAAGATCGTGTAAAGCAATTGTCAGATTCTAGCTATTGTTTGGGTTCTGGACTATAGATGGACAGTAAAAAGGTCGACAATGTCTAGATAGACACCAGATGTTAGACAGTCAATAGGTCGTCAGGGACAAAAGGTCAACAAGGTCAAAAGGTCACCACAAAAATGATCAACACATGCTTTTTTTTTTGTTAGGGTTAGGCACACCCTGACGGGTTAGGGTTAGGCACCAGGAGGGAGGTTTAGGGTTAGGCACTTACTGTAGGGTTAGGGTTCGGCACTAGAAGGGGACTGTTAGGGTCAGGCACCTACCCTGGCGGTTAGGCACCTGGCGGGAGAGTTAGGCACCAAGGGGAGGATTAGGGTTAGGGTGAAGATTAGGGTTAGAAAACAAAAAAAGATGTCGACCATTTTTTGCATCATTTGTACCCGCCGACCTTCTTACATGTCGACCTTTACTGCGTCAACCTTTTGTCCCTGTCAACCTATTGACTTCCTAACATCATTTGTCGATCTAGACACTGTTGACCTTTTTACTGTCTATCTCTTCTACCACGCCCTTATTGTTTATTTTTTACATTCTTTAAAATTGTAGCTAAAATTTGAATAGCTGTTGTGGACAAACACCTTCAATTGTTTTCTTTAGAAGATTTGACAAGCCTCCCCCTCAGTCTCTTCTGTGAGTGTTTCTGACTGCCAGACTAATCTTACCGGTGAAGGTCTGGTCTCCATTAGGTAGTGAGGAGGAAATTCTGCACTTCCCTGCACAAAGTTGGACAGATCTAGAGAAACATGACACGTTATGTCACAAATACTGTAATAGTTTTTCAGTACCAGTGTCCTGGGTCTCCCTGTTTTTGCACTGCTTCCCACGTGCCATATATAAAATAGACAAATTATTCCTACTGTATAGAACTACTGTATATTTGTTAATCTGATTTGGTCACATTTTTTTCTATGCTACATTAGCCTATATGTTTTAATTCCAGGAATGTATTGTTTTTGTTTGTGATGCTAGGTGGATTTAAATGAAGAAGAAACTATACTGATTATACGCCGTCTACATAAAGTGCTGCGTCCCTTCTTGTTGAGAAGGTTGAAGAAGGAAGTAGAGTCGCAGTTACCAGAAAAGGTTGGTTATGCTATTTATGTTGCAGTGATTGGCTCCTTTTACATGCATGGACCAATAACCAGCAAAGCTGAGAAGTAATTGCTCATGGCCAAGTTACAGAGGGAACTTACGCAAAACAGGTTTTGACAGTCAAATTAATCGATATGAAACTGATTATTAGCAATTACTTGCTCTGGTTATAAATCTAAAGCTATTTGTGCACTGATTTATGTTATCTGTATGCTTATGATTTGTATGTGTTATGCAAAAATAACTTGTTTATTTATTTCCTTTTTTGTTACTACTTGTTTGCAAACATTATATACCTTTCAATTATTTCAGGTTGAATATGTAGTTAAATGTGATATGTCAGCTCTCCAAAAGATTCTATATCGACACATGCAAGCAAAAGGGATTCTCCTCACTGATGGATCAGAAAAAGATAAGAAGGTACAGTATGTAAAATGCTGTCTCTGAATTGTTTGTGAGAGTGTGTTGGAGAATTTGCAAGTGCTTCTGTAAATTTATCATGATTTTATTTTAATGGTTGGTATCTCGCAACTTAAATAAATAGTCACAATTGTGAGCATAACAAGAGATTAGCAAAAGTCTACTATTGGAAATGGTCAATCTAAGCCAAGAAACTTCTGAGGTTATTATTTTAGTAGTATTAGGAGTTCTCCTTTCTATGTGAAACACTGGGTTTATACCAGAAGGCACGAGGAGCCTGTCCACTGCTGCTCCCTCTATAACCTGGTTAGCGGAAGCTAAACTCAATCGTCAATTTTCCGTTGGAGCTGGGTGCGAGTTTTGAGATTGTTTTGCGGCCACTTGTATATTTATGCATAATTTTTTTTATATTTGTTTTCCCCTTGAGACGCATGTACCCTGCTTTTGGGCTACATTAGGGGCAGACTGTGCAAATCTGAAGCTTCTCAATTGACCGCAGTCTGCTCCTGACGTGAGAGCATCTCCAGGAGACATGGCCACTACCGCCACGGGTTACTGCCCGGGATTCCCGAACCACTAAAGCCCCCTTGTATGCTCTTTCTGTCTCCTACCATGCACCTGAGATGGGGGTGCACTGTTCTCTGTTCCCGAACGAAACAGAGAGCAGTGCTCAATCCCTGGCACCTCAGAAGGGATATATATAATATCCTGGTGCTGGGGGCAATAGGGCCTAACACGCTTCATATCAGGGCAGCTTTTCTGAGCTGCTGTCAGGGTGCTACTTAGTGATGGCAGCCTTTAGTTCGCAAGATACTTGGAAGGAGGTACTGTTGGCCTTCCTCTTTTTGGCACTGTCCAATCAGATGAAGTCAGAAAATATTCTGCTCAGACACAAGCAGCCGCCGTTGACTGAAGCAACAGCAGCAGCACTTAAGGTGGGTACACTAGATCAGGGGTCTTCAAACTTGGTCCTCCAGATGCTGTGGAACTACACATCCCAGCATGCACTGCACATAGTTTTAGCATGCTGTTATATCAAAAAGGTGGCAGTGCATACTGGGATGTGTAGTTCCACAGCAGCTGGAGGGCCAAGTTTGAAGACCCCTGCACTAGATGATATGTCATCCGATCCTGGGGAGCCGGTGAACTAAGTTTTTTTTACTGAATGGCTACAAAACATTACTTTATATCACATTGATGCGACATTATAGTGATATCTTCTGGTAGCCACTTCATGTGTACATGAATAAGTCCTGCATTATTTACTTGGAAGACATTCCTTCTCCTAGCCCAGTGGTTTCCAAACTTTATTGAATCACGGCGCCCTAGTGCATCGGAATTGTTTTCACGACACCCCTAAGCCAAAAGTTTGTTATTGAGAATTTCAGAAAAATGTAGTAAAGTAGTACAGTGAAGTAAATTGTGGTTACCTGTCATCCTTAGGCTCAGTAATATAGTGGGGGACAGGTTTGAGCTTCTGTTTAACCACATATTACATTACATTGACCAGAAATAATTTTATTTGGTGGTGGACCCACCAACCTATGGCACCCCTGCAAGTATCCTGAGGTACCCCAGGGTGCCACCACTGTCCTAGCCATATCTTTGACTTTGAGATGTCTGAACTTGCAGCTCTTTCCTGCTGGTCCACATGTTTATTTTCCATGAAGACAGGGCTGTTTTAAGGACTACACCTTCCCTTCAATCTAAAGTGGTTTCCCGCTTAATATAAACCAGGAAATACTGGTTCCCGCTTTGCCTTGAGAATCTCATCTGGACCAGCAGGATGCTCTCCATTTGTTGGATGTAGTAAGAGCGCTTGAGGTTTAGTTCTTCACAATGGGGAGATCTGCCTCATGTATGATCATTTTATTTTGTATGACTTTCAAAAAAGGGTCTGACCAGTCTCTAAATTAACTAATAATAAATGGATCTCTGCTGTTATCAGTCAGTCTTACATTTCTACAGGAAAGGCTGTACCTAAGACTGTACATTCCCGCTCAGCAGGTTTGTTGGGGCTTCTTGTGTGGAGAGACATGGGGACTCTGCTGAATAGCTCTGCAGGGCATATCAGCCACCTGGTCTCTGATTTAGTATAGTTTTGGCATCTGTCCTCACCACTGACAGATGTAGGTAAGTATTACACATTGGAATGCATTTTATAGCATCAGACACTGAATGAAATTGTTGTAAAACATACAGAACTATTAGTATTAAGGTACTTGGTTAAAAATTGAATTTTATAAGCATGTTCTAAGTAACTTTGACGTCTCGTTAACTTTTAGGTTTAGAAGGGATCTTATGTATAGAAAGGAGGATGTGGCATATTACTTCTCTTAAAGACTTGATTTATGGTAAATTGGAATGGTATAAACCAGAGGTTTGCAAATTACTCCATTAGTCCACATTTTCAGTATATCCATGCTTGAGCACAGGTGAGTTAATTGCTACCTCAGTCAATTTAATTTAACCATCTGGACACAAGCATGGATAGCCTTAAAAACTGGACTGGAATGGCGGAGTTTGGGAACCTCTGGTATAAACCATGAAGGTAAATGATGCCAATACATGTCTTTGTACTTTCTGACAGGGCAAAGGTGGAGCAAAAACACTGATGAATACGATCATGCAGCTAAGAAAGATATGCAACCACCCATACATATTCCAGCATATTGAGGTAAGTCCGGCGGTTGTCATCAGTTACCAGTCAGGTAATCACTTTATACTAGTGAAAATTTAGGGGGTGCCATAGCATAGGAAAGTAGTTGACATACTGGCAGTCAGGATGCTGGCGCTCAGAATATCAGAGCCGGAAATCTTAGAATCCAGGTGCCAGGATCCCGTCCGCTGGCATCCCGATGGTAAGTATTAGGGGGAGGGTTAGGTTAGGGGTTAGGATTAGGCACTACAGGGAGGGTTAGGCTGTGAGGGGGGAGTTAGGGTGAGGCTGCGGGAAAGGTGGGTTAGGGTTATACAATTTACCTTTGTGCGTCGGGATTCTGACTGTCTGGATGCTGTTGTTGGTATTCTGACCGCTGGCATCCTATACCCAACCCATAGCATATGTGGCATACGAGTACTTAATACAACCACTAGGTGAAGGGTTGAACCAAATTAAAATGTGTCAAAATCACCAGACATGAATAATTACCTTGTGAAAACACTACAGCTTACTGATTTGCAATGTAAACATCTAGGATTTCAGTCCAATTGCTGCTGATTTGTGGCTTAAGGTGCAATGTCTGCTATGTGCCACATTTACTGGTTTTTAATACACAAAAGTTCAGTTGTCACTATACAGATAGTGACAACTGAACTGATGTTCATCTTCATTTGCCAGTGCAAGAAATTTCATATAATGAAAATTATAGCTATACAGTGTATTTCTAGTATAAGGGCAGATACATTATGCTTGTGTCTTGCTTTTAAAATGTAAATTACATGGAAAATATTGTATACTATTAAAGATAAGCTGTTGTCCTTCAAATACTATGTATACACCCCTATAAAACAAGTATTGTCAATACATATGTCATACAAAATAATAATAAAAAAAAAATGTATTGCAGGAATCATTTGCTGAACATCTGGGATATGCTAATGGAATAATCAATGGGTAAATAATTTTAATATTTGCATCTGATGTTAGCATTACATATTTTAAAGTCTTACAATCCAACCACTTTTGTTTTAAGATAATAGAAAAATAACAGGATTATCTTCTGTATTATTATAGTAATGGATTGTTCATACTGATTATGTCCATTTATTTTGCATTATACTGTATATAGGATGCAATCAGTCACTTTTCTTGATTTATTTTAAAATATTACATTTCAAAAGTACTTTCTAGCCAGAATCTTGTCTGATATCTCTTGTAAAGGTGCGTACACGCTGGGCGATATTACTGAGCGACTGCACAATTACGACATCGTAGTCGTGCAATCGCTCAGTAATCGTGCACAAATCGTGCACTTTTATGTCACAAACGACCAGCGATGCGCACTCCCGCTGGTCGTTTCCGACATTGTCCATCGCCTGAACATGCAGCACAATCTGCCGATAACGACAGATTGGCATGTTCAGGAATGATGGACAGTGCCTGCACTGAGTGACTGATCGTTCAGTGCAGACACTACAGGGGATCAGGAACGACGGTACGATTGCGATGTCTTAATCGTACTCTCTTTCCTGATCGCCCAGTGTGTACGCACCTTAAAATATTCGAATGCTTGAATAAGCTTGAGAAGATATAAGCACACTGTTTTTTATTTTGGTACAGTACTAGTTAGAGCTGGTTTTTGTTGATAGTTTGTAATTGGTTGAGGTCAGTTGCCAATCATTATTTGGTTAGCCTATTAGCTGCCCCGTCAAGGCGGGGTTTAGCATTTGTATTTTAAGGCTGGAGGAGGAGTCAACTGCCTCTTGCCATTTTGAGATACCTCCCTCCCACCCACTCGGCACATTGAGGAATTGGTTTGTACCAATATTTTATTCATGTTGAGAAATTGGTTTGTACCAATAGTTATCAGTTGAGAAAATTGGTGTGTGCCAATACGTTTCTCGTTGGAATATGCTATGCTTCTTTTTCCAACAGGTGAGGAGCAGCAGGCGGAAAGCAGTGCTCCTCGGCGGCTCAATTTAGCGCAGCAGAGCTTGGCTAGCATTCCCCCTTTGAGAAAAGCGAGTCGGTTGCTACCTTAAAGGAGAACCAGGTCTTCATCCTAGGGAGGGGCCAGCAGTATGCTAGTTAAGGGGGGGTGGTTCTACCCAGGATAGCTTGCGCAGGGGGTGGAGAAAACTCCACCCCATTTTGGTAAAGCAATCAATTAATTATGAGCTGTGGACCGAGGTAGCACTGCTTTTTCGCCACCAGGACTAATTAACAATTCTAATTTCATATAATAAACTTGGCTGTGACCTCTTTTACCATTTCTATACAGTTGTCTGTGTCTTATTAATTAGTTAAGTTATATCTTAAGAGTGTTGTGTAAAATAATAAAACTATGGATGACTTAAGGATTAATTACATATTTTTGTACATAATTGTAGAACTGAAAGAATGGTGTTTTTTTTTCAGATGTATTGGTTATGTAAATTTTATCTTTCTTTAACTTGTTTACCAGGCATTCGACCTCGATTCTCAGATAGTTACAAATTAGCTAGTGTCATAGGAAAAGTACAAGACACCTGTTTTGATTAAATGTACAAGACAGTAGGTTTGCTTCTAAATGTTCTCATAACAATTGTTTTATTTTGCTAGGCTGAAGTTCATTTTATTAAAAAAAAATATATATACTCTGTGTGGAGCCATTTTAAGTCATGCTGACAATTTGATTGCTCCATAATAAATAGATTTATTGTTTTATATTTTTATTTGCTTTCTTTTTTATAATTAAGGATTGTTCTTATTGCTTTTAGTAACTGACTGGTTTTCTTCTTTCCAACCATACACTACACTTCTTATTTACTTGAAATTGCCTTGTACTTATTTCTCTTGCAGCAAGGCTGGAGAACACTGGACAATGGGATTGTAGGTTGGGGCTAGAGCTGGCACTTAAATTAAACTGTAGCTTTAAATCCTAAATTCTTCCCCCCCCTGCAATCCCACAATTCCAGTGTTCTTTAAGTGCTTCACAGAGTAGGGCATGTTTTAGAGGGCTGCTATGGATTGTTAGCTTATATTTCTCTTTTTATTTGGAATATTTATTTTTCTTTTTTTCAGTTAGGTACCTGTGCGCTGCTTATAGCAGCGCACAGACTGAGTGCGGCCGCTGCGTTTGTCAACAGGCCGGCGCACAGGGGGGTGCGCTTCACGGGGACCCCCCACAGCACTCTGGTGTCCGGTGAGAATGTCTGGGCCTGGGGTCCGGTGCACGCGGTTTCAATTTTAGAGGGTGACGATGGAGGGGGCTGTCGCAGATGGTGGCCGCCATTTTGCAAACAGGCTTGTTGCTGTGCTCCCCTCCCATACAAGAGGGGTGCGCGCGCGGACAGGCTGCCCATCAACAGGGCTGGAACGGAGTTTCCCGTAACCGTGGGTAGTACTCCAGGTCTGCGGAGTATGGAGAAGGTGGGGTCGGGGCTTCTCACGCTGCACTCACCTTCCTGCAGCAGCATAGAATGTCGGCTCTGCCATCACCAGGTGCACGGAACGTCATCCCTCTGCTGGTACTGTTGGTCTCTCCTGCATGACACAGGAAGGTTTCAATCTTCTCCCCTGCAGCTCCATGTAATACAAGTAGTCTACGCTTGTACTGGTATTACCTGCCTACTGTATGTGTTAACTGCTTCTGTGTTAGCCACCTATGTATACGCAGACTTCACCGCTGCCTGCTTTACAGTTAATCACATCTTTTGTTATACTAGGGGCAACACAGACGGTGTAATGGTTAGCATTGCGGCCCCACGCACGGCGGCCGTGGGTTCGTTTCCTGGTACAACCCTAACTATATGGAGTTTGTACTGGGATTTTACTGTAATTTTAGCAATGTTTGCCTTCATGCACAGGGTACCGGGCAGGTTGGTGTACACCCTATTAGTGGTGCTGGTTGTGCTTCACAGGGAAACCAAGTTCAGGCTTGGGTTTTCCCTCGTCTCTGGCGCAGGCTTTTTTCCCTCTATAGGGTTATGTTCCCAGCCACGGTATGTCCCGCTCTGGCTCCATGCTTTACAGCGTGCGGCGTCCGCATTTCAGCCAGTTTTCTACAAGAGACCTCATGGCACAAGGTAGTGTGTTTGACTCCAGCTCAGACAGTTGTGTGTTCAGACTATATACTTATTTGGCACGCTTTTCCAGGATACTCTCTGCTGTGCGAGGCGCAGGTGGAGGGTGGTCTTGGTGGCATCTTCCTCCTTTCAGGGCTTTATTAGACGTTTTGCATGCAAAAGAGCTTGCGAAGCTTTGCGCTGTCCCGTGGGGTGAGGGTCTACTGTCTCATTGCTGCTTTGCACTGCTCTCTAGGCATTTTAGATATGGATTCCCCAGCGGGGTCTGTGGGTCTGGCCAAGCGTTGGCGATGGAAAGTCATTACTTTCCTTCTGCGAATCTCTCCGGTCTCACCAGAAAGGCATAGTAGACGCCGGCTTAAGAGGTCTCCGCTTCTCGCAGGTATCTGATTGGCAGCACCTTCCACGGTGGTCGCTGCCATAGCAGTTATCACCACATGCCCCTTCCTGTTCAGGGCTCGACGTCCTTTAGGGTCTTCTACCCCAAACCTTTGAGGGTTGTCTCCGGTCTGTTTTAATAGGTTCTTTGGTCATTATCCGGCCTTGGCGAGCCTTGACATGGGTGGTGGGAGCTATGGTCACTTCTGCCATCACAGTGATTTGCCCTGGGATTCCCTGCTAACTTGGCATGACATTTGCGGCAAGCTCTGTGTGGCCAGGCAAGACGGCACAGGTTGCTTACGGGTTTTCAGCTACGGCCGGTTTGGCTTGAACGGTCCCTTTGGCTCAATGCTTCGCATTCACATTCATTACCAGTTAGTTCCTTACACTATCTTCTGTTTGGTAAGGAAGTTCTCTTTTAGCCACACCTGGATATTCCCCACCGGTCGGGAAAGCACTTATCTTCCGGTGGCCGTCCCTAACGACGGGGTCTGCATTCCCAAGCTTTCGCTCCTTCCTCTGTGTGGTGCATCCTTGGTAGGTCAGTCTGACACAAGCGGATTTTTTCCTTGGCAGGGGTTCGATTTCTGGGGGCAGATTTTCTAGTCCCATTGACAAGGAAGCCTAGGACCTAACGGGCTATCTCTCTCGCTCTACCTAGTTCGCGTGCAAGGGGTAGGGCGTTTGATCCGGTTCAGTGACCTTTTCTAAAGTTTTCAGACAGCTGGGTGCTTGGCATCATTCGCTATGGTTCCATCTTGGACCTCTGAGGTCCACCTCCTCGGCGTTGTTTAGTTATTAACATCGCTCTTCCCCAGGAAGCGGCGAACGCATTGACATTGGTCCGTGTTATCATTCCACTACTCTCAGCCGGCAAGTTTTTGCTCCCAAGACCACCGCAGGAATGCAAACTGGGGTTCTATCTCCTTCCTTGTTTGAATGCTCATTCCGGATGATATGATCTCTTTGTGCCTTGAGCACCAGGGGGTGGGTAGTTCAGTTTGCATGAACTCTCTCAGATCGGTACACCACAATACGAAGGCCAAAAAATCCTCGCTAGCTTGTCTGGTATGCGTATCTTCAGGTTCCATTTCGGGCGGGTCGTCCTTCTTCAGTGGGTAATTGACCCTGTTCCCTGTCTCTTCCGGACCCTACCATTCGGTGGGGCCCTGGCTCCGTGTGTTTGCAACACAATGAGATTGGTGATGCCATGCATATTGCACACAAAGGATATCACAATTCGTCCCTCTTCTGAGATTTTGTTTGTGAAGAATACGTAGGCTTCACAGTTACGGACTTTCCTAGGTCGCTTGTTTCATATACTTTCGGATCAGTGTTGTATCCCGATTTTTGCAAGGTCTCCCTTGCTTCCTCGTCCACGCCTTCAGTTTTGGGGGTTGCCTCCGACACCTCTCTCCAGCTGTGTTTTTCTTGCGGCTGACATTCAATGGACACAACCAACCTTGGCCAACGGTTCAGGCGGAGCCTCGTCCGTCGACCTTGTGGAACATTCGGTTGTTGGGCATGATGGTCTCCACTTAGGTACCATTCTGTGGACCAGGTTCTACTCGCGAGAGTCCCAGGGGGTAATTCTCCAAACTGGAAAGGGCTGCTCAGCATCCCTCTCGTCTCCGTTTCCGTTCTGTCCGACAGCACTCATCACTCTCCATTCGTGGAGCGTTTTCAGTTGTTCTCCTCCAGGTCGAATTCTTGATCCTTCGGTGTTGGTTCATTGTGACCATGGCTACGAGTCTCCTGGGCTGAGGTGCCGTGACATTGCTTTTTGGCTTCGGGGCCTTGGGTCACCGTCCACAATGGCTCGGCTGTTCGATGGACTTGCGCTACAAACAATCGTTCTGGCTCTGTTAGGTGCCCTGTCCATCCTCACCGGCTGGCCGATCGGACAAACGACTTGGCGATGGCATATGTACTTCTTCCGGCAGGCAAAAGAGCACAACGCCGATGCTGAAGTCTTTCCGGGGCGGAGACCTTTTTGTTCAGTCTCTCTCAGCGGTGGTCATACCAGTAGGGGGAAATTGGTCAGTGGACTTCCTCAGTAGAACCACGTTTCTCCCAGGACAGTGGGCTCTCCCTCCAATGGTCTTCCTACCAATCGGGCATGAGGCCTTCAGTGTGGGGATCTCATGGCCCCTTGGCACGTTTGCAAGACTCCGCAGTTTGGTATGTGATCCGCTAGCATCCGCAGGTGGTTGCCTTGCCTGTTCCGTGGAATTTTTCATCCAGAGAATCTGTTTCCGCCGTCCACACTATTCCCTCATGTCTCCAGGGGCATTGAGGCTTCCCGAGTGAGGGTAATCCTAGTGGCTCCAGGTTGGCTACGCTAGTCATGGTACGCGGACATTCACCCAAGGTCAGTAGGTCCGGGGTGGCGTCTTCCACTTCGTCCAGACCGGCTGCAACTTGGCCCATTTTTACAAGGGCACTTTCCTTGGTTGGTTTTCACGACGTGACTTCTGTGACTGAGTATGAGAAAGCTGCAGGTTTTTCTCTCTAGTGATCCGTACTACGCTGCAAACCCAGACTCTGTTTCCATCTCTTGCTTCTCTCCGGGATTGGAAAAACTACCTCTTGTGGTGTAACCGTTCCAAGTTATCGCCTCACGTTTCTTGGCCTTCCTTCTGGAGGGTTTGGAGGCCAGTTGACTACTTTGTTTTGTGACGATACAGGCTTGGGCCCTGTCATTTTCTTTCCAGCAACGTTTGGCTCTTATTCCAAGGATACAAACTGTTTTTTACAAGGTGGACTGCGTATATAACCACCGTTTTGTTCACAGGTGGAGCCGTGGAATCTTAATCTAGTCTTATCGGCTCTCACCTAGGCTCCATTGGAGTCGTTGCGCTCAGTGGATCTTCAATTAATTGCTTGGAAATTGGTCTTTCTTAGGGCTTTTGCTTTCCCTCGGCATAGTTCAGTGTTTAGGGTTGGCAAGCCACATTTTTCTTCTATGACGATTGTGCGGTTGCACCGTACAGGTTATATGTTTCAGCCTTGTTCTTACACCAGGATATTGTTCTTCCGGTTCTTCCTCTTTTTGTGAATTTCCAGGACTGGGATGATCTGGCTCTGCTAGTTGTGCTGAGCTCTGCATATTTCCTTGGATATGTCTTCTTGGGATGCCGTACTGTTCTCAGCTGGTTATTTATAACGTGCATGAACATGGTTGACCAGCTCCGCTCAGTCATCACTAAAGCCTATTCTGGTGCGTGGTGACCGCCACCAGACCAGGTGTCGCCACCTTCTGCTAGGGCGGCGGCGATCTTATGGGGCAGCGTAACGCGAGACTTCAGCAGCACAGGTCCGTAGTGCGGCCATCTTGTCCTCTGGCCTCACGTTTACACATTTTCACGTTTCGGCAAAACCCACTTTGGGTGTACACTGCCCCGATCAGGCAGCCTGAGCGTCCCACCCCTGGGGGTGGCTTTTGAACGTCCCATTGTCCAGAGTTCCCCAACCTTGCTGCAAGAGAAAATAGCATGTTTGGACAAATTACCGTTGAATCCTTTTCTCTGTCGTGCGAGGTTTTGGTTCTTGACAGTCTTTTTTTTATTTTTTTTATTTTATTTTTTTTATTCTTCCCCTACTGGTTTGTTTGGTTGGTTTAAACAGTAGACCGGGTTCCTGCTACTTCTCTCCGGACTATTTAAAAAAAAAAAAAAGTACTGGAATTGTGTGAATGCAGAGGGGGAGGAGTTTAGGATTTAAAGCTACAGTTTAATTTAAGTGCCAGCTCCAGACCCAACCTACAGTCCCATTGTCCAGTGTTCCCCAGTCTTGCTGCAAGAGAAAAGGGGATTCAGTGGTAAGTTGACCAAAAATTTCTATTATCCAAGCTTGAAACATTCCCATGTAAATACAGTAACACCAAAACTAAAAACCTGCTTCTACAGAGTTATGGGGTAGATGTATGAAGCAGTGAAAAGAGTGGAGATGTGTGCCAGTGGAGAAGTTACCCATGGCAACCAAACAGCTCTTATTATTTTACAGAATGTACTATAAATGCAACCTCAAAACTGATCGCTTTCCGTGGGCAACTTCTCCACTGGCACACTTCTCCATTCTTTTCATTACTTCATACATTTACCCCTATGAGTTCTAGGAACACTACTACAGTTTTACCTTTATTTATTTTATTCTATTAATCTGTAAATAAAAGTGTATTGTTATTGTGTTACAGTGAATAGCATATGGGATGCACAAACTTAAAAAGCTCTCCCAGATTTGATCACTCTGATGTCTCTGTATCATGATGTGTTATCTACTTTTTGTTGTTACTATGCTAATGTACATTTTTTAGTATTCAAACTTAAACCAGTTCTTTATGTCTCCAAGGCCTGATTTGTATAGGGCCTCAGGAAAGTTTGAATTACTTGATCGGATCCTACCAAAGCTACGAGCCACAAATCACCGGGTCCTGCTCTTTTGTCAGATGACATCACTCATGACCATCATGGAAGACTACTTTGCTTTCCGGAGCTTCCTCTACCTGCGACTTGATGGTTTGTGCTTTCTTTTTATAGTCAGAGTGAAATAAGTTTTGTTTGACAGTGTCATATATTTAAATTGTTTGGCAATCGCTTACCATTAACAGTGAATTCTGGTATTTCTCCATATCTAGTCTGCTTAAATGCTTTGAATGTATAAATTACCAATTTTTTTACAGAAATATATTCATACAGGGCACTCTAGCCTAACTGAAAAACTTTGAAGTAAAAGAAAAAGACAAGGATTACAACAGATTTAAAGAATGCTGCACACTATTAGAACCAAAATGAAGAAGAATCTATTTACATTTACAAACATAGCATTGAAGATATTAGAAATTGCATGCACCCTTACTTCCGAAGTGAGTGCTTGCTGTATTATGTTCTACTAGTCCAAACGTATATTCTGGATATATCATGAGTGCATGAACTCTTATTCTGCAGATCAGTAAGCCTGATATAGCATAGTCACTTCTAAGTTTTTTTTCTATTAAGCATAGAATATTAACATATATTAATACAATGGACCAGAGGTTCCCAAACGTCCTCAATGCTCCCCAACAGTTCAGGTTTTAGAGATATCCATGGTTGAGCACAGGTGGTTAAATCAAATTGACTGAGGTACTAATTAAATCACCTGTGCTCAACCATGGATAACTCTAAAACCTGAACGGTTGGGGAGCCTTGAGGACCGTGATTGGGAACCTCTGCAATAGACAGTCTAGGTATCAAAAGTCTATAGGATAAAATACTTTAGTATTTAAATGGATTATTTAGTTCCTAACATGATTGACATGCTGCGGCATTTGGGGGACAGACACGAGGATCGTTCTTCAAAATGGAGGCGTATTGAGTCCAGGATCTGCGCCGTCGGCTTACGCAGCCTGGCCAAAGCAGCAACCATTGCGACGGACGTTCGAGAGAGTGATCCGAGTCAGCGTCTACAGACGCTGCACTCAGATTGCAGTTGCATGCCGGAGGTGTCCATTTCCTACAGACACCACCTGCTGCATTTGTATTTTGGTTGGACTGTATTGCACAGCCGCTTTCCTGTGGCTGTGCTATACCGTCCATCTCTGAATCAGGCCCTATGTCATGAAACCTAATGTTTTATAATATGTTTTAGATCAGTATTTAAAAGTAGTTATTAAAAATCCCAATTAAACCTTTCTCATCTCCTTAGTGTACAGTTATGATATATATCACCTCTACCCTGTAAATTGTCCACTTATAACATATATTAGCGCAATTTTCAAGAGAGGCATTTTGTTAACTACTGTACATAACTTGGATAACACGTGAAAAAAAATGTTCCTACATACAAACTAAATAGTTGTGTGAATTATATATAATTTCTCTTGAAATCTGAATTAAATGACCATTAAACCTAAAGTACAAGCTGTTTCACTATGAGAAGGCATCACATACAGATTATTACACTCAATATCTTGAAACATTTATATAATTGAGTTATTTTATGTTGTATTTATCCTTTATTCACTGTCTTTTCCTTTGGTATCAGCCATTTTCTATCAGCTAGGTTATATAAAGCAAATTGATATTGCTTACAGCCATCTCATATTACAGTGGCACTGGGTGATGCTTGAGGTTTGGGCACCAACTCTGTACACTTTGATCATGCTTACCCACAGAAACCCTTCTACAATATCCACTCTGGATTACTTACTGATCTACCCAACAAAATGTACATCTACCAAAATGCATAAAAAAACTGTAAACCGAATTTACTTACATGCACAAGCCTTAACTGTACTGAACGAGCATGTCCTCTATCCACCGCCCAAAGGTGTAAGGTACCGCAAGGTACTGCAAGTGCAGTAAATTTAATGTTTACATGTTGTGGTTCGATTACTATACAATTGTAAAGCAGGTCCAAAGTGTCTTGGCAACTGGAGTCCCTCAGTGCGGATTGTGCACCTGCAAGTCACACACATGCTGCACTATATGACACTGCCCATGTTTAATGAAGGCTCTGCTTGTTGATATTAAGCCGGTGGCAATAAGTTATTTGTTTTTTTTTTTAACACTGGTGACCCTTGGTGTCTGTCGTCTACCTTGGCACAGTGATTTGAGGTACACTTCACTGTTTTTGTATTCCCTTCCTATTTAAACTAGAGATGAGCGGGTTCGGATTAGTTCGTATTTTCCGCCAAATTCTTTTTTTTCCCGCCAAAAGTCGGGTCTCAGAAAGAGGCAAAACGTCATCTTTCATGGACAAACATCATCATTCCTGATTTTCCCGCCAAATCTGAATTTGGCGGGAAAATATGAACTAATCCGAACCCGCTCATCTAATTTAAACACATATGCAAATGTATATTAAATGCAGCTAACATGGAGTTTGATGTCTTCTAAGGTACAACCAAGTCAGAAGACCGAGCTGCATTGCTGAAAAAGTTTAATGAAGAAGGATCACCCTACTTTATCTTCTTGCTGAGTACCAGGGCTGGAGGATTAGGCTTGAACCTCCAAGCTGCAGACACAGTCGTCATTTTTGACAGTGACTGGAATCCTCATCAGGTGCCGTTTTTATTGTTATTAAAATGATTATCTTCCCAAATGACATCCTATTTACTGATAAAAATAACTTTAATCATAACTAGTTGGTTAAAAAAATCAACACGCATAATATTATGTAATGCATTGTTACTTGTATAACTTTTATTTCCCGAGATATAATGGTTGTTTCCATTAGTCTCTTTGTGACGTCAATAAAGGTCCATCCAGCAGTAAGCTGTAATGTGTGTAGACTTTTCCAAATACTCCCAATCTGTATAGCAATGTATGCTAATTAAATAAGTATAGTGTAGTGTTCCTTTTTACCCTCAGCCTGCCAAAATGTATGTATAATGTAATTGATTTTACATAGAAGATGAAATAATATGGAATGATATTATGTATTTTAATACACCTTTAATTTAAAAATACATATTTGAAGAACAGTTGCAAATATAATTTACATTTTCTTTGTTATGACAACACTTAAAAATGGCTTCCCCTTCCCCAACTGAATATTAAGCACTTTTTATTTGTGACCTGCAGTGTGAAATCTCTTTTCAAACACTGTTGCAGCAGTTTAGGGCTTTTGCATAAATGGGGTGTATTGTCACAATGTGCAAAGCGCAGTCATTATTATCAATATTACACTTATTCCACGGTCGGAGCACCCGCAGCCCACACACACAATTAGTTTAATTGAAAGTCAAGTATTTTATTTAACACTCTTGTTTTGCACCATAAGGTTACAATAGTGCAAATATGCTATTGTCAGACATTAAGGTGGGCCAAGCTACCCCAGGTTAGACTGAAAATATGGAATTACTTACTATGGCTTTTAGCACATCTAGACTATTTATACCAAGGGTAATGAATATCCCGGCATATGTACATTTAGTTATCATAGATTCTTTACAATAAGTGAGAATGCATAGGAATAATGTCAAGTATGTCTTATTGATAATGTAGGCAGGTAGACATCACAGAGCACCACACCTCATGCCAAGGCTTAAATGCTTTCTACACTTTATGTACTAAAATACACATTTTATTCTGAAAATGCATTAGCCCCAAATGTAAGCTTTGTTTAATTAATTTTGGGCAAATACGCACATCTTAATAACGTATCATGAGCTAATCTATGCTTGCATGATTTTCAGTAGACTAGTAATATATCTAAGAAGATTTTCATTTAATACGTAGGACTTGCAAGCACAGGACAGAGCCCACAGGATTGGACAACAGAACGAGGTGCGCGTGCTGCGCCTGTGCACTGTGAATAGTGTGGAAGAGAAGATTCTTGCAGCTGCCAAATACAAGCTCAATGTTGATCAAAAAGTTATTCAGGCCGGCATGTTTGATCAGAAATCTTCGAGCCATGAACGCAGGGCGTTTCTACAGGCTATTCTCGAACACGAAGAGCAGAATGAGGTACTTTTTTTTTTTTTTTCCTACATAAACCTTTATAACATAGTTAGAAAAGGGAATCATCAGTTGTTTTTATGTAAAGTCTTATTAAATGGGAAGCTATAAGAGAAAACTGAATAAATAACACAGCAAGAACTCATTGATTGCCGGAACCACATATGCTGTCCATTAACACATCAGATATACATGCTTTAAACGTATTTTTGCAAGGTCATGATACAGACTCCCATTTTCCCATGGGAAACCTATGAGCCTATATTGCATTATTTGTGTGGTCATCAAAAGCGACATGCCATAGAGATCTTTGCTCTGCTCCTTCCCATGGCAGTTTTATTGTGTTCCATTTATAATCTACTGTAATAAAGGAAGAGACAGCACATGATTGGACATACCCTAATTTGGTATTTACTTATATTTTTGGTTTGATTTGTTTACTTTTATAGAACATTTAGTATTTAGTGTACAAAGCCCTAAAAACTAGTTGGATGTACCTTTTGGTCAGTTGCAGTAGTTTTCTATTCCCGATAATGATTTTTGCTGCTTCTCTTGTCACCCTTGGTTGTCAGGAGCAACTGTATGCCAGTCAGACGTTAATAAAGATATCTCTTTTTTTTATATGTGGTTTGAGAGCTAACAGCGCTGTGGGCCACAGAAATAAATAACCGTAAACTAAAGAAATGTGATGTATAGATAATAAATAAAAGGAAAATCAGTTATGCCATAAAAAGGTTATTTCAATTTATTAATAGATACACTGAATCAATATCTTATATTTAAAAAAACCACCAAAAATCGATGCATATAAAAATACGCTGGTGTGGGATCACCAAAAGATGTTATGTGGTATCTGCAATCACATACCACAGCTGATAATTAGACAGTTCAACAGAGTGGTAACTCTGTATCATGTAATGTTGCAGAACTGACACAAATAATAAACAGTTGCTAAATTCTTCATATGGGTTAGCTGGGAATTTTAGCTGTGAAATTTTCTCTAACCCTTCCTTAGGGGTGCCTAACACTAACCTCCCCCCCCTAGTGCAGTGATTTTCAACCTTTTTCAACTTGAGGCACACTACGTAAAATTTGTTAATTGCCAAGGCACACTATTCGGCAATGCAGCGTGCGCGACCCATGAAAACACATACTGTACATATTGGCATCCACATAAAAAAAACACATTCATTGGCCTCCACAGGAATAAAACACACTACATTGGCCCCCACAGAAAAAAAATAACATTGGCCCCCATAGAAAAAAAAATAACATTAGCCCCCACAGAGACAAAAAACAACAACACATCGCTGGGGACACAAAAAAATATATAAACCACATTGCTTCCCCAGAAATTAAATAATACTGCCTCCCTGTCAGTCATCGGCTGTGGGTTCCCACACTGCAGAGCTGTCCGCAGTGGCTGACTGGCCATGAGCTGGCTTGGTGACTGGCCACGGACGGGATGGAAGGGGTGGCTGGCCACAGGAGGGTGGGAGAGAAGGGCTGGCTGGGTGACTGGCTGCCAGCGGGAGGGAAGCACTGGCTGGCCGCTGGCTGGTGGGGAGAGAAGGGGTGGCTGGTGGGCCGCGGGTGGGAAGCAAGGGCTGGTTGAGACTCTGTTGGGGTGGGCGGGCGGGCAAACCAGGCAACACGGCGTGCGTGACCTGCGATGTCACGCCGCCGCATTTAGGTAGGTCACAGTCCGGGCACGCCTGAGCCTCCCAGAGGAGCTCAGCAGCAGCGCTGCCCAGTCCGCACTTCTGACCTGCAGCTCTGCGGCACACTTCACAATCGCCCGCGGCACACTACTGTAGTGTGCCGCGGCACAGCATTTGAAACCTCTGCCCTAGTGCCTAACCCTAACCTCCCCCCAGGGGTGCCTAAACCTACCCCCTCCCCCCACCCCCACTGCGGCTATAAGCTCCCGAAGCCCGGCTTACCTACGTTCAGTATGCTGGGTGTTGGGATTTTGGCGTGGGGCTAATGATAGGCATCAGTATTTAGACGCCTATCATTAGTCCCATGCCGGGATTTCACTGGCAGGAAGACGGCGGTTGGCATTTCCACCGCCGGCTTCCTGACTACATCCCCCTGAACACAGGGGTGGGTGGTATGTAGCACTCAATTGTATCAAGCGGAATTATGAGTTTTATTATTTTGAGTTTTTTATTCAGTCAATATACTCCACAGTCTCACTGGGGCCAAAATGATGGTGGTCAATAATGCTGACCTGGCGCTCACAATACGAGAGAGGACTGATATTCTGCGTGGTGAAGTCCGCCTTATCTCACCACATCCCCGACTTGTTAGCAGCCATGAACTGGGATCCGGTCACTCAGCGTGGCGAGGTCCGCCTGTTCTCACCTCGTCCCCGGTGTAGTTGTACAGTGTGCGGAAGGTCTGGTCACCCAGTGTGGCAGGGTCTGTCTTCTTCCACTGCGTCCTCAGTTGTATGTGGCTAACAAGAAGCGCCTGCCGTATCCCAGCTAACTGCGTCCTCGGCTGGATAACTGTTGGTGAGCTCCTTCACTGGACAATCAGCGGAAACAGAGTCTATATCCCACAGCAATGATCAAACATACGTAAACTTTACTTTATTTTATGTTTGATCATTGCTGTGGGACTGTGGGACTCATTCAGACCCGCTCGCGAGCGCAGGATGCTCGCAAGCGGGTCGATGTTACCCCAATGCGCATGCATACAACGGAGGGAGCTCCGTCGTGCGCATGCTCGAGACCCGGACAGCGACAGCCAAGCTGTCGCTTCGGGTCTCGCACCAAAGGGGGCGTGCTGTCGATGGTGACTGACAGCACGCCCCCTTTGGTGGGCGTGCCGGGGGCGTGGCTGCCAGACGGAGGCGTTCCCATGGGTCCGGCCCCACTGGCATCACTAGTGATATCAGTGGGAGTGATTTTGGCTCTGATAGAGCCAAAATCACTCCAGGCTTGCGGTCACCGAGACCCTACCGCAGGGTCTCGTCTTAACCATCGCGACCATCTTTTTGGCCGCTCGCATATGCTGTGGGTGGTCACCCTAGCTATGCGAGCGGCCAGGAGGCCGCTCCATTTTTAGGTAGGAGGGCACTGATTCAGAGCGAGCACTCTGGTCAGAGCGTCCGGCTCTGAATCAGGCCCTGTGTGTCAGTTCTGCCTGTGGTGGACATTAGGTGATACAGATTTACCACTCTGTTGAACTGTCTAATTATCAGCTGTGGTATGTGATTGCAGATACCACATAAAATCTTTTGGTGATCCCACACCAGCGTATTTTTATATGCATCAATTTTTGGTGTTTTTTTATATAAGATATTGATTCAGTTTATCTATTAATAAATGGAAATAACCTTTTTATGGCATAACTGATTTTCCTTTTATTTATTATCTATACATCACATTTATTTAGTTTATTTATTTCTGTGGCCCATAGCGCTGTTATCTTTTTTTTCTTTGTTATTCTTTTGTCTGGCTACCTTTTAACAGCACCTTGGAACACTTATTTTGTATTGATAGTGGTTTATAGTAGATTTTTTTTAGTGCCTGTGGCTATATCCTTTTTTCTCAAACCTGTCAGCAGGTTATCCGCACCTGTGTCCTGGTTATCAGCACCTTTTATGGCATTAAAAAGAAAAAAAAATGACAGCTATAAAAGGAACCACACAGATTTTAACCAGACTGACTTGTTTTGTATGTTCAGTTTTCTGAAATACACCTCAGTCAGCTTACAGTGGCTCCCAGATGGATTATGTTATTCACATGTACTTAATATACACACTTTAAACATACTAACTGAATCTTCCCTGCTGTTAATTATCAACTATTGTGACTCATTTTTGTTTATATGTTTACCTTAAAATAACAAAAGTGTGCATCACTCAGATGCTGTTAAAATAACAGTGCAAAAATATTGTGGCTGCTGAGTTATGCAGAACTGATTTGGCTATGAGACTAATCCCAAGGATAATATATACGTTCCCTGTAATGTTCTGTGTCTATGATCTTGATGGAATAGTATATAATCTCAGAGATATATCAATGTTGAAACATAATGTATATAAAGGTGTACTGTATATAAAGGCTCTCCAAAAATATTAATGTCTCTCATAGGCCTAAGCCTGTAACAAGTAGTTTAGAGCAACTATTTTTAATTACGATAAAATAACTAACTCAGTAAAGCTGCATATCCACATGCCGATATTAATGGACGACTGAAAGATAACGACATCGTTATCATTCACTTGTCCATTAATTGTGCATAAATCGGGCAGTTTACTGTCGGAAACGACCAGCGATGCGCGCTCTCGCTGGTTGTTTCCGACATCAATCATCGCCTGAACATGCCGGTCAATCTGCCGATAACGACAGATTGTCCATGTTCAGGGATGAGGGGGAGGGTGCCTACACTGAACGACATATCGTTCAGTGTTGGCACTACAGTGGATGAGGAACGACTATACGATTACTATGTCGTTATCATACACTTTTTTTTTTTTTTTTCCCCCTAGTCGGCAAGTGGATACACACCTTAAGTTAAGCGGAGGTGGACTGTTGTCTGTTTGTGTTAGGTTGTGTATTAATGGGTAGTTAGACCTGCCCTTAGTGTGTTTCCCTGCACACTACCTTCACCTGAAAGGGGCCTTCAAAATAATGGAATAGTAAGCAGCAAACAGTGCATCTGTGATCACTTAACACCCTAATGAACCTTGTCTAATTATACCGCTTTTATACCAAGTTTCCAGGTCTGACCCTGAGGTTGGAGCAGGGTTCCAATCAGGATCAGACCCAGAACTTCCCCGGCGCCGACCCAGGAGTCGGTGCCGTTCACATCGGAGCCAGGTCTGCAGTGACCCGGCTCTTCCGACGTTGAAGGGGACACTTGGAGATGACATCTCCAAGCACCGCTGAGGCCTGCCAATCGGCCAACATGTGGTGCGATCTGGGTCACGATACACTGCAGGCTGGCACGGGAACGACCTGTGGCCAACCCTGCAAAATACCCAAGTTAGATCCCCGGGTGGATCCATTTAAACCGGCAAAAATTGCGGGTTGATGGGCATCAACCCGGGATTTTTAGCTTGGTGTAAAAGGGGTATTGTTCATGAATATAAACACATTCTTTACTGGTGGTTACCTGTATGTGGTAGCAGTGCAGGGCAGAATACCTCATCCAGGTGTATATTGGTCCGTGATTACTAGGCCTTAGTTAACAATGGAATTAAGAGTTACCTAGCAGAAGGAGAATGCATTGTCTATATGTTGACTTGTTGTTGTCTTTTTTTGGGTGATGCTTAGCAGCCTTTATTCTGGGAGTTTATTGGGTATAAAAGGTTCAGAAGAATATTGATGAAATGTAATCAATATTGCTACTATTTGCCATGAAAAAAAAAAAGATTTTATCAAAATAAAATATTAAAATAATTGCTGAAAATCTGTATGCTTGTATGACAAGGTAGGTTTTTTCTTTCGCTCCATGGGGTCAATCCAATTAGGTGCGAGTCAGGGCTTGCAAGGAAACTCGCACTGCGAATTACACTTCGTATCCAATTCCAAACCCTCATTAACTTTCTACATGAAATTCACGTTTTTTTTGTGCACCTGTATGAGGGTGTGAAACGGTAGGGAAAATCTTTATTTTAAGGTAAACATGTTGGGACTTGCTTCAGAACTCCTTGGACACCCTCCCTAATGACTAATTAGGCAATTGGGAATTTTCAATAAGCTTAACTGGGCCAATAATTACATATCATTATTGTATTATTGAAAAAAATTCCCTCAATTTAGTCCAAAATCAACTTTGTTAGTTTAGGTACCCCTAATTTAATGAAAGTGTTTGTTTTTTGTTTTTTTTTTAAATAAAAAATAATGGCTTTTTATAACTTTTTGAGTGGCCTCAAATTACCACAGAACCACCTTTTTATTCTACTTTTTTCTGCTTTTTTTTTATTGTATTTTTTATTTAATTCTTGAACAAATCAACCATTTGACACAGTTTGAAAACCTCCAGTACTTTAATTGTGCTTGCTAACAGCCTTCTATATGATTCTGCTAACGAATAAGTAACTTTTTGCGGGTCCAGGATAACCCCCATGTGTCTTTACAGAGTGCAATTCACCCCTTATCAACACCGTGCTTTTCTAGCTGGAATCATGGAGTGTACAAAGAAAACCAAATGTACAGTAGTGCTAAAATAAATAGCTAAAAAATATCCTCTTTAAAGTAAATATCCTCTTTACTACCCCTTAGTAAAAGGTGATTAGTGCAAAGCCAGACATTTTTTCCACAGGCTCTCCCAGTTCTGGATACACAATTGACAAATGAATGGACTGCCTTTTAAATCAGCAGGGCCAATCACATGTTGTAATTTCTCTGTTTAATCGAGGGCTGTAAGAAAAGAAAACTGCAGCACAGATCACTGGCCAGAGCCCCATATGCTACCACCAGTTACAGGGTACTAATTGAACTTTACGGGACAGGAAATATGATGTGCAAAAATAAATGTATTCTCCAAGATCACAACTTTTTTTGTTTTGTATAAGTATAAGGGATTTTTGCATATAGTATGATTTCCACGAGTGTTTCAGGTTTAATTGATTTTTTGGATATTTCTGTTGACACTATAGTATCTAAATTTCTGATATATTCCCCTTTCTCTGGTCATCGGGTGCGTTATCCGGTCCCCTCGTAGGCTCAGCTGTACAGTAGTAGAAGAGCTGGAATCCTTTGATGCAACTGCTCTCAGTCACTGATTGGCTGGGAGCGTTCCGCACACTGATTATGTGAAGCGCACTGCGTTTCCAGCCTATTTGGGACTAAGAGAAACTGCATTATGGGACTCCATCTATTCCACGGGCAGCTAGTAGAGCCTGAGAGGACAATGTAATGCAAACGGAATCAAGACTGTGACTATTAACCCAATGCCCCAGCCCAGTCCACAGTTTGTTTTATATCCGATAATATCCAAAATGTAATTATTATAATCCAAGGTATATTTGGGACTCAAAAACATCCGGGATTGGTTTTACCAAGTATGACAGATTGTAGCTATGTATGTAAGCTTGTATGTTTCCACATCTAAACTTTTTTTTTTTTACATGTGATTTAAATTGAATTTACATTTTTTTTTTGTAGTTAAACTCCATGCTCATTTTACATTAAATAGTAATTTGGCACATTTTTGCCCTGTAACTAAGGAGATCTGTAAAACATGCACTGTTAGGGGTTCCTTACCACTAGAGTTGGGAAACACTGGCCTGTAGATGAGGTAGTTGAGATTAAAGTGACCTAAGACTAAACTGACTCTTGCAGCTCATACTATTTATTTATTTAGTTTGGTATTTATATTTTTGTGTATAGAATAGAATACTTTTATTGTCATTAACAGCACAAGTGATGTCATTGAAAAACTACACTTGGCACATTACCATATAATAAGACAAATGGCAGTTACTTTACAAATATAAAAATATAAAAAAAAACATAAGAATCAATCAAAGATCATTACGACCGTTTAACATACGCACAGAACTATGGGAAAAACTATTGTGACTGTTTTGTGCGCGATTGTAAGGCTCTAAGACGCCTGTTTGATGGTAACCACTCAAAGATCGCGTGGTTTGGATGGCTGGTTCTTCCACAATTGATTTTGATTTATTCAGGACTCTCTTTACATAGATCTCCTGGGAGCATGGTAACAGAACACCAATTATTTTACCAGCCGTCTTAACCACCTGATCCAGAGCCTTACGTTCTGTAGCAGTGCAGTTCCCAAACCATACGGCAATCCCGTAGGTCAGGACACACTCCATAATGATAAAAATTCAACAAGGTCCCTCTACTCACACAAGCCAATCTCAAGCGTCTTGGCGTTGTTGTGCCTTCTTAACCAAAAATGCAGTGTTTAAGGACCAAGTTAAGTTGTCCGAGATAAAAATCCCCAGGAATTTAAAGGACTCCACTTGTTCAATGGTCAATCCTTCTAAACAAACTGGTGCCTTCGGCATAACATTCTGTCTCCTAAAGTCATCTCTTTGGTTTTAGATGTGTTCAAATGTAAGCAATTCTCCTTACTCCACTTGCGCAATCTAACAAACTCGCGTCTGTAAGCGCTTTCATTCCCGTTGCTTATTAAGCTATTATTCTTACGTAGGCCTTCCTAGCTTCTAGATGTGAATGTACCTGATGCAAAACAGTCAGGACAGCATCCTTCGGCGAGCGATTTGGCCTAAAAGCAAATTGGAAGGGTTCAAACCCTGCAAGAAGATGTGACCTAACATGCTTCAACACTAGCCTCTTATAGCATTTCATCTCTAAGGACGTCAAGGCTATTGGCCGATTGTCATTTGGACATTTCGGTTTTCCACTCTTGGGAATGGGAACTATAGTAGTAGACTTGAAACATGTAGGAAAAAAATGGCACTGGCTAGAATTGCACCTAAAGGCAAGCTAGAGGTGTTTATCCTCACCAGAATCAAACATATACAGTATACACACACTTTAATTGGATGGTATCCCCTTGCGCCCTAAATAACACTTAAAAAAATAACGCTTATCTTGTTACAGAAGAAAACTTGATCTCTTTGGATCAGAATTCTCCACAATGTGTTGGTTTGTAATAATGAAGATATATTCTTGGACAGGTGCTCTCCATATCTTATTTTTAGGCTCCTGCCAATATAGATTTTCTCGAAACTACAACCTATAAAATAGATGATGTTCCTTGAGGTACATGTTATAAATTCCTCTTTTTTTTTTATTTTTCTGTTAATTGTCACTTACTCGACTCCTTGGTGTTCTTGCACATACCGCATGAGCCGCCCTCATCATTTACTTGTCTGGATATATCAGCTGTAAAACATCTGATTCTTTCATTATATGGATGATGCTATTTTGATTTTTTATTTTCATTAAATGTGTTTATTTTTTATCTATTGTGATTACTGTGCCTGATTTAGACCCGCTCGCTAAGATGCATACTCTCGCTGCTGCCGATGGTATACAGTGTGTTTGCATTGTGCGTATGTATCGCAGTGTGCATGCGCATACCTTAGCGAAAGATCACAATGCATTTGCTCGCTGCGCATAGACAGCCCAGCAGAGTGAGTGACAGGAGAAGCCGTTTGTAGGTGGTAACAGGGGCTGGCCATTAAAAACGGGGGAGTGGAGGTGCAAACACAGGCTTACCTGAGCATCTCAACAGCGTTTTAGATTTGTGCATAATTAAAAGACAGCATCATAGTACACGTCACCTGGCTTGTTTTTACACTGAAGTGCTCGCAGTGCTTGCGGCAGGGTATGGTCAACCTCATGCTCTACGATTTCTTTCCGATATACCGATGGTTGCATACACTTCCTGGACATGACGTGCATAAGTGGGCATCTTAAAACAGGCTTCTACCGAAGAACTATCTACACTCCTAACATCAGTCTGTTTAACCTTTATAGTCTGTAAGGCTCTGCATACATTGCCACATACGCCTAGAGTCGCCATTATGACTGAATTTCTTCTCCATTTTTACTGAGTAGTCTGCCTTGGCTCGACTAATACCGCTCCTTAAGTCGGCCCTAGCAATTCGATACCCGTTCTTATCACCAGACCTAAAAGCTCTATCCTGTGCCCTAAGTAGAGAACGAATTTACCCATTTAGCCAAGGTTTATCGTTTGCAAATACCTTAAAACTTCTCCTCACCGTAATGCTTTCTACACAGCAATTGGTATAACATTGGACCATAGAAGAAAGCAAGTCTACATCTATGGTCCCATTTACCACAGATTCATCAATAAATAGGGCCCAGTCAGTAAATTCCAGACTATCTTGGAGACTCTCCATAGCATTTGTTGGTCACACCTGTACACTCTTCCTAGTAGGTTTAATACGCCTTACAATAGGTACGTAAGTAGGAATCGTAAATAACAAAACATGCTCTAATTTCCCTATATGGGCACATACAACAGTTTCATAACCTGATTTAAAGCTTATATACACCTGATCAAGGATATTTCCTCCTTGAGTGGGAACCATAATATTTATATATATATATATATATATATATATATATATATATATTACTATATTTGCGAAATGCATGTTCTGTGTTGGAACAACTTTTTTAAGCAAGACATGGAGTGAACAATTTATTTTGAAAATGTAAGGGTGTCACACAAGTAAGTCTTATGGGGAGGCTTATCCAATTGGTCTCATTACTTCAAAAGTAAAAGGAGGCTCAAAAATAAGGCTGTGAGCAGATGACCTCACTGCTCTACCCGATCACTAATTAGCTTTCATCCCCACTGGATCTTTGGGTATCAGGGATTCCCGCTTACTGTCAGTAACCGCCTGGTACTGACTCCCAACACCAGGTCCTTCGGCCCTAGAACTGCTTGCTGCTGTGTATGCATCGACGAGCTGCGGCCACACCTCCTGATTGGTGTCCGTTGATACCCACTTATCCCTCGCAATGGACCAGGCTCTGCATGGTAACTGGCAGGGGGCTTGAGCTTGGAGACACTGGGCTCAATTCAGAACAGCCAGAGAACGGAATAGTATTTGGCCCATTTCTGTTGCCGCAGGATTCAAATGTAGTCGTTGTAAAGGCAAGATGCTTATTGCTCAGTTTGTCTTAAAAAAAGACTCTTCCCCTTGGGGGTGTTACAACAGTTGTTGATTTCCAAAAAGATATGCAGTTAAACCAGGCTCACAGGCCGCCTTTTATGCCACTCCAATACACATTACCACATTAGCCTGTAGTTTTTAACCAATCAATTTAAGTGCATGTGCCTTGCATGCTCACCTTTAACATGGTCACTCCCCTGTGCCTGAGCCCACCTGTAGGGCTCATCGATGCCCTCCGCTCAGTCACGTCTGGAATGGACAGATCGTTCCCTCCAAAACTTACTTCCAGGAACCAAGCCTGCTACCTCTGGCCTGAATCTGAGCTCCAGAGGTGGGCAACCAAGTTCCCCGGGCAGGAGGTGAAGCTCTTTGGAGCTCCCTTAAAATAATTAGCTGGCTGCTTTGGCCAGCTTTCCATGCACCTCCTCATACCACTTTCAAGCATGAGGTTGCAGGGAGAGGACAGCCTGTTTCCTTGTAAGGGGGCTGGGGGATCCAGCAGCCCACACGGAGCCCTGGATCACCTGGCACTTCCAGGGAAATTAAGATAAGTGCACTTTACTTTTAAAATACGTACATTTAATATATTTTTGACGTGTTATTTAACATTACCTATACTTATTTGTGTGTTCTTTTACATTGTGCTCAGCACTGGGCCTTGCTAAAATAGCCCTGCAGTGCTGGGGCACAGGGTGCCGAGCTGCCAGTCCCCATTGTATGGCATTCAGCTCTGCAGCCTGGGACCATGCCCGGGCTGCAGCAGCTATTTCTTTTTATACTTTGTGCGCTGGGATTTTACCTAGTTTACCGCTGACGGTACTAGGAGCTACCCTCCCAGTCCCCAGCACACTTGCACCAGCCTGGCTGCCCGCTTGTCACTGGGGTACCGGCGCTCCTTACCCCCCAGCGTGCGGCTATTTGAGTCGTTCACCCCCCCCCCCCCCCCAGGGCAGCACGCTGCACTGTATTCCCAGTCCCCATCAGTCAGCGCACAGCACCACACAGGGAGCCAGCTAGCCCGGTCCCCCTGCGGGTCACTCAGCCCTGCAGTCCGAACCACTTGTCCCTGCTGCAGCGTCCCTGGAGTGTTGGAGAACTAGGAGCTCTGCTCCCAGTCCCCAGCGGTCGACTTACAGCCTGGGACCATCTCCAGTGGCCGCGGCACTTAGACACAGTTGGGGTTAACACACACTGCTGCCGCGGTTGCCGGAGACGGTCCAGCCGCGGCATATCAAACATCTAAAAATTAATTTTCTAGAACACTCGCCGCTGATACATTTTAAATATGACGCCTAGTGCCCTTTGTCCTTTTAAAAATGGTGCCGCAGCACGGAGGGTTAACCCCTTCAGTGCCGTGACCGCCATTACCACATGGTGGGGGGTTGGAAACCGGCATCGGGACTGGGGACACACAGCCACAAAGGTTTATTGCTGAAAATTGAAAGACAATCCATAAGAGTTCTGTATCGTTCTACACTGAGCTGGTGGAGACATAGGGGGTCATTCAGACCCGCTCGCGAGTAAATGACGCTCGCAAGCGGGTCGATGTTTGCCGAATGCGCATGCGCACGACTGAGGGAGCTCTGTCGTGCGCATGCGCGAGACCCGGCGAGCGACGAGAAATACGTTGCTCGGGGTCTCGCACCAAAGGGGGCGTGCTGTCGATGGTGAGTGATGGGAACGCCTACCGTCTGAGTCCGGCCCCACTGACATCAGTAATGATGTCAGTGGCAGTGACTTTGGCTCTGATAGAGCCAAAATCACTCCTGGGCTTGCGGCAGCGAGACCCTACCGCAGGGTCTCGTCGCAAGCCCAAGGGTCGCGATGGTCAAAGACCATCGCGACCATCTTTTTGGCCGCTCGCATATGCTGTGGGTGGTCACCCACAGCTATGCGAGCGGCCAGGAGGCCGCTCCATTTTCAGGTAGGAGGGCACTGATTCAGAGCGAGCGCTCTGGTCAGAGCGTTCAGCTCTGAATCAGGCCCATAGGCAGCTCTGAAAAAAGCTGGCTTTTCATAAGTGCAGAAACAGGTACTTTATTTGTGGCAAAAATCTGAGTACGGTGATGGCTCTGAAAGTCTTATCTTACATTCTTTCGATTAAAGATGAGAATGGTAAAACCCTTCTTTTGGATGATAAAAACTTCCAGGGCTTTCCATAAATTCTATACAAATTGTATATTCTATACAAATCTTTCCTTAGCATACACAGAAATGAGGCAGAAAATGATAGTCCCAATACCATACTAACCTGTTCATTGTTCAAGAGTTTGAGGAAGCCATACTCGACTAGTGATGGATTTTCCATATCCAATTACAAAACCAGCATTTAATTAACACCATTTTTTTCGGAGCAAACATTAGCAATATATTTTACGCTTAAATCTGGTCATCAAACTCTGTGACAAATGCCTACCTCCTTCAAACATATTTGTCTCTCTTAATCAATAATGGTCGGGATGGCTTTATACCTAGAGGTCTATAATACTACGAAGGCATTTGATCTCATACACTACATCTGTCATTACCGCTGTCCACTGAGTAGGTTGATAATTTATGATGGTGGGGTGATGTGGCACTTGGGATTGGGTCCTTCATTCCGCAATAAAATCATTGCATTATATCGATCACCATTTGCTCAAATTAGAACCATTGGTGGTCTCTAGGATCCATATGGTTCTGAGAGACCACCATTGATACATGTCAGGGTTGCCTGCTCTATCCTGTGATTTTTATTCCCTGTATAAACACCTTGGCTAGGTCCATCTGCCTTAACACTGATCGAAGCGGCTTGTGGAGATTGAATTGGAGCTCTTTGCCTTTTACTTTCTTGCCTTTTATTACTAGTCAAGTTACTAAACTCCAAAAGTTGATGGAAGAGTTGGGACATTTTGTCTAATTTTAAGATATTTTTTTTTTCTAAATCTACTGCCTTTGGCATGTACATTTCTGTTTCAGTGGCTGTAGAAGAGTTTGTATCCTGATTCTCATGTCATCCCTCGCAGAATCGCTATCTGGGGATTGTTCTTTCAAAGCAGTTTCCCAATTGTAATCTCAGGTTTTTGCCCCTTTTGCCTATGTTGATTAAACGGGATGAACTTTGTTAAAATTAACATATTGACACGACCGGGTCAGCGACCTTGACCAGGTCCTCCACAAGCACAGAGGGGACACTACTGTAGTGGCAGCCATTTGGCTGGCAATAGATCTGCTACAATCCCACGGGTAGATCATCAATTGGAGAAAGTCTTTAACGCCATGTCAGCAGATGCTCCACCTGGGTGCCTCACTGGACTTCACTGTTCAGAGAGTCTTCATTCCAGCGGGCAAGATTCAGGACCTTCAGGGAAAGATGCGCAGATTCTTGCATCACTGCTGAGTGTCCATTCACTCCTGCATACAGATCCTGGGCTCACTGGTCTCCACTTTCAACATGTTGAAGTACGCCCAGTTTCACTCCTGGCCACTTCAGAGGGTAGTTCTGACCCGATGGAATGGTTGCTATCTCCAGATCAAGTCATAGACCATAATCTTCTACACGTGTCCAACTTGGACCAGGGCATCCAATTTTGGATTCAGGATTGGGTTCTTCTCACCACCGACGCAAGTCTGTGCGGGTGTGGACAGTAACCTGCCAGCAGTCCTTTCAGCTTTAGTGGATGGTTCAGAGAGCTGCCTTCCGATGAACATCCTAAAGCTCCGAGCGGTTTTCAGGCTCAGTGTCTAGCACAACCACTCCTCCAGCATCGTCCGGTACAGGTTCAGTCTGAAAACGCAACCGCCGTTGCCTACATCAACCAACAGGGAGGGAGTTGCGGTGCCTTGACAGAGGTGAGTTGCTGTCACAAGCTGCCGCACTGAGAATGCAGGGCGAGGCGAACGCTGGGCAATCTTTCGCTGAACTCCTCCCCATCAGCTGTCCATCATCCTTGGTCTGTCTTCGATTGGCTCCTGTGGCTATTTCCTGCTGGTGCGAAGGCTACTCCGGTGGCGGTGATAGCGTTTCACGTGCTTCTGGTTTAGGTGTTGTCTCCTGTTACACAGTTGAGTACCCAGTTCTCCTGTCAGCTTTAGTTACCTGCCGTTTGTGTCATCTAGGCAGCATGGTCCGCATACCTGCTGTTTGTGTCATCAAGGCGGCACGGTTCATATATCCACGCTCTGCCGTTTGTGTCATCCAGGCAGCACATACAGCACTCAGTGTCCAGAGTGCGCACTTCAGCGTCCAGCTGCTTGTGTCATCCCGGCGGCACAGGCCGCTCTCTAGCGTCCAGCTGCTTGTGTCAACCCAGCGGCACAGGCCCACCACCCAGCGTCCAAAGTACACAACCCAACGTACCACCGCCTGTGTCAACCTGGCGGCACAGGTCCTTCATCATACCACCGCAGCCAAGGCTGCTGCACAGCCCAAAGGCTGTATCTTGTTTTATGGGCCACAGCTTGCCAAGATTTACCAGCCCACAAGGCTGCATCTTGTTCTACGGCCCACAGGCCACAGCTCGCAAAGGTTTGCCAGCCCACAAGGCTGCTGCGCAGCCCAAAGGCTGCATCTTGTTCTACCACCCACAGGCCACAGCTTGCCAAGGCTGCTACACGGCCCAAAGACCTTTGGTCTTCCCTCCACAAGTACTGCATTACAGACTGTGGACTCCTTTTTTATCGCATTGGGTCTACTTTATGATATGATGACCCCTATAAAGCAGCTATGGCAGAGGCGAGTCTCAGATCCTTGAAACAGGAGAACAGGGCAGCCGAGGATTTTTGAATGCAATTCCGGAAATGGACAGTTGACGCAGGTTGGAATGACTTGGCCTTACAAAGCCAGTTTCGTTGGGGATTGTCAGATCAGATAAAGGATATCCTAGTCTAACATCCTTCTCCGGATTCCTTAGATGACCTCGTGAGTTTGGCCATTCGTATTGACCAGCGACTTCGGGAGCGCAGATTAGAAAATAATCTACATTCTCTGCCTCCGCGATCTCTGGTATGGATGGCTTCATCTGAGCCTGAAGAGCAACTGGGAGCATTTTGTCTTCCGGCCGAAGAGAAACGTAGGAGACGTTCGTTGGGTCTTTGCCTCTACTGTGGCGGTAAAGGACATTTGGCCCATGCTTTGTCCAGTAAAGTCGGGAAAAGGCAAAGTCTAGATGAGCTAGGGGAGGTACATCTAGGCCTTGCATTCATCTCCCCTGAAAATTCTGTTATCACCACAGTGATCAATTTACCCAACGCTCAAATTTCCGTCCCTGCCTTCGTAGACAGCGAAGCTGCGGACAATTTTATGGGCCTGTCTTTTTTTCGAGACTGTGTCTGAATCCCGAGTCTTTGTCTACTCCTGTGTCGGTTATTGATCTAGACAGGGCAATTCTTTCCAAAGTTCCAGTTGTCTTCCGGACCCCTTCTTTGCAATTGTCCATTGGAGCTCTGCATCAGGAAGAGTTGTCATTTTTCCTTCTTCAGTGCCCGCTGGCTATGGTCGTATTGGGGTTACCTTGGCTGAAAAAACATAACCCCGTGATCCAATGGCAAACCGGTGAAATCCTTGAGTGGGGATCGTCTTATTTTTCCCCAGTGTCTGTCTCGACCCATTCGTCTTGCTGCTGCCATCTCATCCGAATCCTCGTCTATTCCTGCTCCTTATCGAGACCTAGCTGAGGACTTTTCCAAGAAAAGAGCTGATGTTCTCACCGTTCTTTTGATTGCGCCATTGATTTGTTACCAGGAGCCAGGCTTCCAAAAGGCAGATTATATGCATTGTCCATCCTGGAGGATAAAGCCATGCAGGAATATATTCAAGAGGCTCTGGACAAGGGATTCATTCGTCCTTCTAAATCCCCAGTAGGACCGGGTATTTTCTTTGTCCAGAAGAAGGATGGATCACTCCGACCCTGCATTGACTTCCGTGGAATGAATAAGATCACAGTCAAGAACGCGTATCTCTTGCCGCTCATCTCCGTTCACTTTGATCAACTGTGTGAAGCTTCCATTTTTTCTAAAATTGATTTTAGAGACGCCTATAATCTCATCTTCATCAAGGAAGGAGATGAGTGGAAAACTGCATTTAACACCCATTCTGGACATTTTGAGTATCTAGTTATGCCGTTTGGCCTCTCCAGTGCCCCAGCTGTCTTTCAAGATTTTATCAATGAGGTGTTAAGGGATTTTCTTGGAGTCTTTGCAGTGGTCTATTTAGATGACATCCTCATCTATTCCAAGTCTGTGTAGGAACATCGTAGGCATGTGAGGCAGGTCTTGCGAAGATTGTTGGATAACAAGCTGGAGAAATGCGAGTTTGATGTGAAAGAAGTCTCATTCTTAAGCTACATCATTTCTTTGCAAGGTTTCCCCATGGACCCTGGCAAGGTGAAGGCCATCTTGGATTGGGAACAACCCACTACGTTGAAGGTCATTCAGTGTTTTTGGGGTTTCGCAAATTACTATTGCAGATTCATTAAAGCCTTCTCCTCCGTGGTCTCGCCCGTCGTAGAACTCATTAAAAAAGGAGCTGAGGTCGCTAATTGGTCGGCTACTGCCATTCAAGCCTTCGAAGCACTTAAAGCGGCTTTTGTGTCTGCTCCTGTTCTTCGGACCCGGCATTACTGACCGGTTTTGCCAGAAAAATCGTCAGTTAAGTGGTTAAACACCATAAAGTCTTCATTTGAAATGTACTCTGATGATGCAATAGAAAGTGCAACGTGTGTCTAACACAATTACATACCTTGTGTCTGAGGGTAGAGGGAAGTGCTGGGGTTGTGTCGGAGGGTGAAATAAGGCTTGTGGATTGGACAAAATATTGCAGGATTTCCATCCCCAGCACATAAATACATCAATATTTACTTTGTGAAAGGGCTTGTTCACACACACATACAGTCAGGTGCATAAATATTGGGACATTGACCGAATTTTCATATTTTGGCCTCTATTCACCACCACAATGGCTTTGAAATGAAACAAACAAGATGTGCTTTAACTGCAGACTTTCAGATTTAATTTGAGAGTAATTACATCCAAATCAGGTAAACGGTGTAGGAATTACAACGGCTTCTATATGTGCCTCCCACTTTTTAAGGGGCCAAAAGTAATGGGACAAACTAAACAATCCTACATCTAACTTTCACTTTTCAATACTCTGTTGCAAATCCTTTGCAGGCAGTTACAGCCTGAAGTCTGGAATGCATAGACATCACCAGATGCTGGGTTTCATCCCTGGTGATGCTCTGCCAGGCCTCTACTGCAAATGTCTTCAGTTCCTGCTTGTTCTTGGGGCATTTTCCCTTCAGTTTTGTCTTCATCAAGTCAAATGCATGCTCAATCGGATTCAGGTCAGGGGATTGACTTGGCCATTGCATAACATTCCACTTTTTAGCCTTAAAAAACTCTTTGGTTGCTTTTGCAGTATGCTTCGGGTCACTGTCCATCTGCACTGTGAAGCGTCGTCCAATGAGTTCTGAAGCATTTTACTGAATATGAGCATATAATATTGCCTGAAACACTTCAGAATTCATTCTGCTGCTTTTGTCAGCAGTCACATCATCAATAAATACAAGGGAACCAGTTCCATTGGCAGCCATACATGCCCACGCCATGACACTATCACCACCATGCTTCACTGATGAGGTGGTATGTTTTGGATCATGAGCAGTTTCTTTCCTTCTCCATACTCTTCTCTTCCCATCACTCTGGTACAAGTTGATCTTTGTCTCATCTGTCCATAGGATGTTGTTCCAGAACTGTAATGGCTTTTTTAGATGTTGTTTGGCAAACTCTAAACTGGTTTTCCAGTTTTTGAGGCTCACCATTGGTTTACATCTTGTGGTGAACACTTTATATTCACTCTTGTGAAGACTTCTCTTGATTGTTGACTTTGACACATATACACCTACCTCCTGGAGAGTGTTCTTGATTTAGCCAACTGTTGTGAAGGCGTTTTTCTTAATCAGGGAATTAATACTTCTGTCCTCCACCACAGTTGTTTTCCGTGGTCTTCCGGGTCTTTTGGTGTTGCTGAGCTCTCCGGTGCGTTCTTTCTTTTTAAGAATGTTCCAAACAGTTGATTTGGCCACACCTAATGTTTTTGCTAACTCTCTGATGGGTTTGTTTTGATTTTTCAGCCTAATGATGGCTTGCTTCACTGATAGTGACAGCTCTTTGGATCTCATATTGAGAGTCGACAGCAACCGATTCCAAATGCAAATGTCACACCTAGAATCAAGTCCAGACCTTTTACCTGCTTAATTGATAATGAAATAACGAGGGAATAGCCCACACCTGTCCATGAAATAGCTTTTGAGTTGATAGTCCCATTACTTTTGGCCCCTTAAAAAGTGGGAGGCACATATAGAAACCGTTGTAATTCCTACACTGTTCACCTGATTTGGATGGAATTACTCTCAAATTAAATCTGAAAGTCTGCAGTTAAAGCACATCTTGTTTGTTTCATTTCAAAGCCATTGTGGTGGTGAATAGAGGCCAAAATATGAATATTCTGTCAATGTCCCAATATTTATGCACCTGACTGTAAATACTGTTATTGAGTATTTCAGCTCCTAACTAATACAGATATGTCCACATACATCTATCCTCCGTGCGCGACACACAACACAGGAGCTCTGTGTGACTCGGTTGTGCCAAGCATTTTTTGTGCTGCTTTTTACCTTCAGGTGTGTCTTATTCACACAGGAACATTTAGCACAAGCAGCTTCTGCTGATTAAAATGATATGCAGCATGCCTATGTTCTCTGTGCATCTGCGGGTGCAGCTGACACTAACGTAGTGTTTCGCATACAGATACACCCACAGTCGCTCACAGAACATGGGCGTGCTGCATATCATTTTAATCAGCATCGCCGTGCAAATAAAGACGCATTTGAAGGTAAAAAGTTGCATGAAAAGACTCTCGGCGCTACCGAGTCACACCACGGCATGGCGCGACTAGAAGGGCTGTTTGGCTTCTAAGGAGGCTAGATGTATGAGGACACATCTGTACATTAAAAGTAAAACAAAATGTTTCCTTAAGGGCTTGATTCCACCATTCCATTTTACATTTTTATCGCCATTGTTAAAAAATTCAGAAAACTGCACAACCTATTTGTAAAATCGCAATGCATCATCAAACACATCTAATGCTTCTACTTCAGGGTCCATAGGGGGTCCACAGGGTTGACCTTGGGGTATAGGTTGGGAACCAAATCCGGGCACCACGCAGTTAAAGCTTTTAGCTCCCAGGATGCACTTGGGTCCACTCTCCCTATAACCCCGCCCCCCAGCCAGAGGCACCTCAGTTTAAGTTGGTGCCCGGCCGGAGTCGGGTCACCGTTACTGCAGGGGGGCTGCTTAGCAGCCTCTAAGCTTAAAAGAGTTTTGTTTTATTATTTTTTTACTACTCTTCAGAGCGGCAGCATCAGACTGTCCAATGGACGTCTGAGCTGCCGCTCCTACACCCCGCCGGCGCTGCGACTCCAGTACAGATCTGGGGATCGCAGCGGGACCCCAGAGTCTGTACTAGCCGGGCTCTGGAGGAATCCCTGGGCTGCTGCCGGATCGACGGGGACAGGTAAGTCGCGTGGTCACCGCTTGCGGTGACCCGCGTGTACATGCAGCCTTATGCCTCCGGTCTCTGGGGACAGACCGGAGGCGCTAGCGGTGGCGGCGGGCTCCCCCTCCATGGAGGCATACCCCGCGTGTCCACAGCCCACCAGGGATTATAGCGGCAGCGGGAGCCGGCATCCCGGGGGGTTAATTGCTAGCCAGGGGAGGAAGCCTTCCCTGTCTAGCGGCTCCTCCCCTCAGCTCAGCGCGCCTTTCAATAATACAGTCTGGCGTCGCTGAGCTGCTTCCTCCGCGGGCCACGCTTCTTCTGAGGTCTCCAGCGGCCATTTTCTCTCTGTGGTGCTGCAGAACTCTTAGGATGTCAGTGAGCCCAGTCCCCCTGCGTACCTGGCCATTTTGGGTGAGTGTACACAGCGCTATAGCCTTCCCAGACACTGAATCTGGGCAG
The DNA here is from genome assembly GCA_031769625.1 of Taudactylus pleione. Lineage (NCBI taxonomy): Eukaryota > Metazoa > Chordata > Amphibia > Anura > Myobatrachidae > Taudactylus > Taudactylus pleione. The sequence goes on along the minus strand of JAUIMM010000189.1, from coordinate 4,866,081 downwards.
TTGAATGTAGCGACATTGTGCAGTATATTATATGTCATGCTTATGTATGTATATATATTTTTCTGCATTGTATGTGACTTATGCTAGTGCTGACTGTCTGCTTTTTCTCTCACCTGTCAGTGTATATCTATCCCTTTTCTTTATCTGCCCTAATACAGGTGTACCTGGGGTGGTTCTGAGACCTCACATATATATATTTGTTAATATCTGTGAGGTTTGTCACATACTGTTGCGTGCTGCACGTTGCCATATTTTAGATGGAACTGTGAGTTGCGTACGCTGATAATGGGTTCCTGCAGCTAATCTTAGCGTCAGTCAGGACCGGTATGGCGCTGCTTAATATTTCCGTCAAGATAGTCAGATATATCTGACCAGGAGATTGCACACGATACTGCACCCATTATTGCTATCCTGCAAGTCATAGCCTGCAGGAATTAGTGCGGAGGATTTTAACTCAGAAAGGTTTACGTATGCGGCACCATCTGGTGCCGGGCCCCTTGCACGACCCCCTTAAAGGGCGTTGTTTCTCAGGATCCTCTCCTTTGAGGATCGCCGGGCGGGCCCCATTGTCGTCACTCGCTTGGAGTTACTTCACCATACTGCCCTTTTGAACTCGGGGTATCTCGCAATTTCTTGCAATTTACCCCTGTGTCACAGACTATCGCTCCCTGCCGGGGTTTTTCACAGTACATGAATTACCTCCGATACCACATCGGTCTGTCATTCCCCTTGCAGGGATTACCACAACGGCCACCCTGGTGGATGTCGTTTTATACGAAATACTAATTGGCGTGATATACGCCCTGTGGTTACTGACCAGTGGCTCTGCCGTGAACTGGATGGTATATTCGGCTCTTTCCCTCTCACATGGGGGGGAGCCAATCTCAAGTATTATTATCCCTGCTTTGGGGCTGGTAGCCAGGCTCATTCTGGATATAGAGAATGTCGATCCTGCACCTGTATCATACATCTCCCGTTTTCTGCCCAGCGGGTGGATCTCATAGCGGGAGTCTGGCTGTCCCCAGATACGAGGAGTCACAAAGGCCTCCTGTTTCCCATTCCCTGAGGGTCCTCACAAGTAATGGAAATCCCCTTCTGGGATGGATTTGTATGTTAATCATCGGGTTACAGGCATTAATACGCCTCCCATCCCGGCCTGGACGGATTTTACGGATCCGTAGGTGGTAACTTTGCCTGAAATCAATGTACTCGTTTTCAGGGCCTGTTGCCCGTCCTACCATGGCCATCGCATGGTGATGCTTTTGTGACGTTTTTCCCCTCCAACACGTCTGAGGTTCAAATATCTTTTTGCCGCTCACAAAATATGCAGTGGTCATATGTGGGATTACCTCATGGGATGCCGGTCTTCTAACTTTCAGGGTTTCGGCGGCATCTGTATCCGCCGCAGTACCCTATGGCTGCGTTATGGGAAAGCAGAGGTGCACACTCCTTCCAGGGGGAAGTTCTTGTTTGGTCCTGACCTTGACAAGATCGTTGCATCATTGGCAGTATCACTAATGGGGAGATACCGTCTTTAGCTACTCCCACTACATTCGGACTAACTCTGTTAAGTCTTTTTGTCCTCAGGGTCAGCCTAAAGGCCTGTTTTTTCCTAGGCTGTCGGCCTCCACGGGGGCCACCATATCCAGTACCGAGCAGTCCTGGACTTCCGGACGACCCTGTTTCTACACCTGAGGATATACCCTCAGCCTGACGGGACAGGTCTACATCTGGGGAATTTCCAGAGTGAGGTACTGATTCTCAACGGCCTCTCATTGCTCATGCAGCCTCCTCACAGGCATTGGTACACGGGCCCTTCTTCAGAACTGATCAGGGCCTTACAATCCCAGAAAGCTATACAGTCTTTGTGGTAAGCAGAGCTATTTCGGCCAACCTCACTATCTCAGTGAGGGACTGGTTGTTCTACTTTCTTTTTGGGGCGGTGACCGACTGGTCCTCCTTTGCCTATACTCTGTCTCAAATCCCTGAATCAGATTCCAACGGTGCCTTGACTCAGGTGGAATCGTCCATGCTCCATCATCCTATGTTTGGAACCTGGGGATTTTATGGTATATCCGAGTATTCAGGATACGTACCTACGGGTACATACAGAGCCCTCTCATCAGCATGGGTTCAGGTTTGCTGTGCCACAGCAACACTTGTAAGTTTCGGGCTCTGCCTTTTGGGGCTGTCCTCAACTCCACCGGGGTTTACCAGCTTTATGGATTTTCTGACAGTTCACCTGTTCAGTGTATCCGAATGCTCCTTTCTCTGGACGGTCTCCTACTTTTAGCAGGATCACCAAGGTACTTTACCGCCAGGTCAGGATAACCGGGGCTTCTTCTCGTCACAGAAAAGTCCTCCCTGCATCCCTCACAGGGTTTTCTTCATCTGGGAGCACTGCTGGATTCTCAGAATCTGAGAATTTTTCTGGCGTAAGACAAGATCTCCACTCTTCAACTTCGAGGGTGCGGATATCTACGCAGTCAACATATGTCATTACTCTTTGTGATGCGCGGTCTACCAGAGTGTCTACCTTTTGGTAGGGTGGAATGTGCTCAGTTCCATTCCAGGCCTTGCCATAATTGACTCCCCTCCAGATGGATCGAGTTTTTTCCATCGGATCACTGTTCGAACGATGATACTTTCTACGGAGGCGAGTTGGTCTCTGTCCGGGTGGCTATGGCCATCTCGTCCAGGGTGTTCTTTGCTAAAGACAGTGTCTGGTCCGCATTCATTTCGGGGCAGTTGGACGTCTGTCGCTTCTGCCCTGCCACTTACCTTGTTGATACTTTAAGCTGTCTTGGACTTTCACTCTGGCCTAACCCATTTGTCACGGTTAACCTGAATAGGTTCAGTCCGACAGTGTCACAACAGTGGCTTCCATCTAGGCAACACTGGTAGTTGGGTGGCAATGTTAGGAATGTCACCCATTCTGACATAGTCCAAGGGTCTTCTCCTGGCCAACTCTGCGGTGTTTATTCCCGGAGCTCTCCATTGGGAAGCGGGCTTCCTCAGCCGTCACGGCGTGCATCCCGGGGACTAGTCTCTTCTCCAAGAGAGGTTTCAACTCCTGGTGAGCAGAGGGGGCCTCCCTGAGGGGATTGATCCCCATGGCCTTCTGACTCGATCACACATTACCGGTGTTACAGTCCAGCTCTAGGAGTACTGAAGCTACCTTCAGTGACTCTTTGTCAGTGAAGTGGTCCTTCCACTTTGTGTACCTGTGTCCTCCGGTCTCCCTTCTTCCTCGAGGTCTTCGGAAGTTTAATTCGAGACGGAGGGGCTTTCCTTCTGGGGGCTCCAGGTCGTCCCAGACATCACTGGTACTAAGATTTTCGGAGTCTCCTCCTCGATGCTCCGTTCCTACTGCTTCACTATCTGGACCTGTTGTCTCAGGGTCCTTGTTTTTCCCTGGATCTGGATCGCTTGTCTTTAACTGCGCCCCTACTGTGGTCCTCGGGCTTCCCTGGCTCTGTCTTCATTGAGATGTTTAGAGCAGATAGGCCAGACTTTGCTGGGATCTGCCACGGACTGTGGCATACATAATTCTTATGGTATCGTACCTGTCGATACGATCCTCCGGTGTCCAGGATTTCCAGATATTCTGGCATTCCTTCCAGCTGGCTTGGGTTTCACCCTTGGCCTGGCCTTCCTGACAGTGCGGATCTCTACACTGTCGGTATGGTTAAGATATGGAATTGCTCCGCTCTGGTATCCAGTTCATCCTTTGGAGTGTTTTCTGGATTATGTCTCCACTTATCCTCCCTAGGGACTCCTGGGGAGTTAGTAGTGGTTCTTTGTTCCCTCCGGGGACAGTCCATGGAACCGCTGGTTGTGATAGCCATTACATGGTCTATTGTTTAAGCTCTCTCTCTCTCTCAGGGTGTTTAAATCAACCAGGAGAGTGTCTGAATGGGGAGCGTTCTCATGTGGCTCCCTCTTCTGGAGGGCATCATGTCAGGGTGTGAGTTGCTCTCGCCCTGTGTTTCTTCTTAAAGTGGTTTTTAGGTTCCATATTATTCTGGAACTTATGGTATGGCCATTCAGTTCCCAGTCCTCTCGGCTGTTGTGGCCTCATGGACTGTGGTCCGGCCTCTTTGGCTTTATGTGATCCGTTCAAGTTCCTTATGGTAAGCGGACTCCTTATTGGTGGTCTGCGGTTTCTGGTTTTAACAGGAAACGATGGCCGGCCTATAATGAAATGTTGACTGGATGGCCTCGTATGTCTTCCTCAGGGGCCTACCCATGGGTGGGCATTTCTGTCGTTGAGGCTTGTTTTTTTCTCGGGCCGTGTAACCCTCGTGGGCGGCTCGTCGTGGCGCCTCGGCTGTTTTGCCTTACTAGGTGTCCACGTGGTCTTCTGTCCATACCTTTTTAAGGTTCTAGGCATTGGTTTCCTTTGCCTCTCAGGATGCTTCCTTTTTGGCGACGGATTCTCCTCTCAGCACAGGAGCGTCCCCACCCTTGGTTGAACTGCTTTGGGACATCCCCAAGGTCAACCCTGTGGACCCCCTATGGACCCTGAAGTAGAAAACAAGAGATATGGTAAGAACTTACCTTTTGTTATCTCTGTTTCTACGAAGTCCATAGGGTCCACAGGGCGCCCGCCCTGACGCACCTGGCTTCATATGGGCTGTGTTACTGGTCACCGGCTTCCCGTCTCCTTTTCTGTGAGTATGGTTCTAGAGTGTTCCAGTTTTCTCTCTCTTTTTCTCTCCTCCTCCGGCCTTTGGCTACTTACAATCTGAGGTGCCTCTGGCTGGGGGGCGGGGTTATAGGGAGAGTGGACCCAAGTGCATCCTGGGAGCTAAAAGCTTTAACTGCGTGGTGCCCGGATTTGGTTCCCAACCTATACCCCAAGGTCAACCCTGTGGACCCTATGGACTTCGTAGAAACAGAGATAACAAAGGTAAGTTCTTACCATATCTCTTGTTTTTGCTTTCTTGCGTTTTACCCATGTTCTTAGTACATGTGTGTGAACAAACCCGAATGTTTAATGTATTACTAGCAGAACAGACCATCTTCTATTTATTTATTCATTAATTGTTTTACCTGGAAGATTTATATATATATGTGTATTTTGTACACATTAACACTGAATTGACAGTATTAGGAATATATACATATAATGTGTAAGTAAGTGCTTCAGGTTTGGTTTGAAAAACATTTAACTTTATAATGTAACGAATAGTATAAAATATATTACCCATTTGATCATTTAATCGCTATGTAGAGCTGCAGTGTTTTCCAGTGTACACTACAAAGCCATAAATTCAGTATGGGGTGTCCTTTTTAGTTATTTTTTGCTAGAGATAATGTAATTGTAAGACTTTTATGTAATAATAAGTATATACAGTTACTAAATACATATTTGTCTGTTTTATGCTTTCACAAAGCAGTATTTATTATGTATAAATGGTTATCTGGTCAGAAAAAATATCCTTTCCATGCTGATGCTGTACTTGTGTTGTCATTGGTCAACTGCAGTTGCTATGGTAACCACTTCTAGTATGTTTGGCCGTTGTAAAACTGAGGGAGTTTAACTGTAAATCGAGATGAAGAAAATTAATTTTTCTACTATTGTCTATTCGTGTCTGGGAGCAGAATCTAAAATAGCAGAACCAATTAAGACCTCCACTGACATAACTGTAGTAGAAGGCAACTAAATATATATCTAGGTAAAATATATTGCTGTGCAGACAACAATGTATCTGGTAAATTAATACGAAATACATCTCACAGTCACCATCTGAGAAGTAATAAGTATACAGTACAGCTCTCATTTGGGGGAGGATTCAACTGACCACAATAATTCTTCAATTTTTCTTTTTTTATTGGGACAATTCAATTACCCTCCATATTTACTGCACAAAAATTTATCCTGTTGATAAGTTCCCGGATCCATGTGTTTTTGCGATTATGGACGCAAAAATATGGCACGTATTGGGGGTTTGTTTCACCTGACTATGGGCAGGTGAAAAAAAATCCCAGATGGTGTCGGCTTCCTGTCAGCAGCCCAGCACACTCTGCTGTATGCTAGGCCGCAGTGGTACGGGGGAGACTGCTGCCGCTGAACTCCTCTGGAGGAATGCGATCACACTGATCGCAGCCCCCCTGGAGCTGCCCCTGGCTGAGCGGATCATAGAGCCCCTCTCCTCAGTGCGGCCATTTTTTTCCCCGTGATTAGACCACAGCCCCCGATAAGTCCCGAATCTAACTGAATTAGCCTTGAGAATCAATTAGCCAGCGGTAAAGTACCGCGGCTAATTGAATTCCAGTTTGAATTGCTAACCCTGTTCATCCAGTATTATTTCCCCCTTGCAGTATACAGTACATTTACCGTAAGCCCAGTATAACTCCTCCATCTTACAGAACAGGACCTGTACACCCAGTATTACTCCTCCCCCTTACAGTACGGCACCTGTACTCCCAGTATTACTCCTCCCCCTTACAGTACGGCACCTGTTCTCCCAGTATTACTCCTCCCCCTTACAGTACGGCACCTGTACTCCCAGTATTACTCCTCCCCCTTACAGTACGGCACCTGTACTCCCAGTATTACTCCTCCCCCTTACAGTACGGCACCTGTACTCCCAGTATTACTCCTCTCCCTTACAGTACGGCACCTGTACTCCCAGTATTACTCCTCCCCCTTACAGTACGGCACCTGTACTCCCAGTATTACTCCTCCCCCTTACAGTATGGCACCTGTACACCCAGTATTACTCCTTCCCCTTGCTGTATACAATACAAACCCCAGTCATTGGCTGACTGTTAGCCCCCACCCCCTCCACCATGCTGCTAGTATTACTCCATCCCAACAGCTAAACATAACTCACTGAATGTGAGGCTTCTGTTTCAGTTGACATCACTACTTACAGGTTAGTTTCTTGTTAATTATGGGTGATTTTACTATAATACGTTTTATTGCAAGTGAATACTCATCAACATATTTTTGTTAAAAATATAGAAGAGTGGAAATGTTTTGTGGGTACCGCTGAAAACCACTAAATGCATAAATACAGTATATACGTTTCATACAATGTTCCTATAGCTCATTGGCTTTGAAAAGCACTATTGTAGCTTTATGATCACCATTGCCATTCATAAAGAGCAATCCCTCATACTTTGATTTCTTTCTGACAAATTCAGCAATGGTTTGAAATGGTGGTAGATACCGATTAATGGACTGTAAAGTACCACAACCAAATATTAGGTGCTGTAAAAACAAGCTGTGGAATTGCTGTGCACCTTTTTATTTCTTATATTCAGCACTTACAGATATGTCCTCATATGTCTAACCTCATACACCAACTTGCCTGGCGTGAGTGAGCCGCTAGGTCTGGTGCTACTCTGCTAGTGTCAGGCGTGTTTTTTTATTTTACCAGAAATGAGTCTAAGATGCAATGTGGCTAGGACGCACCAGCAGACTGTGCTGATTAATTTGATATGTGACACTTGTATATCTGTGTGCAGCTCAGTCTGTATATGAAGCACAACGGAACTTGGAATGAAAAAAACTGCGGCTGCTGCATCATAGCACTTCATATTAGAGATGTGCGGGTTCCCTTTTACTCGGTTCTTTTCGCCAAAATTATCGCAAGTTCGGATTCGTTTGGATTAATTTTATTGGCTATCCAAATCACGTGATAGCCGATAGCCAATAAAATGGCGTTTTTGAGATCCGAACATATCCTGGTAAAACTGAACCCACACATCTCCTCTACTTCATATACAGAGTCAGGGTCACACCGAAATACATAGGTCGCATATCAAGTTAATCAGCACAGTCTCCTGGTGTGTCTTCTTCGCATTGTATTGCAACTTAGATGCATTTACAAAAAAGATGCCCCGCGCCAGCAGAGCCTCATGGTTCCTGTCGCACTGAGAGAGGCTTTTGGAGCGACTGCAGCAAAGATGTGTAAGGACACATCTCTAGCACTGTAAAACTACATTCTCCTAACAAAGGGGGGGGGGGATCAATTAGCCGGGGTACTTATCATAAGTAATTATATATGTCAAATACCCTCAAGATGGCGTGATTTCCTAACACATAAAGGAGCATGCAATGTAATTATGCTTTACATTTAAATACATGTACAAACTATTTTTCATATTGCATATAAATCAGGTTTCATAATTACTTATGCAGTATAACAGAAAACACTACGCTATTGGTCTGGAACATATATAAATACGTCGCTCTGTACACGCATTCTTAATTATTTAAAAACAAAATTTATTTTGAGGTACTTGTACAATCATACATACTTTATTTTATCCCACCCACCCAGCCCCGCACATTTGTAAACTAAAGCCCAGTCAAGTAGCAGGAGAAAACTTGCCTGATATGTGGATGAAAAATACAATATATTGTGTTATGGTACATCTTGCGGAGGCTATGCACGAAGTGTAAAATTTATACAGTTTAAAGATTGTAAGGCATGTGCATTTTTAAGAGCTGAAATATTGACTTAAAAATAAGCTATTATATAAAAATGTAGAAATAATTTATAGAAGTTAATAAAAAGGAAAAGATTTTCTGTAGAGGTAAACACACATCTAATTAGACATATATGTCAGTAGTTCTTCAAATTGCCAGCGAGATACTGTAAGTGCCTGACTATTCATTTGATAAGAAACTTAAAAAGAAACCCAAATTGCATGTTATTCTTCTATTTGTATTTAACATTCTGCTTCAGGCAGCTGTTGTATGCAATGGTTCTTGAATGGTATTGGGTAAATAACCTTTTAATTGTTGCCCAATATTTGAAAATGTATTACATATAGTTCATTAAAGAAGTATTCCACCTACAGTAAAATACCTCACATTATTCTCTCCCTCCCCTCCAGTAAGTAGAAGCATAGGTCTCCTATGCATGGGTCTCTTTATGCTAACCAGTCTATTCTTGCTAGTAGAACATAAACATGATTGCAGATGTTTCAACACATTAATACCGCTTTTCCACTTAAGTCCCGGGTCTGACCCGTACTTTGGAACATAGATGCAGTGCCGGCGCTTGAAGATGACATCATCTCCTTGCATCGGAATACAGCTCTCCCTGTGCTGTAAACTGGTCGGATTACCCGTTTACACTGAGCCTTCCCCGGGTCCTTTCCGGGAATAACCCTGCTCGCTAGCAGGGTTGGCTTCCCTGGTGACAAGTTTCTGCTTGCTAAAATCCTGGGTTTATGCGCGCTCACGTGCAATAACCCGGGAATTTGAGGCTAGTGGAAAAGGGGTAAAACTCTCTGGGCTGAGTATCTTGATGAGATACCCATTTGAACATGTGTAGTGTGTTTTTAATAGTTTTAAACTACAGACAAGAAGTGGGGATGATTATGTTTAAATCTATGGCAACCTTAAACACTGCTATGGTACTGTTCTGGTAGTTAGGATGACAGTAAACTGTAAGTGGAGCCATCCTTTTACATTTATTTTTTTCATGAACACTAACAAAAATGAGGTTATTGGCAGGGGTGAAATTCTTGAACTATTGAACGTGACTTGTTTATGCTCATTTGGATGTATTTAGCAGTGAGGTTCTTACATTTCAATTCAAACCTTAATCATGTCTAATATAGTGTTGTACTGATTGACCTAGAGCCAAAAGAAAGATGAACTGTCAGGAGATAATTCCCAAGAAGGTGCCAGCCAGGTTGGTGGTTTTAATGGCTTGTTTCAGTGGTTGGTCTATTGCATGTGGTGCTTGTCATCCATACATACTTTGTTTTTTTTTATTTGCATATTGCGTTATGGGGTGGGGCAATGCAGGTTAATGTATACGTCATTTTGCAAAGTGTGCTGACGTAATTAGCTCTAGTGCCAGCAGCTTCTTTTTATTTTTTACTGTTTTTTACATTGTATTGTTTTTGTACATGTTTTCGTTTTTCTAGCATAATTTAGTTTGTCTCTCTTGCAGTCATTTAGCTAAACTTGCCTGCTTATTATTTTTGTAAAATATCTGCTGTGATAAAATAATGACAAAATAATGAAAGCATAATTTACTTATTAAATACTTGAAGTATAATTGAAGTATAATTTAGCTCTTCGGTGTTAAAGAATTAAAAAAGTTTGTAAGTATGCAGTATACATGTAGAGTAGGTTACTGGGATTCTAGCACTACCCCCAGAAAACGCATCATTGCACTTTTTGTGTTCCCCTTTTCTGTAATAAGACCATCATATATATTCAGTGACGTATACTGTATTAGAACATAGTTTACATGATCATATTATACATTATTAAGTAACCAGTCTTGTCTCAGACTTATCAGGCTTTGAATGTACTAATGCATAGAATACAGTAATGCTGGCCATACACCAGAACGATATTGTTCCAACTAGTTGGCCTGTTGGTACGATAATCGTGCCCGGCAATAGCCGCCAAGGACCCAGGTTCTAATGGGGGCATCACCTAATTGCAGGAGGTGTTGCCACGCCCCCTTAGGGGAAAAACACTATTTGTGTGCCGTGGAGGGGGGCACTGTGAAACTCTCCGCCCGACACAAACCCAGGGGGTGGCGCGATCAGTGTGATTTTTAGCACATGGGTCATGCCGGGACTTGTAGTTTGTCAAAAAGTGTAATTACTTTAAATAACTTACAGTTTTGGGGTGTAGGAAGGTGCAATTAGGGGTGGGGGATACACATTTTGGCATGCCCCACTCCCCTGGGAAAGTCAGCCACAGTGCCAACCAGCCTGGGGCTGTCTGGAATTGTAGTGGGGGGGGGGGCTTCACATTGCAGTGACCCTCTGCATCAGGGGTCTTCAACCTTTGGCCCTCCAGCTGCTGTGTAACTACACATCCCAGCATGCCCTGCCACCGTTTTGATATAACAGCATGCTAAAACTGTGGCAGGGCATCCTGGGATCTGTAGTTCCACAGCAGCTGGAGGGCCAGAGATTGAAGACCCATGCTCTACATGGTTCCAGCAACCCAGGGTGGCAAAGCCCAGTGCTGGTTATCAACTTTTTTTTCCCTGATTCGGGGTAACCAGCACTTGGCTGAAAGCACCAGTGCTGGATACAAATTGGGGGGGGGGACCCTGTTCATTTTTTTTAATATTTATTTAAAATCTGAAGAAATAGGCAGACACTGTATGCCTTCTTCTGTGACATCACAAGTTGGAGAGAAGTTGGCTGCTCTGCTGAAAAAGTTGGCTGGTTGTATGGTCTGATGAAAAAGTTGGTTAAGTATGTGGAGCAGCATTTTAGTTGGACAGATAGCTGGTTGGATGAAAGTTGGTCTGGTGTATGGGCAGCAGAATACTGGCTACATATCACACTATAGTCACAAAAATTAAAAGATGTATACACTGGATACTTTAAAGTATATTATTTCCTACTCACAATACAATGTAATCACTTTATTTTTTTGTTAATGGAATATAAAGGTAAGTAGCTAATCGTAGTTATTAGCATTGTATTGTGTGAAATGTTGGGTTTTATTCCTCCGGATGGCTCCTGAGAATAAGAGTGTTGATAATATCCAGCATATGGAAAAACTAAGCTAATGCTCTACTAACATATAAATACATCTTCTGGAAGTCACTGGACATTTTCAATAGGACATAGACCAGTCTTGAATGAGCATACTAATATCTAATAATTTAACAATTTAATAATATAACCTCATTTAGCATAAAATATATAAGGACACTTATTTGTTTAGACAAATGTCAAAGGAGCTTAGTAAATTGTTTTGGAGGTGTGTGTGTGAAGGTAATATATTTTTAAACCACTTGTAAGAACAAAGCAAATTCCCTAGAGAGATTAAACCGCGTGCAGCATTCCCAAATTGGTAATTGCTTTCAATTGGGTCAAAAAGAGACATATTATTGGTATCAATATATTGGAGATGCCAGTTGTGGTTAATATATTACAGGTACCATCATGGTAATGATTAATCAAAGTTACCAAACCTTTTTACAACTATATCTTTCACCTGCTTTCAGGATAGTAGCGGCACTCACATGGGTCAGTGAAAATCACAGTGACAGACAAGTTGAAAGGCTAATTAATACTTGCCTCTATTTTAAAAGAGTAGTTCTTTGAATATGTGAGCCTGCAGTGATTTCAGGTAAATTCAATGATTAGGGTCAGACATTTGAAAGTTACAGAAGAAAGTTGTATTTGAATTAGATTTGAAAGAATCTGCAGCTTCAATAATCCTTTATATTTTAATCTCCTATCATACTGCTTAGTAATTACTAGTATGTAGTAATTTACACATACAGTGCATCTGGAAAGTACTCACGGCGCTTCACTTTTTCCACATTTTGTTATGTTACAGCCTTATTCCAAAATGGAATAAATTAAATTTTATCCTCAAAATTCTACACACAATACTCTCATAATGATGTGTTAAAAATTTTTTTAAGATTTTTGCAAATTTAATAAAAAAAAAAAAAACTAAGAAATCACATGTACATAAGTATTCACAGCCTTTGCCCAGTACTTTGTTGATGCACCTTTGGCAGCAATTACAGCCTCAAGTCTTTTTGAATATAATACCACAAGCTTGGCATATCTATCTTTGGGCAGTTTCGCCCATTTCTCTTTGCAGAACCTCTCAAGCTCCATCAAGTTGGATGGGAGGCGTTGGGGCACAGCCATTTTCAGATCTCTCCAGAGATGTTCAGTCGGATTCAAGTCTGGGCTCTGGCTGGGCCACTCAAGGACATTCACAGAGTTGTCCTGAAGCCACTCCTTTGATATCTTGGCTGAGTGCTTAGGGTCGTTGTCCTGCTGAAAGATGAACAGTCGCCCCAGTCTGAGGTCAAGAGCGCTCTGGAGCAGATTTTCATCCAGGATGTCTCTGTACATTGCTGCATTCATCTTTCCCTCTATCCTGACGTGTCTCCCAGTTCCTGCTGCTGGAAAACATCCCCACAGCATGATGCTGCCACCACCATGCTTCACTGTAGGGATAGTATTGGCCTGGTGATGAGCGGTGCCTGGTTTCCTCCAAACATAATGCCTGGCATTCATCCGAAAGAGTTCAATCTTTGTCTCATCAGACCAGAGAATTTTGTTTCTCATGGTCTGAGAGTCTTTCAGGTGCATTTTGGCAAACTCCAAGCGGGCTGCCATGTGCTTTTTACTAAGGAGTGGCTTCCGTCTGGCCACTCTACCATACAGTCCTGATTGGTGGATTGTTGCAGAGATGGTTGTCCTTCTGGAAGGTTCTCCTCTCTCCACAGAGGAATGCTGTAGCTCTGACAGAGTGACCATCGGGTTCTTGTTCACCTCCCTGGCTAGGGCCCTTCTCCCCCGATCGCTCAGTTTAGAAGGCCAGCCAACTCTAGGAAGAGTCCTGGTGGTTCCGAACTGCTTCCATTTATGGATGATGGTGGCCACTGTACTCATTGGGACCTTCAAAGCAGCAGATATTTTTCTGTACCCTTCCCCAGATTTGTGCTTCGAGACAATCCTGTTTCGGAGGTCTACAGACAATTCCTTGGACTTCATGCTTGATTTGTGTCTTTATATAAACAGATGTATGCCTTTCAAAATCATGTCCAATCAACTGAATTTACCACAGGTGGACTCCAATTAAGCTGTAAGAACATCTCAAGGATGATCAGTAGAAACAGGATGCACCTGAGCTCAATTTTGAGCTTCATGGCAAAGGCTGTGAACACTTATGTACATGTGATTTCTTAGGTTTTTTTTGTTATTATTAAATTTGCAAAAATCTCAAAAAAACTTTTTACACATTGTGTGTAGAATTTTGAGGACAAAAATTAATTTATTTCATTTTGGAATAAGGCTGTAACATAACAAAATGTGGAAAAAGTGTAGCGCTGTGAATACTTTCCGGATGCACTGTATATAGCGAGGTTATACCAAAACTTACAGTAAATAAACTTACTGTAATAGACTTGCCAAGGTCAGACTAATGTCTGTAAGATAGTCAAGAGTGTTGCTAATGTAAAGCAGAGCTGATCTTTAGGGAAGATTAAAGAGGTCTCTTTTTCTTGATCAGATAGGTACTTTGGATTTCCTACTTTGTTTTGCAGAAGTGTTATATTGTGTGGGCTTCTCTTAAAAGATTTTTTGATACTTTTCTGGTGTTGTGTTAAGAAATGCAAATAGTTCTTGTTTAATTAATTTGGTTAACCACATGTAGGTAGGCCACAGATTCTGTTGTTGCTATGTTTAGAAATATTTTCTAATTTAATGTAGATATTTGTCCTGTGCAGTGGAGCCACTGTTTCCTGTATAACAACCCTGGTCAAACAGGAAATCAACATGTAAACCTATACAATCCCAGTGATGTACATGTTGGTATGTTGATGAATGTTGAGTCCAACATATAATGTAATGTGGCATTTTTATTCTTTTCTGGGAAGCCTCTGAACTGTGGGTCTGATTCTGAGATTTACGCTAATGCAACTGCAATCTCTTACGGATCGCAGTTGCTAATGTATGATGATTGCCTTCCAAAGCACAGACACTCCCACTACTGCTTTCTCATATCCGTCCAGCGACGTACAACAGCGTAAACATCAGTAACATTGATGCATCGGGCAGCTACACAGCTTGTAAGTCAAGTCTGACCTGTCTCTCACACTGCGGCTCTCCTGGCACGCTAAGAGCTCTCGTGCTGTGAAGGGGATCGCAATGGCTAATTTATGCACGCCCATGAAATGGAGTTTAAACGCTCCCGATATGCCTGCATTTGCCTAGCCACTCCCATTACCTCCCCCCCAAATGCTGACTACCCATCATTCACTTTGCGATTGAATTCTCTGTGCAAACGTGATCGCAATACAGTTGCTGCATGTGCGCAGTGTTGCTTTCGTGCATGCGCAATTGTAAACTATTACTTGATCTGTGTAAATATTGGCTTTGCGTACATCTTGGAATGAGGCCCAGTGGGTAAGCTATATTCCAAGTTTCATTCCGAAAGATTCCAGCTGATGGGCTTGGTGGCTTTAAGGATGACAAAATAGGTCATCTAATATTGGTGAGTGTAATGATATTACATTGTTGCGGAGCAGAAAAAAGTCTAAATTGTAAAACATATTCCATTAGAGAAGGACCCATTCTTTTGGGTTTAAAGCAGAGGTGGGGAACCTTTTTTCTGCCTAGGGCCATTTTGATATATATAACATTATTCGTGGGCCTGGTGCAGGCCACACCCCCTCCGCGGATGTCACATGGGGCGGGCCACAATCGCCAGTGGTTACAGCAATGCCCGGAGCATCCTAAGGAAGCTCCGGAGAGCTGTAAGGCACCCTGCTAGCCAGCTGAAGCTAGCAGAAAAAAGCTCAGAGGGCCAGACCAAATGATTCAGAGGGACTTATACGGCCCCCGGGCCTAAGGTTCCCCATCCCTTGTTTAAAGTATAGCAAGTTGTGCTTGTCAGCCCTACCAAAGTGTCTGACACTAGGGACATTTCATTTCAAGTGGCACAATTAGGAATTTCTACTTCAGGGTCCATAGGGGGTCCACAGGGTTGACCTTGGGGTTATAGCTGGAACAGGATCCATGGGCACCACACAGTTAAGCTTTTAGCTCCCAGGATGCACTTGGGTCCTCCTCTATACCCCGCCCCCGAGCCACAGGCACCTCAGTGTAAGCTGGTGCCCGGCCGGAGTCGGTCACCGCGCAGGGGGGCTGCAGGAGCAGCCCCCAGAAGCTTTTTATTTTAAGTTAGATTTTATTTATTTTTAATCTCTTTTTACTACAGACGGCAGCGAAGGGCTGTCTGTACAGACGCCCACGCTGCCGCTCTGATCCCCAACTGGCGCCGCGACGCCAGTACTGATCTGGGGATCGCGGCGGGAGGGCAGAGTCCGTACTAGCCGGACTCTGTCTACCTCCCAGGACTGCTGCCGGAGTCGCCGGGGATTCAGGTAAGCCGCGCGTCGCTGGCTAGCGGCGGCGCGCGGAATGCCTTAAATGCAGTCCTTTAGCCTCCGGTCCTGGGGACAGACCGGAGGCTGCTGGCAGTGGCGGCGGGCCCCCCCCATAACCCGTGGGACTACTAGACCACAAGGGATAAAGGGGCAAGCGGGAAGCCAGCATCCCTGGGGTTATGGCCAGCCAGGGGAGGAAGCCTTCCCTGTCAGCGGCTCCTCCCCTCAGCTCAGCGCGCCTTTCAGCACGTAGTCTGGCGTCGCTGAGCTGCATCTACTCGGCCACTCCTCCTCTGAGGTCTCCAGCGGCCATTTTCCCAGTGGCAGCGCAGATCTCAGGGAGCACGCGGACCGGTCCCCCTGTGTACCTCTCCCCTGATTAAGGACAGCGTACACAGCACTATAGCCCTCCCAGACACTGAATCTGGGCAGGTTGATTGTAGTGTAAAGGTGCAGTGAGTATTACTTCTGCATGGTATGTGACTTTTGCTAGTGCTGCCTGTCTGTGCTTATTTTCCGCTTACTGTCAGCTTATACCTATCCCTTTACTTCTCCTACAAGCCCTACAGGTGTGTGGGGGAGGGGCGTTTCTACTGACCTCACTTATATAGATCACGTATTTGTGAGGTCCGTCACATACAGTTGTGTGCTACTCAGTGCCATATTGTGGGCTGTTGTTCAGCACACCGGTGAGTGCGTTTTACTTCTACCCTGGTGCCAGATATATAATATATTCTGTCATGTCAGACGAGGAGGTTGAGCGCTCAGTGGCTCCGGTGTTGGCCTCCTGCGGACGCTGTTCTGCAGGAGTAGATAGGGAGGATTTGTCACAGGATGGCCTGTGTAGTCGATGCCAGGTGGCTCCTGGCCCATCCAGACCTTCTCTGGCGCAGGAACCACCGTGGGCGATGTTTTCTCAAGTGCTGGTGTCTATTGCGGACCGTCTGTCGGTCCCGACTGCTCTCCCTACTAGGGCGGTGCCCCAGCCGACCATCCCCCATTCCCCGGGTGTCCCGCAGTTATTGCGGAGTCCTCCTGGGTCTCAATCAGTAGGTCCCTATGCGGGGTTGCCTATGTATATACAGGCTTCCCCTGTGCCGCAGCAGCCTGTGGTACCTTTTCAGGCCCCTATGGCGACTCCTCCACCATGGGTGGATGTGCTCTCCAACTCCGTGCAAAATTTGGCGACCGCTTCCTCGGCTTTTCAGTCAATGTTGCAGACTGACATGCCTTCTAGGATTTCAAAACGCCCACTCATGACACGGGCTGCTCAGGTATCGGACTCAGAGGGTTCCTCAGATGATGGGGAGGTCCCTGATGACACTGACTCGGACGCCTCGGTCCAGGAAATGGATACCAAGTCGTCCATTAATGTGCGAGCACTAGTTAGGGCGGTGCGAGCTATTCTTCTTATAGAGGATGAGGCACCGGTTCCTAAGTCGAAGTTTCCTAGTTTCAAAAAAACTAAGGTGGCTTCTGCGGTGTTTCCCCTGTCGGATCAGTTGACGGATCATATGGCGGTAGCTTGGCAGGCGCCCAGTAAGAGATTCCTTCCTCAGAAGCGGTTGGCTTCTAATTACCCCTTCCCTGAGGCACATTGTAAAAAATGGGAAACTCCACCGGCGGTGGATTCCCATGTCACCCGTTTAACTCGGGGCGCCACCTTACCATTACCGTCGATATCCTCGCTGAAGGATCCCACGGACAGGAAAGTTGAGACTTGCTTAAAGTCTATTTACTCCCTCTCCGGGGCGGTGGCCCGACTGTCCATGGCCATCTCCTGGGTGGCCAAGGCCATTGAGGGGTGGGCCAATGCATTGGAAGATACCTTCCCAGACGACGCTCCGGATGTCCAGCGGGCGTTGTTGGGACAAATGAGGGACGCTGCTTCTTACATTGGTGAAGCTTCTTTAGATGCTAGTCTGCTGACCTCGCGGGTATCGGCTGCAGCGGTGTCTGGCCGCCGATCCTTGTGGTTGCGGTCCTGGAGAGCGGACTCTGATTCAAAGAAGGGTCTGGAGGCCTTACCTTTCAATGGGGAATTACTATTTGGTCCGGACTTGGACAAAATAGTGGACACCCTGGCTAAATCCAAGTCGGCCTTCCTCCCTTCGGCGGCACTGCCTGCTAAGGTTCGGAGTTCGGCTTTTCGTTCCTTTCGGGTTCAGGGTAAGGCGAAAGGTCAGTCCTTCCCGAGACAGTCTGCGAGTAAGACGGCCTCTAAACCCAAGAAGCAAGCCTGGAGTGCTCGGCGCCCTTCTTCCAAGCAGGAAGATAAACCTGCGGCCTGATGGGACGGGCCTCCCTCTGGGGGACCTCAGAGTGGGAGGCCGACTTCTTCTATTTGCCCAGTGCTGGCACAATACCACCACGGATGCCTGGGTTCGAGAAGTGGTCTCCCAGGGGTACGCCCTGTCTTTTCGGCACGGACCACCCCACCAGTTTTTCTGCACAAGTCCTTCTCAGGACAAGGCCAAGGCGTTACAGGTTCAGGAGGCTATAGAGTCCTTGCTGAAAGCAGGGGTCATTGTTCCCGTTCCTCTATCACAACGAGGGACGGGGTATTATTCGTCTCTGTTTCTGGTGCAGAAACCCAATGGTTCTCATCGCCCTATCCTCAACTTGAAGTCTCTGAACAAATTCCTCAGAGTTCCCAAGTTCAGGATGGAAACGTTACGTTCCATCATTCTGGCGATGGAACCGGGGGATTACATGGTGTCCCTGGACATCCAGGACGCCTACCTCCATGTTCCGATAGCATCTTCACACCAGCGGTATCTGAGGTTCGCTATCCTTCAACACCACTATCAGTTCCGGGCGCTACCCTTTGGTCTCTCCACGGCACCGAGGGTGTTCACGAAGATTATGGCGGTCATGGCCGCACATCTTCGGAACCAGAATGTACGGCTGCTGCCGTATCTGGACGACCTCCTGTTGCTGGCGAGCTCCCCGGAGGTACTGCTTCAACATCTCCACCTGACGATCGCTTGCCTGCAAGCACACGGGTGGTTGATAAATTGGAAAAAGTCCTCCCTGATTCCATCACAGCGGATGGTTCATTTGGGAGCCCTGCTGGATTCGCGTTAGCAAAGGATCTTCCTGACTCCGGAGAAGGTCGCCTCCCTACAGCTGCGGATACACAGTTGCCTGAGCCGTTGCCGCCTATCGGTCCATTCGGCTATGAGAGTTCTGGGGTCCATGGTGTCGACATTTGACATGGTGGAATTTGCCCAGTTCCATTCCCGGCCCCTGCAGGGGCTGATTCTATCAGAATGGAACGGGTTACCTCACCGGATCCGCTCTCAGGTGCTGGTGTTGTCTCCGGACGTTCGGCTATCTTTGGGTTGGTGGCTTCAGACAGCTCATCTGGTCGAGGGGCGCCCATTTTGGATCCCGGACTGGGTCCTGCTCACGACAGATGCCAGTCTCCGGGGTTGGGGGGCAGTGACCGGCTCTTTGTCGCTTCAGGGTAGTTGGTCAGCGGAGGAAGCACTTCTCCCCATCAACATCCTGGAACTGCGGGCAGTATACAGGGCCCTGCAGTCGTCCGGCCCCGCTCTTCACGGAAGGGCGGTACAGGTGCAGTCCGACAACGCCACCACGGTGGCGTATATCAATCACCAAGGCGGAACTCGCAGTCAGGCAGCGATGTCGGAGGTGTCTCGTATCCTGACTTGGGCGGAGGGTCACATTTCGGCGGTCTTCATCCCCGGAGTCCTCAATTGGGAGGCGGACTTCCTCAGCCGTCACGACGTGCATCCCGGGGAATGGTCGCTTCACCCAGAGGTGTTTCAGCTACTCGTGGACAGGTGGGGACTGCCGGAGCTGGACTTGATGGCCTCCCGTCACAATCACAAGTTGCCCGTTTACGGGTCAAGGACAAGAGACGCAGGCGCAAGTCTGGTGGACGCGCTGTCGGTGAAATGGACGTTTCACCTGGCGTATCTGTTTCCTCCGCTATCCCTGCTTCCTCGGGTTCTGCGGAAATTCAAGCAGGACGGCGGCATGCTCGTGCTGGTAGCTCCGGCGTGGCCCAGACGTCCTTGGTACTCCGATCTCAGGAGCCTCTCCATCGACGCTCCGTACCTTCTTCCTCAGCGTCGGGACCTGTTGTCTCAGGGGCCCTGCCTTTACCCGGATCTGGGTCGGCTGTCTTTGACGGCGTGGCTCTTGAGACAGCCGTCTTGAGGTCTCGGGGCTTCTCCAGTTCGGTTATTGGTACCATGCTCAGGGCACGCAAGCCTGCTTCAGCACGGATTTATCACAGAGTGTGGCACACTTACTTTCAGTGGTGTGAGTCCAGACATTATGATCCTCAGGTGTTCCGAGTTTCTAGGATCTTGGAATTTCTTCAGTCAGGATTGGATCTCGGCTTACGCCTTGCATCTCTGAAGGTTCATGTGTCCGCCTTGTCCGTGTGGTTTCAACGGCGGATTGCAATACTACCAGACGTTCACACCTTTTTCCAGGGTGTTCTCAGGATCCAGCCTCCCTTTGTGCCTCCTGTGGCTCCTTGGGACTTGGCGGTGGTGCTACGGGTCCTGCAGGGTCCTCCGTTTGAGCCTCTTGAGGCGGTGGAGCTCAAGTGGCTGACATTTAAGACTGTTTTTCTCCTGGCAACTGCTTCGGCCAGGAGGGTGTCTGAATTGGGGGCGCTTTCCTGTCGCCCTCCTTTCCTGATTTTTCACCAGGACAGAGCGGTGCTCCGCACTCGTCCTGAGTTTTTGCCCAAAGTGGTCTCGAAGTTCCACATTAATCAGGAACTTGTTGTGCCAGCTTTTCAGTCCCCTGATCTTTCAGCTGGTGAGACTTCCTTAGATGTGGTCCGGGCGCTTACAATTTATGTAGACCGGATGGCTTCGGTTAGGAAGTCTGATTCCTTGTTTATCCTCTTTGGTTTTCACAAGAGGGGTTGGCCTGCCAACAAACAAACGTTAGCCCGTTGGCTTCATTCCGTTATTTGTGAGGCTTATGCACAAGAGGGTTTACCTGTGCCAGCCTCTGTTAAGGCTCATTCCACTCGTTCTGTGGGTCCCTCTTGGGCTGCTAGACGTGGCGCTTCTGCTGTTCAGCTGTGTAAGGCGGCCACTTGGTCTTCTATTCAAACGTTTTTGAGGTTCTATGCGTTTGACACCTTCGCCTCTCAGGATGCTTCCTTTGGGCGCCGGGTGCTCCTTTCAGCACAGGAGCGTCCCCGCCCTTAGTTGAACTGCTTTGGGACATCCCCAAGGTCAACCCTGTGGACCCCCTATGGACCCTGAAGTAGAAAACAAGAGATATGGTAAGAACTTACCTTTGTTATCTCTGTTTCTACGAAGTCCATAGGGTCCACAGGGCGCCCGCCCTGACGCACCTGGCTTCAAATGGGCTGTGTGGCTGGTCACCGGTTTTCCGTCTCCTATTGCTGTGAGTATGGTTTCTTGTGTGTTCCAGTCTTCCTTCTCTCTGTTCCATATTCTCCTCCGGCCTAGGCTGCTTACCAACTGAGGTGCCTGTGGCTCGGGGGCGGGGTATAGAGGAGTACCCAAGTGCATCCTGGGAGCTAAAAGCTTAACCGTGTGGTGCCCATGGATCCTGTTCCAGCTATAACCCCAAGGTCAACCCTGTGGACCCTATGGACTTCGTAGAAACAGAGATAACAAAGGTAAGTTCTTACCATATCTCTTGTTTTTCTGGTTGCTTGACCATTTTGTCAGTTAACCACTACATGCCAATAGATCAAAGCCACAAATATTTTTATTTTACTCGCTCCTTCTAAAAATCATGCTGACAGCGATTTTCATGTTTATAGGTGTTTATGCACAGGCATATATATCTGGACTGGGAGGACAAAAACCATTGTTCTCAGCAAAATTTGGTCACACATTGATTACCGTTTTTAGTGACTCAATTTGAACAAAATATTTGTGAAATTATTGAATTTCAGGCTTCCACTATCTAATGTTTGAATGAAATCTAAGGTTTCAGATGTTTTTGGGAGGTATATAAGTACTAGCATGTGTGATCAGAAATGTAGCCCAAAGTTGGCTGAGATGGTTTTTGTCCCAAGGTTCTATCACCTCCAAGTACTGAGATATTTGCTTTTGCGTAAACGCCTACAAACCTGAAATCATGATAAGATTGATGTGATTTCTAAAAGGAAGCAAGTAAAATAAAAATATTTGTGGTTTTGCGCTATTGGCATATAGGGGTGGATTAATTTTTTTCTAAAATGGTCAAGCAACCTGTGATGGACCACTTCATCTGTATTGACCCACTACACGGAAAAGACAAGTAGATATGCACATATGCTTTATTTATTATTACATTTATTTATAGGACGCCACAAGAGGTCCGCAGCACCATACATACAGTAAAGGGTACACAGAACATTACATTACAATACTGTAATGTAATGAGGATCAGTGTGTTTAATAGGTTTGCTGTTCCATAAAGTGCATGTTCTATGAACCAATGCACAAGAGTAAGCAGATTTTAGGATCAGAATGTAAAGATTCTTTCAAGAACTACATGTAAAGCGCCTTTTCGTTTAGACAAGCAACAAAATCTGGTTCCTGTCAAATGAGTTGGATTACAATTTGATGGACTATTCCATTCACTGACATACTTCTATGTGAGCTGAGTGATGCACTGCTTAGGGCTACATCATAGGTATTCAATTGTACCACTTGGTGCAAGAAAAACATAATGCTTACATTTTCTCGTACTGGCACAGACAAACCTGCAAATGAATAAAACCATGTTGACACTTCCACGGAATGATGCCAGTCCTTTCTTTGTTTTCTGAGCTACAGCACAATAAGCAAATACACATTTATTTTGATTGAAAGAAGTATACGATTAGTAAAATAAAGGCAAATGGCATATATATTTTTTTCAATTTATATTTTATTGAACCATATGAGAGAATGCAATATAAATAATAAACACAAAAAAAACAAAACATTGTACAATAGTCATGCGGCATTGGTATTCACAGAAATCGTTCGATGATTTTCCAGACAATGCATATCACAATCAGAAGAACATTAGGTACTGACATTGTACCGTTGATAATGTGTAACATGTGAACACCAATACATAATCAACAATGAAAAAGACTTAATAACCAAGACCTGTGACAGCCACCATCCCAGATTGGATCTGACCACAATAGCATTTGCTATATAAGGCAATCAGAGGGTCACCTTCCAGAATTCGCAGTTCGTACCTGGTGGTCAGATGTAAACTTCTATGAATTCTTCTTGGCATAGAGAGGAGTAAAAATTCAATATATAAAGAAAATGTGGGAGGGCCTGGGTGAACCCAATTCTGAAGTATGTTTTTTTTTTTTTTTGGCTGCAAAACTTTAAAGCCAATAAAAGCTTCTTACCACCCTTTGTGACACGTTGAGACCTGGGGGGGAAACCCAAATATAGCCCACTCCGGCATTAAAGGAACATAGTTGATGAGCGTTCTCTCTGCGTCCCTCTTCACCTTCATCCATAATCCCCTGATTATCGGACAGTCCCAGAGAGAATGGTACAAATCTGCCATCTCATGATGACATTTAGGACATCTATCTAAAGAAGTCAATCCCATGAGGTACTGCCTATTAGGAGAGGGATAAGTTCTATGAATTATGTTTTAAAACAATTCTTGGTACATGCTTGTAGACAATAGTTTGCAGGAAACCTTAAGAAAACGCAGGAGATCCTGAGTGGAGCAAGCGGGGAAGTGACAAGCCATTGTCCCATCCCTGCTTGTGAAGCAGTATGATCAATGGGATTTTCTAACGATACATAGTAATGAGAGAGAGCTTTTCTACTAATGAGTCCTCGCCTTATCAAAAGGGTTATCCCAGTCCAGATCTCCCAAGTGGAAATGTAGTGCTGTGATTGCAAAAATGCTACAGGGTAGGCTCCAAGAATCTCAAATTTAGCCACTGCCTCTGAGTATAAAAGAGGTCTCCTGTCCTCAATATTAACCAGACGATCTAGGTAATTTATTCCCCCCTGCTCTCTATACGGTGAAAGGGTAGGGAGCCATGCCGCCCTGGAATTCCTGATTATGGCAAAAGAGAAGGTGAAGGGAGCGATAAGAATTTAGACCATATCGATGTTGCATAATATGCCAAACTCTTCTCGTGTTCCAAAGCAAAGGGTTCCCCTGATGTTTGAGTGGTATATCCTGGTCTTTGATATGGAGGAGACTAGAAATACTTAGTTTCTAAAAATTAAGATTCCAGAGTAGTGTTGGCATATAAATCCCTGCCATGAATCAAGTCAATTAAATATCGAACTGAGCTGCATGATTATAACGTGCTACATCAGGAAAATTGATGCCACTGTTTGCTTTAGTTTGGCATAATTTTAGCAGTCTGATATGTGGTCGTTTCCCTATCAAATGAAATAACACTAATGTGCATTGATCTGCTTCATGTCTTTTTGAGTTAGAAGAAGGGGTAAGACTTGTAACAAATAAAGCAATCTGGGGAATGTGATCATTTTGATCGAGTTTGCCCTGCCAAAGTACAAAAGAGTCAAATGGCCCCATCCCTTGAACTCATCAAGAATATACTGAATTGCCCGAGTTGCGTTTATACAAGTCAGTAGGATTTCTGGTTAAGGTTATGCCCAAGTAGGTTAAAGAAGAGGCGGCCATTACAGAATGGAATGACCTGGACCCACCAACATCCTCACTGATTTTCTGCATTTAACTTTAGTCCAGAGACACTGCTAAAAGTGCTAATTTTGTCCAGAATGAGTCCAGAATCCTGAGGATTATTAATATGTAACAATAAGTCATCAGTGAAAATGGCATATATATAAATAAAAAGGAATCAATTTATTTGGGTCTTCTTAATACTATTTCTTGCAATTTTCTTAGTCTCACAGGTCTTCTCATCTTTTTGAACACATTTTTGTTTTAAATCGGTCCTGATGTGGTTTACATTTATTATATCATCCACCTTGCATGTTTAAGGACTATGTAGTGTTTTTAGCTCAGGCGTTACTTGTTGTAGTCGAGTTTGACAGCTGTGTACATTGAAGTGTATGTTTTGAATGAATGAATGAAGAATTGACACTTTCTTGAACAAGTACAAATGTTAGTCTTTTCGCCCTTTGGTGCCCATCATGGGTAGCAATGTGTATTCTTATTGACATAAAATGCAACCTATAATAAATATTTAGTCCATAAGCAGTAACTGCAGCACCTGGTGTTGATGAGCACACTGCATTGTTTTATGTGTCATTAGAAATCTTCTTTGTACATATTTTGGGGGCATGTGCACCCAAACTGGTTTATTTCTCTAACTCTGTGTCACACCCTGTCAGGAGGAAGATGAAGTCCCCGATGATGAGACACTGAATCAGATGATTGCACGTCATGAAGAAGAGTTTGACCTTTTCATGGTAAGTGAATTCAAAACTATGTTTCTGTTAACCTCTAGAGTGGTAATGGGCTGTGGCTATCTCGCTTAAAATAGAACATTTTAATTACAAAAAAAAATCCTACATTAATGCTTTAAAGACAAATTGAACATGTTACAGTGTGTAATGTGTTTGCTATTATTTAATTTACCTGTTACCACAGGTTTCTCTCCCTTAGCATCAGATCGTATTTTCATTGGCCTGATTCGCTTTTTATTGCTATGGAACAGTAGTTTAAGGTCCAACCCTTAAGTGCTCCCAACTGGTCATGTTTTCAGGATTTCTGTCTGTGGTAACAGGTGTGATAATTACTTGCCTACCAAAATGGATAAACTCATGCATGATTAAAGAAATCTATTAGCTGTTTGTGGGGTACTTGATTATTGAAAACCACTGCTATAGAAAACAACACTTTATATACACTTATGTTGTAATGTAATATTTTATTGCTTCAGATTAAGTTTTTACATCTACAAATATAAGATGTATGTGTTATGTCACATATTTAAAACAAGTAATGTAGTTAAGGGTACTACAATTGTTAAAAATAGCGAGGTTGGCATTACAGCAAGAAGATTCAAACTGTCGGATATCAGTTCCTACTTTGACAGGTTGCAGTGTTCATGATTGACTGTTTATTTGAGCCTAATGAATTAGAATGTTCATCTTACAATTAATTTGTAGCAGGCTAATAGCATGACGCAAAATAAATACAAAGTTTTCATTCCAATTTTACTGCACATCAAAATGTCTATAAGTTGTTGCATATAAGATTTGCATAATACTTCTATAGAGTGAACATTAAGATAAGGAGGGTTTTTTTGCGGTTTGTGCCTAACAGCTCATAAGATCTTTAGGTTAGAGTCTATTCTGTCTCCTCTAGCTTACCCAACAAAGCCCTTTTGTCTGCTCACATAAAATGCCACACAATATACGTACATGGCTTTTGCGATCCTTGCTGAATCAGGCCCTAAGACACACGCAGTCGGACGATTTTCACAATCTGCGTATGCATCGCAGTGCGCGAACTAGCCACTGTGACTGGGAATGAGAGCGCAGTGTGTACCCAGACCCATTGCAGATTGATTGACAGGAAGTACCGTTTGTGGGTAGTGATGGGGGGGTGGTCGGGCAAACGCAGGCGTGCCTGTGCGTTGGGACGGCGTTATAGGGGCGTGCATAAATTAGTCACTGCAATACCATACGCAGTCTGAGGCCTCATAGCGTGCGCTGAAGTTAACAATTCCTGAGTGAGGTCTGACCTGCCTTAGTTGTGCGTATGGGTCTGATGGTACTCGATGTTACCGATTGTTTTGCTATATTGCCCAAGTGTACGGATGTGAGTAAGGGGAAGTGGGCGTCCTCATGTTAGGCTGAGATCGCTTTGCAAATGCAAACATTTAAATTATACCGCTGATTTTAGCAACTGCTTTGCGTGCGTATAAGATCCTTGCTGAATCAGGCCCATATTTGGGGAAAAACAAAGTGACAGAAATCTGGTTACCCACCCCTTTTCCCACTAGTTCTGTACTAGACCACAATCCTATTTGTGGAATCCGGATCCATGTGTTATAGAGGGCTCCCACAGGAGCATAGCGCTTTGACCCAGTGCTGCCTATGGCAACATAAGTAATTTGCTTTTCACTACAAGAAATCTGCATTTTGTGTGTTGATGTCTACAGGACTGCCTCTGGTTGGTGAACCGGGCACGATAACTACAGATAGTGGGGGTGATGTATCAAAGCTTGGAGAGAGAAAGTACCGACCAATCAGCTTGTAACTCATTTTTTCAAACTGAGGGCTCCATTTAACAACAAAGCATAACCCCTTTAGCGCTCGCTAAAGGGTTATGCCATCCATTCTGTATTCAACAAACATTGTTAGAGAGACAGGAGAGACAAAGTGGGAGATGGTAGGAAGCGGGGAAGGTGGAGGGCAGAGATGGGAAGTTGTGAAGGAGAGAGAAGAATATAACACTTTAATGCTAGGCACAATAGTCCTGACATGGAATAGGAATTATTAAGGGGCCTATGTATTAATAATGACAGCACTGCCTTGATTATTAACAGTCCGTATCACAATGGATATACTCAGTTTGAATTAAAATATCCCCACATGCCTGGCGCCATTTTCTCTCCAGAGGAGGCCCGCACAAAATATTGCACCCAGGCCCACTCATCTGTTAAAACGCCATTGATAAATACCATAGTAGAGGTTTCTTCTCCCTTATATATGTGTGTGTTTGGGTTTAGGAGGTTTACACTCGGGGTCCTTAACAAAATATTATTATGGGGCCCACATATGTCTGGTTACACCGCTAATGTAGTGTGGCATTAGCAGTGTAACCAGACATATGTGGGCCCCATAATAATATTTTGTAAAGGACCCTGCAGAAACTTTGAGCAGCCATCCGCAGAACCTGTGTAATTCATGTGGTGCTTATTAAAGCACGATCTGCCAACCTTGCCCCTTATAGTGTGGAAGGCAGCATTGTGCTTGTGCATGCAGAAGCTGTACGTGGTAGTTGCCCTCCCCCGAAGGCTTGTTACACCACTGCTGTTTGAAAGTTGTCAAAGCGTTGAAAACCAACGGATGATCTTTTGGTTCTCTATGTTGCCCATGACTGAGGTTGTCCTGTGTCTAAATTAGATTATTACTAAGGGTATTACTTCTGTAAAATGTCAGGCTTACGGTGGAACAAGGAAAACTGTTCCTGAAAAAAGTGAGAGCACATTCTAGCAGATAGTTTACTACATCTTTGTCAGGCAGCCACCTGGTCCACTGTTCATACATTCACAAAGTATTACAAAGAAATTTTGGATTATCCCCGTGGCTCCAGAATCTCCCATTAGGATGATGGAGAAAACAGGATTTTTCTACTAAGGTTTAATTCTTCTGTCTGAATCCATTGGGAGATACTGGGCAGCCGACCCTTTAAATCTGGTTCTCTCCGATAAGTTCAAGTTTGTGCTTGTAAGAGGACATAATATTTCAAAATACAGTATATTAGAACAGAATACAATATAAAATAAGCAAAATAGAGCAATGACATGGGGCCCTTACATCAGCAATAAAAAAAAGGATTTTGCGTTTTTTCCCCTGATTTCATGATTCTTCAATCCATCCATTTGCAGCCATACACTACAGATAGTCATTCAGTGATTTTCATATCATTTTCAGCAAATAACAGATCAGCCAATCGTGAAAGGCTTATCTTTTTTTTTTTTTTTTTTCAATATTAG
The DNA here is from genome assembly GCA_031769625.1 of Taudactylus pleione. Lineage (NCBI taxonomy): Eukaryota > Metazoa > Chordata > Amphibia > Anura > Myobatrachidae > Taudactylus > Taudactylus pleione. The sequence goes on along the minus strand of JAUIMM010000189.1, from coordinate 4,837,554 downwards.
GTTTTTATTGGTTTCCATAACAGAATATATATAACGAAACATACAATAAAATAAAGTAAACAATAAAATATAAACAACAGGAAAGGGAAATAAATGGCCCTAGGGCCAGGGTACATCAAAACATATAAACAAACTTATCAATAAAGTACTGTAAACATACAGTATAATCCATACAGTATAATCATCTACATATAAACAATATAGTGCAAAACATATATCAAGTAACATAGATACTCAATGACGAGAATTCTTTATGTATGTAACACAGGCAAAATAAAGCTAGTAGTGCTTTGAGTGCGTCGGGACTCTGCTCGATATTCACTCCAACTGAACCATATCATTAATGGATTATTGGCTGAGGGTGGAGTATGAGACTCCTGCTATCTTAAAATCACAATGAGCTTGTATTTTATAGTCTATAGTATCCAATTTTTATATTACATCTGAATGCCAATGATATGCAAAAAGATACTTAGTGTCAATTAAAATATGCCCCTTCACATACTTATCCCCAGAAGAAATATTGCCATGATAGGCATGGAATAATGCTAAAAAAAAAAAGGATCCAGATGTATAGTAATCCCAGTCACCTTGAAGATTAACATAAATACCTGACGCCACAATATATAAAATTTTGGACATGCCCAGAAGACATGATAAATATCCCCAATTTGGCTGTATTTGCGCCAACATTGGTTAGGAAGAGCAGGCCAGAGTTTATGGAGCCTGTCGTAAAAACATCTTGTGAGTAAGTTTATAACACATTACCACATGGGAAATACATTTAGAAATACGGAAGCATGATTAAAAAATAGAGCCCCAATCATATTCCATAAGATAAAAAAGAAAAATCCGATTTCCATTTCAAGAGAGATGGAAAAGTTACAGGTTTGGAGGCACCAACTAATAAACTATGCCACCAAGAAATACTTCTCTTATATCCCCCTGGTAAGAGGTAAGTCTCTCACAAATATATTTTGGGGTAGCTTGCAATGGCTGAGAGCCCAAATGTAAAGTGTGCAATCAGTGCCGTAACTGTAGGTAATTATAGAAATCCATTGATGAAAACGATTCTTGAATGCGGGAGAAAGGGAGAAGTACACCATTAGACAAAACATCATTCAGTGAAATCACCCCCTGAGCCACCCATGTATCAAATTTCAAATCGGGGATCAAATTAGCTATACTATTCAAAGTAAGATTAGTAGTGGGAAGTCGAAAATCATTTAATCTAGATACAGCTTTATGCCATGCAGACACAGAGGCACTTATTGCCATCGAGGAAGAATGCAACTGGCTTTTACAGATAGCGTTAACCCTTGTAAATCAGATAATGAAAAAGGATGAGACATGTTCCGCTCCAAAATTACCCATGGTTTAGGGACATCCAACTCAAACCAATCCCCAAGTTGACATGTTCACTGGTACAGTTCTAGGTCTAGAAACGTACCATCTTAGGCAGGGACAGAATACGTCTAGACAATCCTAGGTTTTTTTGACTTCCAAACATATTTTGTAAAGACTCCCTAAAATTTAGATAACTGTGACAAAGGGAGTACCTCGGGAATTGTGCAAAATAGGTACATTAACTTCGGCAACAGAACCATTTTTTAAGCCGCAATACGGCCCAACCATGAAACTTCCAATCACATTTGTCAAGAGGGGAAGGTAGTTACAAGCCACAATATCAGCCACCATTTTTTGGAATCGGAACCCCTAAATATGTTACTCTTATCTTGCCATGCATAATTGTAAACCCCCGAAGCCTAGTCAAAAGTTCGGGATTTAGTTTATAAATAGGACACTCCGGAATATTGCTCCATTATTGTATGTAGTGACGACAATGAGGATTCAAGGCTAGTAAGACACATTAATACGTTGTCAGCAAATAAACAGATTTTATGAGATAAGCCCCCCCCCCTCCCCACTCAAGACTCTGTATAGCAGTGGTTTTCCCAATAGTGTCCGCCAAAGGTTCTATCGCAAGCACGAAAACCAAAGGGGAATGCGGGCAACCCTGCCGAGTGCCATTTGACATAAAAAAGGCAGAGGAGAGAAGACTGTTAGCAAAAACTTCAGCTGAGGGGTTAGAATAAAGGGCCAAAATGGACGACAAAGCTCTATCCCGCAACCCAAATCGAGTCAGAACAGCAGATGGGTAACCGTGATGCAGTCTGTCGAGTGCTTTTTCAACGATTTGCGGCTCCAACATCTCTCTTGGGAAGTTTCCTGTGCCTGAGGCTTCATTATACAATACCATAAGGACTGGAACAAATTCTTCCTTAAAAGTTTTATAAAAAAACATTGATATAGCCATCCAGACCAGGGTCTTTACCTAAAGGTAAGGACTCGATACCAACAGTTATTTCTTCTTCTGACCAAGGGTTGCTAAGAGATTGAATTGAATCCTCTGTAATGAAGGGAGATTAACAGCATCCAAAAATTTTGCGATCTCATCCGGCTTAGGCTGAGAAACTTGCGGATCACTAGATAAGTTGTATAGTTGCGAATAGTACTCAGCAAAAGCATTAACTATATCTAGAGGATCCAACACTTTTGCACCAAATTTATTGAAAATAGCACAAATTCTTTTCTTGGGAAGCTTCCCCCTTAGTTTTCGCACCAGTATTCTGCATGCTCTATCACCGTGTCTTAGCCTAAATCAGCTACTATGCACCTCTTCAAAAGTGAAACTATTCCATTCATCCCTGGCCTTAAGTAGGTCTTTATAAATAGCATCAGAAGGAGAACATTCTTAATTGAGCTTCCAGTGCAGCATGTCGCTGTAAATTGGCCTTCTTAATACGTTCCACTGATTGAATAGCCGTCCCTCTAACAGAAGGGGTGGGCAGTAAGCGCCCCCCCAGCTGTTATAGAACTACACATCCCAGCATACCCTGTCACAGTTTTGCCATTTGGCCATGCTAAAACGTTTGCAAGGCATACTGGGATATGTAGTTCAACAACAGCTGGAGGGACGCTTATTTCCCACCCCTAAGTCCACTGCTGTTAGTGTATATCAATAATTAAATACAGACGTATCTGTTTGTTTATTAGTTTCCATATACATAGAAAGGGTACGGGAATGGGCCTGTTTAGATTCCAGATCAGACAGAAGATAAGCTCCCAACTGCCAAGGCCTAGGCGCCATACAAGGTGACCCCAAAACCCACTCCAAACAAAGAGGTGCATGATCAGACCATGTCATAGGAAGTATAGCAGAATGTATAGTACCTTACTGTCGGGTGTTTTGTCCTCAATCTATCAAACAAATTATATTCCGTTAAAAGTTTTTGAAATGCCCGAGAATGGTCATGCTGAGATGTAGCCTTCACCCTAACCGTGGGAGAGGATCTATCAACCTTCTGGTCAATAACCATATTAAAATCACCTAAGACCATAACCACTCTATTACAGCATTTTTGCAAAGCAGTACAGAAGCATTTACAAAATGCCACCTGCTTCGTATTAGGGACGTAAACAGGTACCAAAGTGACTAACTGGTCTTCTAAGTTGCCAATCAAAATCAAATAACGCCCATGCAAATCTGCATATTGACATAGTAGAGTAAAGTTACAGGAACGACAAATTAGAATAGCTACTCAAGCCTTTTTCTCTGGCCAATTCGCAGTGCAACAGTGAGGATAGATGCGGTCATGCGGAGAAGAGAGCAAAATGGGTTTCCTGTATAGCTGTCACATGATGAGCCTTTGCAAAGTATTGCAAGGCAAGACTTCTTTTATTTTGGGAGTTTAAACCCTTAACATTCAGCGATATAACCCTAACCATAATCAATCGCAATTGAGCTATAGCACACCAGTATGCAAAACAGTACGTACATAATACAATAAAAGTACCCAAGGGAAAAAAAAACAGGAAGAAAGGGGAAGGGAAACAATAGAGATAAACAAACAATGCACAATAGAAAAAACTGAAATACATGTAGCTCCCATGTTGAGTTAGAGGACGTCACCAACTAAGATGACACTAAACGGGAAGGTGGGTAGAGGCCCCTCTCCACCACTCCTAACATAGATAGAAAGTATATATTTGAATTAAATCGTGTAATGACACTAATTCTGAGGACAAAGATAAGTGGGGATTAACAGTAATCAAACACATAATAGTCAGAGAGTCCTGGAAACACGTTGGAAAATACCCGTTTAAAGATCTTAACCTCTATAAATGCATTTTACCAGGAACAGTCCAAGGTCACAGATTCTGGTAGAGTGACAGTCTAGTAAACAATTAAAATAAAACCGCAAGACACACGAAAATAAGTCTGGCCCTCAATCATTAGACCCTACAGAAGACCATTCCTTTTGGATACGAGGACTTGAGGAAATCTGTACTGGATTGTCAGGCACAATATTCCAAGAGCAAAGTCATTGAAAACCTTCATCTGGTGTGAAACCTTAACTGTGGATCCATTATGCGATATGATCAGCTTTGTCCGGAAACTCCACCAGTACAAGACGGGTTGGGTATGGATTGCTGGCGGTCGCCATGCCGCTGGTCAGAATACAGACAGCGGCATCCCGGCAGTCAGAATCCCGGCACCCATAAGGAAACAAGGTAAGTCTAACCCTCCCTGCCCGTGCCTAAACCTAACCTCCCCCCCCCCCAGTGCCTAAACCTAACCTCCCCCCCCCCTCTCCGCACCCTAAACCTAACACACCCTCCCCGGTGCCTAAACCTCAAATCTTTATATTGTTGCGTCGTTACCGGTCTCCAAGCTCATCAACTTTATTTTGCAAGCTCTTAACTTCAGACTGAAGCTGCTCGTGCAAGCGAATCGTGTCATCATGGGATCCAACCACTTCCTCCATCTTAGTTTTCAAGTGATCGGTGCAAGTTCCCAAATCATCAATCAACTACTGACAGGACTGTAAGGCAGCCCGAAACTCCAAGGAAATATCCTCTTTGAAAGACGCCAAAAGTTGTTTCACTGTTAAAGGTTCCAACTCTCCAGGGGTAGCTGCAGGAGGTAGAGCAGTAGCTGCAATAGGGGATGACTGTGTTGTAGAAATGGGTCCTTTAACTTTGGCATCACGAGACACCGCTTCCAATGCACCATGATCAGGTGAACGTTGTTTAAAGAAGCTCATAGGAGGCACCTGGGCGCACGCTGACGTTTAGGCACCATTGATAAAAAGGAAGTAAAATAGATTAGAGAACACTAGCAATCCAATGAGATGGCTTAATAATACCACGGATCGTATAAGAAAGGGTCCTGGACTGCACCCACTTACTACAGTATATGTAATGGGAGGTGCTACCAGTTGAGACTATTATTGCAGGCACAGAAACAGACAGATCACAGGTGCACAAATCCAAATTACTGATTATATTTAAATACATAAATTTTACAACGGATCCACAGATCTTGAATAGTGTCAGAACATATAGGAGTGGTGGAGGAAAGTTTTATATATTGTTAATCACTGTCCATGAGGGTAGCTGATATGGCTATATACTGTAATCCAGTAGCAATGTGGATTATATTCTCCAACTGAAAAGATTTAACTACCAAAGCTAGGCAGGCAGGACCCCAGGACTAGATTCAGAGCATATGTGCAGGGAATATCACACAGGCAGGTTGCCAGGCACCCTTATTTCCGGTGCTGCAGAAGTTTCTGTTGTGCCTCTTTTCAAGACGGTGGTCGCTTAGTTTTCCGTGACTCCACACTAAGTACAGGGGCCCACGGACCTTTACTGGGCCTAGTAACAAGGTGCAGGGGCGTCAAACAGCTCACCTGCAGCCCCTTACAGTAAGGGAGAGAGCCGTCGATCAGCCGTGACCGCGACTTCCGCCCAGCCTTCAACTTTAGTCCCCGGCTTCCCGCAGCAGCCCCGGCCTCCGTACGCTCACCTGCAAGGAGGGTGATAGGAGGAGCCCTGAATCACCCTCCCAGGCTTTTCTTTTTCCTAGTAACGGTCACCCTGGCCAGTTAGTGAACCCTCATACATTGTAGATGTATTTAAACAATCATCTGCACACGGGGAATTGACCCAATTGATAGCTGATGTATGGGTGGTGAGACGTCTGGTGCGAGTGAGCCGCCTGGTCCCGTGCGATTCAGCTTGCGCCAAGCGTCTTTTTCATCCGCAAATGCGTTTAATCTCAATTGAATGTTACAAATCGCTTCACGAGACTGCACTGATTGGAAAACGGATGGGTTAGGAGATATGTATGCGAGTGATGAGAGCTCAGTCTCCATGATCAAGTATGTTTTACTCCCATATTGCTTTTAATTACTGCAGTGTAAGATGTGTAAAAGACCCCTCACATGATTATTGGCAATAGTTTTTTTTTTTTTAGCTAATTGCAATATAATGGAATGCCCTCCTTTGCTTTGTCCATTGCCAGTTATTGTGCATTTTCATACCTTTTCAAAACAATTCAAATTCGTACTCTGTTGTAATGTTGAGTGCATACTGATTCACAGAATGTATCACATTTCCTTTTGAAATACATTATGCATGAATGCAGTAAATGTTTACGGCTGTGTGCGTTTGTTAAATTTTCAAATGATTTCTTATGATAATCCGAAGCAAACAACTGTATAATAAGTTGCACATCACAATACTTCCAGATCTTTCAAGCAATATAAATGTTTGCTTGTGAATTTATTTAAAGCATTTTGCTTTCATTAACCTTCACGTAACTTATATTTATTGATTTACCCCTCTGCAATTTTTACTAAATACATTGCTTTATGGTACCCCCCTTTTTTATTTTTTAGACATGTATTTATACCCTCAGTCAGATTTTTTTGTTACTTTTTTTGTGTTGCCCTGTAAAATTATACACAAATGCTTTCTAGATATAGATTTGTCCTCCTACACTGTGGTTCTAGTCACAGCAAATAGCTCTTCTCTGTGTGCCAGGTCTCAGGCAGCTCATGTGTTTGTTTGTTGTTTTTTTTACTCAATATGTGTGTCTTATTCGCATAAATTAAATTACTGGGAGAAAAAAATGACATGGCTAGCTTGCACTGATCAATTTGATGTGCAACATTTGTACAACTTTTTGCAATTAAGGGCCGTATTCAATTAGAGGTGATTGCCGCTTATCGCCAGTTCGGAACTTATCTCCAAATTTAATTCAAGCCGGAATTCGTCTAAGCGGAAACTCAAAGCAATGCAAAAGTTTCTCCAAAGAATAGCAGGTGAGAAGAAGTGCAAAATCTTTATTTTGGGGTACAAACGTGGGGAAATGACCCAGAACCCTTGGGACAGACCCCCTAAAGGACAAATCTGGCCAAAAGAAAAACTTAACACCCCAAAAAAGTACTTTCATTTGTGGGGCGAAAAGAAAAAAGTTGGGGGACAAGCTTAAAAACTAGTGAAATAGACTTCTTGGGGGTCTGCAAGGATGGGTCAGGTGTTTTTGGGTTTGCAGGTGCATGTAGCAGGTTCACTTTAGAAACATTAAAACATGCTAGCACCCATTTTCAAGTACCCAAAATTTGACTGAACTACTTATTTTCACCAAAAAATACTGCTTTATGCCATTCTTCACGTCTTTTGCAAAGACACTAATAAGAAGCAATTTCAACTACTTAAATACCCCAAACACTTTTAATGTTACTGTATCTTTTTTGGGGGTTACAGACTGATTTCCCCACTTCTGACAGTACTTTCCACGTGTTCCGCATTCGCTGCTTTCCGGTTTCACTTGTTCAGGAATTGAATAGGGCAAAAAGCGGGGACGCTCACGAAACGTTTTCGCCTCTGAAACAGGAGAAGGAGGCAGAAACTTGTACGACTTTTCGCCTCTAATTGAATACAGACCTAAGTCTGAGTCTGCATACAAAGTGCTACGATGCCGCAGCTTTTTCTCACGCCAAGATCTGTTGTGCGTCACCTGCAACTTTGTATGTGTTTAAACTAATTCATGTGCAGCCCAGCAACTCTAATACACTGAGTGGTGTTTCGCTGTGTCTGTGATGCGAATAAGATCAGAAAGACGATACGCTACACATCTCGGAGAGGCTCAGTCATGTCAGGCGTCTTGCGCTGTATGACGTATGGATGCTAGATGTATGAGGACTCATCTGAACACTTGTTTCAAGTACACAAAGCACACTGAGCTTGGATTTTCACTGCCTACTAAAACCCCTGGTGAACTCCAACCTGTTGAAACCGTTCTCTGCCCACCCAATCACATGTTGTCTGGACAAGAGGGGGTATAAGCATATATGGATATGTAATCTCAATCCCTTCCATACTTATTGTATATAATATTTTTAGCTTTGGGATGCTGGGAAACATGAAATAGCATTGAGTTGTACAACAAAAATCCTTGAAAAGTCTGAGTTGATCAAAACGAATTAACTCCAGTCTGATACCAGGGCCAAATGCTAAAATAGGAGACTTTTTTTTGTCAACTGTTAAGTTTTTTGTATCTGGATTAATATAAAAATAGAAATTGATCTCACGCTATTTAAGGAAAGTAGCTGAGTAAATTAATTGTAATTATATATACACAGACATAGAAACATACAAAGGTGTTTTTATATTATATAATCAACAAGAAGGGTAGATATTGAGTATAATTAGTGGGCGTTAATTATTACTAAAACAAATAAAAATCTCTCTCCCTCTCTATAATAGTGTGTGTGTGTTTATGCATGTGTGTGTGTGTGTGTGTGTGTGTGTGTGTGTGTGTATATATATATATATATATATATATATATTTACAATGTGTATGCATAGTATATTGTAGACGTTTTATAGTATTATAATTATTTTTTTAAAGTATTACCCATATATTGCTCTTTGATCCACAGCGTATGGATCTAGATCGGCGCAGAGAGGATGCTCGAAATCCGAACCGTAAGCCACGTTTGATGGAGGAGGATGATCTTCCTTCCTGGATCATCAAAGACGATGCTGAAGTTGAACGACTGACTTGTGATGACGAAGAGGAGAAAATATTTGGCAGAGGATCACGCCAACGTAGGGATGTGGATTACAGCGATGCTCTTACAGACAAACAGTGGCTAAGGGTACGTTTTATTGTATTTAATCTACATTGATTATACTGCAGTAATGATTCCAAAATATAGACATATTGGGTTATAGTGCACTAATATAATAGTAGTTTACTAGAAGTATAGTAATTGTATACTCTTTGAAGTGTGACAAACGGTTCATGAGCTTTCTGTATTTTACTGTGTGTGCATTGTCTGCTGCGCTGTTCCAGGTATTTCACTTAAAAATAAATGCATAAGATTAAATTGTGAAGAGGAATAGATATAATTAGTGACATTTACTGTACAGAAAAAGTGCTGTAACCAATTTACCAGAAAAAATGACGGGATGCTATGGTTTGGTATGGACTATGGCACACTTTTTGCACAGTAAGCTGTGCACCCATTTTCATATTATAAATGATGACTTTATAGTAATGTTACTGTACGTTATTTTAGATAAACCCTGATAGTTCGTGACACCTCTCCCTTGCACTATTTCAGTCTTTACCCACTTCCGTACATCTGGACTCCCCTAGTGTTGCTGGAATACTGCTACCCAGTTCTCACTGCTATCCCTCCTTTTATTGCCAGCACTTATATGAATCGTAGTGTTTTGTTTTTGTTTTTTTATTACTCAGGGTTGGCGTGGATAAGAGATGAATTCTTTTTTCAATTGTATTTTGCTTATCTGTTTTGTGCACAATTTTGATTTGAATTTATTTTAGCCATGTGAGTGGATGCACTGTAAAGGGCCATTCCATGTCATGTATGGGACATAATACAAAGAGTTGAGCTGAATTATTAAGCAGAAATTTCCTTTAAGAGCGTGGGTTATTTATTTTTTTTTTTTATTATTATTAAGAAAACCTATGTGAAAGAGCTAAAATTGAACTTGAAAACTCGAGATATACAGCTGCAGATTTTTATTTACATTGTCACGTAGCATTATTATCCTTTTATACAACGCCACAAGGGTTGCAAACTACATGAACAAACAAGAAAACAATGACTTATGGTGCATACACACGATCAGATTTTTCCTTCAGATATGAACGATAACGATTTAAAAATCGTTCAGTCGTTCATATCTGAAGGAAAATCGTTCATATCTGACATGCCTGAACGATGGACGATCAACGATGCGCGTTCCCGATGGTCAGATAACGATTTCTGACATCTGATGTGTTTGCAGTCAGACTTGGACGATTCCATTCATTTTAATGCAGTCAAAAATCGTTCAATCGTTCAAATCGTTCAAATCGTTCAAAACTTTGGTAAAATCGTTCAAATCGTTCAAATCGTTCAGTCGTTCAGTCGTTCATCTGACAAGTCTGACAAATCTGACCGTGTGTATGCTCCATTACAGTACGAAACAATGCAGGACAAGGACATTGTTTATAAACATTGCTGCATTAGCGATCATAACACTCAATAAGCAGCATGGCATAAGCAACCAAGTGTTAGGAGTAGATGATGGTATAAGTAAGGGAAGGAGAAGCACATGAGAGAAGAGGGCCCTGCTTGTGGGACATTTCATGGAATGGCTCTAAAGTGATCTTGTCTGTTTAGGTCTTTGTGTAGTCACCATAAGACTAGATGGTTTAACATCACATGTCTAAAGTGTTTCATAAGGAGAGGATTGGCCAGCACCTTTGTAATGTGGCATGTCCTATATATGTTTATATACAAGTGTTTTCAAAACCTTATTTAACCTTGTTCATATTGCTTGTTCACTGGATCTCAAGGTCAGAAAAAGTTAGTCTAACCTCTCACAAATCAAACATAATCAGGACACATTTCAATTTACAATGTCCATACATTTGCTGATTTTAACATACTAAAAAAGATAAAATCAGTGAATTTGTTAAAGCCTGAAAAATGTATATGAACGTTAGGCTATATATTAAACTAAGTAAAACAATTCTGGAGGTGAATTCATATTAAACCATGGCCTCCTTTAAGCAGCTGACATGAAGAATCCCACCCATCCACCCCTCCCCCCTGGGATTTTGCCCATTCCTCAAGGCAAAACTGCTCCAGCTCCTTCATGTTGGATGGTTTCCGCTTGTGAACAGCAATCTTCAAGTCTGACCACAGATTCTCAATTGGATTGAGATCTGGGCTTTGACTAGGCCATTCCAACACATTTAAATGTTTCCCCTTAAACCACTCGAGTGTTGTTTTAGCAGTATGCTTTGGGTCATTGTCCTGCTGGAAGGTGAACCTCTGTCCCAGTCTCAAATCACAGGCATACTGAAACAGGTTTTGCTCAAGAATATCCCTGTATTTAGCATCATACATCTTTCCCTCGACTTGGATCAGTTTCCCAGTCCCTGCTGCTGAAAAACATCCCCACAGCATGATGCTGCCACCACCATGTTTCACTGTGGGGATGGTGTTCTTGTGGTGATGGGATCTGTTGGGTTTGCGCCAAACATAGCGTTTTCCTTGGTGGACGAAAAGTTCGATTTTAGTCTCATCTGACCAGAGCACCTTCCTCCATACATATGGGGGGTCGCCCACATGCCTTTTGGCAAACTCAAATCGTGTCTTCTAATTTTTATCACAAAGTAATGGCTTTTTTCTGGCCACTCTTCCATAAAGCCCAGCTCTATGGAGTGTACTGCTTATTGCACAGATACACCAGTCTCTGCTGTGGAACTCTGCAGCTCCTTCAGGGTTACCTTTGGTCTCTGTGCTGCGCCTCCGATTAATGCCCTCCTTGCCCGGTCTGTGAGTTTTGGTGGGCGGCCCTCTCTTGGCAGGTGTTTGTTGTGGTACCATGTTCTTTCCATTTGATGATGATGGATTTGATAGTGCTCCGGGGGATCATCAAAGATTTGGATATTTTTTTATAACCCAACCCAGAATTGTACTTCTCAACAACTTTGTCCCTGACTTGTTTGGAGAGCTCCTTGGTCTTCATGGTGTGATGCCTCTTGTTTAGTAGTGTTGCAGCCTCTGTGGGGCCTTTCAGAAAAGGTGTGTTTATACTGACAGATCATGTGACACTTATATGACACATAGGTGGACTTCATTTCACTAATTATGTGACTTCTGAACGTAATTGGTTGCACCAGAACTTTTGAGGGGCTTCATAGCAATGGGGGTGATTGCATATACACATGCCAATTTTCAGAATTTTATTTATAAAGATTTTTTTATATATATTTTTTTAATTTCACTTCACCAAATTAGACTTTGTGCAGATCCACCACATAAAATTCAGATTAAAAAAATAAATTAATTACAGGTTATAATGTAACAAATAAGTGAATACTTTTGCAAGGCACTGTATATCCTCCAACCTTTGCCTCTTGCTCTTTCCCTTCTTTATCTTTCTGTTTACTGTCAGATCTCCCTCTTTTTTTCGACATTATTGATCCCATCCCACCAGCTAACAGTCTCTGTGCTTATTGTAACCTCCCTCCTGCGGTCCCTCTCTCCCCCCAGCTTATTCTCCTCTACTCTTGTAAGCCCTCTGGACCCCTGCTGCTGTCCTAAGCGCCACCAGCAAACACTTTCTCTACTCCTGTATTCCCGCCCCATCAATCATACAGTCCACCCTTAAGCTGGGTACACATTTAACCATGTGTACCCAGCCGACCTGTCATGCGACGGGACCCCACATACATACTTGGCGATGTTGGGAACGACATCCCGGGGGCCATGCTGCATTTGGCAGTATGGCCCTCGCTGACTGTCGCGGACCTGCATGCAGGTCCGACTGGTGATGTCGCTGACGATGCGCGGGAGCTCGCATAGTCAGTGGCATTGAGTGTACACACTAGACAGTGTTGCTGACGTCATCCGATCTGGCCGGATCGGACGACGTATCGTCTAGTGCAGTGGTTCTCAAACTCTGTCCTGAGGACCCCACACAGGTCACATTTACCAGGTCACCCAGCAGGTGCACAGGTGTATTTATTACTCACAGACACATTTTAAAAGATCCACAGATGGAGCTAATTATTTCACTTGTGGTTCTGTGAGGAGACCTGGAAAACATGCACTGTTTGGGGTCCTGAGGACCGAGTTTGAGACTGAATGCAGGGGAATCCCTTTGTTCAAAGATTTTTTTGGAAGACCCCCAAAAAATCTCTGAACAAACTTCTTGGAAACTGGTCAAATATGCATGCAGAACCCGCATATTCCTGCAAATGACCTGCCGAGTGGATTAGCAGACATCATATTGGAACGTTTCCATTCCCATAAATTCAGAGTATAGGGTTGATACTTTAGAACAGTGTTTCCCAAAACTAATTTCTCAGGGAGCACTAACAGTGCATGTTTTCCAGGTATCCTCACAAAATCACAAGTGAAATAATTAGCTCCATGCACTGTTAGTGCTCCCTGAGGAATGAGTTTGGGAAACACTGCTATAGAGGCATGGAGTATACAAATGCAGTAGAAGAAGGTAGAGAATTGCTTGTTTCCTATGCAGTTTGGGTCCCTTACATACCCATAAATGTATAACGCTTGTTTCATATTAGCAATTGTTTTAGAATCGGAAGCCAAAAACTTTGAAAAAGGTAATTAACTAAATTATATGGCCTAACATTGCAGATAAATATCCACCCCCCAAAAAAACACATTCTGGTTTTATGAAGGGAATGGTACATTACATGGTGCAGTTATTATTGTCAGTGCAACACTAGTAACATATATACCATATTTGTTTTGGTTGTTTAGTGAGGTTTTTTTTTTTTTTTTTTTAAAGATAACTCCAGCATTTATTCATCCTTTTTTAAGTTGTTGTTTTCAAAAAGAAACTACATGGAACAATTGTCTGATCCAGAGAGACTATCCCATGTTCAAGTGAGTAGGTGTTACTTATTTGGGTTGGGTAAGATATCTGGGCGGTGACCATTTCGTCACAATACCGGCAACGAAATCCCGAAGGTCAAAATACCGACGTATGTTGGTAAGTATCTAACCTTATCCTTACCCACCCCTCCCACAGCGTAACCCTAATGGTCCCCTTTGGCAGCCTACCCTAACCGCTTCCTCCTGCAACCATCCCGTACCGCAGCCTAACCCGAATACTCAGTCTGGGTGACCATCGGGATTCTGGAGTCAGTAATGTGACCGTCAGGATGGTCACCGCCTAGATCCTGACTACATCCCACCTATGTGGCCTTGTTTAACATCAACCAGCTATGTAGAATTTATGCCTCTTTAAAAGCTACTTCCCCTCTGCAGTGTTGGTTTTTAATTTTGCTTTTCTGGACTACTAGTAAATTGGCTCCTGTCATTTTAAAAATATACACATAGAAACATGTAAGAATTGAATGAAGAAATTATTTCTAGACCTCTTTCTCGAAAGCAAAAATTTCTGGATTGTTAAATATCCAACATGTTTGATAAATATGTAGAAGCGTTTCCCTGCTGCCAGGAGCGGAACTAGCGGTGTTGCAGCCGGTGGCTTGCACCGGGGCCCGCTGTGGTGCAGGTACCCAAAGCCGCCGCTGCACCCTAACCATCCCCTACCGCAGCCTAGCCCTAATACTCACCGTCGGGGTTCCGGAGCCAGTATTGTGATGACCATCGGGATTCCCGAGTCAGTAATGTGACCGTCAGGATGGTCACTGCCTAGATCCTGACTACTTCCCACCTATTTGACCTTGTTTAACATCAAACAGCTATGTAGAATTTAGGCCTCTTTAAAAGCTACTTCCCCTCTGCAGTGTTGGTTTTTCATTTGGCTTTTCTGGGCTACTAGTAAGTTGGCTCCTATCATTTTAAAAATATACACATAGAAACATGTAAGAAATGAATGAAGAAATTACTTCTAGACCTCTTTCTCGAAATCAAAAATCTCTGGATTGTTACATATCCAACATGTTTGATAAATATGTAGATATGGAGAAGTGTGTCCTTGCTGCCAGGAGTGGAAATAGCGGCGGTGCAGCCGGTGGCTTGCGCCGGGGCCCGCTGTGGTGCAGGGGCCCAAAACCGCCGCTAGTGTACCTGCCGCTAGTATAAGGCAGACCTCAGTGAGAGCGGTCCGCACTCCACAGTAACAAACATATGCTATAGCAGCCGATGAGAGTCACTCGTGAGCTCCGCCTTCCAGCTCCCTCCGCAGCATGTGATGGGAGTGACGTCATGAGGTCTCTCCCTTAGTGCAGGAGAAGAGCGGGCCGGGACTCTGAGCAGATAGCGGCGATTGCTTCAGGAGCAGGGATTCAGGTAAGTTGGTGTTTTTTTGTGTTTAAGGGGCACTGGCACTGCATAGGGAGGGTGCTACAGGGGGCACTGTATAGGGGGTCTGCTACTGGTGGCACTGTATGGGAGGGCTGCTACTGGGGGCACTGTGTGGAGGGGCTGCTATTGGGGCACTGTATAGGGGAGGGCCGCTACTAGGGGCAAAGCATAGGGGGGACTACTACTGAGGGCACTGCATAGGGGGGACTCTACTGGGGGCAGAGCAAAGGGGGGACTATTACTGGGGGCAATGCATAGGGGGGGCCACTTCTGGGGGCACTGTATAAGGGTCACTACTGGGGGTACAGCATAGGAGGACCACTACTGGGGGCACTGTATATGGGGCACTACTGTGGGCACTGCATAGGGGGACCACTACTGGGGGAACTGCATATGGGGGCCCAAAGCATATTCTTGCACCTGGGCCCACCACTCTCTAGTTCCGCCACTGCTTGCTGTGTTTACAAGACTGATGAAAGACTGATGTTGAACAGTGTAGGTTTAAAGTGGGTAACTGAAAATATGTGTTACCCCTAAATAGTTTTTTGATATTTGCTGTCCTTTAATAATGTGGGGAACTGATCACAAATGTAGCCTGCTACAGCTGGCTGACTGCTGGAGACCCCAGACTACAGTCACATATTCAAACACTTGTCAATTGTGAGTCTGTAAGTGCTTAAACTTGCAAACTGACTATGTTGCCCGTTTTCTGTGTGTCCACTGTAATTTAGTGATGCAGGGTGCCATAAGCAGACTGGCTTGTACTAGTTTTAACATTGCTAAAAGCATTAGATTGTGTACAAATATTATTAAATTTGACTATTGGTGCCTGTTCCTTGTTTGACAATTTTCAAAGAATGGGAGAGCAGCCCAGACAAATCTGTTAGACAAAATATTGGCTCGGAAGTTTAAAACAATTATGCATTGAGGAGAAAGAGGAGCCAATGAATAGCTTGATGTTAATTGTCATTTTGAAACATGTCTTTTGCTGATCACAATGCATTTTGCTATCATTTATATTCTGTTAGCATGGTCTTAAAATATGTACATTCAAATCTAGATTAAAAATACACAATTATTGTAAAGTAAAATGTAAGTAAATTATCATTTTCTCCTATCGAAAATACAGTTGAGATCTTTAAAAAAAACTAGTAGTCACCCAAAAATATTTTAAAACAAAAGCCTTTATGCATTTGACTCTCTGGGTGCAATTCAATTAAAAGTAGTAGGCATGAGCTGGCAGTATTCAGACCGTTTCCTGGCATCTCATGCTCACTAACATCAGATTTGTGTTCTCAGCCCATAGAGCTGCATATGCAAATCTGCAATGTTTCCCGTCAATTTTAGCTATGGGACTGATTCAGCATTGCACGCAAGTGCATTACTGAACGCAGATTCCCGATTACCAGGAATCTGTGCTTGCGCAGGACCCATTCTGCGAGCGTGCAGAATGAGTCCTGCGTAATTGCACGCAGTCCCTTCTGTCCCTCTGCCTGATTGGGGGCGGCCGGCGTTCCCGGGAACGGGGGCATGTTCGCCCCATTTTCTGGGAGTGGCAATGCTGGCATCATCGCGACCATCGACCACCAATGATCGCGATGGTGTTCCCAGCCTGAGACCCTGGACGCTGTGCTGGGATCACAAATGCAGCAGGGGGGTATCATACACCACCTGCTGCATTTACATATTTACAACGCGATGTGACAAAACCGCTTCACGTGACCGCACTGATTAATTTGATATGCACCACTTGTATATCTGTATGCGACTGTGCCTACTATGATAGGATGGTCTGTGGTGATATGAAGATATGTGGTAATGTTATCGGTCACACTCACAAATTCAGCCAATTATTCCAGTTATGTTACCATGGACATATATTTATGGAAACTGCTTTACATGTACATTTGAACTGTTATCAGTTTACATGTTGACCTTTTGTGGTAGCTTGCGTTTGTCCTGTTCAAGATGTGTTTTGTCCCACTCGTAGCTTGGATGTCTTAGTGGTAAGACCATAACTAATATATTGTATTGGCTGCTGGAATGTCATAACACTAGAATGCAGGTCTCTGGAGGTTAACACCATGGGTTGGCATGTAATGCTGACACAGCATGGTTACTGTATATCTTATCCCGTATGTTTTGTGGTAGTGAAGCAAAAAATTATCTTATCTGCCTAGTTAACAAAACAGCCATGATTTCAATGTAGGAAAGATGCATATATTTTTCATAGTATTGCATTATTAATGTCATTTATCCTAAATCTTTCATTATTTGTTGTACTGTATATGCATGAGCACATCTTCAGTGATAACTGCTTGTGAAACACACACATGACCAGAGATGTTGGATTCCTAACACCTAAAGACTATAGCTATTATTGCCTTCCAACAGACAACGCTGTGACCAGGTAAAGTAAGGTTGAAGTGCTTGGTCGCACGTACATTTTGAGACTGTTAATATCTAGCATTCTAAATAGTTTTTGTTTTGTATATATATCCTATGCCTTCAGTAGGAAAAAGAAAATCTTGTCTGCAAGGTTGATCTTGCCCTTATACAGAGGGTAATTAGCATGAGGAGATGTGCAGACTGCAGCCCATCTTTACCTCAGCTCTCGGGCTGCTATGGGTTAAGTTTTTCCCTTTCAGTCCTTGTGCCTCCCTTTCCATTCACCTCACTAAATTGAGAAGCCGATCAGCAGGAGAGGCGTCACCGTGCGGAATAAGGTCTCACTGCAGCGCGTCACCAATCAGAAATGTGGGATTTGTCTTTGTGATTTATAATTACCGTGCTGAAGATTTGGATGGGCATTCTCTGTTCTCTTTTTGCTTTGTTTCATGGCACCCTTAATCACTGAAAGTCTAGCCTTGTATAGTAAGTTGTTTTTTTGGAGTCCAGTTGTCTGTATTGTATACATACATGATCTTTAAAAGCATTGTATTATGCAGCGAGGCTGCAGCCGGTTCCAATTTTCCTGTTTCCTTAGCATACAAAGAAAGCTTGCAGTTTCATTTAAAGGGACAATATCGTACCACCAGTTCAGTGTCTGTGACACAATCTTCTAGTAATGGATGACAATGGTATTTACAAGCGCCCTGCTTGATTGATTTGCAGGGTTTTATTTTGTTTTTATATTTTTTTTCGGGCAAGCTTGAAAACTGAAATAGCTTTAGGAGACAGCCTATTGTGTACATGGTATTCTAGTTAAATACTATTAAAACTACATTAAGCATGACAAATGCTTATGTATATTGGACACCGTGGTTATTTCATATACTATGTGTGCATTAGCCCTTTACGATAATATCAAATAACTTTTTAGATATATCATAAAGAGCAAATGCAAATAATATCATTCACACTATTGCTGTATATTATACTTGTATTCGATACACATTATACATGTTTCTTTCTCTAATACAATGACAGCTTCTCTAGCAGTGACCTATAATCTACACTGAGTGTACTACTTCATATGTGCAAGCTTTATTGGGAGAAAAATAGATTATTGCTTGACAATGATAAATTGTGCAGAGTATTACACAATTGTTATTATATTTACCACATATTTGAAGAGATGAAAATAATTTCCCTGTTTTCAGTATACAATGTTTTTGTCTAGTTTGTCCCGTATTTATTTCATCATGAAATGAATAGTCAGAAGGAATGATTGTCCTCAATGATAATCCTATTTTTGTGCCTGGAATAATAAGGGCAAATATGATAAGTAGTTGTCAATATGAAAGCAGGACTGAAGCAAGAAGGCTTTAGGCCTTGTGGTCGGTAGAATGAAGCAGCAGATTTGAGTATCAGTCTCCCTCATATTACATTTTCAGTAAAATAAAATTACTTGTATATGAAAACATAGCCTTTCCCCTGCTCCCTCTTTTTTTTTTTTTTTTTTTTTTTTCCTGATCAGCTGATGAAGAGACTAGCAGCTCGCTGCTTTGCTGGCTTGTTAATTTTGTCCCCACTAACAGTGATTTCCGATAGCCGGCCTGCTGATAGTGGTAAGGTAAATATCCTTTTTTATTGTCGTCTCGAAGATTCAGTTCAACTTGTATAACAGGCATGTGTAGGTGTGTAGCACATCAAAAGCTGGTGTTCATCGTGTTTCTCTGTTCGTCTGAGTGCTTAAGGAAAGCAATAGCATTAACTGTTGACTGTCTTGTATGCTGCATTTTAGAATGGAATTTTAAGCTGTCAGACATACAAGGAATACTAGACATTCTGTATCCTAATTGCTTGCTAGCTGTAGTATGACGGGTAATGCTGTTTTATCCATATACCTTTAATGATAATGAGCCTTTTAGCAGATTCATTTTCTATTTTGCCGTATCCCGTCAGATTTTTGTGCGTCCTTTATGGTTATTGTGTCTGTACGCTACAAGCATGATGGAAATTGGCTTTTGATTATTAAGGCCTAGTCTGGAGCTGTCCCTTAGGATTTTCTGCTCATGTTTGTTCTGTGGGTTTTAGACGTTGTAAGGATCCGTAGGAAACGGATCTGCGAATCCATTTGGCTTATTCACATGCCAGGGTGAAGAATTAGAATTTTTTTTTTTTGTGTGGTCGGGATTTATTCCTTTTTTTTTTTTTTACCAATAATTTACAGAAGGATTTATAAAGGAAATATATGTTGGGCGTGAACTGTGTTTATTCTTGTTGATTGTCCTACTCCCATGATTGTAAATATTGGCTATGTTTGGTACTGTGGAAAATTGAAGGTAATTGCCATTTGATTAGATTTCTTTTCAGCTGCTGTCAAAGACTGATAAACATTTGTATGCAGACAACAATATTTAGATGCATAAGTCTGTATCTGCATACAGTTATTACAGATGTACTACTACTTCTCATTAATTTCATCTTTACACAAAATGCTTTTCCTATTAGTTAGTGTTATTATAGTTGATAAAATACACAAAGTAAAGTTAATTTGCGCGAATGTGGAGATATGCTTAAAATTGATGTAATGTACATGTTTGTCTGTGTTATTGAAATAGGTTGATGGTTATTTTCTTGGTCTCTCTAATTTATTGAAAATGTGTTGTTTCTATTGGTATAAATCTATGGTACATCACTAGGATGTGTATTACATTTAATGTAGAGTACCAGGAGATCACTCACTGTGGGTCACAAGTTTTTAAAAGTTTTTGATATAGAATTTATCAACATCTAACATGTTATTTTTGTAGAACATTTTCATCATCATTCATATCTAAATAATAGCCCCACAGACCATATATTGGTTTTTGAAACAAACAGCAGCATGTTTGTCAATGAACTGTGACACAGCAAGGTTCCCATGCTTTGTGGGTTAAATAGGTAGTACATATACTTTCCTGACTGATGATGCTGTATTTGACCATATTGGAGAATGAAATGTCACGAAATCGTATGGCAACACAGTGTTTATAGTGGTAGGTTAATAGTGATATATAGCATTAATAAAAAGCTGTATGCAGTGGCGTCCATTAGCAATCCCCTATAAAGGACATCTTGATGCATCCATTGATTGAATGTAGATCATGGATCCATGCTTTACTTTGGGGTAATTCATATCTGTGCAGTGTGCATGCTGGGCATCGCCAATATACCCAGTTGCGCACATGTGGTCTAGTATTGAAGTTTGCGATGCCTGAAAACGCTATGTCAGAGCTTCCCCAAACTCTGTCCTCAAGTCACCCAGGTTTTAAGGATATCCATGGTTGAGCACAAATGATTAAATCAAAAGACTGAGGTACTAATTAAGTTACCTGTGCCCAAGCATGGTTATCCCTAAAACCTGGACCGTTGAAGAGCGAGTTTGGGAACCTCAGTGTTCTGTTCCATTCCCGAGGCAGCACATGGAGTAACTGCCTGATATGTGTGCAGCCCAGCATTGAGGTGATGTCTGGTGGCACATCATACAGATTGATTCCTCCGCTTAGTTTGCTGGGTGCAGTAGTATCTTTCACTCTCCTTGCAAAAAATATTGTCCACTCATATTTACTGTATATTTATTATATTCTCAAACTGTGATAGTTTCTGGCCTTTACAGGTAAGTTGTATGTATTATTGTGTGATACAAGCTAAAAGTATTATTCTGTTCTCATTAAGAGGGTAGTATCACCTATCTTATTAAATCTAACTTTCTAAACAAATTAGCACTTAGCTTGGTCTCTCAATGTTGACATAAACTAAAACCAAGGAACAAACCAATATTTACTACATGGGGATAATAAAGCAATTAAAACCTGTGTCACTTTATTCTTCTCATGTGTCCAGATCTTCCCATTCTTGTTTTTTTTTACACACACGCACATACACACACGCACATACAAAGACTGGAGCGCTGTGGAATAACTGGAACATAGAATTAGCTAAATTAGTCTTCATTTGCTGCACATGAAATATATACTAAATTCTGTGGACTTCTTGGAAAAAAGGCTCACGAGACATCACCACGCTTTTCTAGTAATTGCCAAGGGTTGTGCAAATATCCTCTTTCCCAAAAAGAACATAATAATTGGCAATTTAACATTGAAAGATGTGAATAGCTGAAAAATTATTCAGTTGTATAGATACAGTATAGTATGTTTTAGTTTAGAATTATTTGCGCTGAAAAGTACAGTTAAAAATGTTTTTAATAAGAAAATGTTTCTGCTCTCAGGCCATCGAGGACGGAAATTTGGAGGAAATGGAAGAAGAAGTACGGCTGAAGAAGCGCAAGCGACGAAGAAACGTGGACAAAGATTTTGTAAAAGATGATGGTGAAAAGAGAGAAAAAAAGAGAAGGGGTCGACCGCCAGCTGAAAAATTGTCGCCAAACCCGCCAAAGTTGACCAAGCAGATGAATGCCATAGTTGATACTGTAATTAACTATAAGGACAGGTAAGCTTTTCATTTATGGTTTACTCTTGGCATAATTTCAAACCATATTTAAAAAAACAAAAAGTTACTAAAGGGATGGATTTCATTACCCCTCCCCAGCCACTCCAGTCTATGCAGCCTCCTCAGCTTCAGTGAAATCAGCAACAAGCACTCTCAGGCTCCCCAGACCCAGTCCTCCTCCAGAGCACTGTCTGACAGTGCCAGTCTTTCTCCCACCGCAGCCGCCGCACAAACAGTATGACAAAGTGACAGTGTCACCAAGCAGCCGCGGCACTGAACCGGCAGGGGCAGACAGACCTCCGCGGGCAGGCTCCTGATGTGGAGCTCCGCAGCGTGACCTCTGACGTCATGCGCAGCTGCACAGCCTGCCTGGCCCAGGACAGCGTCTGAGCCGAGTACTCAGTGCTTCCCAGCTAAATACAAATGTGCGCATGGGTGATGGCTATGGGAGGCCGGCGTTCGGGATCTAGGCGGTGAAAATTCTGACGCAGCATCCCAACAGGGTTAGGATACCAACACTTGTCGGTAGGTATCCTAAGCCTCTCTCTACCCTAACCCTCCCTCTACCCTAACCCTCCCTCCACAGTGCCTGAACCTAACCTCCCCCTCCTCGCACCCTAAACCTAATCCTCCCCAACTCCGCTACTTACCTTTGGGATGCTGGTGGTCGGGGTGCAAGTGCCAGGATTCTGACCGGTGCCGGCATCCCCTGTGTCAGAATACTGAATGTATGCGCACGCGAACACTGATCCCGTAAATCCCGCGATTGGTAGAACCAAGCCGAGATTCAAATCCCGGCATTTTTGGACCAAAATCCAGCAATCCCGCTGATCCCGATTCCAGGATTAGCCTCCCTAGATGGATGGATTTTTTTCCATTTCTAATTATTGATTAGAAATATTAACACAAATAGTAGTATTTCAGGACATATTTTTGCATTTTCAACAGCTCAGATGGAGTTTACAGGTTATATGGAGTATCATTTTCTATTGAAAATTCTGGTGCAGACAACATGGTGACTCTCTAAATACAGCGCACATGATCAAATCTATAGCACACTATTAAATCATACACATTTGACATCATTTTAAAACACAGAAATGTGATTAAAAAGATATATTACTCTCTTGGTCTGTTTGATGATCTTTCCTTCTCAGTTATTTCTCTTTGTAGGCTTTAGAACGGGATTAAAGAGTTTCTTAATTTCAGATGACTTTTGTTTCTTGCTTTGTACTATAACTCTTATTAAATGCATTGCTCCCTTTCTTTTCCATTGGTCTATGTATTTTACCAATACTTTTCTTTACTGTCAGATTTGTTTACTTTCTAAACCCTCCATTTGGGGCACACTGGGAACACGTTGGGGTATAGTGGATGCTGGTTAGGTGCAAAACATTAGATTAGATTACGTGTGGGGCTTTCTTACATCTGCAAAATGCATCTTTTGTTTTTATATTTGCTTTTAATTCCATTGCTCTGAACTGTGTCTGTGGCGAGTAGATTCCTGCATACAGTTCTGCACAATGCTTGATGGCTGTGCATGGGCTGGGGATGCCATAGCTTCCTGACCCCCACTCCCAGTGCTGGGCCTCGGGCAGCAAGGTCATTGCCAGGGAACGCAGTGAACAGGTCATCCACTGGCAGCCACTACACACCTTAAGTGGATGACTCTAAGCAACCTTTTCTCACTTCTGGGAGAGGGCCTTTTTCTTCTTCCATAGGGTCCACAGGGACTACCTTGGGGTATGTAGTTGGAGTAATCTATTGCACCAAACAGCTACTGCTTTCAAGCTCCCAGCATGCATAGGGCCTCCTCCCTATATACCCCTCCCCCGGCCACAGGCATTCAGTTTTTTTGTTTGTCTCGTGGCAAGTGTCCAGACGCACCTCTTATAACAGTAAGACTGCTTAGGCAGTCCTAAGCTTTTTGATTTTTTGATTTACCTTAGTTTTTTATATACCTTTACCTTAGTTTTTTATATACTACTGAGTTGAGTTCGTACTAAGCTTCCAAAGTGACGCATGTACTACGATTCCTACTACCTCCGCTGATGCCGAATCGCCAGCTCCTGATCTGGCCTTGGGGATTTTGGCGGGTCTCAGCGAAGCTTCGCTAGCAGCGACGCTGAGGCCCGGACTGCAATCGGATCCAAGAAGATGACAAGGAAAGGCGATTCCTCGTTTGCGGGGAATTGTACGCTGCAGTCCTGGCTTTCGGTGTAGGAGACGCATCGGAGGCTGCTGCGGGTGAAGGGCTCGTCAGAGTGCCTCACTAAGACCGCTGGGGCCTTATCGTCTGACGCCAGGGATGGGTAGTAGATGCACTGACAGCGCACTAGTAAGCGTCTACTACTGTGAGGCCAGCATACCTGGCCGTCAATATCGCAGCTTAAGCGAGATAAGCGCTCCCCCGGCCGCTCCTCCCCCAACCCAGACGCAACTTCCTGTGTGGGTATATATGACCATCTCGTGTATTGAGACGCTCGCAGTTCACCTATGGCGCGCTGCTGAAAGCTGTTGGCTCTCAGAGGTGTGGGTCAGTCTCCCTGTACGCCTCTCCCTTGGGTCAGGTATACTGTGCTCTATATCCTACCAAGGCCCCGGGGGTTCGGTCAGTTGATTCAGAGCCCATTTTGCATTTGCATTGGCATATGAAATTATATTTGCATTGTATGTGACTTTAATGCTAGCTGCTGTATTGACACTGTCTTTTATTTTCTAAACTGTCAGATATATATATCACTGTGTTTCTCCTCATCCCTCTGTACAGGTGTGTGGGGTTTTTCATTGTCTTACACATTTACTTGTGAAGACGGTCATATTGCATTTATATCTTCTACCTTTGATACATTGTTATGTCTAAAAGCACGGGAAAGAAGGAGGTTGAGCCTCCTACGCTGGTATCATGTAGATCCTGTTCGGCAGACTTGCCAGAACAGGATTTTGTGCAAGATGGTTTGTTTAGGGCCTGTTATAAACAGCCGATTCTCCAAATCGGTACACCAGCACCTGCACAAGAGCCACCGTGGGTGGCCTCTTGGTTCCAGGTTTTCTCGAATTTAGTGGACCGTGCAGCAGCTTCACAGGCTCCTGCAGCGGTGCTGCATCCCTCTAATGGGTATCCACAACATTTACATCTTTCTATGTATATGTCTCCCATGAATACTTTTTGGTTTGATGCTTATGCTCACTCTAGTCAGAGTAGAGTATGCTGCCGTTTATAGCTGCTCAGCAGGTAATGCAAGCGAATAGTCTAGTTGTGGTAAAACAAAAACATAAGAGAGTATCCCTTCAGACATTGCCTCAGGATCCTCACATGGCAGCATCATCAGACTCTGATACTCAGAGTTCCGGTACTTACTCGGTTGAGGAAGACCATCATTCCTCAGTAGATGTCCCCCCTCTGGTGAGAGCAGTTAGGTCTGTCCTAGGAATAGAGGAAGAGGAGGTTCCGCCTAAATCTAAGATTCCGGTCTTTAGGGGTCAGAAGGTGGCAAAGGATTATTTCCCTCAGTCTGAACAACTGACGGATCTCATGTCTGAAGCATGGAATACTCCTTATAAGCGTTTCCGTGCAATAAACAATTTAACTTCTCGTGACCCATTTTTACCGGGTGAGTGTAGCAAATGGGAAGTTCCTCCAACGGTAGATGCTCATGTGACAGGATTGATCCGGAGTTCTACATTACCTATCCCTGCCGCATCCTCACTTAAGGAGGCTACAGATAGAAAACTGGAAAACTATTTGAAATCAGTTTTTTCATTATCTGGAGCTATTACCAGGCCAGCTATGGCTTTTGCCTGGGTGGCCAAGGCTATGGAAGAATGGACGTCGTCTCTGGAAGATAGTATGCCAGATGCTACCAGAGAACAGTTGTCTTATCTCTGCAAAATACGAGAAGCAGCTGCGTATGTTGGGGAAGCAGTTATTGATGCAGGTATTCTGGCTTCGAAAAGTATCGGCAACCTCCTTGGCTACTCTGAGGACCCTGTGGCTAAGAACTTGGAAGGCAGATACAGGGTGCAAGAGAGCTCTTTGAGACTTTACCTTTTGTTCGGAAGGTACTGTTTGGGCCGGAATTGGATAACATTGTGACTTCTCTGGCAGCATCTAAATCTGTTGGGTTGCCCTCTACGTCTACCCCTAAATATAAGCAGACGTCCTTTCGCCTGCAAGGTCAGCTTTTATAATCCCCATTCCTGTGACGCAAAGGGAAGGGGTTATTATTCAAATTTGTTTCTGATTCTGAAACCAAATGGGTCTCATCGCCCTATTCTGAAATTTAAAGTTTCTCAACAAATTTATCCATGTACCCAAATTCCGTATGGAAACCCTACGGTCAGTTACGCTAGCAGTGGAGCCTGGAGATTTCATGGTTTCCCTAGACATACAGGATGCGTATCTGCATGTACCTATTGCACGTTTTCACCAAAAGTTTCTGAGGTTTGCGGCGAGTCAGCAACATTATCAATTTCAGGCTCTGCCCTTCGGTCTGTCTACAGCACATTTGTATATATGTGTGCTGCTGTTTGTAAATGGAATTTGTTGTGGGAAAAAAATGCTGCCACTTTGTATGCTGTTTCAGAGACTCAATCACATATAGATATAAAAGTGTTGCATACCAGATCAATTAGCAGTGTCTCCTGGTGCGCCCTAGTCACATCACATTGTGACTTAAACACATTTTCATCAAAGAAGACACCAGGAGCTAGCAGTGTCTCACGGACCTGGAGAGCCGAGAAGGGCTATTTGGTGCGACTGTAGTAAGGATGTGCAAGGACACATCTTTAGGTACTGTGACTGTTCCATTCTAAGGCTGGGTACACATCTAAAAAATTATGGTTGGGACAAATTCCCTTCACCCCGGATCATCCAAGTTTGCTCGCACACACTGTGATTTATTGAACGACTGAACGATGCCTTGTTCCGTCCTTCATTAAACTGTACGGCCCTGCATACGATATCATCTGATTGGCCGTGCAGCACAGCCAACCAGAAGGTCTCATATTCAACTCGTGGGAGCCGTGCAATTGTGGATACACACTAAACGATCTTCAAGATTCCAATATGACAAATCGTGAAGATATCGTTCAGTGTGTAACTGCCCTTAGTTCTTCAGGAAGAGGTGCCTAGAGACTTGTGCCTGGATTCCATTGTATTAGCTCATTCCCCTAATGAACTACCACAATTTAATAAAATATTCCAGAGTTGGCTTCTACATAAAATCATTTTATCTATCTTTTTCTTTGTTTTTGTGACTCCTAATATTATAGTGGACATGTGCTGTAGGCCTTAAGGCCCCCATACATCTGCGATGGATTGGGACAATTTGGTGATGATTGTCCCAATACATCTATAATTGACGATTGTATTAAAAAAGTGATCACAATCGGCAAATCAGGTTGTCCAACATGTTGGATTTCACAGATTAATCGGGGCCATACTGTAGTTTGCTAGCTAGTGTATGGTAGCAAACAACTGCTTTGCCGACCCCGTGTGTGTTTGTGTGTGGTGTGTGTGTGTGTGTGTGTGTGTGTGTGTGTGTGTGTATATATATATATATATATATATATATATATATATATACATATATATATATATATATATATATATATATATATATATACACACGCACATACACACACAGTGGCCTCTCTTTTGTTTTGTATAAGTAGGGTTTCTGGCAGAAACTATTCATACAATTGGAAAGTGAGAATGATCGCTCTAATTTTAGTTATTGTTGCAAAGTAATCTTTCTGGGCTATATCAGGCAGGCATTTTATCAGGCTGTGATGGATACTCTTTGTGTGAGGGTACGCCTTTTTTGTTTCTTTTGATTGGTGCAGATCATATTTCCTCTCATTAAAATGTGTGTAAGATACTTATGCAGAAGAGTTGGTAATGATGGTATGTGGATGGTAGACTTGGGTGCACTTAAGATTAACTCTGGGTCCCCTCATCACGAATATAAAACATTTAAAGTACAAAGGACAGTGGGAAATTACAGTGCAGTGCTGAGGTGTATCCTCAAACCTGGTATGGGGTTGTTTCTGTGATCTCCTGTAATGATATCTGAGTTCAGCTGTTAGACGCAGTGAGTTCACCTGTTATTTCTGTAGCCATCTCTGTTCCTCCTTTGATTTCTCTGGCCGCCTTGGTGGAAGCAGGTCATGCCACAACTTCTGTGAACATCGGAAAGAAAAGCCCTGGATTTGTGTTAAGCAGCGAGCATAATGTCAAACGAAAATATGAGGCAGAAAGCTTGCAAATAACTTTTACATGTGCACAGTAGCACAAAAATGAAAAGCCTTTTCTAGAACCAGAGTAGAGAATATATTGAGTTTATGTAAATGGTGAACTGTTTTGACACACACTTTCCCCACCAACAGCTGCAATTTGTTTCCCACACATTGTAGATTGTAAGCTGGATGATCTATCACTCCCTCGATGTACAGCGCTGCGTAATACTGTACGTCAACACTTTATAAATGAACTATAATAATAATGGAGCAAAAGAGCTTACATCCCGAACTTCTGGTGAGGCCTAGAAATTGAATACAAAATAAGTATTATATCAGTAAGTGGTGGAACTGTAAGGGTTGTGACAATGCCCAAGCACCAGTTCCAAGGTTCCTTCATCCCCTCCCCAAGACCCCAGCCAAGTGGGCATTGCATGTGCAGTGGGGTCAGGTCCTCCTCTTTGTTCTTCTCAGAGCCTAGTTGTGGAGCCAAGAGCAGCATGTCTGGGCCCTTCCCCAAATTTCTCTATGCGCAATACCGCCGCTGTATATAGTCACACTTTTGAGGAAGTTTGTAACAAAGCAAACAGATTCATTTATAAAATAAACTACTTTTAAGTACAGGTAATAGGTTGCACTTAAACCTAATTCTCTAAAATATCACAGAGGTCTTAGGCAAAGCCTGGGGTTACACATTTTAAACTAAGTTAGATTATTAAGATTTCATAATTTACTTTTGGCAACAACACACTGAGATTTACATTTACAGTAAGTAGTAAATCCAGCTAAAGGGTGCACACTCATGCATTGTGCAGCTTTATTTTTACACTGCAATTTAGAGTAGTATTTGCTTGCTTCTCCCTCCCAACTGTATATCTGTCTGCACAATTTAAATTTGTGAAGACCCACCCCCTCCAATATACAATGTGATTCTCCAAGCTGTCATTCTACCTGCATCCTCCCTTGTCTAGTTTCTACCTTATTTGAGATCCGCTGTGCCTGCTACAGTTGTGTCCTCATACACTATTGCCGCAGTCACGCCAACCAGCCTTCCTCGCCACGCCAGGTCTAGTGTGTCTCTGTTTGCGCCGAGTGCCTTTTACAAGTATTTTTGTTTGAATGTGCACCTTAGTCGCAATGGAATGTGACAGAACCGCTTAAAGAGACTGCACTGATTAATTTGATATGCAACACTTTCATATCGGTGGCTGAGTCTGAATCTGTATACAAAGTGCTACGATGCAGAGGCCGTAGCTTTTTTTCACACCAAGTTCTGTGCGACTTTGTACGTATTTAGAATTCATTCCTGTGCAGTTAAAGTCGCACACCAGCGTCTATGGTGTGTGACTTTATCTTCGATTGGGATGCCGGGCGCCGGTCTACCGGCATCGGTAAAATGACCGTCGTCTAGACGCCGGGCATTTCACCCTCGCCGGGATATAACAGTCGGGAAGCCGGCTGTCGGCATGATGTCACCGGGTTCCGGATTGCATACCCTCTAGAAAGCATTCCTTTACCAGTACTGACTGTCTTCCTGTCTCTCCAGCAAATAATGGATTATAATATCTTTTATTGAAAAAGCGCTGACTTATTACACTGCTCTGTACTTTAAACATGCTTGGGATCGGCATAAATATATAATTACAAAAAACTGACGCTCACATAGGGTTGAGGTTACCAAAAGGTAAAAAGGTAAAAAAAAGGGCAGACTACATGGGCCAAGTGGTTCTCATCTGCCATCAAATTCTATGTTTCTATGATACCCAAATGAGCACTTGAGAGAGTACACGTGCATGGTTTCCCATGTAGATTTGGGAGCTAAACATTGATAGTGTCTGATGATACACAGATAACTAATAATACAATCTTCAAAAAGTGTTACATTTCTCTCTATATGTTAGTGACTATTATATAGAAATATATAGAAACTACTGAGATACATTTGAATTTGGGCATATGAACTCCAGATAAAACATAAAAATACTTCTAGCAATTAAGATACTGTACGCAGTTAGCAGTAATTCTGGCATAAATTATATGTTGGCATCTGAAGACTAATCTATCTTAACGCCATATTCCAACATTTTTTGAGTTAAGTCTGGCGGTAATTTTAGCTTCTCACATGTTTAATGTTTGTTTATATTAGGTTAGGGTATTTATTGGCATATTTATTTAAATGTGTGGCAGCCCCTGAATATTAACTCTACTGTACTTATTGCTGTATATTGCGGGAAGAAGGATTCTGTTTTCTCCTGTGATGTACCAGTTTGAATCGCCTGGACACCTGCTCTGGTCAGGAAGAAGTGAAGTGATTGCGTTGCGATCACTTTACATCTACATACGGACCTCAGAGCAGCTACTGCACGTATGTGGCTTTCCAGCTGTGCATGCACAATACAGAAAGTCCTGCAATGCGCTTCAGGATCTGCAAGACCTTCCTCCATCAGGGCAGCCCCATTGTAGGTAATGAAGATGGCGTTAGCCCACACAGGCAAGATCCGCAAAACTTCGCTTTGTGGATCTTGTTAAATACGAACTATAGTCATAGAAAACTATAGGGAGGGCCGCTGCAGGGGGAGGTGGACAAAAATCAGGACATATCTCTGATATCTCCTCTTTGGTACTTTCAATGGACACTTAATTCTGACCTTAAACCTGCGGAAACAGCAGTTTCTGCATATTGATGAATAAATAGGCCCCTTTCTACTTCAGGGTCCATAGGGGGTCCACACGGTTGACCTTGGGGTATAGCTGGATCTGGATCCATGGGCACCACGCAGTTAAAGCTTTTGCTGCTCCCAGGATGCACTGGGTCCATCCACCTCTATACCCAGCCACAGGCACCTCAATTTTAATTGGTACCCGGCCTAAGGCGGGTCACCTTAGCGCAGGGGGGCTTAGGTTATTTTTAGAGTTTTTAATTACTTTTTTTTTTTTTTATTGACTCAGAGCGGCAGCATCAGACTATCCATTGGACGTCCAAGCTGCTGCTCCTACACCCCGCTGGCGCCGCGACACCAGTACAGATCTGGGGATCGCGGCGGGACCCCAGAGTCTGTACTAGCACGGGCTCTGGGCTCTCCCACGACAGCTGCCGGAGCGCCGGGGATAAGGTAAGACGCGAGTCACTGCTTGCGGTGACCCACTTGTGTCTATGCAGTCGCATGCCTCCGGTCTCTGGGGACGGACCGGAGGCGCTAGCAGTGGCGGCGGGCTCCCCCTCTCCGGAGGCATACCCCGCGGGACCACTAGACCACCAGGGTATTATGCGGGAGCCAGCGTCCCTGGGGTTAATTGCTAGCCATGGGGAGGCAACCTTCCCTGTTTAGCGGTTCCTCCCCTCAGCTCAGCGCAACTTTCCGCTTAGGTCTGGTGACGCTGAGCTGCTTCCTCCTGCGGCCACTCCTCCTCTGAGGTCTCTGGCGGCCATCTTCTCTCCAGTGGCAGCGCAGATCTCGCAGGCAGTGTGCGGTCGGTCCCCCTGTGTTCCTCTCCCCTGCTAAAGGATAGCGTACACAGCACTATAGCCCTCCCAGACACTGAATCTGGGCGGTGGATTGTAGTGACAAGGTGCAGTGAATATTTGCTAGTGCTGACTGTGCTTTATTTCTACTTACTGTCAGTCTATGACTATCCCTTTACTTCTACAGTGTGTGTGGGAAGGGCTTTTCTTGGATCTCGCTTATATAAATTCATGTATTTGTGAGGTCGGTCACATACTGTTGTGTGCTACACGGTGCCATATTTGTGGGCTTGTGTGCTGCATGCTTGTGGGTGCGCCAAGAGTATATACTGAGCTTCCCTGTTGTGTTGCTGTATATATATATATCTGTGTATATATATTTTATCATGTCTGATGAGGAAGTTGAGCGCTTTACGGCTCCCACTCTGCTCACCTGCAGACGCTGCGAATATGGAGCATTTATCACAGGATGGGCTGTGTGTGAGGTGCCGTCGGTTACCTGGTCCCCCCAACTCTGACGACCCCTCCTCTAACTAACGAGCGTACGAAATAGCGAGCGTACATCCCCGAAATGGCTTGAAAGGAACGCACGCACAAGTATAAACAGGAAGTGGCCTTGTCAGATGTCGATTACCTGCTCCTTTATTCTGCCTACCTCCATCAATCGTATCATACCAATCAATGTATCAATTAGCTTAATTGTTTGTTTTTTTTCAACACAATGCAAGAAACTTTACTCTTGTCTGTGTTTGTGTTTACCCGCAGAATACGTACGGATGAAACATTCGCTTTTATTGTTTAAAAAACATGTGAACCACAATTAAACAATTGTACTATTGCTGTGTATCCCCGCATATTTCCCTGGGTTCATTTCTTTATTTAAATTTGCTTACGCATGTCACTGCATCAAGCCTATCCTAACTCTCCAGAGATTTCTGGCCCTGTCGAACACATGACTCATACACTAACCAATAAAATTGCTCCTGTTAATTTCCAAAATACATTAGCCAATCAGAAAATTTTTAGACACTTTATCAAAAATGATTTTTAAGAAAAACACCATTGCCATCATGAGAGCCTCCGCATTCACCAGGCGTGAGCTGCTGGTGCTTACGGAGGTCATGGATCGCCGGATCACCAGCCAGCCAGAACCCATGACCAACCGGCAGAAGCGCTCCGCGTATGCGGAGGTACGGTCCCGCCTGCGGTCCTTCGGATCACGCCGCAACATCGGGCAGCTGGAGCGCAGGTGGTCCGACCTGCAACGGCGAACGCCCCGCTTGCTGGCATGCTTTCGCATGCAGATCCTGGCAAGTAAGTGTTATGTATTGTGGTTTTAATGTTTGTGTTTGTGGGGCAAACTGCGTGTGCATGTTTTCCTGTCTGTTCTATTTATTATTTGTACTCATATCTGCGTGTGCATGTTTTCCTGTCTGTTCTATTTATTATTTGTACTCATATCTGCGTGTGCATGTTTTCCTGTCTGTTCTATTTATTATTTGTACTCATATCTGCGTGTGCATGTTTTCCTGTCTGTTCTATTTATTATTTGTACTCATATCTGCGTCTGCATGTTTTCCTGTCTGTTCTATTTATTATTTGTACTCATATCTGCGTGTGCATGTTTTCCTGTCTGTTCTATTTATTATTTGTACTCATATCTGCGTCTGCATGTTTTCCCTCTTTTTATGAATTGTTAATTCTACTGCTATTTTTTTTGGTTTTATTTCTTTTTTCTTTTTTTTTTTTTTTTGTTTGTTTGCCCGGATTTGTCCATAAACTAAACGCAATTTATTTGACATATTTTAGGGGGACAGCCAAGACTCCGCCGTCAACGTCGGCGTTCCCGCCCACTCTCCCCAACCCCCAGCCAACACTCCACCCCAAATCTTTCGCCTATTCCCCACTCCTCCCCATCCTTCCCAGACCCTCTCCCGGAAATGTCGGGCCTCCTTCCCCTCCGTCCCACTTCCCCCTCTCCTCCACCCACCCCTCTTCCAATTACCCCCTCCCCGGAGTCCAGCATAACTCCGCCCCATTCTTTGGGGAATGACGGATCCTCCGAGGAGGATCATGGAGGTTTTGCCGGAGCTCCCGATTTGTTTCCCGGTATGTTTTTTATTATTTTTTTTTAAAGCACAAACTGTTTGTATGTAATCATGTGTCGTGCCTTTCTTCGTGTTTTTGTGGCTTGACTTTTGTTGATTGTGAAGGTTTGCCTTTACCTCTTCCTGGTGATTTAAGCATACACATATCATACCTGTGGGAATTTGTACCTAGGCCTTGTATTTTTGCCAGCCCACCCTTTTTATTTATGTTTTTGGGTTTAGGAGTGATTTGTTTTTTTTTTAATGTTTTTCTGTGGAGTCCCTATTGTTGTATTAACCCACACACTTTTCTCACCCACAGAGGAACAGAGGCGTCGGCAAGAGGTGGCGGATGTTGTGGGGCAGATGCGCCACCATGTAATCGGCCTTCTGGTGGCCCTCGACCGGCTGTCTGGCCTCCTTCGGCATTAGTTTTTTTTTTTTTGTTGTATTTGCCAAATAAATTTTTAAAGACAAATATACGTTGTGGCTCATTTTTAAAAACCAAAACCAAGATAGTTTAGCCTGACATAAGTTCCTGCAAGGATTTCCCTTTTTTAAAAGTTAGATTGTGTTTTGTCTTTGTATGTCAAACAGACACCAGAAACACATAACAGTAACAATGTAATTTCCCTTTTTGGGTGTAGTGTCAATTTCAGATTTCTACATTTTCCAGGTTCCTACTTGGTGCGCAAGCTGCTTAGGCCAATCTTACAAATCCCAAGGTTGGGCCAGGCTTCCTTTTGGTGTGGATTGGAAAGCTGAAAACATATTTCAGTTTTGCTCAACTGGCGTCAGTACTGGTTTACCCCTTAGTAAAATGTAACTTGTGTTAACCTGGTTACACTTGCTGTTAACGTCCCAAAAAAGGAAGACCATTTCACTCTTCAAACATTTATTCACCACATAACAGAGAAAACAAAGTGGTCACTCCCAAAAAAAATACACAGTGATAAATTCAAATACAACACATACCAAGAAAAAAATAAATAAAAACACAAAATCAAGAACTGGTTGACGAAGGACCATGCCAACATGATTCCACAAACATGGCGTTGCGATATGGGTTCCAGAATATATGCCCAAAAGGACCAGATCCAGGTTTGGTAAGGGTAGCAGGAAGTAGTGAGCGTTGGAGTGCCAAAGATTATGTGGACAAACAGAAGATGGTGAGAAAATTAAAAATAAATTAGATGTTTGCCAAAAAAAACAAACACATTAGGTATAAACACTGGAGTTTTGAACAAACTTACCTAAAAAATCTGGCCACCACATCATCGCGTATGGCCCCCCCACATACTGACCTTCGACCAACCTCGGGGGGGCCATCCTCAGGTAAGGCATCCTCTGGCTGCATTGGGACACCACTCCTTATGGCAATGTTGTGAAATATCCCACACAGGACCACAATTTTAGACACCATATCCGGCACATACATGAGCTCGCCACCAGAGCGGTGGAGGCATCTGAATCGGCCTTTTAAAAGGCCGATACAGCGCTCCACCACTTGCCTGGTGGCTGTAAGTGCGAAATTATACGCACTTTGTGGCCCTGGTGTGGGAGCCAAATAAGGAGTGAGCAGCCAGGACATGCAAGGGTATCCACTGTCTCCTGTGAACAAAAATAGACCACATCAGGAACACTGTGTATCAAGCTTAACATTGTTATGTACTAAAGGTCTCCACTTACCCAGAAGCCACGCATCACCAGCTTGTAGGTTGGTTAATTTCTGCCATATCCCTGATTGCCGGATGACGAAGGAGTCATGTGCACTTCCTGGTAATTTAGCATTCAGGGACAGGATCTGGAGGGAGGCATCACATACCACCATTACATTCAGGGAGTGATAGTGTTTCCTGTTTCTAAATATTGCCTCCAGCCGTGCTGGAGGCTGAAGTGGTATGTGAGTACCATCCACAACCCCTATGATGTGTGGGAAGCCAGCTATTTGGTAAAAATTGGCCTTGGCCACACTAAGGGCACCCATATCCAAAGGCATTTTAATAAAATGATGGAGGTGCTTGAAAAGTGCCTCCATCACTGCCCTCAGGATCCGGGAAAAGGAGGATTGGGAGATGCCCGCCACTATTCCCACCGTTGTTTGAAACGATCCTGAGGCACAGAAATGTAACACCGCCATAAATTGCGTCAGTGGTGGTATTGCTGTTGGACTGTCAATTTGCCGCTCAAGATCACTTTCTATTAATGAGAGAGTGTCTATGATGATTTTGGGAGGTAGACGGTAGCGTCTTAAAACCTCATCATCGGGCATTCCAAAAAGGGTGACACGTGTTCGAAATATCTGGGGCCTTGCATGCCTACGATGCCTACGCCTGGGACGAGTTTGAGGTTGGTCGTCTTCCGGGAGCAGGGCCAGAACAATTCGCCCCAGATCTACCTGAAATTCAAAGTTTACAATGTAAGGCTTTTGACCCACCCCAAAAGTAAGAAAAAACAACTTAGCTTTCTGATACCATCCATAGCTGCTTACATGCCGGGGTATTGTCATGATACGTATAAACTGTAAAAAAGGCAACAATGAGACTTCAAAAATTTAGAGGGTGTTTTTTTTGTTAAAAAATTGTTGCAAGCCAACACAGAAAATAGCGGAAAAACACATTTGGCCATCGATGAAAACTACATTGCACACCGTACGTCAAATAGGGTTCAAATGGACCCAAAAAATGGAAAAGGGAAAAGCAAAACTGGATTATATGATGAATAAGCCGTCAAAAATGGGATAAATTATTCGCAAATGCAAGTCACTACACCAACAGTCAAAAATGCGGTAAATTATTCGCAAATGCAAGTCACTACACCAACAGTCAAAAATGCAGTAAAGTATTCGCAAATGCAAGTCACTACACCAACAGTCAAAAATGCAGTAATTCATTCGCAAATGCAAGGCGCTACACCAACAGTCAAAAATGCGGTAAATTATTCGCAAATGCAAGTCATTATACCAACAGTCAAAAATGCGGTAAATTATTCGCAAATGCAAGTCACTACACCAACAGTCAAAAATGCGGTAAATTATTCGCAAATGCAAGTCACTACACCAACAGTCAAAAATGCAGTAATTCATTCGCAAATGCAAGGCGCTACACCAACAGTCAAAAATGCCGTAATTCATTCGCAAATGCAAGACAAAAAATGGACTTACCCAACTCGAATATATAAGATGTCCTCAAAAAACTTCTTTGGGTCCGAAAACAAAAAAAAACTAAAAAAGATGAAATGAGTGTTAAACAAATTAACTAACCACAAAACAGAAGAATACACCAATTGGCCACAAATTTGAATGCACAAAACTTACCAAATCAGGAAAGGATGTTGAAAAAATGAAAAAAATGCGAACGGAAAAACCAAAGAAATGTAGCAAAAACAAACAAAAAAACAACTCTCCAAAATCCTCCAAACGCAACCAACCAACCAAATCCAAACCACTTAACCGACAACACTCCAACAACCCCACCTCGAATCCACACACACCAAGCCATAAATAGTGTTTATTTTCCCGCACAAATTAAGGATGAATCATAGGGACGCACAATCAATGATGCGGCCGCAAACTAACGACGCATGTATAAATACGTCACGAAATCACATAGAATTTCTGGATGATTTCATGCTGGAAGCAGAGACATGGCTTCAAACCAGGGAAACAATGGTCAAAATTGCGGCGGTAAGGCCTTCATGCATTTTGTGTCAATGAGTATTTTAAAACATAATATTGTGCAAGTTGTGAAGTGGCTAAATCTGCATATTTACCCAAATAGGTGAGGAGGATGACATGGAAGAGACTGCTGGCCCCAGTCAACCCGCCAAAGCTGCAAAAAAAAAAAGGCAGCCACATTTCACAAGCAAGGAGATGGAGGTTTTGATCCAGAAGTGCGTTGACATCCTGCCCCAGGCAGCCAGGAATATGAGCCAAAGCCAGAAGTGGAGAATGTGGGAGGAGGTCGCCGTTGCTGTCAATAGGGTGGGTGATTATGTCCGTCTAGCCCGGGATGTCAAACGGCGGTAAGTAAACACTTTCCCATCCTATAAACAAACCCCATTGTAAAAAAAAGGATAATGGTTCCAAATTCATTCCACAGATGGGCAGACTTCAAATATCGTCTAAAACAAAAACTTGCCGACAGGGCTAGGCATGCAAGGGGGACAGGTGGGGGTCCCACCCCTGTGTCATTGGAGTTGACAGACTTAGAAGAGATGGCACAGGGGTGTGTGCAGGCTGTGGAGGTGTTTGGCGTGTCCAACATGGATACGGACATGCCAGACTTTGCGGCTCCTCATGTTGGCCAAGGTAAGTCTTGTGATGTCACCAACTCAGAAATGCTATTGTGCCAATATGTAGATTCTAATGTGAGTCTTTTCTCCAATTTCCTAACAGAGACAGAGGCGGATGAGTCTGCTCCAGAGGGGAGCCTTGGCCGCAGAATTTCTGCTGACTCTGCAGGGGAGGAACCAGTACATCCGGCTGAGGACCCTGCAGAAGCCAGTCCAGGGCGTGCCCCCTCGCAGGCAGTGGGCCTCCTCACAGAACTCAATTTTAAATCGGATTGCCATACGGAGATTCTGCAGAGGATGGACGCCAGTCTGATACGGGTGGCTGAGGCCCTGGAGCAAAATGCTGCGGCCAACGTGACCATTGCTCAGGCCCTGGCGGAAAATACCAGGGCCAACATCCGCATCGCCGATGCCCTGGAGCAGCTCGTTCGCCAGCACATGGTGGAGCCGACCTCCCTTCCTGCCGGAACATCCAGATCCTCTACCTCTGGCACAACATCAGGCAATCCTCCAAATGTGCCTAGCCCTGTGCCTAGTCCAGAGGCCACAACATCTGCCTCTGGACAGGCCAGCCCGATGGCATCCCGGACCCGGTCTGGCGCCCACCCTCACCCAGCCAAACGGGCGAGAAAACGGTGACAGCAATGGCGACTTTTCCCACTTTCCTTCTGTGCTTGGCTCATATTCCTTTCTGGTCAAAACTTCCCTCTCCTTTCTTGTGAAATGTTTTTAAATTTTGTATTTACGCTTATGTTAGTAGTTATGTTTTTTTTTTTTTTTGATCAAATATCTTGGCCACAAAAAAAGGCAATACAATATTATGCCAATTTGTTTGTGTGTAAACAATAAATTAAAAACAAAACACTGACATTGTATTGTGACATTATTGTACAAATGGGTTACATTTAATCCTGGCCTTAAACGCAAAAACTGACCCTCTTCTTTTTTTTAAAAAAAAGGCCTCTTTAAGGAACGTTTAAAAAAACACATAGCGATGCAAATTCCACAGTAAACCAAAAAAAAGGGGAGCTAATTAAAAGATGATGACATTATTGTTACAATAGGCCATAACCACCAAATTGTGGCCAAAATAAAAGCCCAAAAATGTACGCTAATTGATTGTGTAATCATGACATTAGCAGCTCTGATTTCCACCTGCGTACGCTTTTGTGCTATCCCAATAAACTGCTTTCCAAACACATACCAAGCCGGATTTCAATCCAACACTAATTACTTTACTGACCAGCCACGATTAATCGCTGCACCATCGTGGAGTCCCGGGACGGAGGAGAAGGCCATCGCCAATGTGGTCGAGTAATCCTGACCCTAAGCTGTGCGAGCATTTTGAAGGGAAAGCGGATGTTTCAGTGACGTATGAGACGGTCCGAACACATTTGACGTTCGCATCTGCTAATGTATGTACGCCCCAAAAACGCCTCGCCACGCCTGCGTTTTTTCATCTCCACCCCCGTCAACACCCAAAAACGCCCTGTTCTGTCAATCACATTTGACATGTCACTTCCTGTACGCTATTTTAGGAACGAGAGAAAAAAAGCTCGCAATCTGCCGTACGCACATGCGCGGTGTAACACCGACGCATGCGCGGTTAGTCAACATCGGAACGCAACGAGCGTACTGTTGTTAACGTGCGGCTCTGAATGAGGGCCTCAGTCTCCTCCGGTGACGCAGCAGTCCGTCATTCCCCTCCCATGGTCTCCCGCAGGCGGGTCAACCACCATGGGTGGATGTGTTCTCCAGTTCAGTCCAGAGTTTGGCGGCCTCATCTTCAGCCTTTCAAACTATGTTGTGTAGTGACAAGCCTCAGAAGGCGTCAAAACGCACTGGTATGTCATCCCAGTCTGCGCAGCTATCAGACTCAGATGAATCCTCGGATGAGGGGGAATTGCTTGAGGGCTCTGATTCGGATTCCCCTGAAGTGGAGACGAAATCTTCCATTAATGTGCGGACGGTGCGGTCCATTCTTGATATAGAGGATGACGCCGCGGCCCCTAAGTCCAAGTATCCAAATTTTAAGCAGGCAAAGGTGACTTTGGCTGTTTTTCCTCTCTCTGACTAGCTGACTGATCATATGGTGGATGCCTGGCAGTCGCCTAGTAAGAGATTCCAGCATCTAGTTATCCGTTTCCTGCAAGTCATTGCAAAAAGTGGGAAACCCCGCCTGCGGTGGATTCTCATGTCACTCGCTTGATCAAGGGTGCTACCTTGCCTATGCCGTCCATTTCATCCCTAAAGGATCCCACGGACAGGAAAGTGGAGACTTGTTTAAAATCCATTTATTATCTCGCTGGTCCGTCCATGGCCATCTCTTCGGTGGCTAAAGCCATTGAGAGCTGGCCCAATGTACTGGAAGATACTTTTCCTGAGGAAGCTCCGGAGGTTCAGAGAGCTTTAGTTGGACAGATGAGGGATGCCGCTTCCTATATTGGAGAAGCATCTTTGGATGCCAGTCTTCTGACTTCCAGAGTTTCGGAGGCAGCGGTCTCTTCTCGACGGTCTTTGTGGCTTCGTTCTTGGAAAGCGGATGTGGATTCCAAGAAGGGCCTGGAGGCATTACCCTTTAATGGGGAGATTTTGTTCGGTCCTAACCTAGACAAAATTGTTTAAACCTTGGCAAAGTCTACGTCGGCGTTTCTGCCATCAGCAGC
The DNA here is from genome assembly GCA_031769625.1 of Taudactylus pleione. NCBI lineage: Eukaryota > Metazoa > Chordata > Amphibia > Anura > Myobatrachidae > Taudactylus > Taudactylus pleione. The sequence goes on along the minus strand of JAUIMM010000189.1, from coordinate 4,796,741 downwards.
TGCACCTTCTAAGGCTAGGACCTCAGCCTTTCGGTCCTTCCGTACTCAGGATAAGTCCAAGGGTCAGTCCTTCCCGAGGCAGTCGTCAACCAAGGCTGCTCCTGGAGCACTAGACGCCCAGCTACCAAGCCTGAGGATAAGCCTTCAGCCTGATGGGACGGGCCTCTCTCTGGGGGATCCCAGAGTGGGAGGCCGACTTCTTCAATTCACCCAGTGCTGGTGCAATACCACCATGGATGCTTGGGTACGAGAAGTGGCCTCTCAGGAGTACGCCCTGTCCTTCCATCACAGACTCCCCCAACAGTTCTTCTGCACGAGTCTTTCTCAGGACAAGAACCAAGGCCTTGCAGATTCAGGAAGCCATAGAGTCCTTGCTGAAAGTAGGGTTTTTGTTCCCGTTCCGCTTTCTCAATGCGGGATGGGTTACTACTCTTCTCTATTTCTGGTTCCGATACCCAATGGGTCTCGTCGACCTATCCTCAATCTGAAATAGTTGAACAAGTTCCTCAGAGTGCCCACTTTCAGGATGGGAAACTTCGCGTTCCATCATTCTGGCTATGGAACCGGGTGATTATATGGTCTCCCGGGACATCCAGGACACCTACCTGCATGTTCCTATAGCATCTTCATCTTCCAGTGGTATCAGAGGTTTGCTATACGTCAGCTTCACTTCCAGTTTCAGGCTCTGCCCTTTGGCCTTTCCACAGCTCCATCTGCGCAGCCAGGGTATACGGCTTCTGCCATATCTGGACGACCTCCTATTGCTGGCAGGCTCTCCAGAGGTACTTTTGCAACATCTGCACCTGATGATCGTTTGTCTGCTAGCGCACTGGTGGATGATAAACTGGAAGAAGTCCTCCCTCATTCTGTCACAGAGGATGGTTCATTTGGAAGCCCTTCTGGACTCTCGTCAACAAAGGATCTTTCTGACTCCAGACAAGATTTCCTCCCTACAACTATGAGTGAGCAGTTGTCTGATGAGTTCCCAGGTGTCGGTTCACTCGTCAATGAGAGTTCTTGGGTCCATGCTGTCGACATTCAACATGGTGGAGTATGCCCAGTTTCATTCCCGGTCCCTTCAGGGGCTGATTCTATCCAAATGGAACGGGTTACCACACCGGATCAGGACTCAGATGCTGGTGTTGTCTCCGGAGGTGCGCCTATCGCTGGCTTGGTGGCTTCAGACATCTCATCTCGCCAAGGGTCGCCCCTTTTGGATCCTGGACAGGGTTCTGCTCACGACAGATGCCAGTCTCCGGGGTTGGGTGCAGTGTCGGATCCACTTTCACTTCAAGGCCGTTGGACGGCGGAAGAAGCGGTTCTTCCAATGAATATTCTGGAACTTCGTGCTATGTACAGGGCCTTCCAGTTGTCCAGTCACGCTCTTCAAGGAAGGGCACTGCAAGTTCAGAACGACAACGCCACCATGGTGGCGTACATCAACCGTCAAGGGGGACTCGCAGTCGAGCAGCAATGTCGGAGGTGTCACGCATCCTGTCTTGGGTGGAGTGCCACCTTCCGGCCACCTCGGCTGTCTTCATTCCAGGAGTTCTCAATTGGGAAGCAGACTTCCTCAGCTGTCACGACGTGCATCCTGGGAATGGTCCCTTCACCCAGAGGTATTTCAACTACTCGTGGACAGGTGGGGACTGCCGGAGGTGGACCTCATGGCCTCCCATCACAATCGCAAGCTGCCTGTGTACGGGTCCAGGACAAGAGACGCCGGCGCAATGGACATTTCAGCTGGCGTATCTATTCCCTCCGATATCCCTGCTGCCTCGGGTCCTTTGGAAATTCGAACAGGACGGCGGCACGCTTCTGCTGGTGGCTCCAACTTGGCCCAGACGTCCTTGGTACTCCGATCTTCGGGGCCTATCCATCGACGTTCCGTTTCTTTTTATATATATATATGACAGCATGCTTTCACATGAGGTTAATATGGAACAGCAGGTTTGTGCAGAGTTGGAGCAATAAACAGCATGGTAATGAGATCCAGTGCAGGTTTTCCTGGGATCACTTGTAAGCCACAAGCAAGGCTAATTAGCAGCACCTGTTATCTGTCTTTAAACTTGTGCCAGTGCAAATCCACAATGATCCTGATGGTGAATTAGTTGCCCAGGTTATAGGCCAGGGGGTGACTAGTGTTAAGGATCCTGGACCTGAGGATCCACTGAAAGAACTGTGTTGCTGTATGAAAGATTATGTTTACCTGCTGTAACATCTTGTCTGTGAACATTGCATAACATGAAAATCTGGGAGTATATGCCTTCCATGACGTAGGTACCCACTAAGTAGGGATTTTTCTAAATTCGACTACTCAGAGGGTGAAAAGGTCTAAAATGTTTCCACCACCTGTGCAATGTCCTGACTGACTCATCGTGGCTGTAGCACAGCTCATATTCAAACACCAACTGTCACCCCAAGTGTTGCCAAACATCACTGGCAGTTGGTGTAGACTCCTCTATTTGAATAGTGAGGGAAGGGAATGTGTTACTACAGAGGTGAGAGAAAAATGTGTTACCATAGAGGTGAGGGAGGGGAATGTCAAATGAGTTACTACAGGGTGAGGGAAGGGAATGTGTTACAACACGGGCGAAGGAGTGGAATGTGTTACTACAGGGGTGAGTGGGGGTAATGTGTTACTCCACAGGGGAGGGAGGGAAATAAGTTACTACAGGTGTGACTCAGGGGACATGTGTTACTACAGGTGTGAGGGAGGGATTGTATTCCTACACAGGTGAGGAAGGGTAATGTCTTACTATAGCAGTGATGGAGGGGGTGCATTACTATAGAGGTAAAGGATTAATGTGTTATTGGAGTGGTGAGATAGAAATGGAAACAGTACATTTCTAAGGTCTGCCCAGATGAAACCAGGTACATCAGCAAACATATATATTTTTAGCATGACTGAGATAGTGAAATCTTTGCTTTTTGGTGGTTCAATGTACACAGACTTTGTTTAAGGTACAAAATTATTAAAAATACGGTATAAAATTACCTTCAGGCTTTGTGAATGAGGTGTATATGAAACATAAATGAATTTCATGTATGTACACAAACTTTGATTTACCAACAAAATTATTGAAAATATTGTATAAAATTGCCTGCAGTCTGTGTGTATAAGAAGTATATTAAATAAATGCATTCTGTGTTTAGATTTGGGTCCCTTTCCCAAGATATTTCATTATGATATGCAGATATTCCAAAATACGGAATATTCCAATATCCAAAATACCCCTGGTCCCAAGCATTTTGCATATGGGAGACTCAACCTGTATATGATCCTGTTGTATTGACTCTCTTAAATTTTGCATAGACCAGACAATCCAGACCGGCCCAGCAGTATAATCATTGCACATCCTCCTGCTGCAAACACTTACAGCCATTGTTGTGGTCTCCGCTCTCTCTGCGGCAGGCATCTCCTGTTGCCTAGAGACCATAGTAGCATGATAAGCGCGTGCACTGTTCTGGCTAGCTAGGAACACAGCAGTGCTAAGTAGATGGAGATTATCATGTGCAGTCATTTAATGCTTTGCTAGAGCACCATATAAAAATTCATAATCCTGTACTCTTGTCAGACAAGTGTGGGTGTTTAAAAATGGAGTCATTTTACACACAGCAGCATGATTTCAGCATTGTACTGATCATAAAACATTTAAGAAACATCAATCTGACCATGTATATTATCTTGCACCATGATTTTGAAGTTAAATCCTATTCTTTTTATGTAATATTGGCAATCTTTTTTGCATATATTTGTCTATTGATATTTTTTGTTTTAATGTTGTAAGTGCAAGTATGTTTGAGTGGAACTATTATTTTTTTGTGGTAAGTAACTATACAAATGCTTTTCAGAGTCTCTTCATATTTATTTAATCAAACAATAGCACTATTCTATTGTATTCTTCTAACATTCGGCATTTAGCTCTGTCCACCAGTAGGTGGCATCTTCTGCAAAGCAATTATACGATCATGAGTATTGGTGTTCATTTCATAAACAGCATCAAACAATAAAACCAGAGATTTTTACGTCATTCTATTTATTGGTTCAGCACCGTGATTTCAAGAAAAGGAATCACATTTGCTGTGTAATTTTTTTAATAATGGTCCATATTTACTGGCACAATGTGGAAATATATGTTCCATATGCATGTTACCGTAGATATTAATCCCAGGCAGGTATTGTCCCCTCTATCTGCTATTGGTCTGTCTCAGGGCATTAATTGTTATGTGCACACTTCTGCTTTCTATCTAAGCACAAGAGCCTGGTTATCGTAAGGCTTAGCTGCAGTAAAAATAGACATTATTCTGTGTGCTGTATTTTAAAAAGAAAAATACCTATAGTTACAGCCTCGTTTTATTGTATTATTTGTAAATCGTGGTATTATGCATTAGCCGCTGAGCCAAACGGAAATGACAAAAAATTCCTAACGAGCTACATCTTCTAGCATACCTTTGAAAATGTACTGTTCAGCGCAATTTCTCAGATTATATTATTCATGCTGCAGTTTTCTGAGGAGAATTAGTTTTTTTGGGGGTGGTCTAAAATAATTGCCAGTCAAAATGGTGTTGAACAAGCTTTTGATCAGAGTGGAGGAAGCTGTACTTTCCCACAGCCCTGCTCTGCTATCTGCCTTGCTCAGAAAACCATGTGCGCTGCTCCAGTGTCTGCACAGAGGTCAGTGATCTTTTTGTGAGCTTTGAGCTGCTTACAAGTCAATAAAGGGGAGCCTGACTTTGTTAATGCCCATGTGCACAAGCCCTTAACAGATCCAGTTTTACGTGCAAAATTGGAGCAGCACTGAAGGAGAGTGTGAGATGCGCAACAAATGGTAGAAGATTCCCTACTTCCAAATACTATAATAGGTAAAGGAGGAGAGGAGTAAAGTGGAAAGCCCCTTATAATGCATATTTAGAGGTTGCACACTAGACCTAATTTTGTATTTGCAAGGAGATATTATCTAGGTTTATGGATTACAGATGACGCATCAACTCTAGACTAATACAAACACAATGAGAGTGATACCAAAGAGTGCAGTGTGTGGCTGTCATTGTACTGTGATCTGATTTTAATACTTGAAAATTGTTTCCTTTTTAACAGCTCTGGACGGCAGCTAAGTGAAGTTTTCATACAACTCCCTTCTAGAAAAGAATTACCAGAGTATTATGAATTAATCCGAAAACCTGTTGACTTCAAAAAAATAAAGGTATGACTCATTGTAATTTGAGAGGTGGTCTCTTAAGTGCCCATAAGCGCAGTGACTTAGGTGGCTAAATCTGCCGTCAGTTGCCTGTCCAACCATCACTACGAGTCTGGGTACTTTTACATCGATACTGAACTGTGCAGTCACAGAATATAACAGGGACATTATAGCCACTTATAAAAGTGATTCTTTGCTCACATATACCATAGTTAGGTATCGTAACTCCTTGGTCAGAACGATAGACCTGCACTCTTCACCTCATATGCGCTTTGGCAAAAGAAGCGTGCCTGCGCGCAAAACGGCTATTGGCCAGATGTCTAAACTCTGCTGTCATTTGAACGTTTATCAGAGGTTGTATACCATTGTATCACAAATACATTGTTACAATGTTGTAAGTGATGTGTTTTTGACTCTTTTTGCTTTTGTTTGGAATCTTGTTATCTTCAATGGACATACAGGCACCAGAGTTCCATAGATACGGTAGGATACTCAAACACCATATAGCCTGGAGCAGCTACTGCACTGCCTTTTCTCTGTGCTTCCCCTTAAAGTGGTCATTTGCGTTTGGGTCTTGTTTACTTGTATATTTGTTTTCAAACAAAAAGTTTGGATTTTTTTTTATTTTTTTTTAAATAATTTTATTGACATAGGGCCTGATTCACTGTGTATGCAATAGCGATTACGCACGCAGTTCAACTGCGATAGTATGCTAATCCATTGCGTTCACAATGCCCTCTCAGCACTACATAAGGACGCCCACTTTACCTTACACACATCCATAATGTTTAGCAAGACTGCAAAACCATTGGTACAATCGAGTACCATCGCAGCCTCACACACACTTACACAAGCTCTGACCTTGCTCAGAAATTGCTAACTTCATTGCACGCTATGAGACCTCAGGCTGCGTATGGCATCGCAGTGGATAATTTATGCACACCCCTGCAATTGCGTTCAAGTGCACTGGCCCACCTGCGTTTCGCCGGCCACCCCTCCATCACCATCCACAAATGGCACTTCCTGCGGTGGATCTGCATAGTCACTGCGATCGCAGGGGCCGGTTCATGCACTGCGACGCATGCACAGAATGCAACAATCGCTCAATTGCGTGCGTAATCGCAGTTGCTAACAGTAGTGAATCAAGCCCATAGACCTATAGGCAAATGTACAAACAATGGACCATATGTAAAATTGTACATAAATATTATAAGGTATTATATTGAGTACAAACAGTACATGATGCCAAAACTCCTAAGGAAGTACAGGAGTAATAACACCTGGATTTACCATTTTAATATTTTTAATAGTGTTTAATGCAAAACATTGACAAACAGCAAAAAGAACAAATTTCATGGCTGGGTGGGTTTAAGTTTTTGCTTGAACCTTATTGCAAACTTGTTTTTGGTAATTTTGTACTCGAATACTATTTAACATAATTAATGGCACCTGAAAAAACAAAGTTTCACTATAGTGTCTGGTTATTTAAGACGTGCAGATATCACTACTTACCAGGTTGTTGTTGTCATGCATTCATCCTGTCTGGGCTTACACATCTGTGCATTACAGCAAAGTGCCAAGGCCTTGTGGCACAGTAATGATAAGCACATAAGCCCTAGCAGCTATAACCCCAAGAAATAAAGTATGGTAGTTAACACGTCCGATTCCAGCTTCTAATGGGATGTGATGGCAAACGGGCAACCATGCTAGTGTTTTCGGCTTCTAACTGTATTCCTCCGCCCACCCCTTTATTATTAAATGAGTTCTCCCTAAAGAGGGTGGGATAGAGGAAAAAAGTGTTTGTGTTGCAGGACAGGTTACATGCTGTTCTAAATCTGATCTTTTGTTCATAGAAGTTTCAACCCAAGATATTAAGCAGTCTTGCTCTGAGAACAGCCATGTGCTCTATTTCTATACTTTATGCTAAATGAGTTTGTATACTGCACCATAATCTCTGGAGTGGATTTTGAAGCATTTCCAACACAAATCTGCAATTTGTACCATATATCACTACATCTGCGTTTTTCTCTGTGTGCCATTAGTTCACCACTTTCTATACTGTTGTGAATGGATGTTTTTTTTTTATTTGTTATTTTTTTAAACCATAATCCTCTGTGGGAGTAAAAGGCTTATAATCTTGTCACAAACGTAGCTGAAGCTATCCTAACATAAGTGATTTCTTTTTCAACAGTGGGGTGTCACCAAGAAGCCCCAAACCACTGGCTACTGTAGTATTTATGATCCTATATTTATAGAGTGCCAAGATATTACTCAGCGCTCTACTGCTAACTTGGGGGCTTATAAACAGATAAAATGCAATGGGGAAAGTGATGGCAGTGGTTGGCCTAGGGCAGTGGTGTTGAACCCTGGCACTCCAGCTGCTGTGGGATATGTAGTCCCACAGCAGCTGGAGTGCCAGGGTTCACCACCACTGCCCTAGGCCAACCAGTTTACAGTTTGATTTTATTGCTCAATTGTATTCTCTCTTGATTTTCCTTTTTCTCTTTTTCCAATAATAGGAAAGAATTCGCAATCATAAATACAGAAGTATAAGCGACCTAGAGAAGGATATCATGTTGCTGTGCCACAATGCACAGACATTCAATTTAGAAGGCTCTCAGGTGAGTATTGTTACATTTGTTGCTCATATTGTCTGCGTTAGCCATTGCAGCCTATAGGAAACATATCACTATAGGATCCCTCCCTGGCACTCTCCACTCGTGCATGCATACGTAATAGTGAAGGGACTGGTAATGCAATTCCTTAACTTCTTGCACACTGCAGGGACAGGCCTCTTTCATAGCCCCTGTCCCTTTAGGTGTATTTTAATACATTTGGGAGAATCTAAATTTCTTATTGCCATGAATAGCAGTAATAAGAAATTATAATTATTGGGTTTAGGACCGATAAATAATAACTATGCCCCTTAGTGTCTGCTGTTGAGAAACGTGATAACATATTACAAGGTGTGATGAATATGCAAACATTGACACTGTCAGATACTATAAAAAGGTATCGGACTGTAATTGTGATTATTTTTTCTAAAACATAACCATCTAGAGAGGTGCTATAATCCCTACTCTCTTGGTCCATGACTAATGCTGGCCACATATGAGCAGACCCTGTCATTCGGCACAAGTGTCAAACATCAGGGTCCTTTTCCAATCTTGGTAATCTGGAAATCTCCCTGATGCACCCAGGCCAGGTCACTCCTCTGCACACCAGGCATTTAGGCATGCCCCAAAAAAACCAATCCATTTTTAATTGTTTTGTTTGCCAGCATAATTATTAGGATAATTTCCCATTATTCTCCTAACATACTGCTTGTTCAAGCCTCCTTGATGTCTACTGTAATTTACAGAAGAAAGGGCACGTAGTGACTTTGAACATTTTCATTTCTTAATTACATTTAGTCATGTTTTTTGCAACTTAGTAAATAGCATTTTATATATGAAATGAACATGCTTTTTTTCTAGACCACTCTACACATCACAACATAATAATCATCGAAAGAATGGATTTTCTGCTGGGAAGTTTGTTCTTGTTTTGTGTGAATTCAATGGCTGTCCTAACAGCTCCTGCTACGCAGCCTAAACTGTCATTGGCATCATGAGGGGGTGTGGGCGGTGCGAGACGCACCCTGGTGTCACCCTAGGCAGGTACAGCACCCGGCTCCTGTCATAGAAGTCATTGGGATCTCCCACTAGACCACACCCCTTTTTTTGCGAGTGGTCTCGTCTCCAGCGCGCAGGGATAGTCAAAGTGCGCACTGGGTTTCACCAGACCCTCGGTGACTCCTCTGTAAACTGTCTGCTACACAGAACAAACTCACTTGATGACAAAAAATAGTTATACAGATTTGTCCACATACATCTTAATTAAACAGTCCTTCTAGTCATGCTATGCCGTGGCATGACTTGGTAGCGTTGAGTGTCTCTCTGTGCAAATTTTTACCTTCAAATGCGTTTTACAAGCAATATATATATATATATATATATATATATATATATATATATATATATATATATATATATAGTGCTATATATATATATATATATATAGTGCTATATTCTGTGTGCAACTGCGGGTGTATCTGCATTCTAAATGCTACGTTAGTGTTACAGCCGTGGACACTGTAACGTAGCATTTTGCATGCAGATATAATCGCAGTCACACACAGAATATAGGCATGCCACCTATCATTTTAATCAACAGACGCTGATTGTGTGTCCTATTCCCATCGCTTTGCTAATAGAACACATTTGAACTTAAAAAGTTGCACAAAAAGACTCAGCACCACCGAGTCGCACAACGGTCTCGCGTTATTTTTAACGCGACTTATAGCGCACGAAGGTAAGATGTATGTGGACATACCTATATTTTCTCTTACAGATTTGCCTCCATTGAGTGTCTTATTAGTTACCATTATCGTGTTGTTTTAAGCACTCATTACCTCATGTGCCTTGTTTCTAGATATATGAGGATTCCATTGTCCTACAATCAGTCTTCAAGAGTGCAAGGCAAAAGATTGCAAAGGAAGAGGAGAGTGAAGAAGACAGCAATGATGATGATGATGAGGAAGAGGAGGAGGATGAAGATGAATCAGAATCTGAGTGTAAGCCCATTTTCAAAATCTCCCTTAAAGAAGACATGCCACATTTCTATTTCCTGTGCTGGTAAAAGGGTCTCGACCTATGTTTAATTTTAATTTTTTTAAAAACCAGTGGTTCCCAGACTCGTTCCTCAAGGCACCCTAACAGTCCTGGTTTTCAGCACATCCATACTTAAGCACAGGTGACTTAATAGTACTTCAGTCAGTTTGATTAAACCATCTATGCACAAACATGGGTATCCTTAAAACCTGAACTGTTAGGGTGCCTTGAGGACCGAGTTTGGAAACCCCTGATGTAAACACAGTATCTTATAATGCAACAGTGTTAGCTTTTGCCTTCACTGTAAAAGAGAGAGAGAAAAAAAATCAATTTGTAGACTAGAGGAGGCCTAGTCGAAGGTTTGACGTACCGACAGCACAAACTTGTCCTGGGTCATCATAACATTATAAAGAATTGTGGTGGAACCAGCGGTGTAACGGGGCTGCAGTGTGCCCTGTGCTGGCCCTGCCCCTTGAGCGCATGACATCATGATGTTGTGCAGAACCTACCATCACCTCAAAGTGCAGCACTGCCTGCGGCGTTCTAAAGATACTCAGAGCGGCTGTACAGACTGCAGGGTGCATGCTTAGAGCGTCCAAAGAATGCTCCGGCAGACACTGCAGCAGCGATACTGGCTGCAGGGTGCTGTTCCAGGCAGCGATGGTGCCATACAGAGGACACCGCTCGCACATCCCTAGTTACGGCCCTGGGTGGAACTGAGGTCTTTTCTAAGCAACCCACAAGATAAATACTCTGATTGTAATGGTTTCATACCATAAGAGGAATGTTACTAGAATTAAATATACACATTATACAGTTTGCCAAATATTTAAGGCCCACCGATCCAGATTTTTTTTTCTATTTAAACAAATTTTTTCTTATACCATGACAATGTCCATTAAATTAAAGACCTATCTATGCAAGTGTACCACTAAAAGAAAACCCTGTCTTGAAAAGTAATGTAAAATTCACACTTGTATGAAGAAATAAATTATGCCCATTTGACTTGATGCATTGAAAAATGTGAAATTTTATCTCGTCATAAAGGCGTGAAAACCTTGTGGTTTTCATGTGGTTGAGTGTACAGTATTACATATAACTATAGTACAGATGTCTACACATACATCTTAAGCCAGGCACACACCGGATCGATGTTGGGCCAATATACCGTTTTCGTAACGACGTATCACCTGCATCGCTGAGTGTGTACGCATGATCGCGTGCTACCGCGGCAGCCAGGTTTGATATGCTGCACATCAAACCTAACTGTATCGCTAGCGGCCAGTGCTTTGTTAATGAATGACGAATGGTGATCGTTCTGTCCATTAAAGTCGTCCAGTGTGGAAACACAATCACTGTTCACGGGCATTCATTCCAATGTTGGCAAGGAATACCCATCGCTTCAGTGTTTACCCAGCCTTACTTCCTTGCACCGGGTGTCACCAAACTCTGGTGACGCCTCTTTAAACTGTCTGCTACACAGAGCAAACTCACTTGATGACAAAAAATAGTTATACAGATTTGTCCACATACATCTTAAACAGCCCTTCTAGTCGCGCCGTGGCCTGACTCTGTAGCACCTAGCATCTTTTCATGTAACTTTCTACCTTCAAATGCATCTTAATTGCAAAGCGTTGCGAATAGAACGTACAAGTAGCTTCTGCTGATTAAAATGATATGTGGCATGCTTATATTCTGTGTGCACTGTGGGTGTATTTGCATGCAAAATGCTAAGGTTCAGTGTCAGCAACTATGACGCTGTAACGTAGCATTTTGCATGCGGATATAAGGAAACATGAGGGAAAAACGAATACCTTAAGTATATTAGTAATTGTACTTTCAATTCAAATGCCACATCTTGCTTACATAACTGACACCAAAACGTAAAAAAAAGTTTCTATAAAAGCCCTCTTAATAATTTTTTTTTAAGATTTATGCAAAGGTGTTTCCTTTTTCATCCACATGGAGGATGCCATTACCTCTGGGTTATGTATAGTGAGCTGTAGAGTCGGGCACTAACTAAGACTTGCTCCCACCCCCTATATAACCCCTCCCCTTCCACTAGAACCTCAGTCTTCTTTTTAATGCCTTGGAGTAAGGCACTAGCTAGGTCCAAGCTTTTAGTTAGGTTTAATGTCTTTATTTTTCTGTTTTCCACATTAATCAGGATATCGTCCTTCCAGCCTTTCGTCAGGCTTCAGTGACTAGTGAAGCTTCCTCCTTAGCACTATTGGATGTGGTATGTGCGTTACGCATTTACTTGGAGCACACTGCGTCTTTGAGCCGTACATGTTCTTTGTTGGTATTGATTGATGCACCCGAAAGAGGCTGACCAGCCTCGAAAGGATCCATCGCTAGATGGGTCACTTCTGCCATCCGGCAGGTATATATGTCTTCAAATGTGATGGTCCCAGCTTCAATCCGGGCCCACTCGACTCGTGCTGTCAGGGCTTCTTGGGCTGTGTGGCATGGTGCCTTGGCAGAGCAGCTGTGCAGAGCAGCTACCTGATCATCCATACACACTTTTACAAAATTTTACCGCTTCCATACATTTGGAGCGAGTGAGGGACGCCAGTGTTGGACGAAAAATTATTCGAGTGGCCGGTTCAGACGACCCCCTCCCTTGCAAAGGAAATACAATTTTTACCCACCATAAAGTCTCTACCTTGGAGTCCATCTGGGGGATGCCGGGATCCCTCCCTCGCTAGGTTTCATACTAGTTACCTGTTGGTTTTCTGGTTTTCTCAGTTCTTTCGTGGGTCCTTCTCCGGCTTTGTTAAACATAGACTGAGGTTCTAGTGGAAGGGGAAAGGTTATATAGGGGGTGGGAGCCAGTCTTAATTAGTTAGTGCCCGACTCCAAGGCTCACTATACATAACCCAGAGGTAATGGCACCCCCCAGTGGCTATGGGGAACAAAACATTGCAATTTTGAGTCCATGGCCAGGAAACTCCCCAGATCTTAATCCCATTGAGAACTTGTGGTCAATCCTCAAGAGGCGTGTGGACAAACAAAACCCCACAAATTCTGACATACTCCAAGCACTGATTAGACAAGAATGGGCGGCCATCAGTCAGTATGTGGCCCAGAAGTTGATTGACAGCATGCCAGAGTGAATTGCAGAGGTCTTGAAAAAGAAGGGTCAACACTGCAAATATTCACTCTTTGCATAAACGTAATGTAATTGTCAATAAAAACCTTTGACACTTATGAAATGCTTGTAATTTTACTTCAGTATACCATAGTAACATCTGACATAAAGATCTAAAAACACTGAAGCAGCAAACTTTGTGAAAACCAATACTTGTGCCATTCTCAAAACTTTTGGCCACGGCTGTATATACTGTATAATGTAATACAATTTATTGCAACAAATCCAAGGATGCTCAGTGTTTCAGTATCCGAGAGCAGGTAGATGACTCTGGGCCGGCTCGAGGCAGGTTCGACCACTGCTGTCGAGCAGGGGTGCCACCCCATAGAGGGCTCACCTCTCCCAGTCATCCCGATTTTCAGTGGGATAGTCCCGTTTTTCGGGCACTCCCCAGCTGTTTCCCCCGCTGGACAAAGTGTCCCATCGGGAGGTTGGGCACCCCCACTGCCACGGCTGAGCCGGCCCCGGAGAAAAGGAATGGATGCCGCGAGCATACTCACGGCATCCATTCAGTGCAGCTACTGAAGGAGTGCTGGGCTCGCCCCCAGCCTGACGTTAAATGGGTAGGGGGGCATCGGAGTCCCTCTCTGCACAGGGCGCGGCTCCTCCTCGAGCTGGCCCTGAGGTGACTCATATACAGTAATTTGTGAACACTTTTCTTCCCTATAATGTAAAGTCATCTGTGTTCATTTTCCCTTTGTGGCATGCAGTGCTCCTAATTGTGGAAAATATTTATGTTCTCCTTAATCTCCCTTACCGCGTCTGATTTGTTGTCTGAATTCCTGCTTGGCATATCCCACTTTTACTAATATTTCCCTATGCAAGATGGTTGCTCTTATATTTAAACACAGTAGGTCTCTATCCTTTTGTATTCCAAACACAATGCTAATCTTCCTTTATTAGTTAACTGTGGAGTTATTAAGACAAAAATAAAGTCTGCCAGTTCTTTATAAGTAAGGCTGATGTCTGTGCTCTATATTTAGCTGGTAGGATATTAATCTAATACCAAATTTGCTGTGTCTTTAAGCATGACACAGCCTCTTCTTGGATCAGATAACAAGATGCAAAGATTACTTATACTTAATTTCTGCAGTAAATATGAGAGTTACAATTTATTCAGCTATTAAGTTGCTCACTTATACCAGATCTATGAGCTTTAATAACTCCCTCATCAAACTAAGAGGACACTCTCTGAGGTACCTAGCTGTTGTCTGACTCCACTCATTGACTGGCAGTTATAGGCATTTAGTGTGTAACTGACCCCTCTGTGACTGTGCTCACCACAGGTGAGAGTTAGTGCAGTGTCAGACAGGCTGGTGCTTTCAGTGCTTTCATATGCCCGCCTCCTGTCAGTTATCGGGGCCCTTCGGCTACTGGCCACCTCAGAATAGCCTCTAGTCAGCTACCCAGCACCTCCGTTGACTGTCTGCTCTGCACTGAGACCGACTGCCACTGCTGCCGCTGACTAACCCTTCTCTGTCTTGGTGAATGCCACTGCTCAAAGCTCTAGCTATGACAGGCCCCGGCTCCCTCTCTGGCTCCACCTCCTGTGCCTGGCAGCTCATCCATAGCTCAGCTGCTGCACAGGACACTGGGTGAGCAGTAGAGAAAGGGATCTCAAGACTTAACGGTCAGTCTGCTGGCAGCTCCTTTTATACCTCTCTGTCCCTGTTTTTCTTTCCTTGACAGGAACCCAATCACTCCCAGCTATATCACTCAGCCTTTTCTATAGTGTAGGGAAGGCTATCGGTATGGTTACCATCGATGGTAAAATAGAAAGTGGTCATCGATGGTAACCAACTATGCAATGGATGACCATCGATGGCTTCACCAACCGATGGTCATCCCTGTTCTATGACTGATTGGCCCGTGAAAAAAAAAAAAACTATTCAGTTATGTTCTTCCATCGATGGAGGGAAACTGGTTCTCCCCCATCGCTGGGAAAAAATTTCGACATCCGCCGTAAACCATCGATGATTACGAATCTTCAGTGGCCATCCCTACTATAATGTATGTCCATCCCACACACTGAGGCACATCCACACAACAGAGAATAAGTACCTCATATATATAGTGAATTCACCTATGGCATGAATTCACTAACATTTTACCTCAGAATATATACATAAATGAATACATATCACTGTGTAGATGACCCTTTTCTTAAAGAGAAAATATATATTTTCATCACTACCGTATTCGCTTTAACCCTTAACCAGGGTTACGACATATGACAAGGTTTAGATATATAGTGAACTAGCTGATGTACCTGGTTTCACTCAGGTAGACCTTAGATATTTAATGTTTCCATCTCACCTCCAATAACACATCAGTCCTTCACCTCTATAGAATCACTACTATAGTAAGACATTACCTTCCCTCACCTGTGTACTAACACATTCCACTCCCTCACCTCTGTAGTAACACCTTTCCCCACCTTGCCCATGTTGTAAAACATTTGACATTTCCCTCCCTCACCTGTGTAGAAATACAATCCCTCGCTCACAGCTGTAGTAACTTATTCCCCTCCCATACCTGTGTAGTAACACATTCCCTTCCCTCACTATGCAGATAGGGGGAGCCACGCCATGTTTGGCAGCACTTGGGATGACAGTTGGTGTTGAATATTCAACTGTGCTACAGCCACCATGAGTCAGTCAGGCAGGACATTGCGCAGTGTGAGGAAATATTTTAGCCCTTTTCACCTCCTTAGGAGTTGAATTTGATGAGTTGAAGTTGATGGCCACCTACAGTACATCATAGATGAGAGGAAAAGAGAGGTTAGACGGCCTGAGTGAGTGCCCTGTGCTCAGAGGGTGAGCCTACTTTCCTCAGCCTCCATAGCCCATCTCATGGTCCTACATATCTGCTGTTTCGGTATTCACACTGACTTTTTAGAAATTCTAAACGTGTGAGTTTCTTTCTGCTTTAAATGTAACCAGTTTTCAGTACACATCTCTAACTCTAAATTTTATTGAAATCTGTTGCCATCACAGTTTTATGTGAATTAATGCCACTACTATCTGTTTTAGCAAAATCAGTGAAGGTGAAAATCAAGCTGAATAAGAAGGATGACAAGAATCGAGAAAAGGGGAAGGGAAAGAAGCGTCAGAGTCGTGGCAAAGCCAAGCCAGTAGTCAGCGACTATGACAGTGATGAAGATCAAGATGATAATGTGAGTTCCGTCTTACATATTGGGCTACCTGTCAGATAATATATGCAATTTAGTCTGTTATGGGGACTGGATTGTTGTTGTATACTGCTTTTTGCACAGACTGATTGCTCAGCAAAGATTCTAGCAGACAGGACAGAGAGCCTGATTCAGACCCGCTCGCAAGCGGGTCGATGGTGGCCCAGTGCGCACGCGTGAGCCCCGGAGCGAGCGCAAAAAGCACTCGCTCCGGCACTCGCATCCAAAAGGGGCAGCTGTCGATGTTGATTGACAGCTGTCCCGTTTGGAAGGCGAGGAAGGGGGGTGGCTGAGCAAACTGAGGCGTTCCTGCAGGAACGCCTGCCGTTTGTGGGCGGCCCTACTGACATCACTAGTGATGTCATTAGGTGGACTTCCTGCTCTAATAGAGCAGGAAGTCCACTGGGGCTTGCAGCAACGAGACCCTACTGCAAGGGTCTCGTCGCAAGCCCGATGGTCTTGACCATCGCGACCATCATCATGGCCGCTCGCATAAGCTGTGGGTGGTAACAACAAAAAGAAAAACACACACGCCCTGATTCAGAGCGAGTGCTCGCTTTTTGTGAGCGGCTCTGAATCAGGCCATGAGAACACACACTTGTGTTTTCTGATGAGGCAGGGCCAAACTTTATGATGTCGGGAATAAATGGCTGGTAGACCTTTCTCATATAGATGTACGAACTTATTTTATATTACAAAATATAATATGAAATTAACAAAATAAACCACTCTTGCGTTCTCTCTAGTAATGTCCTTTTTCTGCACCTCTCCCTAGGATCAGTCAGAGGGAAGTGGAAGCGACGACGAGTAACTTACATGGAACTTATTTTCTGGACAGATATCTTCATTTTCTAGTTTCAACTCATCCAATGATTTTTTCTAAAAAATAAAAATTACACAATGGGGTTGTTTCCGTACTCATCATCTAGAAATAACATTAGACTAGTGACAGACATACATGATCTCATCGTGTAAAAAAAAAAACAAAAGAAAAAAAACGTTTTTGTAACATATTGTGACCAAAATGGGCCTCCAATATGAAGCAAGTCACACATTTTTTGATGGAAAACTGTGGATCAGTAGTATATTTCTGTGGGTCGACTTTCACCTGGAAGTGGTTTCCCTGTGCCTGGTTTCCTATACTATGGTGCGGCAATCAGCAGTGCAGAGCTGAAAATATAATATTTTGTAGATGTGAACTGGGACAAACTGATAGAAGTAACTGGTTATTTTATTTTTCGTCAGGCAATTTCAGAGGTATTTTTATGTTGCTGTGGTTTAGTTGTTTTTTTGTTTTGTTTTTTTTCTGTTTTTTTTTATATAAGTTTGGTACATATATGCAACTTTCAGATACTGATTAACTCTTTAGGCGCTGGAAGGGCCATGAGTGTATTGCTTTGCATGCTATGGCTCAGCTGGCTCACGAGGTGTTAATATGCAGTAATTGTTTTCACGATTTTTACCCTTCCTCCCTCCCTCCCATTTTTTTCCAACGTAATGCTCTTTGAAAACAAAGTTCTACTAAAACTACAAACTATATGGCTAAAGTATTTTTTTTCTATTACAATTTCTATTTGTTATGAAGAAGTTTGGGTAAACTTGTTATTGTTGCAAACTATATATAGTATAATGGAATGCTTATTTCTCCCCCCGCTCCTTTTTTTTTCTTCAAATTGACCTTTGTTACCAATGTGGATAATCAGCTTTTCCCTAAAGTGTACTTAATCTTTGCTTTCTTTGCACAATGTCTTTGGTTGCAATTCATAAGCCTGAGGCAAATAAAATCCCAGCAATTTTGAGAAAACCGTTTTATTGTGTTTTCCTAATGAGGAGAAAATTGTTTCTTAAATTTTTTTTTGCCTGTCTTCATTGGAAGCATTTGTACTGAATTAGTAGTAAGAGAGCGAAAAGTCTCCCAACCAGGTTAGTGAGCAGACACGGGCCAGAAATAAGTGAGATCAAATGGTTATGGCTTTAATTTGGCCTTGGAAACTTTCACTACTGGCCACAGAGCTAATCCTGGTCACATTATATCTGGGTCTGTGTTCCATGTGGCCATATACAGATACTAACTAGCTACGTTAATGCAGGCAGCAGATGACTGCACAGATAAAATTTATATCGCTCAAAGTGCTTCAGTCTTTCTTGGCCAGGCAGTTGGTGGAGCCCTAATATTGACATGATTATAGACTTTGGCTTTACGCAGCCTCACAGCTTATCTATAACTAGTTAGCAGCCTGTCAAAATGACGGGATGTTGTCGCGCCTGCGAAAAGTCCCGTTTGTGCACTCAAGCCGGTCACTCTTCTGTAATTTGTTCTCGCCAGCACGGGGGGCTGCGAGTAAAAATGTCAGCGCCGGTGGCTGTGCACGCCTGAACGGAGCAACAATTGTATATATGTACATCATTCATAGAAAAAATGGCACTCAGAGACAGCAGCTAAGCAAAATACAAGTGTACGTGATACATCTTACGTTTTCATGGCCGTAGCCCCATCCCCAGGATTATACACATATAGATTTGCTTTGTGATTCATTGCTAATTTGTGGCTAATGCAAACTCCAAAATGAAAAGGCAGCAGAATAATATATATTGGTAGAAAAAAAAGCTTTACTATATACTCCTATATATTTAGCAATAGTCAAATAAAATCTGTACATTAACATTTTAAGTACAAAAAGGAGTTTTTTAGACCAAAATCATATTGAAATCTTCACTAATATAAATGTAGAATGTTCTATATATTTAAAGAACTTGTCACATTCCATCGTGCTCAGGAGGATGATATTCTTAGCAATGGTCACTTACTCTTTAAGAATGGGGTCATTGCTGCTGATCCTGTATGTATCAAGTAGGTTCATAATATTCCCAAAGTTACAGTCTGCACAAAGGTTGCCAATTTCCCTGCACATTTAGTACGGCTAGCTCCATTTTTATTGTCTGTATGATTATAAAACTTTTACAATG
The DNA here is from genome assembly GCA_031769625.1 of Taudactylus pleione. NCBI lineage: Eukaryota > Metazoa > Chordata > Amphibia > Anura > Myobatrachidae > Taudactylus > Taudactylus pleione. The sequence continues at coordinate 4,777,580 of JAUIMM010000189.1, read as the reverse complement.
CGCATACTTTATGATGAAGCGGTTGTTTTTTATCATAAGGAAAGTTAGTTATTGTAAAATATCACAAGGGCTGGGTTTTTACTCTCTTTTTATAACTGTACAGTCATATTCATTGCATTTTTGTGGCAATGTTTTCAAAGTACCAACAAACAGCAAAATTACCAAGTTTTTACTTTTTCTTTTCAATTCTTGAAAAGGTTTGTTAGCAGGTGCATGTAAATCATTAAGGGGTCTATTTACTAAGCCTTGAATGGAGATAAGGTACCATCCGAACAGCTCCTAACTGCCATGTCTCAGACTGTTTGAAAAATGACAGTTATGAGCTGGTTGGCTGGTACTTTATCTCTGTTCACTGTATCTCCGTCCAAGGCTTAGTAAATAGACCCCTAAGTCCTAAAGATGCCTCCCAGCTTCATTGTGTATTTCTAAGTCTACAATTACTCTACAAATAAAGCCACTATAGCAACTGCAAATCATTTGTAAAAGGAGAGAGTACACTTTTTTTTTTTTACTGCTATATGTTTATGAGCTCTAGCATATGACAACGCCCTTCTCTTGTTAATTGGTTATTGCACTGTATAATTCCTTTGTCACAGGACTTTATTATGTAACAAAATGTTAAATGCAATTTTATGAAAACTGCTTTTGAAACCAAAGCATGATAAGTGTTGTTGCAAAAATGGTAAGACAAGCTCCTGTCTATAAATGTTCCCTGTTCATCTTGTCATGAATCAAAGCTCAGCATTTTGATTTAATTCTTTTAATTGACTCCTTCTTTGAATGTACCATGTGTTTGCCTGGAAAGGATTATTAGACATGATAATGTGACAAGTACAGTAACCTCTGGAGACTGTCTTATACACAGTTTCTGCAAGGTATGGCTGCAACATTCACATATTATTGCCAAAAATGTGTAAGGGTTGAGATCTCACACATTTGTTTTTTTATTATTTTATTTCTTTCTTCTTTTTTTTACCTTTTCTGATCCCATAGTTACTACATTATGAAGTTATTTTATAACAAACAAGTTGGATGTATGACTATTTATCTGTAGAGGTTCTTTGGTCATTAGCCTTGCAGTACTCATGGCTGTAATTACATTTATCTTAGCTGCTACATGTTAGTCTATTCCCTCTCACTTTAAACACGTAACTACACTGTTGGCTAAAATGTAATGGTAACATTGCAATACTACGATTTGATGCAGGTTGTTCGAACGCAACCCACTTTATTTCTTGCACAGCTGAGTGTCCCTTGTTTCACAAAGTGATCACAATAGTAAGGAATGGACCATATAATACTAACAAATGTATCAATTAATATAGGACAGACAGCTCAAAAGTGCAGTTACTCATAGCAAAGTGACCAGACTAGTGAATGTCAGACTGTAGAACACATATCTGTCGTATTCGCACCACATTAAATAAGCTTTTTTATATTCTTATTTATTCTCCTTATAAGCCTGTGTATGAAGCCAAAAAGTACAATTTTTTATAACTTGACGTTTCAAAACAATGCATTCAGATGTTTCCATGTTTATGAGAAATACATATTTGTTTAATGCTGGCCATACACGTTACAATTATTGGGACGATCCGCCCGTTATCGGCGGATCGTCGCGATAATTGTAGCGTGTGGGGGGGCGAACGAGTGTTAAATATTGCTCGGTCAGGCATGCTGGATTGTCCAGCATGCCCGTCCGATGCGATATTTAGCGGGTAAACTGTCGGCCGCATCGGGCAGTGTATGCCCAACGCAGCCGACAGACAGACATTTCCTGTGTTCCTTCCTACGGAAGGAACAGGGAAATGTCTCCGCCCCTGGGGGCAGAGCGCGGATGTCGGGCTATACACTGTGAGATTTCTCTCACAGTGTATGCCGGCGACGTCTGCGGCTGGCAGGCTGCCAGATAAAATGTCTGTCGGTCTGACAGACATTTTATCTGGTAGTGTATGCCCAGCATAAGACATATTGTAAAATACAGTGAGGATCAGAAGCAGATTTTATTTCGCCAAGTATAACATATACATGGAATTTGACTCTGGAACCACTAACCAAGTACTCAGATTACACACCAATAACAATACACCATACATACACAATATAACTTAATTTAAAAAATAACAAGACATTTTTAACAATGATTTAACTGCATAATTGCTTGTGGGAAAAAACTATTAGCATGTCTCGAGGTCCTAACCGGGCAAGATCTATACTGTCTACCAGACGGAAGCAATTGGAACAGGTCATGGCCCGGATAGGCCACATCCGCCACAATATTTATTGATCGTTTCCCAACCCTTGCCGTATAAAGAACAAAGATCGAGGGCAGGGCCACCCAATAATGTTTTCCGCATATCTGACTACCCTCTGTAACCTGGCCCTATCACGGACACTGGCCGCACCATACCATACAATAATCGAGGAACACAAAACACTCAATTATCGCAGAATAAAAAAGCAACATCAGTTCCCTAGAGACATTAATTTTCCTTAATTGTCTAAGGAATACAACCTTTGATGAGCCCTCTTTACAATAGCACTGGTGTTCATCTCCCACTTCAAATCACGGGAGATTGTAATACCCAGAAATTGTAATTAATTCACCACCGATACAACAACATCAGCTAGGATCAAGGGAGAAGTAATAGGAGGATGTTTCCTAAAGTCAATCATCTCTACCGTCTTAATAGGATTTTATTCCAAATGATTCTCATCACACCATTTTACAAGCCGGTCCACCTCTCTCCTATAGGAGGACTCATCTCCCCCCTTGATCAGGCCTTTGACCGTGGTATCATCGGCAAACTTTGATCGTTTAACCGATGGGTCTGTAGAAATACTGCTGTAGGCCACAAAACCCTTACTGTAGCTGTTTTGTAGTCCACAGGTTTGCAGGTCTTGTGTACGTTAAGTGCCAGACCCACACTTCATGGCAGATGGCGTATATACCGATATTAACACTTTTGCAGCTAAGGGTTTTCTCGCCCAGTGGCTACATTATTTTTTTTGTAGTGCAGGGGGTTACTGTCAGGTAAGCAGTGTGACCACCAGATATTAGCCTTTATCTGGGCATTTGGACTTCTCTCTTTCAAACGGGGGGAGATAGAGGCACTTAATGTACCTCCGCCACCATTTTTATTCCATTCTTTTTTCTTTTTTTTTAAACAATGCTACCAGCACCCACTGTGGCTGCTCCAGGTTATTTTTGGGGGGAGCGCTATACCCGCCACTGTGGAGGACAAGTAGGGCTTGTCTGCAGTTTACCTGTATAACCGGAGGACGAACCCCTCTTGTCCACCACTGCGAAGGTGTTAAAAATGAACGTTCCCTCTAATTTTATTAAGAGGCTGTATGATGGGCGGAAACGTTCAGTTTTTGTAAACCATGCCTAAAACAAAACATATGATCCGACTGTTTGAAGTTGAATCAAATTGTGCTGGTTCGTCTGGTTAACTTGTGGTTTGCTACCGAATTCATGGTTCAACCTCACTTCTAGAACTAAGCTTATTATTGTACACAGAAACTTAACACATTAATCAAACATGCTACTGTTGATGCACAGCAAACATAATTAGAGGCCAGTTCAGAGTGGCATGCAAGTTTACCGCAATTACACTAGCTCTTTTGTATGCCGAGTTGCATGTATCTATGCGACTGCACATCCCCTATCCCTAAGGTTGTTTAAGTAGCCATAATCATTATCAATGCTCACATGATGCAAGAGATCCGTCTGAATTCAGATGGACCTTTACGTATTCGCAACACGGCATAGTCCACCATTCTGACTGCACGTTCTCACTAAGCTTAGGCTACTTCCAAATGCCATATTGTCAGAGTTCCTCCCATTTAGCTGCAATATGAGTTGGGACTGAGATATGTACAACTTTGGATCATACATAGATGTGTGCGCTCAGGTTAAAAATGTAAGACCCATCTACAAAACTCTGCACAGCACTTTAATATACCAACCTCATACATACATTGAGAGTCTTCTGAATTGTTGTGTTCATTGAGCACCCATGGTGGATATTGAACATAATCATAATGCATTTCTTACAGGCTCAAGACTATTCAAACAGCCTTAAATACAGTAAGTTGATTTTTTTTAAACTTTCTAAACTTTGAGAACCTCCAGCTATTTTTTATCTTCAGCTTGAGAACAGTTTTCAGAGCATATTGAGCAAAATAATACTAAACTATGTTTGTTCCTCATGTCCAGTAAATCCAAAGTGGTTATACCAAAGGTTTTAATTAGTTCAATGAGCTATTTGCTCTTTGGCTTTGTCAACTTCAAAATGTTTTCTTAATGCCCATTCTAATTTTATCAAATAAATTCACAGCTTATAAACAAAATGGAAGAAAAAACATATATATCGTGGTTTGCAAAGTATTTAACTTTCTTAAGTCAACAGATTTGTCTGTATTACAAATAACACAGATTCTCCAGATAATATTTTTTATTGCGAACTAAGACTCTTACAGTGAATTTTAAAAACTCATAATTCATTGTTTGTTCATTGATTAAAATAAATAACTGAAAAATGTTGCTTGCATAAGTATTCAACATCTTCAGACTAGTACTTGGTAGAACCACCTTTTGCAGCAAAAACTGCCTTAATTTTTCGGGGTAAGTTTCTACCCATTTTACACACTGTTTGAGACTTGCTCCAGGTAGGCTGGATGAAGTGTGTGGATTGCAAATTTCCAGTAGTATATTCTCAGTTGGATTGAGATCTGACTTGGCTGCTGTAGAACATTAACCTTTTTGGCTTTCAACCACACCAGTGTTGCTTTGGCTTGAGTTTGGGTTCTTTCTTCCAAGCTTTAGTTCTCTAGTATACTGAAGCAAGCTGTTTTGCAATATCTCCCTGTATTTTGCACCTTCCATTGGTCCTTCAACTTTAGCAAGATGTCCAGTCCCTGCTGAGAAAAAGCAACCCTACAAGTTGATGCTCCATCTCCATATGTCACTTTTGTGAAGATGTTTTGGGAAGGTGTTTGCCGAGGAATAGTGTTTAATTTATGTCACACACAGCATTTTGAATTGGGGTCAAAAAGCTCCATTGTCTTATCTGGCCACATAGTGCTTAGTCACTCTGGCAAGCTCCAGATGTGCTTTAAAGTGGATTTTCTTCGGTATTGGCTTTTTTCCTAGCAACCTTCCCGTAAAGGCCAGTTGTATGCATATTTCTTAATAAGAGCTCTGTAGCTCCTTCAAATTAATAGTTGGTCTCTCTCTGGCTTCCCACACATTTCTTCCATGCTCTGATGCTGTGATTTGCGAGACGGTCTTGTATAGGCAGTGCCTGGGTAGTATGATGCAGTCTCTGCTTCCTCACATTTATCCAACAGTGCTCACTGGGATATCCAAGCACTTGGATTATTTTGTAGCTTTTTCCCATCTTGTGCATGTCTATAACTTTATCTTTAATTTACTTTGAATGCTCTTTGATCTTCATTTTCATAGCTTTCCTTCACATTCACAGTATGACCAATGTTATTTGAATTAGGGGGGTCTTTTAAACGCTGCCTTTAAAATAAAAAAAAATGTAGAGGCTAATTTAAAGCCAATTGTTAAGGTAATATATGTGTAAAATCGAAGATTCCACAGTACAATGCTTAAATATGCAAGCATAGTGGTACGCAATAAAAAGACTGTCTGGAACAATCGGTGTAAGTGTATTTTGTAAAACAGACAAATATGCTGACATTTTAGGTGGTTGGATACTTTTGCAAGCCACTATAAATCACAAATACCAACAAAGTGTTACAGCACACTCTAGGAGCTGCAATGTAGGCTGAGTATGTAGTGTGTCACCTACCACACAAGTATTAGAAAATGTGTGATTTAGCCCCAGAAACACAACATCGATGTTGATGGAGTTCGATCAATAGTCATGTTTACTTAAGGGAGCTACAATTTATTGCTTGTAACTTTAATATCAAGACCTAAAAACACAAACCCAGTACTCTGACATTTTGTTTTGTGTCAAACGAATAGACGAGGACTTGATACTGAGGATTCTCTAGTAAATATAAGGGAAAAAAAAAGAAATTTAGGCGCTCCCTCACGGGGGAGTAGTCAGCCCCTCCAAATTTACAAGTAGAATGAAACAAAGAAAAACGGGGGAGCGCAAATAAGCTATGAAACAATTACATTTCAATATTTGTGCCTCAACTTTTTTGTAGACACAATAGGAATTAATAAGAATTACAATCGAAATCAACCAATGATAAATACATATATAATGTTTAATAGAATATAATACATAAGATAATAATTAAAAAAGCTTATAAGTACAGGTATAGAGTAGTGTCTGTGGGTTGTTTAGCCGGCTCACATCCATCTGTAAAAAGACCACACAGGCGTCTGGATGTGAGCCGGCTAAACAACCTACAGACATCGCCCTCATGGTTTGGTATACCACTTAGGTCTGTATGCTGTCACTGCATCATTTGTATACTCTCTATCAATTTTTACCAAGGATATACGAACTGGTGTATTCAGCACATTATTTACTAAGTCTACGCTATATACAAATATTTGTTTGGGCAGAGAATACCAATGTTCTAAACAAGGGATATCTGGAAAACGTGCCAGTTCTGAGGAGTACTCTATACCGATACTTATGAGCTTTTTTAATTATTCTTACGAGATAGATTACATTTTGAAACAAAACTAACTGTTTCATTGTTTACATTTGTTCTTTTGCTCCTTTTTGTTGGGATATATACAACATTTTAAATTTTTATTATTAACATATATTTATTTTTTTCCCCTTTATTTTTTCATATAAGCTTATATGTTTGACCAACGTAGTGGTATCAGGAGAATGTGAATTTGATTTTTATCTTATGTATATTATATTCTATTAAACATTTTATATGTATTTATCATTGGCTGATTTAGATTGTAATTCTCATTAATTCCTATTGTGTCTACAAATAAGTTGAGGCACAAATATTGAAATTTAATTGATTCATAGCTTATTTGTGCTCCCCCGTTTTTCTTTGTTTCTTTCTCTAGTAAATATACCCCCTGCTTTGGTTTGGAATCAACGCGTGATCTAACCTCCTCATTCACAACCGCTATAGGCATCTGCCAATGCACAAATGGTTGGATCTGAATACCCTTATGGCGGATAGAAATTAAAATATTTTGCGAAGTGGGTGTATCCTTACTCACGGTAGAGATGGTGTATAATTATACATCAAGGTATCTTTGTTGTCTTTTCCTTGACTCTATGTAGTGGAAGGGGCTAAATACTTGTTTGTATGCTCAGCGAACATATAACACAAAAGAGATGGAAGATTACAATGGTGTAATAAGTCCGATCAATTAAGATCACCCAAATTTGTGTCAAATATATACAGCTTGGTGTAGGAATAATGGGGGTTTGTTTAAAACCTAGGATAGATGAAACAATGTGTACCGTACTTACTTGAACACAGATTGGACTGCTCATGTAAAGGTATCTTTTCAAGCCACCTCCCTTTAGAGCGTATATAATGAGGCAGGAAACACCCAAAAGTGTGTAGATCAACAAAGAGGGCGTACCCTACTTAAACTGGAACTTGTTGGTGATATATATCAAGGTTTCTTTTGTATCCACCCTTGTAAGGACTTCCGTTATCTTCTTTCTCCCAATTATATCTGAGATGTGATGTGTAAGTCTGCACCGTCGCTTAACAGGGAAGACTGGACAAGACACTGGATTTAACTACCCCTGCCTGTAGGACTTTGAGGAGGCTGATTTAAACAAACCCCTATTATTCCTACACCAACCTGTATATTTGACACAACCTTTGGTGATCTTAATTGATCAGACTTATTACACCATTGGAATCTTCCATCTCTTTTTTTTGTGTTATATGTTTGCTGAGCATACAAACAGCTATCCAGCCCCCTCCACCTCATACAGATTAGAGGGAAGGACAACAAAGATACCTTTTATGTGTAAGTGCACATTTTTTTCTGTTTGTGTGGCGCATTAGCCCCACTTACATCAACAAAGTAGCAGCGCCAAGCATGCGCCTGTGTCATAAGTCAAGAGCCGGCTGGCTTGTCTGTTGATGGGTGGTGTAACCCCCAAAGTGCCGGAAAAAAATATTTTTCTGTGTTTGTGACTTCTGTGGGCCTTAGCCGCACATGCATCAACAAAGTAGCAGCGCCAAGCGTGCGCCTGTGTCGTAAGTCAGAGGCCGGCTGGCTCGTCTGTTGAAGGGTGGTGTAACCCCCAAAGTTTTTCTGTGTGCGTACGCCTTAGTCGCACGTATCAATATCACATAAATGGAGGACAAAAATAAAATAGGGAAAAATCAAGAACCAGTTACTCCAAGTGCTGAAGCTGCTGCCACTAGTCATGACATAGACAATGAAATGCCATCAACGTCTGCCAAGGCCGATGCCCAATGTCATAGTAGAGGGCATATAAAATCCCATATGCCAAACTTCAGGAAAATGACCTTAAAAAATAAATTTAAATCATCTGAGAAGAAACGTAAACTTGCCAATATGCCATTTACGACACGGAGTGGCAAGGAACGGCTAAGGTCCTTCCCTATGTTCATGACTAGTGGTTGAGCTTCACATGACGATGGAAGTCCTCCCACTAGAAAAATGAAATTAGTAAAGCTGGCAAAAGCACAGCCAAGAACTGCGTTCTAAGAAGATATCACAAATCCCAAAGAGTCCCAAGTGTGGCGGCGGTTGCGATGCCTGACCTTCCCAACACTGGACGGGAAGAGGTGGCTCCTTCTACCATTTGCACGCCCTCTGCAAGTACTGAAGGAGCACCCACAGTCCACTTGCTGATATTCAAACTGAAGATGTCACTGTTGAAGTACAACAGGATGAGGATATTGGTGTAGCTGGCGCTGAGGAAGGAAGTTGATGAGGATTCTGATGGTGATGTGGTTTGTTTAAATCAGGCACCAGGGGAGATAGTTGTTGTCCATGGGATGAAAAAGCCCATCGTCATCCCTGGGCAGAAGACCAAACATTCCACCTCTTTTGGTCTGGAAATTTTTCAGTCCAAATCTGGACAACTGTCTTGCCATATGTTGCGTATATAAAGGTGTGATAAGTAGGGGTAAGGACGTTAACCACCTAGGAACATCCTCCCTTATACGTCACCTACAGTGCATTCATAAAGTGTTACTGCCAAGTTTAGAAACTGTGGCTAAGATCTTAAGCAGTCCAGGGACACCTAAATCCTTTTGTCCTGTTGTATCCAAGCGCCTGCAAACCACACAGTCAACTCCCTCCTCGTCAATTTCCTCCTTAGTCAGGATCGGAAGTAGTCTCGCAGGCCATGTCACTGACATGACTGACTCCTCTCCTATCCGGGATTCCTTCGGAGGATCCTGCATTGCTACTCCTACTGTTGCTGCTGGGAGTCGTTCATCATCCCAGAGAGGAAGTTGGAACACCACTACTACTTTTACTAAGCAATTGACCGTCTAACAGTCCTTTGCAAGGAGGATGAAGTATGACAGCAGTCATCCTCTTGCAAAGCGGATAACTGATGCCTTGACAGCTATGTCGGTGTAAGACCTGCTGGTGAAAACACTGTCAGCTGAAGTGGAACGTGACACGTCAACAGCTCCTTCATTTTCTCCCTCAACTGGGGCTGCCAGGGAAACAACTTAGACAAAGAGATTTAGAATATCCTAAGCAACCCGCTGGTGGGGATGCAGGGCAGGCAGGACCAAGTTTGGACATCTGGTCGGGACTGAAGGACCTGCCAACAATTTCAGACATGTCTACTGTCACTGCATATGATACTATCACCATTGACAGAATGGTGTAGGATTACATCGGTGACAGCATCCAAGTAGTCATGTCAGACAGTCCGTACCTGTACTGGCAGGAAAAAGAGGCAATTTGGAGGGCCCCATACAAACTAGCTCTATTTTACCTAAGTTGCCCCCCCTCCAGTGTGTACTCTGAAAGAGTTTTTAGTGCAGCCGGGAACCTTGTCAGCGAAAGGTGTAGGAGGTTGCTTCCACAAAATGTGGAGAAGATGATGTTCATCAAAATGAATTATCAGTTCTTCCAGGGAGACCAGCCTCCAGAAAGTACAGAGGCACCTGTGGTGGTGGATTCCAGCGGGGACCAATTAATACTCTGTGAAGATGAGGATGTACACAACACTGAAGAGGGTGAGAAATCGGTGGATGATGACGACATCTTGCCTCCATAGAGCCAGTTTGTGCAGGGACAGATTAATTGCCAGCTTGTTTTGTGGGGGCCCAAACGAACCAATCATTTCAGCCACAGTCGTGTGGCAGACCCTGGCGCTGAAATGATTGGTTTGTTAAAGTGTGCATGTTGTATACAACATAAGGGTGGGAGGGAGGGCCCAAGGACAATTCCATCTTGCACCTCTTTTTTTTTTTCTTTGCATTATGTACTGTTTGGGGCCTAGTTTTTCAAACTGCCATCCTGTCTGCCACTGCAGTGTCACTCTTAGATGGGCCACATGTTTGTGCCGCCCACTTGTGTCGCTTAACATAGTCATCCAGCTACCTCGGTGCAACCTTTTGGCCTAAAAACAATATTGTGAGGTGTTCAGAATAGAATGGAAATGAGTGGAAATTAATGTTATTGAGGTTAATAAAAGCATAGGAACAAAAAAAAAAAAAAATTCTGTGATTTTAGCTGTTTTTATGCTTTTTACCAAAAAAGTACAGATCCAAAACACAGAAGGGTGATTTTGGCAAAACCAATCCAGGTCCAAAACACGAAGAAAGATCCAGATCCAAACACAAAAAGTGGCCGGTTCACATCCCTAGTAATTACACACCACCTCTACCGTGAGTAGGGGTACGCCTACTTCACTACATTTTTTTAATTTGTATCCGTCATAAGGCTGACCTAAGAACATATTACACTATTGGATTCTATTTTTCTTCTTTTTTATGACTACGGAGCCACGAGCTGAAAATTTACCATTGGACCTAAATAAAGAGACTATTTAGGTTGTATTTGAGATTACTACCAGTTATCTCATACCTTGACTATTGATTCTTCTGGACTTTCTTTATGTATTATCTTTCATTTCTTAGTGAGCACATTAATTTAGCTGTGTATATTTTTTCTATAAGCCACTATAAATGGTTTGTGATACGAACAGTTAGAAAATTACAGTGTACTCCTGTGGACCCAATTGATGGCAATCGATCAAAGAGCTGCACAAACACTGATTTGGATCACTGTCTTGCAAAAGCAAATAACCCGAGGATCATGATTTCCTACAATTTGGACTCTTATAGATATGACTATACTGTAGAGCAGTTTCCTGAGTCTTTACAAAACACTTTATGGGGATATTCAGTGATGATAATTAAAAAGACCTCCAGGGTATATTTACTAAGCATCAGGTTTTCTAACCCTCTGATTTTCTGTGGTTTTTACCTGCAAAGTCAGACTTTGTTTTGCATTCAATATTATTGCTGTTTGAAATTCTGCAGACAATATTGCCAAAAATCATTAATTTTAAAATCCGGATGCTTAGTAAATACAAAACACAGCCATATCAAAAACTTAAGAGTTTGTATTTATGTTACCAGACTTGGTAGACCTCAATTGCTGTCATGTAGTGAAGCATAATTAACTGGACAAGCACATTTGTTGATAGACAGATGTGTTCTGTTTCTAAATGGTAATCGTGAAAATTATAACTGTCACAGATTATTTAATTATGAACATCACATCATTGCAATGTTCCCCACATTCAGTGCAAGCACAGGTCTGGTTCTGGTGCAATCCCTGTTTTTACCTGCTGCACGAGTTGTCATATGTATTGAGAACCTTGCTGTTGATGTACAAGAGTTGCTATTTTGAGTTGCATCTCTTATGGCATGGAGTAGATACTCCAACATTGTGGCAACACTCTGAACTATCCTATTTGTACTGGCTACACTCAACTTGGTATTTACAGGTACAGTGTTATTTTAAGTTACTTCATTTAGGGCAGGGTATCAACATGCTGCCATCCAGTTGTTGTGGAACTACACATCCGAACATGCCCTGCCACAGTTTTAGCATGCCCAAATAGCAAAACTGTAGCAAGGCATACAGGGATGTGTAGTTCACCAACAGCTGGAGAACCGCAAGTTGATTATCCCTGTTGTAGGGACTTTAATCTGCTACTGCAATTGGAATCTATGATTTTAACCCATTTGCTGTGGACAACGAACAGGACTCATCATTCACATATACCTGTAAACTGCGACGATGAGTCTCACTCATAATCTGCAGTGAACTTACCTGTTCCATACTAGTACTGATCATTGGTGGGGAGTCACTGGGTACCAAGCAGCGTTCCAGGCAGTGACATCAGTTTAGTTGGGAAACGAAAAGTGTTTTAGAATGGAGGTAAGGAATTTAAGTCCCTATATCTCCTGAACCCTGGCACCTAGAAAGCTGGAGGACCCCTCATTGTATGGGTGCCATCAGACGAGAACCCCTAATCTGCAGAAAAACATTTGAAAAGAGAGTGGTCCCCTCTTTCAAGTGATGCAGCCCCCTAGAAGCAATTGTCTGGTGATCACCTGTTACTCTGCGGGAAGGAGGAAGGTTGGGGTGTCTCTCTTACCTGCTGTTCCCAGGTGAATGGATGTTAATCTCTGAATGAAGGGGACTGGGTACAGCCCAGCAATTTTGGAAGCACTGGGCAATGCCCCCAGGGTGCCGGAAACTGGGAGTGTGACGTCCGGATATGCCCCTGTACCTCGAAGCCATGTCGCAAAGCTACATCCCATTGTACACACAGCGTCCTTCTCCCTACTTCTCCAAAGTTGAGGGGCATGCACTGCTATGATAACAAATTCTCATACTTGATGGAGAGTTGTCTGCTGTATAATAAAGGTTTTTTTAGGTTTCATGTAAATGTACAAGTGATGCATGCACACATTATTTAATGAACATATTGTGTGACTTGGGGCACAAAGTCATCAACTGGCCCAGTGTAACAAGATACGTAATTTATTTCAATGATTTCTCCTACTTCAGTAGACATAGAGGAAAAGGTGTGCCTCCCTTCTGAGATGAAGAAATAGAAAAGCACTACACGGGTCACTGGTTATCATAAAGATCATCACTTTCTTCAGCTTCAAAGTTGTAGAATAAATTGGTCTTTTCATTGAAAGCTTGAATTCAGAAATACCTGTTCTAAGAAGAATCCTCACTTTGAGTCACTGAAGGATCATTAAATCTCTTAATATATAGTTCAGCAGAAACATTTTCTGTGATTAAGGTGACATCTTTGTCATACATTGTCACCAAATGCTATATGAGTCCAACACAATTCATTTTCAACATCCCTTAAAAGTGCTTGATCATAGAATGATGTGTTACAAGCAGGAAGGGAATGATTGACCATAGGCTTCACCGGGAATGTTCCTGTTGGCCCAATGAATCATTGGCCTGTGTTGTGTTTTATTTTGTGTGAGGTGTAATTCCCAGCACACAGCCATTTACACAGACTGCATTCACTGTATACTGTGCAAACGTTTCCATCTCCTCCATTGCAGGTGACAGGAGAAGAGCCTCATTGATCCCAGCAACCAGATACTCCCTCACAGAGGGGTAGGAACTCTCTTTACTGTAATACACTAGCTTTGGGTTTAATAGAGTGGGTCCCAGTAAGCAAGACATCCCCTCCTCAACATTGAATTGACCCCTTACTCCTCAAAAAGGGGGGGGGGGGAGTGAAATTTCTGAATACCCACATATTTGTACACATGAAGATCCCTTTATAAAATAGAAAGTATAATAGACTGCTACCAATCAAAAATAAAAAATTAATGTTGATTAAATCACCTCGCAGAGTTTTAATTTGGCATTGTCCTACTCTAGTCTGGAATACAGACCATCGGGTTGCAATTTCTGAAACATAGTTAATAACTAACTAAAACACTGGCTAATTTTATTAACTATATCGAATGATTGCATACAATCCTGATGTAGACTAGAATATGAATGCAAAGCTAAACCGCAGAGGCAGAATTGCCATAGGCCCAGAGTGACTGATACAGGGGATGTTATGAGACCGGCGGCCAATCCCGACAGTGTAATCCCAGCAAGGGATTTAACATAGGTGTTGAAATACTGACGCCTATGTTAATCCTGATGCCAGGACGCCGGACCGATTGTCCTCTCGGCCGGGTAAGTATACACTTAGCCTGGGGATGAGGGGGTTAGGTTTAGGGACCCCTGGGGTTTAGGCTAGGGGAAGGGGGAGGTTAAGGTTATGCACACACCCCCCCGGGAGGGTTAGGTGTAGGCACCCAATGGGGGAGGTTAGGGTTAGGCACCCCTAAGGGAGGGTTAGGGGGGGAGAGGGGAGGGTTAGCATACTTACCACTGGGTGTCGGGATCTTCACCTGTTGGCCTGTCACTGTCGAAATTTGAACCGGAGGCTCTTGAGCTGCCGGTATTTCAATCCCATTCCGCATACAGTGTATATTTTTGGCACAAAAACAGACAAATCTCAGGTGCACAACTCCGAATTATTAATAATATATAAATGCAATACAATTTTGCAATCAGAGGTTTTTAGCATAATCTTGGCCAAGGTTATGGGCCTACCCACCATATCCAGGTAACCTCTGTAGGGTAGGTCCCTAACATACTACGATTCAAATCCAGAGCGCAGGACACCCCCAAACTAGCCCAGCTAAGCCACCCCAGGGCACCGCCATAGTAAGAAAAGTGCAGTGTGAAAGAGATAGTTAGGAGCAGCTACTGCTACATATAAAGAATGAAAATAAAAAGTGAGGTACATATATAATAAACAAACAGTGAAGGGTTAAAATGTGTTAGAAAAGAAAAATGTGTTATAATGCGGTGCCCTGAAACAGATCAACAAAGGCAATCCAGGGGGATCCACGCCCCAAAAATGAACCAAAGTTGCACTACAGTATATAAAACTTGTAGGGCTTACCTAGAATTGTGCCTATTACTTGTGTGCATATTCATTACAAGACTCCATGCTTTTAAACCAATAAGGTAGGGGTGCTAATCCAGACTGAGGGCGTCTCCTTTCCCTCAGGTGTGCAATAAAGCACATTAAATAGAGTATATGGGAAAGATTTCTGGACTGCACACCCTGAATATATATATAATGGGAGGTGCTACCTGATGAGACAAATTGCAGGCACCAAAACAGACAAATCTCAGGTGCACAACTTCAAATTATTAATAATATATAAATGCAATACAATTTGGCAATCAGGTTTTTAGCATAATCTTGGCCAAGGTTATGGGCCTACCCACCATATCCAGGTAACCTCTGTAGGGTAGGTCCCTAACATACTACGATTCAAATCCAGAGCGCAGGACACCCCCAAACTAGCCCAGCTAAGCCACCCCAGGGCACCGCCATAGTAAGAAAAGTGCAGTGTGAAAGAGATAGTTAGGAGCAGCTACTGCTGCATATAAAGAATGAAAATAAAAAGTGAGGTACATATATAATAAACAAACAGTGAAGGGTTAAAATGTGTTAGAAAAGAAAAATGTGTTATAATGCGGTGCCCTGAAACAGATCAACAAAGGCAATCCAGGGGGATCCACGCCCCAAAAATGAACCAAAGTTGCACTACAGTATATAAAACTTGTAGGACTTACCTAGAATTGTGCCTATTACTTGTGTGCATATTCATTACAAGACTCCATGCTTTTAAACCAATAAGGTAGAGGTGCTAATCCAGACTGAGGGCGTCTCCTTTCCCTCAGGTGTGCAATAAAGCACATTAAATAGAGTATATGGGAAAGATTTCTGGACTGCACACCCTGAATATATATATAATGGGAGGTGCTACCTGATGAGACAAATCTCAGGTGCACAACTTCAAATTATTAATAATATATAAATGCAATACAATTTTGCAATCAATAGAGGTTTTTAGCATAATCTTGGCCAAGGTTATGGGCCTACCCACCATATCCAGGTAACCTCTGTAGGGTAGGTCCCTAACATACTACGATTCAAATCCAGAGCGCAGGACACCCCCAAACTAGCCTAGCTAAGCCACCCCAGGGCACCGCCATAGTAAGAAAAGTGCAGTGTGAAAGAGATAGTTAGGAGCAGCTACTGCTGCATGTAAAGAATGAAAATAAAAAGTGAGGTACATATATAATAAACAAACAGTGAAGGGTTAAAATGTGTTATAAAAGAAAAATGTGTTATAATGCGGTGCCCTGAAACAGATCAACAAAGGCAATCCAGGGGGACCCACGCCCCAAAAATGAACCAAAGTTGCACTATATACTGTAGTGCAACTTTGGTTCATTTTTGGGGCGTGGGTCCCCCTGGATTGCCTTTGTTGATCTGTTTCAGGGCACCGCATTATAACACATTTTAACCCTTCACTGTTTGTTTATTATATATGTACCTAACTTTTTATTTTCATTCTTTATATGCAGCAGTAGCTGCTCCTAACTATCTCTCTCACACTGCACTTTTCTTACTATGGCGGTGCCCTGGGGTGGCTTAGCTGGGCTAGTTTGGGGGTGTCCTGCGCTCTGGATTTGAATCGTAGTATGTTAGGGACCTACCCTACAGAGGTTACCTGGATATGGTGGGTAGGCCCATAACCTTGGCCAAGATTATGCTAAAAACCTCTATTGATTGCAAAATTGTATTGCATTTATATATTATTAATAATTTGGAGTTGTGCACCTGAGATTTGTCTGTTTTTGTGCCTGCAATTTGTCTCATCAGGTAGCACCTCCCATTATATATATATTCAGGGTGTGCAGTCCAGAAATCTTTCCCAGTGTATATTTTTGCCCTGGTCTGGGTTGCTCAGGCTCATTGTGGCCAGCCGGCTCATGATAATCAATGGCCGGCCCTGGTGTCCGAACCCTGTTTCCTTGTGGCTGACTTCTTAGAGATCAGCCACATTACTGAATGAGCACTCCGGATTATCAGGAATATGATCTGACCACTATGTACCAAACTCCAAAATGCAAAGTGGTGTAAACTGCTTTAAGCTTATGGAGACTCCAGGTGCTTGAGAGAGATCTTTCTATCTCTCAGCCTCCGTCCGGCTCTGGAATATAACGCTGTGCGCATGCAATCCAGGAAGTGGCTCTAATGAAAGGGGAGGGTGGCTGTGTTAACAGCAACAGGCTCTCATCCTAATGAAAGGGTTGAACAGTTGGAGTAGATGCTCTCAGGACCTACCCTTATTCAAAAGGGTAACGTGCTGAGGCAAGACATCAGGCTGATCAAGGAGTTCAGCCAGAGGATTATTGGTACAGTCCTACAGCTAAAAAGGGGATCTGCTGATGACAACCTGCAAAGCTCCTCTCTTCCTTCTGCTCTTAGGGACTCTTGTGGATGGAGTCTAGGTGAGTATCTGACAAAGTTAATTTATTTTGAATCAGATATTTATTGCATTTATGCTGTCTGTAATATCCGTATAATACTGTAATTGTGGCAAGTTTACCTTGTAAAAGTTTGGTAATGTCTGAGAAGGAAAATACTTCCAAGACTAAACCTGGAGAAGGGAAGTCCAGTTCGCACCATTTTTGTTCCACTTCTCAGGCTAAATTACCTTCTGAGGACAAATACTGTATGCTCGATGTGCTGCTTGTGAGGAGGCATGTGGTCCAAAGACTAGAATCACCAGCGGTGTTGCATCGGGCATTTCAGTGTTTGCACACTAGTACATAGGGCGGGATGTACTAAAGGAAAAATGTGGTAAAAACCCTGTTTTGGGGGTTTTTACCGCATTTCCATATGTACTAAGCCCTGGCCACCCTATTTTCGGCACGGAGGGTAACGTCAGAAAAACCTGGCGTTACCCTATAGAAGCCTATGGGCTACTTACCGCACCACGCTCCCGACGGTTCGCCGCCGCCCCAACGACGCCTAGCTCTGGCCCCCACTCACCTGCACTCCATTGTCGCCGGCCCGCGCTCCTCCTGGGTCATCCGCCTCCTCCTCCTAATCTGGTGCAGGGAGGAGGAGCTTGGAGCTTCCTGCACAGGTGACCAGCAGGAAGCTCCCGGGGCTTGGAGGGGACGGGGTCCCACGGAGACCCCCATCACCCGGCGTCGGCTATTTCTCTAAGGGCAGCTCTTATCTCAAGAGCTGTCCTTTGCGATACTAATCGCATATGTTAGTACATATGCGATTAGTAAGGTTGCGGTGACTGGCGGAATGGTCACCGCAACCTTAGTACATCCCGCCCATAATATGCAAACCTCCATTTGCATATTATCGCCGCCACGACTATTATACTAGAACCATTATGCATATTATGCACAGGTTAGAGGGCCAGCGGTCAGAAGTTTATTTATAGTCTCTTACTAATACTGAGGACCCAGTATATGCCCCTATACTTATCCTGTGGCTGGCCCAGTGCTGCAAGGTTTTCTCCTCTCCTGGACCGTATTCATCATGGCGGTGGGTGCAGTTGGCAGAAGTGGCGAGGGAGGTGCAAGTGACACAGGACATGCCTTGTAAATTTATTATATGAATACTTTCATTTTAATACTATTTTAATAGTATTACCTCAAAATAAACTGAGCTTTTATCCCATTAACCCCAGCAATTACATTAGCAAGGCAGTTAAGCCAATAGAATGACCTGTAGTTATGCACGTGCTAATCTTTTTTAGAGACCTCTTCGCTATATGCTGGATGATGAATCAAAAGTTAGTTGACAGACTTACCACATAAATGTATTGTAAAATGAAATATAAATAGACATTTCTGCTAAATGTTGATTATGATATATCCGTAAGTAATGAAAATGTGCCAGCAAGATTTGCCATTTCTTTTTCTTATCCCCTGTCTTCTTTTTGATATTTTTTTACTCCTTTTATCAATGGGACAAAAAAAACAATAATTAAAAGATGTTATAGGATAAACGACTGTATATATTTTAAAGTAATGGAATCCTACATTTAAAGAACTCTGTCGCTGCAATTTATATAACCTCATTCCCAACTAGCAGAGTCACACAGGTTAAACATTCAAAAAGTATTTTACAATTCTTTAATTTATTTTATACAAGAACTTCTTTAAAACCTCCACTTGGTGTCACCAGGCATTTAGATAATGATTACTGTATATGAGAGAGAGAAGTAAAATTGTATAGTGACTTCATAGCACACACAGCTGTACTATTAGGGTAACCAGTGTTTGGTGTTAGTGGTAATATTGTGAACAGCCAAATATTCAATTTGTAATTTGATCGAATACCATGAAGCCAGATCCTTCAATACAGGACTCTTGCAAAGCTATGCATTTACATGTTATATTACTGGTTTATGACAGCCCAATGTAAGAGGAATTCGGATCATGTGGTAGAGGGGAGTTTGTTAGCCCCTTAAAATGCACTTCTCATGTTTTTTGTCATTTTTATTCTATTGTTTTGGAATATTAAATAGATTGTAATATATGTGAACTTAAGAAAGGGCTGTTGCTGTCCAAAAACATTGTGCAGTATGCTTAATAAATTATTTATTATTTAAATAATTAATCCTGAATGCTGTACCATCATTTATACCTACAGTACATCCTCTGGGACCTGTTTTTTACTGGTTGGATAGGAGTGCCCACCTTTGCAGCCTCTCTCCTTCCCCTCTCAAAAAAAAAGAGGACTGCATTCAAAATACTTTTGTGAATTTGCTTACCCTCCAGCTCAAACACCTGCTTTCTGCACAGCTTAAACACTCCTTACAGACCTCCTTGCTTGGAAATAGCAAACTTGCTACAGTACTCTTATTATGTATTTGTCACTATTTAGTTATACAGTGCCAGCATATTCTGTGGCGCTTTACAATTTGGAGCAAGAACAATAATAAAACTAGACTGTGTAATAACAGACATACAAAGAGGTAAGAGGGAACCTAATTGCAAGCTTACAATCTATCAGGATCCCATCTAATTACCAATTTGTTTTCTGCATTTGACAGTTTTGCTTCTCTGCTTCATACTGTGAATATTGTGACTTCTTTGCCTTCAAACCTCAATGCTTATATCAGTGGTTCCCAAACTGTTCACCGTGACACCCTGGGGTTCCTCGGTACACTTGCAGGGGTGCCTCAGGTTGGTGCTCCAGCACCAATTCAAATTATTTATGGCCAATGTAATGTAAATATGTGGACAAATAAAAAGCGCAAACCTGTCCACCACTATATAACTGACCCTATGGATGAAGAACAATTTACTTCACTTTACTACATTTTTTTCTGAATTTCTCAACAACAAACTTTTGGCTTAGGGGTGCAGCGAAAACAATACTGATATACTACGGCGCTGTGATTCAAAAAAGTTTGGGAACCACTGGCCTATATGGTTATTACTGCTAATCCTGTGTAATATCATTTTGGAATTGTCACTACTGGCTGGGATTCCCTGTCTTTCTGCTATATCTACGATCTCTACATTGCACTGTCCCAGGCCTTCTGCACCATAGTTGTCCATCACATCCATTGTTACATTTATGCTTCATCCTCTCATCACTTACTGTAATATCTTTTCACCTAATCTCAATGTCATATCTATATGTAATACATTTTGACTAATTTGCTTCCATATCATGACTATAGCCTTCTTACTCTGTCACTTCCCCCTTTCCTCTCCCCCACATTCTCCAGATCACAACCTATCCCCACCCACTCCTTGTCTCACTCCCATATTTCGAAACCACTTATACACAATGACCACAGTACTGTCCCTTATACACATAATGGCCACAGTAGTAGTGTCCCTTACACAATGCCCACAGTAGTAGTGCTAATCTTACTGGTGACAGTACAAATTACAATTGGACTGCTGCTCTTGGAAAAGGTGTTGTACCTTTATTTTTTGCAATAAAAGACAATGAGAGGCTCTAGACCTCACAAACAGAGCACGCTGTTCAATTCAATTATTTTATTATTAATATATCATAAAAAACTCAAATTCATACATGAACATATTTTGTGCTAGTATAGTTAATACACATAAAAATAAGATACAATGAATCAATAATTGTAACAAGCCTTTAAAAAGTGCATAAATTCATATACGTTAGGTGTTAAACTATATTCCAAATATTATGGACACATAGAAACTTCCTTCTTCTTCTAGCAGGAAAAAAACTATACGTCCCAGGGAGCAATTTTGTATTCCAAAACTCAGTGGACAATTGTTATTTGTAAATTACCAAAAACTGGCAGTATTCCTTTAATGGCTGGTTAATATCCCTGAAGCAGATAGTAGGTAGCTTTTCCTAGGAAGCGATTAGTAAAGATTAAAATATCCCAAAAAATAAAACCAAACAGTTCATGCCTTTGTAGATGGTTAGTAAAGCATTTTTTTTTTTTTTTTTTTTAAAAGATTGATTAGTAAGCGCTTTTTCAACTTGACAGTTTTGTTAGTAAACGAAGTTAAAGCAACTATAGCATGTGGCTTTTAGGAACCATGTCTATTTAGACATATCTGGTAGTCCAAGTTCATTCCACCATACATTTAATTCAATGTTTTACAGTACTGTTGATTATATCCTCTGCAGAGGTCAAAGGGGCTTGTTAGCACTATGCGGTTCTCACTCCAAACAAATGTACTTGGTGCTAAGACAATGTTTCTGTAGTTACTTTACCGCTTCCACCATCAAGGTACCGTGTGTAATGCGTTTCTCCTCCTAGTGTGCACACTCAGCGGCTTACTCAGACACCTGTGTAAGACTGTAAGAGCTCAACCTCACCTCTGATAGCTCAAACACTGTTTGAAGCTGGGGGCTGAGCCATGGAGCAGCCAATAAAACACAGATAAAAAGAGCTAATGGAGGCATATCTCACTGTGAGTTGGCGTGCCTTGAGCTCTGGGTCCTGCACACGAGCAGTTTCCCAATAGTTGGGATCTGCGTTCAATGGTGCACTTGCGTGCACTAATGAAATCAAGCCCATAGTACCATGCATAAAAAGTGTTGAATAGTTTACATCAGTGGTTCTCAAACTCTGTCCTCAGGACCCCACACAGTGCATGTTTTCCAGGTCACCTAGCAGGTGCACAGGTGTATTCATTACTATCTGACACATTTTAAAAGATCCCCAGGTGGAGCTAATTATTTCACATGCACTGTGCGGGGTCCTGAGGACCGAGTTTGGGAACCTGTGGTTTACTTTCTCGCATGAACCTATTTAAACCCTGCTTCTGTAATCACAATACAGGTTGTGTCTCCCATATCCAAATATTACCGAATTTTTCGAGCATGACTGATAGTAAAACCTTACATAAACTTTGTTTAAAGTACAAATTTATTAAAAATATTGTATAAAATGACCTGCAGTCTGTGTATATAAGGTGTATATGAAACATAAATGCATTCTGTGTTTAGATTTGGGTCCCATTCCCAAGATATCTCATTATGGTATGCAAATATTCCAAAATACAGAATATTCCGATATCCAAAATACCCCTGGTCCCAAGCATTTGTGATATGGGAGACTCAACATGTACTGTAATAGTAGTATTGAAAATAATTTCTATATTTAGAGTAATTAAATTTGGAAGCAAAAACATGATCCCATTTATAGCCAGAACATCAATCAGAGTTTTGCTACAATATTTGTATTTTGGAGAGAGCTGCAGGATTTTAATGATCACATGTGTATTCTCTTTGCTTCTAAAGAGCCAAATGATTGAGTTCTTTTGAGGCATGACAGGAAGGTTAATTATAAGAGAGAATATATTATTATCTATTGTTGCTTCATAATACAAAGCAATTCACAAAACCATCCGGTTTCCATGCACTATATACATGTATACCATCCTAACCTCACAGAGGAGGGGAAAAGAGAAGAATGTCTATAGTTTGGCGCACAACAAAGAAATTGTAAGAAATAAAAAACAAATCTTTATTAAATATGCATTAAAATGCCCCTATTGGGACATGACCAGCGAAATAGAGGTTAAAAAATATAGATAGTTATATGAAAAAGTGAAAATAAAAAGAAGAACCCTTGCTGTGTGACCGTATTTTAATTCTTAAGTCCAATTACGGGTGGTATTATCAATCTCTATGTCACTCATTTGAAATAAAAAAATTATTATAGCGACTTAGGTTGGGTGGTTTGCGTATCTTAGAAAACCACTGCCCTGTGGCAATATTGAAAATAATGTTACAGGATCATGTACTATAATTAGTACATAGATATATGACAGTCATAGGTCTTTCCATATATATCCTTATATCTAGTCAAACTGGAGAGCCTCGCTATTATAGAGGATTGAATATAACATCCCTTTATGTATCAATGCAGGTATATATCAATATCAAGTATATTCATATAGTTGTCCTTGTTACCGGACACCCTAATGACCTCACTATTATGGAGATTATTTTCTCTCATGTATATTGGAGTTAGCATATAGGTAAGCTACTGTTATTGTAGCTATGCTGTAAATGATATAATACGCCGACAGAATGTTAAATGACATGAATCAGTAATGAATGACAGGGATTCTATACACCCATTTGGTTAACAAAATATCACAATTATCTTGCTGGATATTGATATTAGAGACAGCGTCAGGTACTGCTGTTGTAGCTGTGCCATGAATCATTTGACACACAGATACAGTGTTGCAAGGCACTAGTTGATAATAAGTAGCAGAGTGACTAGACACCCATTGGACTATTATTGCTCAAAATAACACGGTGTGAACTCGTTAATTCATCTCATCAATGACATATAATATAGATTAGTTTCAAACACATGTGGTACACATAGCGGGTATGCCATATACATGTATAATTGTACTTGGATAATTTGGATGCCAAGTAGACAGACAGCAGCCAATAAGATAAATGTTAAAAAAAAATAGCGCATGACCATATTTGACCTACTAAAGAAACGCGTTGTTTGTGATTTTGATTTATTCCATCTAGAACTTCACAGAATGCAATCTAATATATGACTGACAACTTGTTGAGTGGTACATACTGTAAGATCATACAGGAAGTGATGTAGGCAGGGAACAACCTATGGTCAATCAGTGAATTAGAATGTAATCAGCAGCGTTTACTATTTCACCTCAGCCATCTCCAACATGTCTGCATGTAAGCAACTTTGAAGCATGAGCAGGAGTAAAGCTGTGCTTCCATTCACCTGGTCGTAGTTTTGCCTACACCGTTTATTGGGGATATACCTACATTCTTATCTACTCTCCTGGAACGTTCGGGCGACTCCCGAATCTCGGGTGGTTCTCCCGGACACCCAAAAAAGTAGGCAAGTCTCCCAGAGGCCCTCCGCCGCTGCCCACATTCCAAGTGAGGTGTTTGGTCTGGGCAGCTTGATGAAGAAATTTGCTATCAAGCTAGTTTTCTTGGCCCCACCCCACCATTTCCAATACAGGAAATTGTGGCATTGTATAGCAGTCTATGGTGATGCAATCATGGTGCCACGTCACCCATACACTCACCTGCCTGCGTTACATCCTCTCTATAGTACCTCTCTGTCACCTCCTGTCAGCAAGTATGACTAGGGAAGGGCATCAGAAGCCCATTTTGAATGGTAGGATGAGCTTCTGGAATCGAATTTGTAAGTGCTGGTAGCTAACCATCGCATCAAAGCCATTTGATGGTAAATCCATTGCGACAGTTCGCATATGAGCAGTTTTCTGGATTTGCTCATGCGGAATACCAACACATTGCTGCAGAAAGGAGGCAGTGCAGATTATCTGTCTATGGAGGAAGCAGAGCCTTGCTTTACGTATGTGCTATACCAATGCAGTGCGGCCAGCTGGAGGTGGAGCAGACTGTCTGTCATTGGAGGAGGCAGGGCAGTGCAGAACAACTATCGATACCTGATTTAAACCTCTATGCGATCCTACCTATACCTTCTAAAATCCTGCCTATACCTTCTAAAATTGACGCAATTTAGCGTAATGAGTCGCACAGTAAATAAATGCCTTCAGACTTTGAATGTGGTTCCAAAGCACAAAAAGTTTTATTCAACATAAAAACAGATGGTTACACACTGTGATCTAAAGACAATTAGCGCAAATAAATCATACAGACCCAAGGTACTGTTGTTACATACGCACGCGCTCTGGGCCCAGATACCGGTATCAGCATTAGAAACCTCCATCAATAGCTCAGCAAGAAGACTCCAGACTGGGGTCAGAGAGTGCACATATATACTCTTGCAGGGATAGACAATACAATAGACAAGTTTGGCATGATTCCATTGGTTCTTCTAAAAGGTGTTTCTGTTACAGGATAGTTTATTGGACAATTTCAAATGGACACAAACAGCCTCCAACCGCCCTTTGTGTACTCTTTCCCAGTGCATGCTAATCTAAACTGCTAACATTACACAGTACATTTTAATGTTTTAACTCTCTATATTCCATAGTTTGCAGAAGCAGGTTCCAATCTTCTCACCGATGGTACCGGAAATCTGTGGAGACACAGTGGATCAGTACAACACCAGACACTGTCTGCTTACCATGTACTAAACCTTAGATATCAAATCTTTATTGCACAACATTAATAATCACTGAATAAACCTTGAATATTACACATATTACATTACATAATACTAGGGAACCTTTCATGTAAGTGTGCAGTGTGTAAGTATTGGGGAATTGGGAAAAGACGCTAGTTTGCGTTGTGCGACTGTGTTTTGTGGAGTACGTTATGATACATGTTTTGCAGGGATAATTAGTTTATATGTTTTAGCGACTGTATTTATGTGGTGAGGACTTTTAACTTCTTTCTATTGCGTGGGAATCGCACAACGCTAAATAACAGCATCGCCATATGTACTTATAGTGGCGAGTTTCAGTAAAATGTTGCTGGGTGGCCATTCGCAAAATGGCATCGCGCAGTTCTGATTTTTAAACCTATCCTGTCTCATCCAATTATCCGGCTTCGACAGTCCACCCTTTGATAGCAAACAACCTGCTATCATACTCTGATTTTAAAATTAATTTAGGTTTACATTATGAAATATCATTTAATGTTATATTATGGGATGGCACAAGGTGGTTCTTAATCCATCAATAATGTGTCTCTAGGGTAGGACATAAAACTACCATTATACGCACACTGTGGATCTTGGAAGATGATGGGAAAGATGTGGGGATGCACCAAGCCTATAAAGGAAGTCTTGAGGGGGAATAGGGACTTACATTATTTGAGATGTTTTAAAATAACATTTTAACAATTCATTTTATGCATGTCTAAATATTAATACCTTATATGATGGTATTTCCTAGTTCAGGGTTGTAATGCAGTTCTACATTTACATCAGCATTCATATTGTCACTACTGACCACCATCATAATTTCGTTCTTCCGGTTACCACCTTTTTACATTTTCCACACTTCAACACAGTAGGAACACACCTGACACATATGCCAATTACTATGATGACAACCAGTATGAGGATCAGGAGTTTACCTATACTCGCAATCATTTCCTGGACCCACTCCTAGACCTGAGAACCATTTCACTGGGTTCAACCATGAAACCCATTCCTCTACCTTCTCCTCTACTTCAGCCACTAAAGCATTATGGTTCTTTCGAAATTCCCATTTTAACTGCAGAATTTCATCCATCTTCCGGTCTATCACCTCCTTGGGGACGCTGGTATCATCTGTAATGTAAGTGTAACACTCTACTCCAAATTGGGTGGCCAAAGTTACGCAATACCCTCCAGTGACAGCTATTAAATAATTTATCACTAGTCTGTGTTGCACTAATTCTTTCTTGTATGCTTGCAACTCCCTACCTGTATGCCTGAATGTGTCATCATACATCTTGGTGATATTATCTATTAATTTAGCAAGATCTTGGATATATCTAAACTTTAGTGTAGCCCAAGTGATCCTGGTGGGATCCAGTGCTACCAAAACCAGAAAGCCAGTTGTCTCACTAATTAACTGTGTGGCTTTATGCACATCACCAGGTATCATATTTCTTTTGTCTATGTGTTCATACTGTGTGTGAAGATATGGTGATGTATGTTTTTATGAATACCAAGCATTTCAACATGTGTGAGGGTCATATCCTCTGGGACTACTCTTCCCAGATAACACAAACCTTCAGAACTTGGAGAGAGCCACTTATACGCTTTCCTTCCACATATAAAATATACATCATCGGGGAGAACATAAGGAATAGTCTGATCCTATCTCAGGTTCTCCCATCTGGCAGATACATGTTTCTGGTTGTATAATCTTAGCACAGTACCCTTCTGGTATTCTACCAACCATTTCTTTGGTGTTACTCAGTGTATATTTATACCGGAAGTGTCTTCCACCTGACGTAATTTTGCGTAACAGTTCATAATTCATAGGCTCATGGTCAGCTCTTAGTGAGAACGTCATCGTCTGATTATTCCCAGTCACCTCCCAACTTCCTGGTTCATTGGAGTTGGTGATGTTTAAACATAAAAGTGATTCTACTTGGTACTGGTGGAGTTTAAAATGGGGTGGTTTGGTATTAAGAAATTTTCCATCCAGTGTCTTCCCTTTTTGTAGTTCTAGAATTTCAGAGATATTTAACGGGAAGAGCACTAATCCTACATTATGCTGTCCTTGTGGCACATGAGAGCACACCCAACAGTCGGTTTGGTTCAAAATTTTGCCCACCATGGTGTGATAATCCTCTAAAGGATACCCACCCCAATACTGATTATACTTGGGTGACACCGTTGGATGCATCTCTCATCAATTACGGACCCACAGAACTCACACATACAATAATCTTCAGACGATAGACCTTCACACTGTCTCCGAGTAGCCAAAATAGCAGATCTCTTGACAATTACGGTACTAAGATTGGTCAAACACTCCCCTGATTGGCATAGCACTCCTCCTTTCGACTCTACTCCATAAATTCTGCCATCAGCTCCCATCTCCTCTATCGGTCCCCCGTCACAGAAACCAGAAATCCCCGAAAAAACCAGGATGATGGAAACTCTGGAAGAGAATATAAAAATTAACACAGCAGACCAGTCCATCGCCGCAGCAAGAACCTGCAAATTTCTTTAGCTCAGGTATCTCACTGCCACCTTTTAATCCTCCTGGAACAAGCTCGCGATCGACAGGTCCGCGTTATCAGCCTCGTCTCCGCCTTGTTTCTACATCGGGCGGTTGGTTGACCTTTTTGCAGTGGGTGGCATGGACCCAGGTATCTCTCTCGGCCACCTTGAAAGATGTTGTACTCATCAGCAACACCTGATACGGACCCTCCCAATGATCAGTCAAACAACCTGAATGCAAGAAATTTATGATCATAACATATTCTCAAGGTTCAGCATCATGACAGTTTGTTTCAGGCATATCATGGGACAACAATTTCAGTTTCTGCTGTTGCTGTTTTAACTGTTTACTCATTGATATAAGATACCTTACAGTTACCTTGTTGTTACCTTTCAAATCTTCCTGTGGACTTATAATCACATGAGGTTGTCTACCAAACAGTATTTCAAAGGGGGACAGATTTAGAGGAGGTCTAGGACCAACGGTAATTCTTCTGGCCATCCTAGTCCAGTCTCTGCCATGATTTTACTTAGTTTGTTTTTAATAGTTCCGTTCATCCTCTCCACCTTGGCACTGGCTTGTGGTCGGTAGGGGGTGTGAAGTCGGCTAGTAATACCCATCAGTTTACACATATTTTTAAAAACATCACCTGTGAAATGAGTACCCCTATCACTCTCGATAATTTTAGGGATACCGTATCTGCACACAAACTCCTGAACAATTTTCTTGGCAGTAAATGCAGCAGTATTAGTGGCAGCTGCGTATGCCTTAAACCAATTGGAAAACACATCAGTGCGCACTAATACATACTTGAGATTCCTGCAGGGTGGTAATTGGATGAAATCAATCGTTGTATTACCCGGAAAGGTCCGTCAGTCGGAGGAATGTGAGATGGTTCGGTAGGGATCATTTTCCCAATGTTTTTCCTCAAGCAGGTCAGACAGGACATTGTTCTCTTTTCTGCTTGAGAAGAAAAACCCGGTGCGCACCAGTATGCTCTCACCAATTTACACATACCTTGCTTTCCCAGATGAGTCAGACTGGGTGCTGCCTCAGCCAGGCTGGGGTAGTATGCCTTGGGAGCCACTGGCTTACCTTGTCCATCCCTCCAGAGTCCAGAGGACTCTTGCCCACATCCCTTGGACTTCCAGACTGACTTTTCCTGGGTAGAACACAAATTCTGCATATCAATTAATTTCAGCATATCAATTGTTTGGAAAGTCATGATTTGTTCAGTTGGTACATTCATTTTTAACCCTGCTGCCCATTTTGCAGCTTTGTCTGCTCTGTTGTTGCCCAGTGACACCGGATCCTCTTCACACTTAATTACTGCCACTGCCTTTGGCAATTGGATTACTGTTAGTAGTCCTTTTATATGTTTGGAGTGTGCAATTGGTGTGCCTGCTGCTGTCATAAATTTTCTCAGACGCCATAAGGCACCGAAATCGTGTACGACCCCGAAGGCGTACCTAGAGTCAGTGTAGATATTAGCAGATTTACCGCTCTCTTTAGTGCCACCAGTTTCGCCAATTGGGCCGAATGTGGTGGTCCTAAAGGTTCGACTTTTATGATGTCTTCGTCATTTACAACAGCATAACCTGTACATAACTCTCCAGTGTCAGTCTGTCTATGACAACTCCCATCCATGTAAAATGTCACATCTACATTTTCTAAAGGTGTAGCCCATATGTCAGATCTTGCAGTAAAGGTTTTATTCAGATATTCCATACAATCATGTGTATCAATATACCTGCAGAACTCACCTGCTGCCAGTGGCTCACCTCTCTCCACCCTTTGTGCATCATGTTGCACATATGGTAAATACGTAGCTGGGTTTAACGTACTGCACCTTTTGATGGTGATGTTTGCAGGTGCTATTAAGGCTTGTTCCCATTTTGTGAACCTAGCTGAGGAGACATGTCTGGTTTGGGCAGAGTTTAGCAAAGCAGATACAGCATGGGGAGTATAGACAATCATATCATGGCCTAGTACCACATCCTCACTCTTACTGACCAATAGAGCAGTTGCTACTACACTTCTTAAACACGTTGGGAGTGATCTTGCCACAGTGTCCAATTGTGCACTGTAGTATGATATGGGCCTATTGGCATCACCATGTATTTGTGTGAGGACACCTGCTGCGCAACCATCGGCTTTCGTACAATACAAATCAAAAGGTTTTTCATAATCTGGTATTCCCAATGCAGGTGCTCTTGTCAGACTATCCTTAAGATTAACGAAAGCCTGCTCTGATTCCTCTGTGTATGACATGATCGGGTTTTGAGGAAGAGAGTAAGTCCTATAATGGCAAGGCCAAAATAGAAAAACCTGGGATCCACATTCTGCAGTATCCACACATTCCCAAGAAGGTACGAATTTGCTGTTGATTTTGCGTCAGTGTCATGTTCTGTAGGGCCTTGATTCTGTTGTTTGTGAGATGTCGTAACCCCTGAGTTAGGCAGTGTCCCAAATATTTAACCCTGGACAGGCATGGCTGTAGTTTGTCCTTGGCAACCTTGTGTCCTGTTTGCGAGAGATGAAGCAGCAAAAGTTTAGTATCATTTAAACATGAAGTAAACGAATCAGAACATAACAATAAATTGTCCACATATTGTATTAGAACAGATCCATTGGCAGGTTGGAAAGATTGTAAACAGTCGTGTAAGGCCTGGGAAAAGATACTGGGGCTGTCTATGTAACCTTGGGGCAATCGTGTCCATGTGTATTGTACACCCCTGTATGTAAAGGCGAATAGATACTGACAGGATGAAGAAGCACAGAGAAGAAAGCAGAACAGATGTCAATGGCAGTGAAATGGGTTGCATTTGGTGGGATCTGCATGAGAATGATAGCTGGATTTGGCACTACAGGAAATTGGCTCTCTACCACCTTATTAACCCCTCTAAGGTCTTGTACCAGCCTATAACCCCTCCCACCACTCTCCTTTACAGGAAAAATGGGACTGTTGCCTACACTAGCTGTACGAACTAAAATTCCCTGCTGTAACAATCGCTCAATTATGGGATAAACCCCTAATTCTACCTCCTGTTTTAATGGGTACTGGGAATTTTTTTCCAAAGTGAATCTGGAATTTGGGATAACATTTGGTCTACCTGAGATGGATTTTCACTTAAAGCGGTAGAGTGATACATTATCCTGTGTCCAACATACTGTATCCCTTACCTCATGCGATACTCTCTCTGGGATATTTAGAAACACACCATCAGGGGTACAATATATGACACATCCCATCTTACATAACAAATCCCTTCCCAGTAGGTTAGTAGGAGCCACTGCTGCCAGGAGAAAAGAATGCCTGGTATGCAATGGCCCGATAGTAACCTCTGTGGATTTTGTTAAAGGGCAATGTTGCACTTTACCCATTACCCACATTGCTGGTACTGTCTCGTTGGTTACCTGTAAATTAATGGGAGATTTTATCACTGACCTGGTCGCCCCTGTGTCTATAAGAAAAGGATATTTAGTACCAGCTACATCAACCATCATTACCGGTTCTTCCATAGTACTTCCTGTTAACCTGACTATCTGTAGACTACAGGTATGACCTGACCCCTAGCGTTGACTCACACTCTCCACTACAGCATTTACGACCACATTTGGAGCTGGTGACTGTTGTGGGCTTCCTGTACTCTGTGTATATCCCGTATGGGGATATCCAGGTATTCCCTGGATAGGGGGTCCTACCCTCTTCACCTTACAGTTCCTATGTATATGTTCCAGTTGGTTGCAGTTGAAACACTTTCATGAGTGAGGTGGATGAAAGGATTGCTGTGTGGGTTGAACAGTAGGGAAAGGTGGTGGGTATGGGTAAGGATATTGAGGGAAATATGGTGGTTGTGGATAGTATGGGTGTTGTGGTTGTGTGTGATAATTGGGGTAGGACTGTGTTTGAGGTGATGCAGGATTGGTGAGGACGTGTAGCTGTGCAGGTGCAAGTGTACGTGTAGCTGTGCAGGTGTGTCTGCTGGCTGTGATGTTACAGTGATTCCTCCTAGAGCTTGAATACTAACAGCCATTAGTTTCTCGCTCTGGATCTCTCTCTTTTTAGAGATGTTCTTATCATGTTCACAGAGGATTCTATGAGGGTGTCTACCGTGACTCCCCTCCAGCCAGGCTGTGAGGTCTGAACTCGGGTCTTTAGATTCTCTTTTAGACCATCCATAAGTACAGTGATGATCATTCCCCTGTGATGAGTGCTATTTTTAATATCCGTGGGCCTGACTCAGAGCCCGGACGCTCTGACCAGAGCCCTCCTACCTAAAAATGGAGTGGCCTCCACAGCATATGCGAGCGGCCAAAAAGATGGTCGCAATGGTCAAGACCATCGCGACCATCGGGCTTGCGACGAGACCCTGCGGTAGGGTCTCGGTGACCGCAAGCCCTGGAGTGATTTTGGCTCTATCAGAGCCAAAATCACTCCCACTGACATCACTAGTGATGTCAGTGTGCCGGACCCAGACGGAAGGCGTTCCCATGGGAACGCCTCCCTTTTTCAGCCATGCCCCCGGCACACCCACCAAATGGGGCGTGCTGTCAGTCACCATTGACAGCAATCCCCCTTTGGTGCGAGACCTGGAGTGACAGCTTGGCTTTCGCTGTCCGGGTCTCCCGCATGCGCACGACGGAGCTCCCTTCATTGTGCGCATGCGCATTGGGGTAACATTGACCCGCTTGCGAGCGTTCTGCGCTCGCGAGCGGGTCAGAATGGACCCCCCAGTGTACTGGGTGATAGCCTGCAGAGCTCGGTTACAATAATCCTCTGCAGATTCACTCTCTTTTTGTTTTATGGTGAAAATTTTGCTCCAATTAAGTACTACTGGAAAATATACACCCAATTGAGTTATAATGCAGGTAATGTTACCTTGGTTAATTTAGTCTGTTAAGGGAACATCTCCAACCAATACAGCATGGGAAATAGCAGACATAACAATAGGCTCATCATCAGCATCATAAACATTTTCCTTATGATTACTTAAGAGAGGGTACAAAATACTTGTTACATTTTTATGAGTTTCTTCAACAACTGTACCTGCACCCCCATCCACATAGGGTGGCGGTAGTGCACGTGAACCACTAGCAATACCTTCCACAACGCTACCTTGCTGCACGTGCTCGCTATCTTGCGGCGCGCATGCACCGCAGTTTAGCGCTGCGGGTGTACTTTCCGGTATCGTGCTTGCGATGCTAGTTTGCGTCGCTTGTACACCTTTAAGCCACGCATCTCCCTCATCCTGCCATAATTTCAAACACTCATTATATTTTACCTTTTTCATTCGAGAGCGCACCATACAGATGCTGTCTCGGACATTGTTCAATACCTCCTTATCAAAGCTGCCAATTCTGGGAAACGGTCTAACACTCTTCATTATCATTTTAAACCATACATCACAGTACCTAATTGCATAAGCACCGTACTTAGTATGCATAATATGCCGTGCCGACCCAAGCGGCGCTTCCAAAAGCAGCACATCATCTAACATCTCTACCGTTTGCTTGGCCCCCATTCTAGGAAAACCCTAAGCTTTTCAATAGAGATTTAGACTGGTGAAAGACAATCAAGATACTTTCACTTACCTGTGGACGATATTAGCAGGATGCGCCCACACACCTATGGAAGAATAACCAGGCTACTTCCATGCACCTTATCCCTTTTGGACTACCTTTCAACAGCTAGCATGTAAATATTCCAATAATACTTACCCTTTTCAGTGATTTCGTCCACCCTCTTCCCAGTTCACAATCACAATTTAGCCAAAACTGTGTGGTTAACACTGCGAGCCCCCAACTATCGATACCTGATTTAAACCCCTATGCAATCCTACCTATACCTTCTAAAATCCTGCCTATACCTTCTAAAATTGTCGCAATTTAGCGTAATGAGTCGCACAGTAAATAAATGCCTTCAGACTTGTACTTTGGACCCACATTCAAACAAGTTATTATTCAACATAAAAACAGATGGATACATGCTGTGATCTAAAGACAATTAGTGCAAATAAATCATACAGACCCAAGGTACAGTTGTTACATACGCATGCACTCTGGGCCCAGATACCGGCATCAGCATTAGAAACCTCCGTCAACAGCTCAGCAAAAAGACTCCAGACTGGGGTCAGAGAGCGCACAGATATACTCTTGCAGGGATAGGCAATACAATAGACAAGTTTGGCATGATTCCATTGGTTCTTCTTAAAGGTGTTTCTGTTACAGGATAGTTTATTGGACAATTTCAAATGGACACAAACCGCCTCCAACCGCCCTTTGTGTCCTTCTTCCCGCTGCATGCTAATCTAAACTGCTAACATTACACAGTACACTTTAATGTTTTAACTCTCTATATTCCATAGTTTGCAGACGCAGGTTCCGATCTTCTCACCGATGGTACCAGAAATCTGTGGAGACACAGTGGATCAGTACAACACCAGACATGGTCTGCTTACCATGTACTAAACCTTAGATATCAAATAACCTTTATTAAACAACATTAATAATCACTGAATAAACCTTGAATATTACACTTTAATACTAGGGAACCTTTCATGTAAGTGTGCAGTGTGTAAGTATTGGGGAATTGGGAAAAGACGCTAGTCTGCGTTGTGCGACTATGTGTTTTGTGGAGTACGTTATGATACGTGTTTTGCAGGGATAATTAGTTTATATGTTTTAGCGGCTGTCTGTATTTATGTGGTGAGGACTTTTAACTTCTTTCTATTGCGTGGGAATCGCACAACGCTAAATAACAGCATCGCCGTATGTACTTATAGTGGCGAGTTTCACTAAAATGGCGCTGTGCAGCCAGTCGCAAAATGGCATCTCATTGCCATTCGCAAAATGGCGTCGCGCAGTTCTGATTTTTAAACCGATCCTGTCTCAGCCAATTATCCGGCTTCGACACAACATGGGCCCCAGTAACCTGAGGCTGAATGACACTGCGGCCAGCACAGATACACCAGTAGCAGCCAGGTAAGAGCCAGCTATTAGGATTTTTTTTTTTTTAAAGAAATTGACCATTGGAAGACCATCACTTTATTACCATTCAATGGCGGCAAGCATCGGATCACTACCATCAAATGGTAAAAAAACAACCACAGCAAGGTATGCAAGTGATTTACCTGGGCTCAATGGTGATAGTGTGCTGTAGACTGTGGAACCAAAATTACTGTGTAGCTGGGCCACTACTGAGTGGAGAGAAGGGGTGGAGCTTGGTATTGCATGACATAAACGGGCGAGATGCTCACGCAGTGAGAAACTTTCTGCACTCACCTCCCATCCAGCCACTCTCACCCCTCTCACCATCTGGCACTGAGCCCATTGCCCTCTTCACGACTGAGCACAAGGGAATAGGCCAAGATTTACCAATCCCAGCTATTTATTAGCACAATAATAAGGTGGCTCTTGTCAAACTATTGTGGGAAAAATGTGAGGTCAAAAGCACCACTGGATAAAATTGTTAATCGGTTCCTGCACTATGTCCCATTGCGAGTTTAAATATATTAGAGAGATGAGGGAAACATTTCTTATGATGCGTTCAGCATAACTTATTTGTTGGGTATGCTCCATCTAGTGCTTGTTAGGGGCCTATTTATCAATGAGTTTTATCATGCGCAACAAGTAATGAAACTCATTGCGTATGGTAAATGGTTCTCCAGCCAATCCGCTCCAACTGTCATTTTTCAAACAGATGACAGTTCAGTGATAAAAAAAAAAAAAAAATGTTCTGTATGTGCACATCAAGGTATCTATAAATTGTTTACATGTTCATTCTTTCCTTTTCCACAATTAAACCAAATAGGTAGTGACAAGGGAACTGAGCACACATGCTAAGTATAGTCCTCCTCACTCGCTTGACTATACCCACTATGATTGTGAGTGGGGTACTCCTATTACACACCTATTAATGAATACTATTGTTCTAATGCGCCTCTGAAATTTGTTTTACCATCTAAACCTGTACTTTGTTTTGACATACCATCGTCATGAGAGTCAGTGATTGAGAACCTGAGGCGGACCAGAACAACATGAGAGTTTAGGTATTGACTATTTTAGTGTTTAAATATTTTTTTTATCACGTTGTTATCATATTATAGGGGACAGTGACGCCCCTATTTTCTTTTGTACAGTGGGGAGGCAGCAGATTAAGCGCACAAAATAGATTTCCACTTTATTGTTTAACAGATGACAGTTAGGTGCTGATTGGCTGGAGCACCATTTATCACTTGTTGTGTATGATAAAACTTGTTGATAAATAGGCCGCTTAGCCTCATATCCCAGACATTGTTAGTATGCTTGTCCCTTCTAGGCTTTCACTAAGAAGCACACAATTGCATTCTGGGAGCAAAAATGAAAAGACCCTATTTCATAAGAGTACTTTCATTAAAGAACAGCACTTTGTATGTTCTCCCCTTTGGTAGAATAGTTGTTTTTCCACATTCACACATACATTAATCATCCTATTACTATATTAGATTCACTATTCTGCATATTCTCACATCAAGTTTGGCTTATTGGAAAGTATAAAAAAGGTTTAAGCTGTCTGTCAAACCACACACATGCTCTGAGTAACATATAGTAACATAGAACATTCTTTTTTTTTTTGCTTCTGTTGTTTCTTAGCCTATCGTTTGCCACCTTTCTGTTTCACCATTCGGCAGTTCTAACTTAGGTGGCGTTGTATCAAGCCTTGTAGTGAAATAAAGTGGAGAGAGAAAAAATACCAACCAATCATGTTCTAACTGTCGTTTTACAGGCTGTGCTAGAAAAATGACAGTTAGGAGCTAATTGGTTTGTGTGGATTCTAAAACACCGGAGCAATTCAACATTGTTCCAGTACAGAGACAGCTGATCCAAAGATCAGCTGTCCCTGCAATCCCTGTCAATGCTATTTTTGTAGCAGTGAAACTTAGCACTGCCTAGTCTGACTATGTAGGGCTAGTGCACATGCCTGAACTGGGGCTCATGTGTGCACACAAAGCTCTCGATGGCCAGCAGAGGGAGCCAAACAGGGGCATAGAGGTCCCTTTTCGCAACTTGGACCTCCTCCAAAAGTTTAGTGTTTTCGGAGCTTGATGAATTTGCATTGAGCTAGGCATCCTTAGGTATGGGACCTGGGTGTGTAATTATATTCCCGACATACAGGATGTCGACACTGTAGTGCCAAATGGTTCTGAATGTCAAAAGTTTAGTTAATGTTAACATGGTCATTGTATTTGACATGCAACATGTCGACATTATGCCTGTCTACACTATGAACAGACCATCATAAGGGTTAGGGTTCAGATTATGCATAAAGTCGACATGTTGAAAATGTCAACATTATGTCAGTGTCGTTATAGTGAATGCGATCAAGGCGACTGTTGACTTTGAAACCCTATTGACATTTAGACCATGTCTATATTCTCATGCTGACATTATGACTGTCAAACTTGTATACTTATGCTAAGTAGCGAGGCACATTAGTGAAGGGAAGGTAGGGATTTTTTTTGTACTGCAGTAATTGTGGTTTGCCCTAAGCCAAATAACCCCCCCCACCAGGGCCAGGTTAAGGGCCACATAGGCCTGGGGCTGAAAATGACCAATGGCCTATTGCGAGAAGTGGAGGAGCTATGACCAGCGCTGTGTGAGTTTGGCCAGTGTCCCCTACACTGTCAGCTCCAATGTCTCCCTAACTATGTAAAAGTAGAAAAATTGTATCATTTAAAATTAAATTGGTCATCATCCTACTGTCATGATGACGGGCCAATTTTTAAGTGGAGGCCTGGACCATTCCCAATATAGTCCCATTCACCCCATTATTAATCTGACCTTGTTTAGGGGTATCAAACTGCCACACATGCCAGACAGCAGAAGCATTTTTAAATTTGTACTCACAAAATCGCTGGATAATAACTACCGCCGGTTACATGGCAAAATTGCACATAAAGTCTTACGCAAGACACTGCAAAAACTCTAATACACGCACTCATAATTTCCTGCATTGACTATTGCAATAGTCTCCTTATTGGTCTTCCCAAAAACAGACTTTCCCCACTACAATCCATTTTGAATGCAGCTGCAAGGTTGATCTTTCTCACCAAATGTTCAGTGTCTGCTGATCCACTCTCTCAGTCCCTCCATTTTCTGCCGGTCTTCTACCGTATTCAATTTAAAATACTTACACTCACACATAAAGCTATTAACCAAACCACACCAACATACATCTCTTCACTTATCTCAAAATATCTTCCAACCCGACATCTCCGTTCTGCGCAAGATCTGCGTCTCTCATCCCCGCGCATTACTTGTTCCCATGCACGGTTACAGGACTTTTTTCGGGCTGCACCCACTCCGTGGAATGCTCCCACCCATGCACAATAAGACTTTCCACTAGTTTCCAAACATTCAAGCGTTCTCTGAAAACTCACCTCTTTAGACAAGCTTATCAGATTCCAGGACCGCCCACCTAACCTTTTATAGCACCCTACTAACTCTCTTCTTATAGTAAACACCTATCACATCTTCTCTGTCTTCAATTTAACTTCCTCCTAACCCTAGGCCAACTTTCCAGTGTGATTGGATTGTACAGCCCACCAAGAATATCTGCAATTGGGCTGGACCAATTTGAAATATGTAGCACCTATCTTTGTGTATCAACACCTATTTCCCTATAGATTGTAAGCTTGCGAGCAGGGCCCCTCTTACCCTTATGTATGTCATGTATGTATGTCTTTTACAACCCAGGATAATGTTAATCTTGATTCAAATTGTAAAGCGCAACGGAATTTGCTGCGCTATATAAGAAACTGTTAATAATAATAATAATAATAATAATAAAGTACAGTGATGTGTGACGGTTTAGAAACCACCCAAAATCTTGATATCCTAATATTGATAAATATAGTCACAATGCTCACAAAAATGTATTTAGACTATTTTTAAATATATTTAGTTAGCTTGTCATCGCCACCTTATGCAGTAATAAATTCCAAAGCTAAAACACCATTACAAGTAAAGAATCCCTCCTTATATTGATTGTGAAACCATTTTTACAATTGATAGCCCTTTGCCCTTTGTATAGTCATTGGTATGTAAAAGATCATTATACAAACATTTCACTGTGCAGAATTCTTAAATGCACTTTAATAATCATTAGGACATGTTTCTCAGGGGTCTATTTACTAAGCCTTGGTTATAAATAAAGTACCAGCCAATCAGCTCCTAACTGCCATGTCACAGGCTGTGTTTGAAAAATGACAGTTAGGATCTGATTGGCTGGCACTTTATCTCTGTTCACTTTATCTCCACCAAAGGCTTAGTAAATAGACCCCTGAGTCACACACAATGCGAAAGCAACAACATATGCCCGCTGTTAATGGTATGCAAATGGATTGCCAACAGAGTGCTAGTGCAGTTATACATTCAGCGTCATATGCACCGCCCCACTCTTTTGTCAGTGAGAGCATCCTTCATGATTATCATTGGCTCTTACATGTATGCCATGCTATGCCCCCCGCCTCACAGATTTATTTGGTGCCCCTACCGCCCAGGGGTGTATCTATAATGGGTGCAGGTGTGCGGTGCACGCGGGCCTCAGGGTCCAGGGGGCCCCGCAACGCACACCCTCTACCTATATTATTTAAAACTCACCTGTCCGTGGTCCCACGTCGGGTGTCAGCGCTGCACAGAACACCGGAAAATGGCCATCGCGGCCATTCTTCTGGCGTTCTGCGCATGCACAGTAGACTCTGTGCACACTCTAGTGCCCAGAGTCTACTGCTTCTGCGGTGGCCAGCCAGCTGTGTCAATCGGCTGCTGGCCGCCGGGGAGAGAGGAGAATGCACACAGGCCCCCTCTCTCTTAAGACGCCCCTGCTACCGCCCATTAATATACCCCCCCCCAAAAAAACAAAAAAAACATAAACAAGAGGCTCCCATGATTAGTCATTTTAATATAAATAAATTAAGTGGCCCTCCAGCTGTGGTACTACACAACCCAGCATGCCCTGCCACAGTTTTTCTATCAGCGCATGCTGGGATGTGTAGTTCACCAGCAGTTAAAGGGTAGCTTATTATTGCCCAATGCCCACCCCTGATAGGAGCATCCCACATGGGAGCCTTTGTCAATAGGCAACTCCCATATAGGCAGGGCCATGGAAAGTCCACCCCTGGCTGCATCTTGAATCAGAATGAAAGTGGAGAGAAAAATAAGCAGGGGAAGAGCTGAAGGAAAGAAGGAGAAGAGCCCAGTTAAAGGAAAAGAAAATGGAGAGAGAGAAAAACAGAGGAATAGAGTAAAAAAAGACATCAAGGTAAGTGCATACTTGCCTACCCTCCCGATTTGGTTGGGAGCCTCCCGAAAATCGGGTGCTGCTCCCGGCCCCCCAGAAAGGCAGGCAAGCCTCCCGGCCCCGGTGATGTGTCCGCACCCCCACGATTGTAAGTAAAAACCCCGGCAGCAGGAGGGCGGTGACGCGATTTGTGCTGAATAGCATCATCGTGGCTCTGTGAAGAGGGGGGCAGAGCCATGTTGACAAAATCTTGCCGTCACGCCACCATGATCCACCCCCAACAAAGCGTCGGCTGCCAGGCCCCGCCCCCTTTGGCCGCATCACGCCCCCAGCTGTGTAAGCCCGACAGCTCCCTCCCGGAAGGAGGGGAGCTAAAAGTTGGCAAGCCTGGGTAAGTGTATGTTTTAGGGGTGAGCGGGTTCGGATTTCTGTAATCCGAACCCCCCGAGGCCCCCCGATCCGAGGCCGATCTGAGTCAGGCTCGACTTTTCCCGCCTGACTCGGATCTGAAATCGAGGCAAAACATCATCATCCCGCCTTCCGGGTCTCACGGGTTTTGGATCCTATATAAGGTACCCTCGTCGGCGCCATTTTCTCACTCGGCTGTGGACAGTGAAGAGGGAGGGTGGGAGTTAGGGCTGGCTGGGCTGTGTAGTGTAGTGTAGTGTTGTGCTGTGCTGTGCTGCGCTGTGCTGCTGTTGTCCATAGGGGCTGTGTCCACTACTTCAAAGTCCATAGGGGCTGGCTGGACTGTGTTGTGCAGTCAGTTGTCCATAGGGGCTGTGTCCACTCCAAAGTCCTGTGCAGTGTCCCAGTCCTAAAGGGGTGCTGTAGTGTTGTCCAGGGGGTGCTCTGTCCGTCAGGGGTGCTCCCTCCAAGTGCTAAAAAAAATATATTTTTTCTGTGTTTGTGAATTGTGTGCACAGTAGCCGCACGTGCATCAACAAAGTAGTGCCAAGCGTACGCCTGTGTCATAAGTAAAGGGCCGGCTGGCTTGTCCGGTAAAGGGTGCTGTAACCCCCAAAGTACACTCCAAACAAAATAAAAAAATATTTTCTGTGTTTGTGAATTGTGTGAGGAGTAGCCGCACGTGCATCAACAAAGTAGTGCCAAGCGTGCGCCTGTGTCCCATAAGTAAAAGGCCGGCTGGCTTGTCCGTTAAAGGGTGCTATAACCCCCAAAGGGCACTCCAAACAAAATAAAAAAATATATTTTTCTGTGTTTGTGAATTGTGTGCACTGTGGCTGCACGTGCATCAACGAAGGAGCAGCGCCAAGCGTACGTCTGTGTCCCATAAGTAAAAGGTCGGCTGGCTTGTCCATTAAAGGGTGCTGTAACCCCCAAAGGGCACTCCAAACAAAATAAAAAAATATATTTTTTTGTGTTTGTGAATTGTGTGCGCAGTAGCCGCACATGCATCAACAAAGTAGTGCCAAGCATGCGCCTGTGTCCCATAAGTAAAAGGCCAGCTGGATTGACCGCTAAAGGGTACTGTAACCCCCAAAGGGCAGTCCAAACAAAATAAAAAATTATTTTCTGTGTTTGTGTGCGCCTTAGCCGCACGTATATATATCAATATAACATAAATGGAGGACCAAACTTTCTCCGATAAAAATAAAATAGGGAAAGATCAAGAACCACTTCCTCCTAGTGCTGAAGCTGCTGCCACTAGTCATGACATAGACGATAACATGCCATCAACGTCGTCTGCCAAGGCCGATGCCCAATGTCATAGTAGAGGGCACATACAATCCCAAATGACAAAGTTCAGGAAAATGACCTTGAAAAAAACATTTAAATCATCTGAAGAGAAACGTAAACTTGCCAATATGCCATTTACGACACGGAGTGGCAAGGAATGGCTAAGGTCTTTCCCTATGTTCATGACTAGTGGTTCAGCTTCACATGACGATGAAAGCCCTCCTCCCACTAAAAAAATCAAACGAGTTAAGCTGGCAACAGCACAGCGAAGAACTGTACATTCTAAGAAGATATCACAAATCCCCAAGGAGAGTCCAAGTGTGGTGGTGGTTGCGATGCCTGACCTTCCCAGCACTGGACGGGAAGAGGTGGCTCTTTCCACCATTTGCACGCCCCCTGCAAGTGCTGAAAGGAGCACCCACAGTCCACTTGCTGATATGCAAATTGAAGATGTCACTGTTGAAGTACAACAGGATGAGGATACTGGTGTAGCTGGCGCTGAGGAGGAAGTTGGCGAGGAGGATTCTGATGGTGATGTGGTTTGTTTAAATCAGGCTCCGGGGGAGACAGTTGTTGTCCGTGGGATGAAAAAGCCCATCACGGTCATGCCTGGGCAGAAGACCAAACATTCCACCTCTTTGGTCTGGCAATATTTCTATCCAAATCCCGACAACAACTGTCTTGCCATATGTACTATATGTAAAGGTGGAATAAGTAGGGGTAGGGATGTTAACCACCTAGGAACATCCTCCTTTATACGGCACCTGCAGCGCGTTCATAAAAAGTTACTGTCAAGTTCAGAAACTTTGGCTAAGACCGTAAGCAGTCCAGGGACACCTAAATCCCATTGTCCTGTTGTATCCAAGTGCCTGCAAACCACACCGTCAACTCCCTCCTCGTCAATTTCCTCCTTAGTCAGGATCGGAAGTAGTCCTGTAGGCCATGTCACTGGCATGACTGACTCTCCTATCCGGGATTCCTCCGGAGGATCCTGCATTGCTACGCCTCCTGCTGCCGCTGCTGCTGTTGCTGCTGCTGGGAGTCGTTCATCATCCCAGAGAGGAAGTAGGAACACCACTACTTTTACTAAACAATTGACCCTCCAACAGTCCTTAGCGAGGAGAATGAAGTACGACAGCAGTCATCCTGAAGCAAAACGTATAACTGAGGCCTTGACTGCTATGTTGGTGTTAGACGTGCGTCCGGTATCCGCCATTAGTGCAGTGGGATTTAGACAATTGATGGAGGTAGTGTGTCCCCGGTTCCAAATCCCGTCTAGATTCCACTTCACTAGGCAGGC
Source organism: Taudactylus pleione (assembly GCA_031769625.1). Classification (NCBI taxonomy): domain Eukaryota; kingdom Metazoa; phylum Chordata; class Amphibia; order Anura; family Myobatrachidae; genus Taudactylus; species Taudactylus pleione. The sequence goes on along the minus strand of JAUIMM010000189.1, from coordinate 4,734,290 downwards.
GATACCGAGACTGTACAGAAACGTCAGAAAAAGTGTCCTCAGTGTCCTAGAAAAATGCCATTGTACCCAATGTCTACTTAACCACGGACATGTGGACAAGTGGAACAGGGCAGACTAAGGACTATATGACTGTGACAGCCCACTGGGTAGATGTATCACCTTACGCAGCAACAGCAGCAGCGTCACCAGTAGCAGCATCTCAGAAACGCCAGCTCGTTCCAAGGCAGGCTACGCTGTGTATCACCGGTTTCAGTAAGAGGCACACCGCCGACAACCTCTTAGAGAAACTGAGGGAAATCATCGCCCAGTGGCTTACCCCACTTAGACTCTCCTGGGGATTTGTGATATCTGACAACGCCACCAATATTGTGCGGGCATTACATCTGGGCAAATTCCAGCACATCCCATGTTTTGCTCACACAATAAACTTGGTGGTGCAGAATTTTCTGAAAAGCGACAGGGGCGTGCAGGAGACGCTTTGGGTGGCCCGAAAAATTTCTGGCCACTTTCGCCATTCAGCGACTGCGTGCCAAAGACTGGAGCGGCAGCAAACACTCTTGAACCTGCCCCGCCATCACCTGAAGCAAGAGGTTGTGACGCGGTGGAACTCAACCCTCTATATGCTTCAGAGGATGGAGGAGCAGCAAAAGGCCATTCAAGCCTATACATCCACCTATGACATAGGCAAAGGAGGGGGTATGCACCTGACTCAAGTGCAGTGGAGAATGATTTCCGTGTTGTGCAAGGTTCTCCAGCCCTTCGAGCTTGCCACACGTGAAGTCAGTTCAGACACTGAGAGCTTGAGTCAGGTCATTCCCCTCATCAGGCTTTTGCAGAAGCAGCTGGAGAAAGTGAAGGAGGAGTTAAGACGGATCGATTCCGCTCGGCATGTGGGACTTGTGGATAAAGCCCTTCATTCGCTTTGCCAGGATTCCAGGGTGGTCAATCTGTTGAAATCAGACCACTACATTTTGGCCACCGTGCTCGATCCTAAGTTTAAAGCCTATGTGGTGTCTCTCTTTCCAGCCGACACAAGCCTGCAGAGGTGCAAAGACCTGCTGGTGAATACACTGTCAGCTGAAGCGGAACGTGACACGTCAACAGCTCCTTCTTCATTTTCTCCGGCAACTGGGGCTGCCAGGAAAAAACTTAGGTATCCTAAGCAACCCGCTGGCGGTGATGCAGGGCAGGCAGGACCAAGTTTGGACATCTGGCCCGGACTGAAGGACCTGGCAACAATTTCTGACATGTCTACTGTCACTACATATGATACTGTCACCATTGACAGAATGGTGGAGGATTACATCGGTGACAGCATCCAAATAGGCATGTCAGACAGTCCATACCTGTACTGGCAGGAAAAAGAGGCAATTTGGAGGCCCCTGTACAAACTGGCTCTATTTTACCTGAGTTTCCCCCCCTCCAGTGTGTACTCCGAAAGAGTGTTTAGTGCAGCCGGGAACCTTGTCAGTGAAAGGCGTAGGAGGTTGCTTCCACAAAATGTGGAGAAGATTATATTCATAAAAATGAATTATCAACTCTTCCAGGGAGACCAGCCTCCAGAACGTACAGAGGGACCTGTGGTGGTGGATTCCAGTGGGGACGAGTTAATATTCTGTGAGGATGAGGATGTACACAACACTGAAGAGGGTGAGGAATCGGTGGATGAGGAGGATGAGGACGACATCTTGCCTCCGTAGAGCCAGTTTGTGCAGGGACAGATTAATTGCCAGCTTGTTTTGTGGGGGCCCAAACGAACCAATCATTTCAGCCACAGTTGTGTGGCAGACCCTGGCGCTGAAATGATTGCTTTGTTAAAGTGTGCATGTCCTGTTTATACAACATAAGGGTGGGTGGGAGGGCCCAAGGACAATTCCATCTTGCACCTCTTTTTTTTCTTTGCATTATGTACAGTTTGGGGCCTAGTTTTTCAAACTGCCATCCTGTCTGCCACTGCAGTATCACTCCTAGATGGGTCACGTGTTTGTGCCACCCACTCGTGTCGCTTAGCATAGTCATCCAGCTACCTCGGTGCAGCCTTTTGGACATAAAAACACTATTGTGAGGTGTGAGGTGTTCAGAATAGACTGGAAATTAGTGGAAATTAAGGTTATTGAGGTTAATAATAGCATAGGAGCAGAAAAACCAACACATTCTGTGATTTTAGCTGTTTTTATGCTTTTTAAAAAAAAATACAGATCCAAAACACAAAACCCAGAACCCAAAACACGGAAGGGTGGTTTTGGCAAAACCAATCCAGATCCAAAACACGAAGAAAGATCCAGATCCAAAACCAAAACACAAAACACAAAACACGAAAAGTGGCCGGTGCACACCCCTAGTATGTTTACTACAGGTTGAGTCTCCCATATCCAAAATGCTTGGGACCAAGGGTATTTTGGATATCGGAATATTCCGTATTTTAGAATATTTGTATAACATATTGAAATGTCTTAGGAATAGGGCCCAAATCTAAACACAGAATGCATTTATGTATTATATATACCTTATGCACACAGCCTGAAGGTTATTTTATACAATACTTTCAATAATTTTGTGGCTCAAACAAAGTTTGTGTACATACATGAAATTCATTTATGTTTCATATACACCTTATACACACAGCCTATAGGTCATTTTATACTTTATTTTTTATAATTTTGTGCCTTAAACATAGTTTGTGTACATTGAACCATCAAAAATCAAAGATTTCACTATCTCAGTCATGCTAAAAATATTCCGTATTTCGGAATATTCTGTATTTCGGAATATTTGGATATGGGAGACCCAACCTGTATTGTATTTATACTCTTCTATTCTTTTTCTGTTGAAAACAAAATATGGTGGGAGGGAGCTCCTGTATGTAATATCTTTCCCTCTTTCTCTCTCTCTATCTCCTCGCCCCCGGCATTTGGGGGATATGTACAAGGTGCTCAGTGTCAAATGTGCTTTAACCAGCGCTATTTTACACTTACATTGAACATCTGTATGTATTTTAGTAGATAATGTAGAGAAAATAACTTTTTTCTATGATATCTGTAAACATCTAATGATTTCACTGTCACCATATTATTGTATGGCGAGGAAATCATGCAGATGTTGGTAGAAAACAATAAGTGCACTTTTGTGGCTTATTGTTTTTCATATACAGTATCAGCAGGCTTACCTCCTGGCATATACTGTATACTGTGCAGTGGCAGTGTCTGTGCCGGTACATCTGCGTAATGTTGGCGAGATCTCACATATGGGCATTGGTGCTAGCCAGGAGGCACGATACAGTGCATCAGCCTAATACTGATGTGCTACGGGACTTGCAGGGATTGCCAGAGGAAGGAGTTTTTCTCTCCCCTACTCTGGCAGCCGAGTTGTTAATACATCTCGGAGATATTGCTTCCTGCTTCGCCTCGATAATAGGCAAATCAGAAAGAGCAATAGCGAACGATAAGTGCTGCAATAACACATCTCCCCACTGAGCTTACCTACATTTTATCCGGCACACTGCTAGCTAAAGGTCACCTACCTCTGTACCAAAATCTGTAATATACTAACATAGAGCCTAATTCAGAGAACTAAGCAATGCCGATGTTCCACGGAACTGAGCAATTATCGTCAGGCTGCTCATGTGCTGCATTCGCATTGCGCATGCCTCAAGGTGCTGCTGTGAATACACATGCAGTGAGGATTCCTTTACAAAGTGATTGACAGTAAGTGACCGTTTGGGGGTGTTAACATGTTGTTAAAGGGGAGTGGTTGTAAAAATGCAGGCCTCTAATGGTCGTTCTCAGGACGTGTATCTGATTTCAGCTGCGAGCCCTAATGTACAAAAACATGGCACTGCATGACTACTGAAGGGTCTGTGTAGACATAAGTATGCCCTTCAGCTTGATATTCCTTGTTCTTGTGTATAGGCTACGTATGTGTACGCAATTGCGAATGAGTTGTGGTAGCTCCGGTGGGTGTCTCTTCATTTGTGGGTGGCAGCTTGACTTGCTGATATCTGCAGTTGTGTTGCATAGAAAATCGCAAGTGCAGCTGCATTAGCATACTGCTCTGAACCAGGCCCATTGTGCTGTTAATGAATTGCTGCCTATATATAGTAATTCAACAATACATGCACGTGATTTCCTGTTTTGCTGATAAGATTATTTACATCTAAGGCCCTCATTCAGAGCCACTCGCAAACAGCAGTACGCTCGTTGCGTTCCGATGTTGAATAACCGCGCATGCGTCGGTGTAACACTGCGCATGTGCGTACGGCAGATTGCGAGTTTTTTTGGTCTCGTTCGTCAAATAGCGTACAGGAAGTGACATGTCAAATGTGATTGACAGAACAGGGCGTTTTTGGGTGTTGACGGGGGTGGAGATGGAAAAACGCAGGCGTGGCGAGGCGTTTTTGGGGCGTACATACATTAGCAAATGCGAGCGGAAAATGTGTTCGGACCGACTCATACGTCACTGGATGATCCTCTTTCCCTTCAAAATGCTCGCACAGCTTAGGGTCTGGATTACTCGACCACATTGGCGATGGCCTTCTCCTCCGTCCCGGGACTCCACGATGTTGTTGCGATTAATCGCGGGAGGGCTGAAAAGCAATTAGTGTTGGATTGAAAACCGGCTTGGTATGTGTTTTGAAATCAGTTTTTTGGGATAGAACAAAACTGTACGCAGGTGGAACTCAGAGCTGCTAATGTCAGGATGACACAATCAATTTGCGTACATTTGTGGGGGTTTATTTTACCCTCAATTTGGTGGTTAGGGCCTATTGTAACAATAATGTCATCATGTTTTAATTTTCGCACCATTTTATTTTTGCCTCTTGAATTTGCCTCGTTATATGATTTTTTAAACGTTCCTTAAAGAGCCCATTTCTTTTTTTTTTCTTTTTCTTGTTTTTTGCCAGTTTTTGCCTTTTGGTCCAGGATTAAATGTAACCCATTTGTACAATAATTTCACAATCCAATGTCAGATTTTTTGTTTCAATTTATTGCTCAAACAAAAAAATAAAAAATTTAAATATTGGGGACATCTTTTTTTGCCAAAGATATGTCCCAAAATCAAACAAATTGGCCCAACATAACTGTTGACATAAACATACATCCAAAATTTAAAAACATTTCAGGAGAGGGAAGTTTTGACCAGAAAGGAATATGAGCCAAGCACAGAAGGATTGTGGGAAAAGTCACCATTGCTGTCACCGTTTTTTCACCCGTTTGGATGGGGGAGGGAGGGCGCCAGACCGGGTCCGGGATGTCATCGGGCTGGCCTGTCCAGAGGCAGATGTTGTGGCCTCTGGACTAGGCACAGGGCTAGGCACATTTGGAGGATTGGCTGATGTTGTGCCAGAGGTGGAGGATCCTGATGTTCCGGCAGGAAGGGAGGTCGGCTCCACCATGTGCTGGCGAACGAGCTGCTCCAGGGCATTGGCGATGCGGATGTTGGCCCTGGTATTTTCCGCCAGGGCCTGACCAATGGTCACGTTGGCTGCAGCATTTTGCTCCAGGGCCTCAGCCACCCGTACCAGACTGGCGTCCATCCTCTGCAGAATCTCTGTATGGAAATCCGATTTGAAATTGAGTTCTGTGAGGAGGGACACTGCCTGCGAGGGGGATTGCCCTGGACTGGCTTCTGCAGGGTCCTCAGCCGGATGTACTGGTTCCTCCCCTGCCGAGCCAGCAGAAATTCGGCGGCCAAGGCTCCCCTCTGGAGCAGACTCATCCGCCTGTGTCTCTGTTAGGAAAAAAGAGAAAAGCCTCACATTAGAATCTACATATTGGCACAATAACATTTCAGAGTTGATGACATCAAAAGATTTACCTGGGACAACATGAGGAGCCGCAAAGTCTGGCATGTCCGTATCCATGTTGGACACGCCAAACACCTCCACAGGCTGCACACACCCCTGTGCCAGCTCTTCTAAATCCGTCAACTCCAATGACACAGGGGTGGGACCCCCACCTGTCCCCCTTGCATGCCTAGCCCTGTCCGCGAGTTTTTGCTTTAGGCGATATTTGAAGTCGCCCCATCTGTGGGAAAAAATGTAAGCCATTATCCTTTTGTTTAAAATGGTGTTTGTTTTTAGGGGGGGCAAGTGTTTACTTACCGCCGTTTGACATCCCGGGCTAGACGGACATAATCACCCACCCTATTGACAGCAACGGCTACCTCTTCCCACATTCTCCCCTTCTGGCTTAGACTCATATTCCTGTCTGCCTGTGGCAGTATGTCCACACACTTCTGTATCAAAACCTCCATCTCCTTTCTTGTGAAATGTGGCTGCCTTTTTTTTTTGGCAGCTTTGGCCGGAATACTGGGCCCAGCAGCCTCTTCCATGTCATCCTCCTCACCTATTTGTGTAAATATTCAGATTTCACAAAATCACAACTTGCCCAATCTTATGTTTCAAATTAATCATTGATACAAAATGCATGAAAGACTTACCGCCTGACTCTTGGGCATTGTTTCCCTGGTCTGTCGCCATGTCTGAGGTCCAAACAAGAAATACACCAGAATTTTAATGTGTTTTCGTGACGTATTTATACATGCGTCCTTATTTTGCGGCCGCATCATTGATTGTGCGTTCCTATGATCCCTCCTTAATTTGTGCGGGAAATGAAACACTATTTATGGCTTGGTGTGTCTCGAGTCGAGGTGGCGTTTTTGGATTGTTGGAGGTTACCTTAGCTGGAGTGTATTGTTTGCGTATAAAAGAGTTGGCGGTTGGAGATTATTTTGTTTGGTAGATTTGCGTTTTTATTTTCCGTTCTCTTTTTTGCTTTTTATTTTTTTGACCTCGTTTCTTGATTTGGTAAGTTTTGTGAAGTCTAACTTTTGATCAATTGTTGTTTCATTGTGTTTCTTCTTTTTTTAAAATTTTGGATCCCTAATTTCATCTATTTTAGCTTTTGATTAATTTCGGACCCAAAGACCTTTTGATTTGGACTCTTATATATTTGCTCTTGGTAAGTCCATTTTTTATCTTGTATTTGTGAACTAATTAGCGCATTTTTACTACTTACTATTGTAACTTGTATTTGCGAACTAATTAGCGCATTTTTACTACTTACTATTGTGACTTGTATTTGCGAACTAATTAGCGCATTTTTACTACTTACTATTGTGACTTGTATTTGCGAACTAATTAGCGCATTTTTATTCCTTACTATTGTGACTTGTATTTGCGAACTAATTAGCGCATTTTTACTACTTACTATTGTGACTTGTATTTGTGAACTAATTAGCGCATTTTTACTACTTACTATTGTGACTTGTATTTGCGAACTAATTTGCGCTTTGTAAAATGCTTATTAATCATTTTAATATTTTTGATGTTGCCCTTTCGCTTTTTGTGCAAACATTTCAACCCATTTTGATGTACTGTGTGCAATGTCGTTTTGCACTTTTGCCAAATGTGTGTTTCGCATATTTTAAGTTTGGTCTAGCACAAAATTTAGAAACAAAAATGCACAGAGTGAAATTTCTCAAATAATTTTTGTGATTAATTTCAGTTTGGACGTATCATGACAATACCCCGGCATGTAAGCAGCAATGGATGGTATCATCAAGCTAAGTTGTTTTGAATTTTCTTTTGGGGTGGGTCCAAAGCCTTACATTCCAATCTTGCCATTTCAGGTTGATCTAGGGCGGATTGTTCTGGCCATGTTCCCGGAAGCCGACCAACCTCAATCTCGTCCCAGGCGTAGGCATCGTAGGCGTGCAAGACCCCAGATATTTCGAACACGTGTCACCCTTTTTGGAATGCCCGATGATGAGGTTTTAAGACGCTACCGTCTTCCTCCCAAAATCATCATAGACACTCTCTCATTAATAGAGAGTGATCTTGAGCGGCAAATTGACAGTCCTACAGCAATACCACCACTTACGCAATTTATGGCGGTGTTACATTTCTGTGCCTCAGGATCGTTTCAAACAACGGTGGGAATAGTGGCGGGCATCTCACAATCCTCCTTTTCCCGGATTCTGAGGGCAGTGATGGAGGCACTTTTCAAGCACCTCCATCATTTTATTCAAATGCCTTTGGATATGGGTACCCTTAGTGTGGCCAAGGCCAATTTTTACCAAATAGCTGGCTTCCCACACATCATAGGGGTTGTGGATGGTACTCACATACCACTTCAGCCTCCAGCATGGCTGGAGGCCATATTTCGAAACAGGAAACACTATCACTCCCTGAATGTAATGGTGGTATGTGATGCCTCCCTCCAGATCCTGTCCCTGAATGCAAAATTACCAGGAAGTGCACATGACTCCTTCGTCATCCGGCAATCAGGGATATGGCACAAATTAAACAACCTACAAGCTGGTGATGCGTGGCTTCTGGGTAAGTGGAGACCTTTAGTACATAACAATGTTAAGCTTGATACACAGTGATCCTGATGTTGTCTATTCTTTTTCACAGGAGACAGTGGATACCCTTGCATGCCCTGGCTGCTCACTCCTTACTTGGCTCCCACACCAGGTCCACAAAGTGAGTTTAATACCGCACTTACAGCCACCAGGCAAGTGGTGGAGCGCTGTATCGGCCTTTTAAAAGGCCGATTCAGATGCCTCCACCGCTCTGGTGGCGAGCTCATGTATTTGCCGGATATGGTTTCGAAAATTGTGGTCCTGTGTGGGATATTTCACAACATCGCCATAAGGAGTGGTGTTCCAATGCAGCCAGAAGATGCCTTACCTGAGAATGGCCCCCCCGAGGTTGGTCAGAGGTCAGTATGTGGGGGGGCCATACGCGATGATGTGGTGGCCCGATATTTTAGGTAATTATTGATCAAACAACAGTGTGTATACCCAATGTGTTCCGTTTTTTTAACGTTCATCTTTTTTTATATTAATTCTTGCACCATCTTCTGTTTGTTTGCATAATCTTTGGCACTCCCACGATGACTACTTCCTGCTACCCTTCCAAAACCTTTCTGTGGAAACTTCGGGAATATATTCTGACACCAATATTGCAACGCCATATTTTTGAAATCATGTGGGCATGGACCTTCGTCAACCAGTTCTTGATTTGTTGTGTGTTTGTTTAGTTTTTTTGGTATGTGGAGTTTTTCTGATTATCACTGTGTGTTTTGTTTGTGAGTGACCACTTTGGATTTTGATTTCTGTTGTGAATAAATATTTGGAGAGTGTAATTTGTTTCCTTTTTGGGCACGTTAGAAGCAAGTGTAAACAAACTCCCAAACGTTAATTTTACCTAAGGGGTAACCCAGTAATGAAGCAAGTGGAGCTAAAATGTAATATGTTTTCGGGGTACTAACCAACACAACAAGGAATCGTGTACAATCAGTTGCCTTCGTAAGATTGTCCTGAGCAGTTTGGCCACCAAATAGGAACCTGAAAAATGGTGTAAACTATCATGTTGACCACCACAAAAAAGGAAAATGACATTGGTACTGGGAGGTGTTTCTTGTGCCTGTTTGCATTCAAAATACAACACACAATCTGTAGTCAGTTTCTGGGGCAAACCTTGCTTGAAGAGTCTACTTATGTCAGTGTAAAGAATCTTGGATTTACTCCAAACGCATGAGACAGAGCTTGATTTTAAACAGATTTATTAAGAAACAATTTGTAAAAAAAAAACTAATTCCTAAGGAGGCCCAACAGATGCTCAAGGCCCTGCATTAGCCCGGTGACCTGCTCCCGCATACGGCCCACACAATTCAGAATCTCTTCCCGACGCCTCTGTTCCTCTGTGGGTGACAAAAGTTTTGGGATTAATAAATCGATAATGAAGCAACATTGTAAAAAAACAAAAAACAAGCAAACACAAACTTACAAGCTTGTGGGCCAAAAAAAAATTACACGGATAAAACCCAGAACCCCAAAATGTCGTATGCCAAAAATACAAGGGCCCTAAAAAAAGGCACACAGGTGTGATATCTGTATGGTGACATCAGCAGGAACAGGGAAAGACAACCCCCAAAAATACCCTAAGGCGAAAAAAAGTTAAAAAAAATGGGGACGACACATGATTACATACAAACAGTTTGTGGTGTCCAAAATAAACTTTAAAAACATACCGTTCTCCAAAACGAGAGAGCCAGAAGCCACTCCCTGGACCACCTCGGAGGTGGCTACATTCCCCAACCCGAGGGGCAAGGTGTTGGGAGGGGGTATTTGGAGGAGGGACGGATGGAGGAGAGGGGGAATTGGGCTGGAGGGGAAGTAGGCCAGAAATATCGCCCACAGGGTCTGGGGAGGAGGGGGGAATAGAGGAATTGGGGGTAGGAGAGAGGGTCCGGGACCGGCGTCTTGTGTGGCGATGCCGCCGTAGTGTTTGCTGTGCCCCTAAAAAATGACCGAAAAATTGTTGTTAGTTTCAACAGGAAACCAAAAAAACAAAAAAAAACAAAAAAAAAACAAACAATAGGACAGACATGAAAACATGCGCATGCAGATATGACTACAATGACTCAACAGGACAGACATGAAAACATGCACATGCAGATATAACTACAATGACTCAATAGGACAGACATGAAAACATGCACATGCAGATATGACTACAATGACTCAATAGGACAGACATGAAAACATGCACATGCAGATATGACTACAATGACTCAATAGGACAGACATGAAAACATGCACATGCAGATATGACTACAATGACTCAATAGGACAGACATGAAAACATGCACATGCAGATATAACTACAATGACTCAATAGGACAGACATGAAAACATGCACATGCAGATATGACTACAATGACTCAATAGGACAGACATGAAAACATGGACACGCAGTTAGGGCCCACAAGAAAAACTTGAAAACCACAGTCCAGAACACTTACTTTCCGCAATCTGCATGCGAAAGCATGCCAGCAAGCGGGGCGTCCGCCGGTGCAGGTCCGACCACCTGCGCTCCAGCTGGCCAATATGTCGGCGTGAGCCGAGGGAGCGCAGGCGTCGACGTACCTCCGCATATGCGGAACGCTTGCGCCTATTGGAGATGGGTGGAGGCTGACTGGTGATCCTCCTGTCCATCACCTCCGTCAGCACCAGCAGTTCGCGCCTGGTGAATGCGGCGGATCTCATGATGGCAATGGTGTTTTTTTGACAAAATATTTTTAATAAAGCACCCAAAAAAAATTTGATTGGCTAATGTATTTGGGAAATTAACAGGACCAATTCTATTGGTTAGTGTACGAGTCATGTGTTCGACAGGGCCAGAAATCTCTTGAGAGTTATGATAGGCTTGATGCAGTGACATGCGTAAGCTAATTTAAATAAAGAAATGAACCACAGAAAAATTGTGGGGAGACAAACAAATAGAACAATTGTTTAATTGGGGCTAACATGTCTTTGGAACAATAAAAGCGAAGGTTTCAGCCGGACCTATTCTGCGAGCAAATACAAACACGGACAAGATTAAAGTTTATTGCATTGTGTTGAAAAAAAATAAATTAAGCTAATTGATATATTGATTGGCATGATACGATTGAGGGAGGTAGGCCGAAAAAACGAGCAGGTAATCGGAATCTGACAGTCCCACTTCCGGTTTGTACTTGTGCGTGCGTTCCCTTCAAGCCATTTCGGGGATGTACGTTCGCTATTTGGCACGCTCGTTAGTCAGAGGAGGGGTCGCCTGAGTTTGGGGCGGATTTTTAGCTGCGTATGAAAAAACGAGCGAGTGCTTGAATTTAAATATTTTTTTACGTACGGCTAACGTGCGTACGCCCACTTGCGAGTGGGTCTGAATCAGAGCCTAAATTTCTTATGGTAGATGTTTACACCATTGTGATATATTTTACAAAAAATGTTGAATAGTTTGTACCTGTACATAATCTTTAGCATTATGTGAATTTTCGTAAAAAAAAAAATCTTTAGACATATTATTTTTTGCATTATTTATTTTTATTATTTGAAATGTAAAATTTATAATAATAAAGTATCTTTGGGATAATTAGCACCAGGCCTATTTTTTATGGGCCAGTGCTCTGGACTTGGCCCCCCAGGCCAGCCCCTGCTTTGGCTGCATGCCCATGACGCACCCCGACACACACACAAAATGGTTCTCTGTGTGTTTGCATTGTTGCCATCCAGTTGCCACTCAGAAATGTAGTGACTGAAAAGCATGCGTCCAATGGTTGTTGGACGCTACGTAAAGATTGCCACTCAGAATCAGGCCCTAATTGTTTGAACTAATGAATGAAGTTGCAACTCACTGCACTTATGATCCCGAAGTTGCATTCATACTAGGGATTTGCAGACTCGGATTAGTTCGAATTTTCCCACCAAGTTCTGATTTTTCCCGCCAAAAATCGGGTCTCAGAAAGAGGCAAAACGTCATCTTTCATGGACAAATATCATCATTCCTGGACAAAAGTCCATGAAAGATGATGTTTGTCCATGAAAGATGAAGTTTTGCCTCTTTCTGAGACCCGATTTTTGGCGGGAAAAATCCGAGGTTAGAGCGCCCTCCCTCCCCAGCGCGCAGCGCTGCAAAACTTTTTGTTACCCGGGCCCACCGTGGCTCTTGGCTGGCCTGCTGACCACTACTGCTATCTCACATCCGTAATACCTTGCAGTCATGCGTATACATTTGTAACATCGAGTACCATCGGCCCCTCACGCAAAATTACACCAGGTCTGACCTTACTCACAAATTGCTAATCTCGTTGTACGTAGTGAGTACACAAGCTGCGTATGCCGTCGCAATGAATAATTTATGCACACCCATGCGATCAAACGGACAGGCACGGCTATGTTTCGCTGACCACCCCCTTCGTCACCACCCCTAAACGCTCACTGCCTGTCAATCACTCTGCGTTGGCTCTCCGTGGTCTACATGATCGTTGTGCAATCGCAGTGATACCTTCACGCACTACTATGCATCCGCAGTATGCAACAATCGCCCTTCTCCAGTCGCTTTAGCAGTTGCGATCCATGCTGAATCAGGCCCTGAGATTTAATAATATTGGACAATCAATTAAAAAAAACATACAATTAAAGCTATATGTAGGGTTTTCTATTAGGAAAATCAGTACTAGAAACCAGAAGAACAATATTTGTATCCACGAGGAACAGTTTGATAATATATAGTAAATGAATTACAATTCTAAAAAAGATTAGCTTTTTTATTGTTTTCCACTATAGTTTCTGTATTTCCTAACTATACAATACATTTTTTCAGTAGTTTATAGACACAGAGAATCCTGGTATAGTTGACTCGGGTACAATGTATATTTGCCATGTATAATTTTGTCATATAAAAATCACATTCGCTTTGCAAACTGTCAAGATAAAGTGTCTGTGTCTCAGTCATTCAGTTCTGACCTCCAGTGCCAGAGGTGATAGTCGAGATGTGTAGAAACAATATTCACCCTTTAACAGTCTGATTGAGCGAAACCAAAGGAGATTTACAATGATTTCTTTAATTCATCCGTGAAGTGAAAAATGCCTTTACAAATATACAAAGACATCCCTGTCACCCTTAAATATAGCTGCCCAACCGTACCAAATATTGCTACTAACGAGAGCTGACCAGCAAGTATCTATAAAATGGCTATTTAAGCACTACAGTCATTATTAAATAGGCCCTTTATCATCTATTATAATAGAAAAAAAAAGAGTTTGATTCTATTAACATCGCAACCAATGAAAACATTAATTAACCTCAATTTGTACAAAAGGAAAATGGTTAATTTGATTTGAATAGAATTGTAAAGACCTTTGTTGTAGAATAGCACAGAAGATGTTAAAAGAATATTAAATGTGAATTCTTTCCTATTTCCAAGACTTTAACTGCTTTGCATATTTAAATTAAGACTAACATGCAAATCTGTATACATAACATAGTATGTTTCATTTTATTTTATTACAAAACCAGTACTAAATGAAAATAAACACTCTGTGACTTCTCTAAAAAGATAGATTAACATGAGTTAAACAAATATCACATAAGTGGTGTAAGCCACAGCCAGCTACAGTATATTGATCTCTGATTTCATCCATAGGTACAAATGAAGAATACTGACTTGCATCCAAGATGCAAAAAAAAAAAGAAAAAGTTTAATTATTCACTACATCGGTGCTTTTGTTTCTGGCGGTACTCAATGGTTCCCAGTACCAACACTTTTTTTTAGGTATAATTATACATTTTTATAACTAGTTCCAGAAGAGGAATAAAAAAAAATCAGTGAAAATTATTTCAGAAATGAATAAAAAAAAACATCTGATGATTTGTCCAGTGTGGAAGATACCTACTATAAATCTTCTGCCAACTTGTAACTTTAGGTGAGTACTTGTATCAATTTTTTTCATAGAAACAAAAGTACTGCTCTACACTATATATAATATGATCAAATAAAAAAAGCCATATTTATCGCTCACAAACACAACTTTAGAAGTCTCCATTTATTTGTTTTTGACATAAGGACCTAATTCTTTAAAATGTAAGCTCTCACGAGCAGGGCCCTCTTCTCTCATGTAATTCTCCTTCCCTTACTCATACTATCATGTAACTCCCCGCAAGGGCACCCAGCTTAGTTGCTTATGCCCTGATGCTTGTTGAGTGTTATAATCACTAATGCAGCAATGTTTATAACCCATGTCCTTGTCCTGCATTGTTTAGTACTGTTAATATACATTTCCTTGTGTGCTCATTTCTACATGCATTTTGGAAGGCGCTGCGGAACCCTTGTGGCGCCATATAAATAAAGGATAATAATAATTCTTAGTTGGGAGTATAGCAAAAATAGAGCAAGTAACTGTGCACCTGGACAAACCATGTTGCAATGCAAGGGGTGCATATACATGTATTTATTATGCATGCAGGCTAAATACTGGCTGATTTTGCATGTAGCCCACATATGCTGGAAAGATTTATTTTTACACCGCAATTTAGATTTGAGCTAGGACACGCCCCTCCCAAAGCTAAATCACTGCAACAGTAGGGATAGACATTGGAAGCCCAGCACTGAATAGTTGCCAGGCTACCGACATCAAATCCAGTGATGCGATGGCATCTAGCCATCGCATTGCAACTATTCGATAGTATAACCATCACAATGGTTATGCTGTGCACATGCCCAGAAGCTGTCATAGCTTCGCGCATGTGCACTTAAGGCTAAAAGGGGGCAGAACCTTTGGTAACGGGGGCAGAGCCACACAGGCCACCCCTATTCACGTCAATGTGGGGGCATGCCCAGCACTCACCAAGAGGCTGGGCTTCTCCCAGGCTTCCCCTAACACTGTGAATAGATGCTATGCACACGACATCTATTCTCCTACTGCTTACCCATTGTTCTGCTATGCAGAGCAGCGGTGTGTGCCCCCCCACAGCCAGCCATCGGATGGGCATTGGAAAGCTGCATCTGATGACTGGCAACCATCGAATTCCCACTATTTGATGGAAAAAGTACTTCCATCGAATCGGAAATATAGATGGTTGCTAACCTTCGGCTTCCGATGTCCATCTTTAGTGCACAGTTTACTCCCACATCAGAATCAGGCCAATATGTAAGAGGCGTACAAGCACATGCCTTTTATTGCCAGTTGTTTCATGCTTACAAATGCTTCAGCAGTGTATTCCAATAGAGTTCTAGAGACTTTTTTCTTGGTGGGAAAAATTGATCCATTGATCTATATGCCATGTTATTCATGTTGTCCTCAGGCAAATCCTGTCTGCATGATTTATTTCTTTATTTTAAGCAGAAATACTGGTGGCTATGGTACTTTTCTACAGATTCACAATTTCAAAATGTACATATCTCTAACCAATGCACCATAACATGAGGACAAATTACAAAGAGGCTGATATACTGTAGAGTTGAAAGTAAATCTTTTTTTCTTTTTTACAGGTAGGATAATATCATATGATAAACCTTGATAGAAAGATTTGATAGCAAAGAACAGAGGGTCTCATTCAGACCTGCTCGCGAGCGCAGGAAGCTCGCAACCGGGTCGATGGTACCCAAATGCGCATGCGCACGTCGGAGGCTGCTCGGGGTCTCGCACCAAAGGGGGCGTGCTGTCGATGGTGAGTGACAGCACGCCCCCTTTGTTGGGCGTGCCGGGGCGTGGCTGCCCAGACAGAGGCATTCCAATGGGAACGCCTACCGTCTGGGTCCGGCCCCACTGACATCACTAGTGATGTCAGTGGGAGTGATTTTGGCTCTGATAGAGCCAAAATCACTCCAGGGCTTGCGGCAGCGAGACCCTACCGCAGGGTCTCGTCGCAAGCCCGATGGTTGCGATGGTCTTGACCATCGCGACCATCATCATAGACGCTCGCATAAGCTGTGCGAGCGTCCAAGAGGACGCACCAAAAAAAAACAAAAAACGCCCTGATTCAGAGCGGGCGCTCGTTCAGAGCGTCCGGCTCTGAATCAGGCCCAGAGGCCCTGATTCAGAGCCGGACGCTCTGACAGAGCGCTCGCTCTGAT
Organism: Taudactylus pleione; assembly: GCA_031769625.1. Classification (NCBI taxonomy): domain Eukaryota; kingdom Metazoa; phylum Chordata; class Amphibia; order Anura; family Myobatrachidae; genus Taudactylus; species Taudactylus pleione. Next base: position 4,717,884 of record JAUIMM010000189.1, on the reverse strand, counting down.
TCAGGGCAGCCACCCCCCGGCCCGCCCACCAAAGGGGGCGTGCTGTCACTCAACATTGACAGCCCCCTTTGGTACGAGACCCGGAGCGACGGCTTGCCCGTCGCTACCCGGGTGTCGCGCATGCACATGACGGAGCCGGCTCCATCGTGCACATGCGCTCTGGGCCACCATCGACCCAGTTGCGAGCGCTCAGCGCTTGCGACCGGGTCTGAATCAGGCCCCGAGTAGAAATACACTGAAATGCCAAAAGTCATTGAATAGCAGTATGTAAAGGTAATTGTAAGTGGTGTCACCGTGCTCTGATGTCTTGGAAATGCCCAGACCTGCATCAGTTGTAATCTGGCATCTTGTGATTCAGTTTGAATACCGGCTAGGCTGCTCAAGGCAAGGCGACTTGAATTATTGGAGTTTGAATGGAGTATGATAGTGGTTGCCTGACAGATCGGACATTCCATTTCCGAAGTTGTGTGGACATTCAATATAAATCGATCTATGGCGTCATATGGGAATACCTCATGGAAGGCACCCACCGTGAACAGCGCAGTGGCCGATCATGCTTAATGATCGTTACCAGCGGCGTCTGGCCCGAATTGTTGTTGGTAAGTGATACTGACACAAATCAGATCCACATTCAATGCAGGGGGTACCAGATATATATCCTGCAGGTCAGTGCAGCATTCTTTAGCTTCCATGGGATATGGGAGCAGAAGACACACCAGAGTGCCCCTGTGAACACTACTACAAAGGACACAGCACCTCACCTGGGCTTGTGGCATTGCTAATTGAACCCTGGAGGACTGGCAACATGTGGCATGGTCCAATGAATCATGGTTCCATTTGTTTTGGGCTGATGGTAGGGTTCGAGTGTGGCACAGACCCATGAGACCATGGACCTCAGTTGTCAATTAGGCTCCATGCAGACTGGTGGTGGTTCCTTGATGGTGTTGGGTGTGTTCACATGGCATGGGTTGGGTCAACTGGTCTGACTGAACACATAATTGACCGGTAACCATTATGTTGCATTGCTTGATGACAATTTGCAGCCCTTCATGGACTTGATCTACCCCCACAATAAAGGAATATTCCAGCAGGATAATGCACTGTGTAATTGGTCCCAAATTGTCCAGAATTGGTTTGAGGAGCATTCTGGAGAGTTTTGACAAATAGTGTGGGCACCACATTCACCCGACATTAACCCAATCGAGCATTTATGGGACGTGGTGGAGGAGGTCCATTCGCACCCAAGATTCTGCACCTACAAATATCAGGGAGCTGTGAGAAACTATGCAGACTGCATAAGTCAACATCTCTCCATAGGTCTTACATCCACTTGTGGAATCGATGCCACTTTGAGTTGCTGTACTTTGCCAGACCAGAGAGGGTCCTACACAATACTAGGCATCTATCCACAGCTGGATTAAGGCTTTGGGGGCCCGGAGCACTTGAGACTGTGGGGGCCCTAAAGGCCAAAATTTGTGACGCAGGAATCGGGTTTACGTGCGCAAGCCTTCGGCGCATACATGAAACGGGAGTGTGATCACACATTATGCCCCCAATTCATGTCACGCAGGGTGCGTGAATATCGCTTCCTCCTTAAAGGAGAAAGCACTTGACAAATAATAAAAGAAAAAAACTGATTAAAAAAAACCCACAGCTGTTTCTTGTCAGTGGATATACTAGTAGCTGACAGAAAAATATAATATTAAAATCATAGTTGTGATAATATGCAGACCATTAGACCATGTTAATATGCACCATGCATTTATTATTTTAATATCTCCTCAATAAAAATAATATATGCACAACCTCTATTATCTAGTATAGACAATGAAAATACAAATGTTCATAGCATATAAATAAACAATTATCCTAAAAATAAACAATCTAACAATCCACATTAGATTGCTGAAGCTAGGTTAGCAGGCCCTACATGCAGTTTAACATTCCTATTTCTATGAAAAAAGGTACAGGTGATACACAATTTATAGTCTGTTTCATCTATGTAGAGAATGTGTATGGAACAGCGCCTAACCAATATATACCCCAAATGTAAAAACAAAAAGTTACATGAACATAGTTATGTTTCCAACCGCACACTTCCCTGAATTTATGTGCGTCAACTAAATCAATGATAATATAGCATTTGGTTATATGCTGGGAATAAATATAGTCAATGATATTGGTTTGCAGCGACTGGCGTGTTTGAACATATGTAAAACCATAATCAACCACAATAATTTAAGATAAAAATATATATAAGTAATTTATTTGTACATAAAATAAAAACACGATATTCCTGGGTTAACCCATTCTAGGTGTCCACCAGACATCTAAATAATGTGAAAAAAATGCAATGTGGCAAAGTCAGATGAGATAAAACTCTATAACAACAAAACAGCTCATATACTTTCTATATGCCTATATATAGCAGCACCAACATGCAATAAATAGGATAAATAGTAAAATTAGTCTCTGATAATCAGTACACTTTCTATACAAATCTATATTAAAGGTTCAATACATAGCAGCATCAGCATACAATAAATAAAAAAAAAGTCCAATGCTTATCTGAGTAAAGTGCAAAAATTGTTAATGAGACAATAAAAACAGCCTCAACGCATTTCAACCATCTAGGGGATGCTGTTGCTGTGGGGTATCTCCATATTTATACCCCAGTTTTGTATGGAAAGTGTATTGCTTATCAGAGAATAATTTGACTTTTTATCCTATCTATTGTATGCTGGTGCTACTATATATAGGCATATACGGTGAAAGTATATGAGCTACTTTGTTGTTATAGAGTTTTATCTCATCTGAGCTTGCACACTGCACTTTTTTTGGACACCCATCAGGGATTAACCCAGGAATATTGTGGTTTTATTTTATGTAGAAATAAATTACTTGTATATTTTTATCTTAAACTATCCTGATTGATATTGTATTTATTTATTTATACCAGATAAAGCACTTTGTTACACATTGCACTTGGTTTTACATATGTCTATATGTCTGTGTACTGTATATACCATCCAGACTACTGCGTCATAGAAGGATCATGCTTTATAAAATTTTGTTATGTAAGAGATCTATTCTTGAGCATCGTGGTCTTTTCCATTTTCTCTTATTTTTTCTGGCTGCTGTGAATATGGTTTATTACTGGTTTCATTGACCTCTACAGGAAGTTGTAAAATAACCTATAGCTGATAAAATGATCCTTCTCCCCTTAACGATGCTTTGGTCATAAAAAGTATTGAATTATATATTATGGTTGAGAGATGGCAGATCCATCCGTGTGAAATGCTGCACAGACGGTATAATGGTTAGCGTTACTGCCTCACAGCACTGAGGTCATGGGTTCGATTCCCACCACGGCCCTGCCTGTGTGGAGTTTGTATATTCTCCCTGTGCCTGCGTGGGTTTCCTCCGGGTACTCCGGTTTCCTCCCACACTCCAAAAATATACTGCTAGGTTAATTGGCTCGCAGCACAAATTAACCTGTGTGTGTATGTGTGTGTATGTGATAGGGAATGTAGATTGTAAGCTCCACTGGGGCAGGGACTGATGTGAATGGCCAAATATTCTCTGTAAAGCGCTGCGGAATATGTGTGCGCTATATAAATAACTGGTAATAATAATAATAATAATAATAATAATAATAATAATAATATACTGTGTAATATACGTATGGATGAAGTATAAATAAAATTATTTAATAACAGTGGCTTCCATTATACAATAAATAACAGGGCATAACAAATAATATTAATGATAAAACCTTTTTTTATGCCTATGTGTTCTCTTAGTAAAATGGATACTTCATGCGCAGTGAAAATGTCTCAATAAAGCTGCCCGAAACAATGGATGAAAGTTAAGGGAACTTAAACATGGCCGCCGTTGCTTCGAATGACACAGTGAGCATGCGCAAAGCATGGACCACTTGAAGCGATGACCTGTTAACAACACTTGGTGAGGACGGGCAGAAGTGATGTACACCAGATAAGGAGTGGGGGAACCCAGACCTGGCAAAAACACGCAGGGCGTAAGCGACACTCGTGTTGTATGGTGAGGGCAGAAGTGACGGGCGGGAAAGCACGTCGGCGAAGGGCAGAAGTGACGCCCAAAAGAGAAAAGAAAGATGTGATTTTGTACTTTTCTGAACTAATAACATTAATAGCAATTCTACCCAAGGACATAAGCCCATAGTCAGGTTTTAAAGACCTTTTTTTTTTTGTGATGTCATAATGAGGGCTAATGAGCTCCAGTCTGTATCAATTAGCGGGGTTTATAAGCTGGAACACCACATCAGAGCCACACCCCTTTGATGAAGTCCTAAAACAGACTAAACATGTTGGGAGGCTCTATCCACTTACCTTCATGAACTTTTGAACATCCTTTTCAGATAAGCACTTTGATCCTCATCCTATGTCCCCAATTTTTTATCCATTTGCTTATATTTTTTTTTACTATATATTGTAGTTTTTTTTTTCTTATCAAATGAAATGTTCTTATGTATTGTCTTTTATCTAGTTAAATATAATTTTTTATTTGGATACACCTGTATATGTTATTCATTAATTGAATGATTTTCTAAATTTTATGTACAGTAGGTATTGCCACTTTTGTGTACTTTTTGCACTTTGTTGGAATTCTCTAATAAGCACAGGTAGCAATTTGGCTTCAATAGTTATCAAGTTTACATAGGCATTATGCACTTCTTTCCATTATACATATCTAATTTTTATTGAAAGTGTTGCACAAATTTGAAACAATTTTATATTTGACCACACATATGTATACTTTTTTATTTATTTATTTTACTTACAACTTATGGTGCATACACACGATCAGATTTTTCCTTCAGATATGAACGATAACGATTTAAAAATCGTTCAGTCGTTCATATCTGAAGGAAAATCGTTCATATCTGACATGCCTGAACGATGATCGATCAACGATGCGCGTTCCCGTTTGTCAGATAACGATATCTGACATCTGATGGGTTTGCAGTCAGACTTGGACGATTCCATTCATTTTAATGCAGTCAAAAATCGTTCAATCGTTCAAATCGTTCAAAACTTTGGAAAATCGTTCAAATCGTTTAATCGTTCATCTGACAAATCTGACAAGTCTGACAAATCTGACCGTGTGTACGCTCCATTAGATTATCTTTTAAGCACGGAAGGCACTCATTGTCAACCCTATATATTGTCTGAAATTTATTTGGTGGATTGCAGACCACCACAATCCTGCTGATAGAGCTGACACCCACAAAGTGCTGTGGGACTGTGAGCTCATTTGTCTGGGTGGAGTGGTGGTGTCAGAGGTGTGGCTGCAGCGCAGTCCAATATTCCAATAAGGGGAGCCACACCAACTGCCAGTGATGTTTGGCAGCAGTTGGGGTGACAGTTGGTGTGGCTCCCCTTATTGGAATATTGGACTGTGCTGCAGCCACACCTCTGGAGCCGCCACTGCTAAGGACTAAAAAAAAACCTAATTTACTTAATTTTGATATTAGCATGCTCATTTACATGAGAGGCATAAAATAAACTAAGCATATAAGTTAAAAGATGGTATGAAGAAAAGAAAATATCTAAGGTCTAACTTGGTGAAACTGGGTGCATCAGCTAGTACTGGATAAGTGTTTCCATGCTTTATTTTATTAATTTCTGTAACTATTTCACTTATTTCTTACTGTTTCTGGTACTAGTCATAAAAATTAAATAATGAAACAAAAAAAGGGTACTGCTAAGTACCACCAGAAAAATACACTTCCTACACCTAATAGCTGGTTTGAGTGGAGGAGGATATTGTATATCGTTCATTAAGCAGAATTAAGTTAGCTCAGTGGTTCCCCAACTCTTTCCTCAAAGCACTCTAATAGTCCAGGTTTTAAGGATATCCGTGCTTGGGCACAGGTGGCTTTATTAGTACCTCAGTCAATTTGATTTAATCATCTCTGTTTAAGCATGGATATCCTTAAAACCTGGACTGTTAGGATTCCCTGAGGACAAAGTTTGTGAACTACTGGGTTAGCTACCTGTTCTTCATTAAGTCCTGGAGTCCTGGTAAATACAGTTGCGTGAAGTGAGTCCGGTTTCCCAGACGTAGATTGGCTTGACAGTCGATTTGTTTCCAAAAATAGCTGGTTTGCATGCAGAAGCCATAATGGAAAGTGTTTTTCATACTGATTAAGTACATAAGCTGCTGGGTGATATAAAACCTGACGTGTGTCTCGCAACTTCAATATGCCATCCAGTAATGAACCTTGGCTACTCAGATTAAGGGCGGTATCCAATTAGTTTCGCACCCGCGGAGAAGTTTTGCATGCCAGACTTTTCGCCTACATCACGTATTTTGGCCGCGGAAACTTATCGTGCGCGTCCCCGCTATTTGCCCTAGTCAATTCTAAAAGACACGAAAATGACGACACGCAAAGTCAAAACAGGTGGAAAGTGGTGTCAGAATCGGGGAAATCAGCCTGAACCCCCTAAAAAGATGCAGAAACATTGGCGATCAATGTAGTAGTGCCCTAATACACCTGGTTGGGGTACTTAAGTTGGTACAATAGCCTCTAATTAGCATCTTTGCACAAGTGGTGAAGAATCACATTAAGCAGCATTTTTTGGTGAGAATAAGTATTCCTGACAAATTTGGGGGACCTGAAAATGGGTGCTAGCATCTTTTAATGTTTGTAAAGTGAAATTTTAATAAAAGTGAAATTCCATCCCCATAGAAGCACCTGCAACCCCAAAAACACTTGACCCCTTCTTAGAGCACCCGCAAAACCTTATTTTACTACCGTAGTTTTTAATCTATTCCCCCACTTTGTGCATTTTTGCCCCCAAATTCAAAGTATTTTTTTTGGGGTGTTAATTTTTTTTCAGAATTTTTTCGATGCAGTTGTCCTTTGGGGGCTGTCCCAATGGATCTGAGTGGTTTCCCCACCTTTGCACCCCAAAACAAAAATTTTGCACTTTTCTCCTGCTATTCGGAGGCAAATCTTTTTTGCCTGTTACATTGCATTGACTTTCCGCGTACGCGAAAAGTGGATGGAATTGAATACGGCGATAAGTTTACGACAGGCGAAAAAATGCAATCTGCGATACTTTTTTGCGGATCTCGGCTTTTCGCGTCTAATTGAATACAGCTCTAAGAGGAATAACGAGGATATGATGACAGGATTTCAAGTACCAAGGATGGGCTCATCTCCAAAACTTCCTGCTTCCCTAAATCTCGTTCAGTGGATATCTGGAAAATGTCATCCTTGTGGATTCTTTTCCACTAAAAGAAATTACATGATTGAAGATAAGTTATTTTCAGGCAAACTGGCTTTGCAGTAATGGCTGCATATTTTGAAGGGGGTAGTCCTTCCTGTTATCATCTACACTGACCATCAGTGCTAGATTAAACCCTGTGAAGGGACTAGGCAGTTGAAATGGGGCCCCCCTCGCAAATGATCTCCTAATACACTATGTAGCCAAAAATGTTTGGACACCGACAGCCAATAGATCAACGAGATTTTATTGATGTCAGTACTTTTTAGGTCCACCACAAGCAGTGATTACTGCAGACACCCTTTTTGTTAAACTGTCCACAAGTCCCTGGACAACAGCAGGCGGTATGTTTTGTCATTACGCCTTAAGTACAGTGACCAACTGTTACACCGAAGAAGGTCGAGTCGGCCTAGAACGCCCCCATCGCTCCAATTCTTCCCAGAGGTTCTCAATGGGGTTAAGATTTGGACTCTGAGCTGGCCAGTCCATCCAGGTTACCGAAATGGAGATGTTGCCCATAGCAACAAATCAGATTCTACTTAACATGTAGCTAGCACCTTCTAGAAGATAATAGCTAGACTCTGATTGGTTGCTATGGGCAACATCTCCAATTCTAAAAACTCTCACTTTAGTAAATATACCTCCATGTAATAACAAGTAAAGTTGTATTATGTACTCTATTATTAGCATTTACTAGTACCACTGTGAAGTCATATCTCTTGGCGTAACCTAGTGCATATACTCCTCTCACTCCAGGAGTAATGCTTCCCGTGCTGAGCTGGATGCATCATGTAATACTGCCAGCTCTGCAAGCTAAGTAAAATGTAGCCTTATCGGGGTGCATTTTGTGCTTCAGATTTATATGTGAATTCCATCTGACTCTGCATTAGCCCCAATGACAGTAGTGTGCTCTGCAATAGGAACTGTGCTTCCATCAGCTCTTTATATTACATATGACAAAGGCAAGGTGATGTCTGTAATGAGACAAACATAGGTGCAGCTATATCTAGAGAATAATAACAAGAAGGCAAATTTTCTGCACAATTCTAAATTAGTGCATTAAACGGTGTTGACAGATATAATACTGGTTTAAGTGTTTAATAATTTTACATTTGTAACATGATAATTTGTATAGGAAAATAAGAATACCTCTTGGCTGCTATGTCAGGCAATAGGGTGACTAATTTAATTTAATTGTGTATCTGTTTATAATGGTAATGCATTTGAAAATACAATGATACATCTTCCTATATCAAATAATAAAGTTAGAAATCATTTGATCTAGTGCATGAACTTTACAAACTTCATTTGATATCAGCTACCTCCAGAACTGCAATTATGTAAGATGACAGTGTGTGTTCTATATAGCCGTAGGCTGCAACTCTTTAATGTTCCGTGCTGAACTGACACTTTCAGCTATACAGTATTTGATCAAAGCCATCAACATTTAATAGAAAAGCATATGATTAGTAATACATAATGATGTGTACCCATACTAGGTAAAATATAGCACTAGAAACTCTCTATAGTTTAATTAAGCCGCATATGGTCTGATAAGCTCTGATTAGTTCTAACAAAACTAGTAACAATAATAAACAGACATCTCATTCTTACCTCCGCAAAAATAACAACACAACACAAGATTGGCAGGTAAAAGGCATTAATTTATTAAATGACAATTAAAAACTGAAGGGTGGCTAATAAAGCATTGATAACCAGCAGCACGACAGGAAAGTAAGATGTAATACATTGGCATACCTCGCCTCCCACACGGACTGCTTTGTGAGGAAAAGTAAACACCTCCTCTTACTGGGATAGATTGAAATGTTCTTCAAGGACAAGCTCCAGTCCCATCGAAAAGCAGAACCACAAACCTTATATCAGTTCTAAAAAATAAACCCCACACCCAAATAATGTGAAAAAGACCAATTACAAAAAAGGAAAACAAACTACCTAAAACAAAAACAAACCAGCTGTCATTCAAATGGTTTGTACAGATCAACATCAACAGAAGCCAAGAATAGATGATGAATAGCCACCCCAAACACAGCTGAACCACAAACTTAGCCACCACAGAACTTACCTGCCTCCAAGGCCTGTCAATGACAACAGGACCATGTGAACACCTCCATACCAGCATGGAGACAATGTCGGACCATGCAATGCATAACCTCATCCACTGACACTGTATTACAGACTGGTTGAACTTAATGCGAAAAATGTGTTCTATGCCTTTCATTTCCCCAAATTGTTTCCACCTATATGGACAACCAGCAATGCAGGCATCTTATGGGTAGCTACACAACGCAGGGAAAGGTAAAATGAAGCAAGTTGAAGGTAAAACCAAAAACACCCTCACAGTACCTACAGCCAATCTATCCCCTATGCATATTTTAGGAGGAAAATATCCTTTCAAGGCCCCACTAAAACAGTGTCAAGCAACTGATGTCCTGGGTTACCCCAACAGGAAGTGCACAACTAAGGCAGGGAGGTAGCAGGGTGCACAAAAGCTGAAGATTTACAATGGACTAATGCTTAAATAGATGAGACAGAGCATCCGCTTTGGCCACATAAGTGGCTGTCCTGGTACAGAAAGAGTGCATGACATAATCAGCAGCACTCAAACTACAGCAATGACCGTCGACAGCTGTTGGGTGCTGCTTTGCACAGCCCTTCAAGGCCAGTGATATTCATAAAAACTTAGTGGATCAATTGCTGTAGTCGGGCATCAGTTATTATCGCTATAATATATAGGAGACACAGTCCTAAATGTCATAAAAGTTGGGACAATTACTGTACGCTTAACAATTAAAGGTCAGTTGTCACAGACATAGAATATGTGCTATTTGTGCCATATCTAGGAAGCAATCTAATTGCCATCAATGTACTAGAGAAGAAGGGATACAAAGCCCAGGTGGTCAGTGTGTTGAGTACTATGAAAGAAGGACTGTAATTGTGATAGCAACCTGGTGCCAACATCTGTATGTGCTGTACACTGAACAGTGTTGTGCAATGGCAGCTTCTAAGTCCAACCTGTGTTACTTGGGGGTAGTATGTCTGGGAGGAGGATGGGGGCAGGAGGAGTATGGGGGTGTGTTCCTGGGAGGAGGATGGGGCAGGAGGAGTATGGGGGTAGTGTTCCTGGGAGGAGGATGGGGCAATGTCTCTGGGGGAGGAGTTTAATTCTGCAGAGTGACACCAATAGAAAGGATTACATGCCGTCAATAATAAGGGGAATTAGCTGTAGTGTCTGCCAGTGTCTGGATTTTATTCACGTTGTCTCTTTCTCCACATCCCCCTCTCTTTCTCTCTGTCTCTCTCCCTACCACCACTGTTGCTCCCCCTGACACTCTCTTCCCACCTCTCTGATAATTTACCATTGCACTTGGTTGTAAGGGACATCATTTTGTACTACTTTCTTGTTTTGTTATTATAAAGTATTGTAGCAATTTTGTACTGTGCTTTAAATATGGATCATCTACATCCCTATTGTATTTATATAAAGAGCAGGGGCGGGCTGGCAGGGCAATTGCTCCCTGGGGGCGCGGCTGCAGATATAAATCTGTGTTCTCTTGAATCAGACACGCTGTAGTCACCCAGTCTGTGGAGGTCTGTGTGGAGCCAATTGGTGAATATTTAAAGTCAGCCTGCCAGGTGGGGGATTATTGTGCCTGCGTAAGAAAGGGAACTTTCACCTTGAGCTCCACATGGTCTAGAACCAGACTTGGGTGGGTTAAACCATTATTGATGGCACTAAGGTACCCCGATCTCATCCTCTCCAAAATGCCTTTACCATGTAACATATATTTTTCTATGGTGAACTTTATATTACATTGAGATTAATTATTTTACTGTAGCTGATATTAATTATTGCTACATCTTTTCTTTATGTTTGTTTATTTTCTTACAAGCAGGTACTATAGACATTTGCTTTAGCATGGGTTTTGCAATTTAATACACAAAACCTAAGCTGCACTGGGGCAATTTCATCCAGCCACAACCCCCTGCATCTCATAACAATCTACGCCATGTCACCACAATCCCCTGCATCTCACAACAGCCTCCTGCTTCTTACTCCTATCCCCTGCATCTCACAGCAGCCTCCTGCTTCTCACTCCTGCCCCCTGCATTTCACCATATCATCTTATATTTCACCACAGCTCCTTGCATCTCACCACTGGCACCTGGTTCTCACCGGTTCTTTCCAGAGCCCCCTGCATCTCACCACAGGTCTCTGCATCTCACCACAACCCCCTGCCTCTCACCCCTGCACCTTGTATCTCACCAGTGTAACCATAACCCCCCCTGCTGCTGCAATGCAGCTGGCTGAGGCCCGGCCACTGGGATGTGCTGGGAAGGGCAGGAGGATTATGGATGAAAGATTTGTATTTCTGCTACTGTGAGCATTATCAGCAACATGTTCTCGGGGCTGGGGCACCTGTGCATATTTCTGCAGCCTCCATGCGCACCCCTCCCCGACTGCTGAACATGGCGATGAGCAATGTCCTCTTTGCACAATGTACCCTGTATTTCCTGGGCTTCCTGTTGAGCTTTCTCGCCGTGGTGCCCCTGTCCAAGAACAACACTGACTTCCATGGGAGGTGCCTTCTGTTCACCAAGGGCATGTGGCTGAGCAGGAACATCATGCTGGAGAGGGAGCAGTGGAGGAGTGGTGGGCGGAGTCCGATGGTTACTAACCATCAATGTTTTTGTTCCAATGGTAGTGTTTTTACCATTTGATGGTGGTGGTCCGATGTTTGCCATCATCAAATGGAAAATGGACTTGCTTCAGTAAAATCATCACTGCTCTGTTCCCTTTTGTCACAGATGAATGGTGCATTCACTTAAACCTTCCTCGACCAATGCTGGTGACAACCCCATCAAAATCTGTCCAATGGTTCAAGAGACTAGTCTGAACGAATACACAGACACCTAAACTGGGAACTTGGTTGTTTAGTAATCTATAGTTCCCTTGAAGCCTGCAATAAAATCAGTTCAATTGAATCTTGCATAATAATATGTACAACATGATAAACCATGAAAATACTTCATACACGCCATATTTTTTATTTATATTTGTTGTTGGTGGCATGATTGGACAGTAGTTTGCATTGCTCACAGTGTTGTGGGGATGGGTATGATTTCAAACAGAACTGTGTGGGATTTCTATGTTCTACTTCATTTGCGAGGACGGCTTATGCCAATAGTTATATAAATAAAGTACAATAACACTGCAGACCCAAGATATTAAATAAATATTTGTTTTGCCTATGGGAAACTGATAATTCCAAACTGATTTTGAGTCCAGGGTCGGATTGGGCCACCAGCAGTACTGGACAGTTCCCTTGCTTCCCTCAGTTGCTTGTCACAGGCCCTGGCTGTCCCCTGCCTGGCCATATCAATACTGCCACGATCTGAGCTCCACTTTAATTGGGCAGCATTAGGAGTTTCAATCAAGCCAAGGCCTGCAGTGATAAAGGGGCCCTTGTTGGTCTGCTGATAGCTGTGCTGCTCACAAACCAAAGTAAATGACTCGGCCAGGGCACTACCCATATTGGGACCATCCGACATTTGCTTTTAAAGTGGCTAGTCCCACCTCAGGGACCAGCCAACCTACTACTGGACACAAGAAGAGAAAGTACAAGTGCATAACTCCAACATTACTAATTATGTATAATACATTCATTATGCAATAGAATTTTGCAATACATAGAGGTTTTAGCATAATCATGGCCATGGTTATGGGCCTACCCACCGCGCCCAGGTAACCTCTGAGGGTAGGTCCCTAACCTACTAGAGTTGAAATCCAGAGCACAGGACACTCCCAAACAGGCCCAGCTGAGCCACCCCAGGGCATCTCTCTAATGAGAGAAAGTGAAGTGTAAGATAGATAAGAGCAGCTACTGCTGCATATATAAGAAGGTGAAAAATAGAGGTTTAAAAATAATACATATATATTAAACAAACAATAAAGGTGCTAAAAATGCAAAACAGAAAATGTGTTTATAATGTGATGCCCTGAAGCAACCCAACCAAAGCAATCTAGGGGACCCATGCCCCAAAAATCAACCCATAGCTGCACTGCAGTATAAAGGTGCAGTCAAAACTACTGGACTACTGCACACCACTCACTCTGTGGGCCAATCATGCACAGGATTTCAATAATGTTAATCACCTACCTACTAGTGGGTCTGGTGGTTGGTTATGGTCAGCAATGGTGGGGCTTGCTGCGGGTGTAGTGCCTTCAGGTGGGTGGGCGAGGACAGTGTCAAACTGGGGCATGAACGGGCCACCCAGCAAATGCAGTGATAGGGGCCCATACTTAGGGGTGTGACTAGCCTCCATAGGGGGTGTGGCCAGTCTCCACAAAGGTTTGGCTAAACATTAGAGAATGCATGGTCTGGGCCCCTTAAAATATATATATTAAATACTGATAGTGCATGCACGATAAGGTACCATATTAATAACCGCAATGTATTGTAGAAAATACACCATAGTCTTGTGCAGTATAATGTAACATATGTATAATGTACATTTCAAGTGCACAGTCTGGAACCTGATCCCTAGAGGAGGGAGTAGGCATTCAGGCAGTGGGGCCCACCAGGGATCACCCCTGTACCCCTGAGGGCCAGTCCAACCCTGGGTGATAGGTCTCAATGGAGTTTGGGATCCTCCATTGTCACAGCTCAAAAGTCCCAGCACAAGATGAGTGTAGAGAAAGGGAGGGGAGAAGCAGCTTTAGTCTGTGTAGTTGGGAGGAATGGACTCTGTGGGTTTCCATTGCTGGATATAGTTCATAATTTTCAGCCAAAACATGTCTTGGATTGTTGCCTCTCCAATTCCATCACTCCAGCGTCGGTAGATCAAGTTTCCATAAATATTTGAATGCAATCCTACAGAAGATTAAATCTGCAAAAGTTCTAGCCGACACCAGTGTCCTCTAATATGTCATAAGCCCAGGGTATATGGGTAAATTATTTGTTCATCACACCAACGAATTCTGGATGAATCTAGGTTGGTGGTGCCTCCCCAAAATTTGTGCTGAACACATTAAAAAAACCTTTTGATGCAAAGAGCAAAAAAAGAGAAAAGACAAATATGCCTTTGTGGGGGCACTCTTACGAATTGACTTGAAAAATAATATTGAAATGATGAATTTAAGATAAAACTTAACGTTTAATAAACTACTCCTTAAAAAAGAATTCTCGCCAAAGAGTGATAATACACTTCAAAATATGAACAATTGGCAAATATCACAAAATAATTTTTTCAAATACATAAATATCAAAATATAATTAAATATAACTCAAAGATCGATCTCAAAAAAGCGGAAGAATTCTCGCCAAAAAGGTGATAATACACTTCAAATATATGAACAATTGGCAAATATCACAAAATATTCCAAACACATAGAACATCAGGATAACACAAAAGATCGATCTAAAATGACATACATAAATGTGTGTTTTTAGGTGAAGATATCTCCATAGTAAACCCTGATGAAAAAAAGGGATAATTATCAAGAAATTAATGTGTAAATAGTATATATCCTACAGGGATATAGCACCACTCCAATTAATGCATAACATATAGTAACATAGTCTCTGATAATGTTCAAAATGAGCAATAATGACAATGCTGAGGGCTAGTATAGAATGACCTCTCTCTATTTGAAACAGAAGCCTCAATCAGATTATGACACCGCAGTTGTCATAATATGAGTCCCTTGAACCTAGGAAGTCCCAGACTAGATGATATTGACTGTTAAATATTCCTGCTAAAACAGGGCCCTAAGATAGGACAATACTCGTCTGACACACATATGCATAAATGAGCAAACAATTGGCATGACTAAAATAAAAACATATGTGGGGACAAATCTGATAGAGGCAAATGAATAGATGTGAAAACACTGACCCTATTAAAACATCTGTGCTGTATTGATGGTAAACCTCACATAATCTCAAAACAAATTATTAATATATTAACCAACAAGTAGGGGATAGGATGTCTCTAAATTCTGTATAAGGTCAGTGAAAAAAGTAAGGTCCAGGGTGATGAGAAGAGCGACTCTCCACTTCTACTTTCCCCTGTCTATGTATCAAACAGGGGATGAGAGAGAGGAGGCCGCTAGCCCTGGAAAAAACAACAGTAGCGCTTCTGCTGTCTGGGTAATAAGCCGTGTCTAACTCCTGTTACCGCACTGGCATTGAAGGAGAAGTCACCGGCATCCTCCCAGATGAGAGAGCGCTATGAGGGAGAGTAAAGAAGAGTACCTTGAAGTCAGAGGTCCGTGTTAGAGAGGCTGCTGGAGTGGTGTATATGAATGCTGCTGTTCGCGCAGCTAGGACGCGCGTTTTGCCGGGAGGCTTGGTCACATGATCATCAGTGTTGACTCTAGCTTCCTACTCTTTACATAACATGCATCCAATCATGAGACTGTGCTCTAGAATGACTGCACAATCAACCAATGATTGGGAGGAATCAGACATCCACTCATATTAGTGATTGAGGAAAAAGGGGTGTTTCCAGAATCGATCATTTACATATGTAAACAAACTGTGAAATCTCTGTCAGCGTGAGACCAATACACAGTCACATTATCAGAGAATACAGATGAAGAATCCCAATTTATCAGTATAGAAATTTATGCAACCTGCATGTTATGTAAAGAGCAGGAAGCTAGAGTCGACACTGATGATCATGTGACCAAGCCTCGCGGCGAAACGCGCGTCCTGGCTGTGCAAGCATTCATATACACCACTCCAGCAGCCTCTCTAACATGGACCTCTGACTTCAAGGTACTCTTCTTTAATCTCCCTCATAGCGCTCTCTCATCTGGGAGGATGCCGGTGACTTCACCTGCAATGCCAGTGCGGTAACAGGAGTTAGACATGGCTCATTACCCAGACAGCAGAAGCGCTGCTGTTGTTTTCTCCAGGGCTATCATCCTCCTCTCTCTCATCCCCTGTTTGATACATAGACAGGGGAAAGTAGAAGTGGAGAGTCGCTCTTCTCATCACCCTGGACCTTACTTTCTTCACTGACCTGATACAGAATTTAGAGACATCCTATACCCTACTTGCTGGTTAATATATTAATAATTTGTTTAAATGCATCACTTTTGAGATTATGTGAGATTTACCATCAATACAGCACAGATATTTTAATAGAGTCAGTGTTTTCACATCTATTTATTTGTCTCTATCAGATTTGTCCCCACATATGTTTTTATTTTAGTCATGCTAATTGTTTGCTCATTTATGCATATGTGTGTCAGACGAGTATTGCCCTATCTTAGGGCCCTATTTTAACAGGAATATTTAACAGTCAATATCATCTAGTCTGGGACTTCCTACCTTCAATCAAGGGACTCATATTATGACAACTGCAGTGTCATAATCTGATTGAGGCTTCTATGTTTCAAATAGAGAGAGGTCATTCTATACTAGCCCTCAGCATTGTCATTATTGCTCTTTTTGAACATTATCAGAGACTATGTTACTATATGTTATGCATTAATTGGAGTGGTGGTATATCCCTGTAGGATATATACTATTTACACATTAATTTCTAGATAATTATCCCTTTTTTTTCATCAGGGTTTACTATGGAGATATCTTCGCCTAAAAACACACATTTATGTATGTCATTTTAGATCGATCTTTGTGTTATCCTGATATTCTATGTGTTTGGAATATTTTGTGATATTTGCCAATTGTTCATATTTTGAAGTGTATTATCACCTTTTTGGCGAGAATTATTTTTTAAGGAGTAGTTTATTAAACGTTAAGTTTTATCTTAAATTCATCATTTCAATATTATTTTTCAAGTCAATTCGTAAGAGTGCCCCCACAAAGGCATATTTGTCTTTTCTCTTTTTTTGCTCTTTGCATCAAAAGGTTTTTTTAAAATATTACACTACAGCCACCCATTTCAATACTTAAATCGGACGGTATTATTTACTGCATCCACCTGTTGGAACAGGTTAATCTAATGGAACTAGAGACGTTCTTGTAAGTGCAACATTGTTATTATTCTCACCATCTTAAATACATCAGCCAAGTGAGAACAACATTCTAATTAAGTGCATTATATATGTGCCTACAATAACTGTTTGCTTTAATACCAGAAGACAACTGATAAGGAGTGCCTTATACTCATTACATAAGAACAATATATGTGAAATTGATCGAGTGAATAGTGTTTTTTTTGTTGTTCTTTTTTTGAGTATGGTGAAAAATATTTCTTCAATTGGAGGACTTCAGATAAAAGTAAATTTTGCTCTTTTAGGCCCATTATTGGATTCGTTTTTTATCTGCCAGCAGAGAATTATTGTATATTATATTGAATATGTTATATTAGGTAATGTTTTACTGTGATTGATATTAAAAATACCCCCAAAAAATAAAAATAACCGACGACCATTTTTTTCATGTAGAAATTTTTACCCTATCGACCTTTTTGTACCTGTCAAACTTTTTACATGTCTAACTTTAATGTGTCTGACTTTTGTCTGTGTCAAACTTTTTTCCCTGTCTAACTATTGACTGTCTAACATCTGGTGTCTATCTAAACATTGTCTAACTAATTACTGTCTATCTCTTATACCACACCCATATAAATATTATAAATTTAATGTATTGAACAATTGAGCGCAACACCAGTTGTACATATACTGTATACATTTGTTTATAGGGATTGGGTGCAATGCTTATTGGTGAGCTAACACAGGCTCACAGGTGTATGCAGCTATTAATTTACTATATTGTGGTTCAGCTTAATTAGCGCCCCTGCTTACATTGTTTGTTTTGGGTTTATAAAAAAAATACTAGAGTCACTCAAAGTTTGTGTAAACATGAGATCCTTTTAGCAGTCTCTGTAAATGTCATGCACTCCACCTCAGTGGTAGACAGTTCAATTGTTGAAATTTACCTTGAGCAACTTGCGGAAAACAATACATGCAAACTGCTCACAATATCTCCTAGGGGGTTTTCCTCCATTTATTCTCACAGAACTCCTGTTCTGTGATGGGGCATCCACACTGGCCATCTCTAACTCAGACACACTTCCAGTTGTAGGCATATCCAATGCAAATTAACTTTTTATTTTTACAGTTCCATAGTCTGTTTTTTACTCTCAGAGGTCAAACTTTGTGACATAATAAAAATATGTACTTGGGCCTTTTGAGCTTGGTATTCCTTGTGAGTAATGCAGTATTCTCAGGACTTGCTTCAATTGGTATGAGTTCCTGGAACTACAGCAGGTTAGTCCTCACAATCTCTGTTGATAGCTTATAGTCTTATTGGACCCTAGTGCTGCTATTAGGAAATTGATTTCAGATGTTAAGTTCTGTTACATCATCGACTTCCTTGTAATCGACTTGGACTCCTACAGATGTTAGCTGCTAAGATATATGATATATGCATCATCTTATCAATATAACTGATGAGTAGTCATGTCTTTGCAGTCACTCCATTTCTTTACTGTACAGTGTACAGCTCAAATTTATCCTAATCATGAGACTTCCACATGTCATATGCTGACACTTTTCTGCAAATAATTAAGTAAATGTGTTGCTCCACACTTAAGCCTATGGTGCCCATGGCTCTATCTACTTCATCAGGGTTAGGATTGTCAGCTGAGTTAGTTGTAGTCTTCCACAGCTTCTCATGTTTCAGCTGCCTCTTTATAACAAACTTCCATGTGGCATAATTTTCTGAGCCTCTGTTTCAATAAGTTCTTCCTGGCTGCTGCTATTACACAGTGCATGCAGTATGCCAGTGATTCCCAACCTCGGTCCTCAAGGCACACTAACAGTCCTGGTTTTAGTGAAATCCATGCTTAAGCACAGATGGTTAAATCAAAATACCTAAGGTACTAATTAATTTACCTGTGCTCAGCTCTGGCTATCCTTAAAACCTGGACTGTTAATGTGCCTTGAGGACCGTGGTTGGAAACCCCTGCAGTATGCTGATCCAAATGCAGGACTCACATGCAGGATACTTTGACGTCTGTGGTGCCTGTGCTCATAGCATGTTGATATGCCCTATTGGAGTAAGCATTAGCAGAATTGTGAAATGGTGTTTAGACCTGACAGTTTGTCCTTAACCAGGCTTGCAGGTTTATTTAGGATAACAGCAGATAGAGGTTAATAGCGGTATATGCAGGGTTTAACACACAGTAGTGGTGCAGTGTTAGTCTGGATCAAGCAAAAGGGTATTGTGATGCGCCTGGTACAGAATGCACCATCAGGCTACTTACTCACTGTGGGAGCCAGCAGGGTGCTTGGGCAACTAAGCGGTAGTGGCACAAAGTGGTTCTACAGCCCCTGTGGCAGGGTCTGGAGCATGTGGGGCACGTCTGTGCACCCAGAATGCTGGAGGAAGAAGACTCTCAGCAGCTCATTTAACAGGATGGATTTGCTGTAAGAACTCTGGCTGGTCCTAGTGCCAACTGGCTTTGAGGAAAGATGGAAACAGCACAGAACGCTGATCTCCAACAAGAGCCACCTGCAATGTGTGATACATTAGAGTTATTAATACAGTGTGGTATAGTACAGTGACCTTAGTTAAGTGGTACATTAGAGTTACCAAGCCTAGTTGGTACAGTACAGAGAGATCATTAGTGAGACTACCATGTTATATCTTGTCCCTTTGTTACATATTTATATATAACCTAAACAAGCTTTTATATACATTAAAATCTTTTTTCATTGTTTTTTGTCTGGACTGTGAAGTCATATTTTAAATTATTTTTATGGCTTGCGCTGTGAGTTATAAAATCCAAAAATGTTTTTCATTACTGCCTGTGCTTTGGAATCAATCTTAATAATTAAGAGCATTTTGTCACACTGTGAAAATACTAACATAGATTTATCAGTGGAAGATAATATGGCTTTATAACTCTATCCAATGCATTTTCAATATTACTCTTTGCAACACTATTTAAATTAAACTTTTATTTTTATGAGCAGAATGTTAATCTATATGCAAAGTGTAACTGAAGATGTTGTCTTAATTGCCTAGTAATTTACCTCTTGAATAATTACTACAACAATTCCTCTGAAGTATGCTGAGTTTGTTGACAGAAATCCCAGCTAGCTCGTCTAATGAGTGTATGTAAGATGGATGCCACAAAGCCTGGAGTGCTTACCAGGCCCTGCCATCAGATAGATTCCAGCACAATACCATGGCCCATTTTTAACATGGTTTTATGTTGCTTATTTTTTGTACTAAGAGCATCTTATTTTGCTGCGTCCTAGAACTGTTATGTAACTGAAGCACTAGTATAGATACTGTACAGCCATGGCCAAAAGTTTTGAGAATGACACAAGTATTGGTTTTACTGCTTCAGTGTTTTTAGACCTTTTTGTCAGATGTCACTATGGAATACTGAAGTAAAATTACAAGCATTTCATAAGTGTCAAAGGCTTTTATTGACAATTACATTAAGTTTATGCAAAGAGTCAATATTTGCAGTGTTAACCCTTATTTTTCAAGACCTCTGCAATTCGCCCTGGCATGCTGTCAATCAACTTCTGGGCCACATACTGACTGATGGCCGCCCATTCTTGTCTAATCAATGCTTGGAGTATGTCAGAATTTGTGTCTCAATGGGATTAAAGTCTGGGGAGTTTCCTGGCCATGGACCTAACATTTTGATGTTTTGTTCCCCGAGCCACTTATTTATCACTTTTGCCTTATGGTAAGGTGCTCCATCATGCTGGAAAAGGCATTGTTCAAAACCAAACTGTTCTTGGATGGTTGGGAGAAGTTACTCTTGGAGGATGTTTTGGTACCATCCTTTATTAATGACTGTGTTCTTAGGCAAAATTGTGAGTGATCCCATTCCCTTGGCTGAGAAGCAACCCCACACATGAATGGTCTCAGGATACTTTACTGTTGACTCTTTGCATAAACTTAATGTAATTGTCAATTAAAGCCTTTGGGCTCTATTTACTACAATGTTGTAATCGTACTGTCGTTCCACTATCTGCTAGTTGATACGCACCTTTACAGTGGCGCACATGCAAAATAAGTCAATTTACACCAATAAAATATAACTTTTATTAATTACATTAAAAGGCCTATTAGTGTGAAATATTAAAAACAAATAAGGTGAGAATCGTGAAAGGAAAAATAGTGACAAAAAGTGATATAAAAAAAAGAACACTGTATCATAGTATGTCCTATTTTAAATGATTTTATTATTGGTAATTATAACCTCCCAGGAATTTCTTGTGTGTGTCATCAGAGTATATAATTAATTTGAATAACATTTTGTATACAATGAATTCATTACTGTTTATTTTATTTAAATAACTAATATCACTTATGTCTTTGTAATATGGTGATAAAATTCAACTGCTGATTTGTTTTAAAAAATATATTAAAAGAAAAATGAACATGTGACAACTCGTATACAAATAGATATTGTGTATTACTGCAAATAGCCATCTGTGCTTCACAATGAAGTAGGGAGACTGATAGATACTGATGCAGACCACAATACCACCATGCTAGTATGGGCTGGCGGTAGCTGGAATCCATTGGAGTGCCTAGCATTAGTGGCTGTCATTCTGGAAAAACGTGAGGGGTGCAAAAAAAAATAGCACATCCTTAACAGAAGCAGGGGCGTAGGTTCATCCCAGTCGCCCAGAGGCAAGTAGGAGTTTGTCGCAACCTCCCTCTCCCAAAAAAAGGAAAACAAATATGGGGTGTGTAAATAAATATATACATACACCCGCACAATCCACTTAAATAGAATATGTGAATATGATTCTATGGGGCCTAGAGAATTATGATAATTTACATGTCAGGTAAAATTGTATATGAACGTCTGTGCCCCAGGGTCCTGCATCTCAAGGCCCAGAGATAGTTCTCCTAAAGTTAATGCATAGGTACAAGCATACTGTACATATGTAGTATTCGCAATTTGTACATGTGAGATCTGACACACAGCAGGACACTGACGTGCTTTTCACTGTGGCTTTTACAAGGTTAGCCTTTGCAGTGCCAAATCAGGCACAGACACTCAGATACAATTATGCCTGATATGTAACATTTGTTCCACGACTCCAGATACTGTGTGATAACGGCTGATGGATCAGAGTCAGACAGACTTACCGAGTTTCAGCCTACTTTGCAGCAGCATATGCTGGTGAACAGGGCTGGATTTAGGGTTGTGGGGGCCCCGATGCAACTAAATTGTGGCGGCCCCTACCAATAAATTTTCCACGGCACCCGGCGCAGCCACTACTATGCCCTTTGCCTAGGAAGAAAGAGGAATAGAGAGAGAGAGGGGGGAAAGAGGGGGAGAGGTGTAGTGTGGGGGAGAGAGAGAGAGCGACAGATGGCAAAAGAGATAGGTAGGGAGAAAGAAGGTGAGAGGAAGATAGAGAGAGAGGAAGGTGAAGAGATTTAAAGAGGGAGGGAGAGAGAGGGGCAGTGAGAGAGGAAGGAGATAAAGAGAGGAGGAGAGAGACAGAGGGAGGGAGAGCGGAAAAGAAGGAGGGAGACAGAGAGTGAGACCGCAAGCACTCACACTACCTGTAGCTTCATCAGTGGCGGGCTGGGCCGGGGGGCAGGGTGCCATGTGCCCCCCGGGCCGCAGCGTCATTCGGGCCGCGGGCCCCGGGCCACGGGCAGTCTGTGTCACTGTGACACAGACTGCACTGCGTGTGTAGCGCTGACCGTACGGAGTTCGGTCAGCGCTACACATCACAAACACACAGCCGCCGGAGCCGGCAGCTGTGTGTTTGCTTTAGCAGCTGATGAGAGTCAGACAGACTCTCATTGGCTGCTGCTCCCACTGCCAGAGCCGGACATCTTCCGGCTCCCGCAGCGGGTAATGGGAGTGACGCGTCACTCCCATGACGCATCACTCCCATAATGCAAAGCAGCGGACGGAGGAGCTGATCTCGGTGGCGAGACCAGGAGCAGGAGCGGGTGTCAGGTAAGTTTTTTTTAATTTTTTTTATATATATTATGTGTGTCTACTGCGGGGGGTCTGGCACTATAAGGAGGAGACAACTACTGGGGGCACTACAAAGGGGGGGACTACTACTACTGGGGGTGCTACAAGGGGGGGACTACTACTACTGGGGGCACTACAAGGGGGGGGACTACTACTGCTGGGGGCACTACAAGGGGGGGAACTACTACTACTGGGGGCTCTACAAGGGGGGGACTACTACTACTGGGGGCACTACAAGGGGGGGACTACTACTACTGGGGGCACTACAAGGGGGGACTACTACTGGGGGCACTACAAGGGGGGTACTACTACTGGGGGGGACTACTACTAGGGGCACTACAAGGGGACTACTACTAGGGGTATTGCATAGGGGGAGGGGACTACTACTAGGGGCACTACATAGGGGGGAGGGGACTACCACTGGGGGCACTGCATCGAGGGACCACTGCTGGGGGCTCTATATAAAGGGCAATAGTGGGTGTACTGCATAGGGGGAAGACTACAACTGGGGCCACTATTTAAGGGGCACTGCATAAGGGTTACCACTACTGGGGGCACTATATAAGGGGCTTACTACTGGGGGCACAAGGGGCACTGCATAGGGGGGATCACTACTGGGGGCACTACTCGAGGCCTGCATAAGGGTGTCCTCACCTGAGGGGGGGGGGGGTGCTGTACCACGCACGTTCTTTCGGGCACCCTGGCTACATGCTACTCCTCTGCCAGGGCCGCCTGCATACATTTGCCCCCCAGGCTAACAGTTGCCAGCCAACCCCTGAGCTTCATTATGTTCCTGACAAGGGTGCCTCTACACTACATTGGGTGGCTGGGCAATGACTGACGATCTCAAAGCCCCCCCCGCACTGATAATGCCGCGATTCATGGGTGTATGGGTAAGGGCGGGGCCTAATGTCACAACAGTAGACCCCGCCCTTACCCATACACCCGCAAATTTAGGCATTATCAGCGCAGGGGGGGCGGGGCTGAGAGATGTCAGTCATTGCCCGGCCACCCACTGTAGTGTAGAGGCGGAGAAAAGCTGTCTCTGTCTTGAAAGACTTCAATCAAAAGTCCACCTGGTGAGTGACAGACTGTGATGCTGCCAGGAGCCGGAACAGGGAGGGTCCTAGGTGGCCTAGTTCAGTACAATATTTACTGAGTGTGGGGCCCACAATGTGTGAGGGCCTCTAGACGACCACCCTGTCCGCCCCGCCTATAATCTGGTGACCCACCGTCTGTTGTGATACAGAATCAGCGGTTACTTGCAGGTGGCTCTCTGCACGGATGGTACCTGGGATAGGAGATTAGACAGGTTTTCTCAGGTCCTACCTCACTGTCCAGTAGCAGTGGCAGGTGCACCATTGCTTGCTGCAGCGTATGATGAGGGTTATCAGGCAGGAGTCTTCATATCCCTATTGCAGGTGTTAGTTTGGGCTCCAGTGACGGAGCCGATCAATGCTGTGTTGTATCTTTTAATACCGATCTATTGATTGTGACCGATAGGTAATCTTTCAGATATTATATGAGATTACCATATTTTTCAGATTTTCGTCTAACCATGTTTTCTTCATAATTTCTCTTTATTTTTTATAATAACATTTATTTTATATAAGTAGGTAGAAATAAAAGTTAAGTTTTAATTACTACAACCGATGCACTTGTTACACATAACAGTGTCCCAAAAAAGGAAGTATCTTAATTTTTGCCTTTGCAAAATATCAACCAGATATACAAATAAATTGATTCTTGGAAGCACCACCAACACTTTATTATTAATATGTACAGTATATGAATCCAAAATAATATTCTCTACAGTTGGTTATAATTATATACATCGTTATTACCATTCCTGTGCAGGATCTGTTTTCCCATTTCCCCGTGTTTCCCCATTTTTACATAGGTTCTTTGCACTTCGCCTGTACAGCTCTTTCCTGGTTTATTTGGTGGTGTTATCTTCTAGTTTATAGGGATTGCTAAAAGCCATCTTTATTTATATTAGCACATTCTAAAATGTATAACAAATGTGTAAAATGATGACCTAGGAAGCAAACACATCTGATATTTGGGCTGGTATATCAAGGTGTGTCTCCCAGCCAGCCTTGCCATGGTGGTGATGATGGCGCTGTTCTTTGACGATCTCATTGCTGACTTTTAAAAGTAACATCTTACAATCTGATCCAACTATAAAAATATTTGTAAAGGATACATCTTTTCTAAGTAGTTTTTGTTCACCAGTTAATAGCAAAAAAATTATACTTAGTATTACTCTTTCAAGTCTACATTCTGTACCCTTTTGATTCTTGATTGATGACAACTCACAGTAACTGCATGCTATTTTGTTCATGGGGTTTTTGTCTGTAAACAAATGACATTGCTGTTGGGATTTCCTCAATCTTCACATTGCTCTCCTGAGACAGTACAGAGAATGCACATGTCCTGACCTAAGAATTTTGTCAGGAAACATAAGAGCAGTATCTTGCTTTGTTGCCTGGTAACTAAAGAATATAAACCAAAAATACACTGAAATGTCATTTTAGATGTTGAATTGCTATGTCTTTCTTTTACCAGCAGATGAAAGAATGGACATTTTCCATTACATTAAGATATTTAGAAAGTAAGGTGTATATTTTTGGTATGTTCAGCTCAACAGCAAGGGGTCCATTCAGCATGTTAATTATCGGGGGCTGTGTGGTCCCCAATAATCATTAGAGCAATTCAACATTGCTCCGGTGCGGATACAGCTGATCCAAAAATCAGCTGTCTCTGCAGTCTCCTTCACTGTTACTTTCGTAACAGTGCAAGTTAGCACTGCCGAGTGCGCCTGCATGAACTAAGCTTCACGCAGGTGCACAAAGCCCCAGCGTCCGGCAGAAGGAACCAGACAGGGGCGTTTGAATCCCACTTTGAGGGTACGGGAGCAACCACCATCTGAAGATGGCGAATGCTCCTGCGGTCAAGCTCTGAAAATATATTTTCAGGAGCTGGACGAATTTAGGTCCCCATACTAGTGTGCGGGGACAGATCGGGGCTGAAATCTTCTGCATTACCTTCATAATGAATAGCCTAATCCATAATTTCTACAAATGTAGATGAAAATTTAAATTTTTTACCTACTTTTGTAGAAATTAAGGGGTCTATTCATCATTACATAATTATCACTTGTGATAATTATGTTTTAAACTTACAGCGAGTTTAAAAAACTGTTCGGGGGCATTCATTAACTAAAGGACCACTTCCGAAAAGCTGCTCTTTTTGCACAGTTAGCTTTTCTGACAAGCAATACTTTTACCCCTACACCTGCCATGTTCCTATGTATTTCCCCACAGCCGTCTGTGTGTCTGTGAACAGTTGCCCACCCACTGTTGCAGCCCCCACCCCGCAGCTGCCGACCTCTGTGCCCCCCACTAACCCCGCTGCCATGTAACAACCCGCATCATCTCATCAGTGCTGCTGTGCCCACCTCCTCCCCCCATTCTCTCCCCGGTGTCCTCTGTCATCTCTCCTCTCCCTGCTGTTGTGTCGCATCCCCCCGCATCCTTTCCGCCGGTGTCCATTCTGTCCTCCCCCTCTCCCTAGTGTCTGCTCAGTCCCCTTTCCTCCCCCTGCTGCTGTGTCCCATCCCCCTGCATCCCTCCCCTGGTGTACACTCTGTTTTCTCACCCCCCCTCTCACCTGTCTCCTCTCCCTTCCCGGAGAGACGGCTTTGGAGCCTGGACGGGAGGAGGAACATGAGCAGGGGAGTCAGACACAGGGCTGCGGTGCCCCGGAGCTCTCACCTCTGAGTTATACACAACAGGGAGGGATCTGATTAGATCCCTCTGCTGGCTGCAGAGGCTGCCATGTAAACGACAGCCTGTGAAGATTATCTGGGGCTGTACGCCATCTCAGGATGGCGTACATTAACACCACCAAGTTCTGAAAAAAAAAAGCTTTTTCGGGAACTTGATGAATGGTCCTGGCACTTAATTTATACAAAAGTATGCCAATATGTTAATTTTCACTTGCTTTTGTATAAATTAAGTGATGATCAATAGACACCTGAGTGATGATGAATGGACCTCCAAGATTGATAAGTACACGTAAGGTCCTGGGTGTAAAAATAATGATCCTATTTTCCCCGAAGTAACTTTGCCTTCTGATTGGTCAGAAATGCTACTAAGCAAATGTTTCCACATACACCACACATTCTTAAATGTTGCTAGGCAGCTGCCAGAGCTCATTAGTATATACCTAAACATATAAAAGCATTGAACACAAGTAAACCATATTGCTGACTGTGACTCAAGATAATAAATGACCCACACACTGTGAGTAAAATTACTTTTATTAGTATAGAAAATTATCTGTTGGACACATTTTTGTTCTACATTTCATTTCAATATGTGCACTTCCTTATTAACATTATTATAACTAAAGCAGATATTCTGTACCAGCTTTGTCCCAGCTAGACAGGAGCAATCTGTAGGAATAACTTAATGCTTTGGCTGGCACAGATATCCTGAACAAAAGATGAATTTAATGGATAAGCTGTTTGTTCTGATATATAACAGCACTGTATTCACAATTCCTGTTATAAACAATGTCATTGTTATATAGACATCATCCTCAATAAAACCTGCACCTGCTATTTAGAATAGAAGCCTGCAATGGGTTGCATGGTTGGCATGTGGATGGCAGTAAGCAATGGCTGTACTTTAAATCAGCTCTGTACCCTACTTCCGCCATAGGCATGTAATCAGGGAAATCTACAGAAGTATACTCTAGCACTATTTTGATGTCAAATCCTCCTATCATCTCCTTGAAATAACATTAAAGATGTCTACAAGCACAATATTTATTTAATCGATTCATTTTCACTTGCAATTCTTGTTATCCCATGTTTAAGGCAGATATATCTCTATCAATATGGATACTAAATTTATTTAAGCATACTTAACAATAAAGTCACAAATGTTCTACTGTCTTCTCATTGTAAGCACAATTGAGCACCATTGCATATGCTAAGTAGTCCATTTTATACTGGTGCTTTATATTAATTTACTGACTGGTCTGGGCAGTCACAGCCACTCACATCCGGGATGGCTGCTCCCTGACCCTGCAATCACTGTGGAGCAGAGGGTAATAGATATAAAGCAAATGCGATGTGTAAATAATTATATGAAAATCAATATAACACATAGCAGTGGCGTCCCTCCCCACTATTGCACCCGGTGTGGGGAGAGCGCCGGGAGAAAGGGGTCATAACCCCGTGGAAGGGGGTGTGGCCTCATAGAAGGGGGCAGGGCGTGAAACCCATAACAACTGGGGAGCTCCGGTGGAAGGGGGGTCCCTGAGTTGTCGGCTGCACCAGGGGACCACCCAGTGCCGGTTCCCTCACTTTATCAGGAGCCGAGTGCTGCGCAAAATGTTACAGTGCAGCTCCCGGCTCCTTTCACATCGTCGGGTGACACCCGAGTGCGGCCCACGCCCCCCGCACCTCCTTGTGATGCCACTGACACATAGTAATGATAATGAAAAAAATATGATGAAAAAAAATCAGTGACATGAAAATGAGATAACATTAAATAAAATGATATAAACCTTCAATCATCTGAGGGATGTCTCCTGTAAACCATATCATTAAATCATTCATAATGTAAATAAAGATGCAGATACATGAATTTGGCAGAATAAATGTCTTAGCTATTTATTTAAAACATATAATAAATATTCAAATATGCTTAAATGAGATAAAATATGGTGGCAAAGAAAGGACAACCAGAATCAGCCCTCACCGACAATGCACTACACAAAAACAGCATGCATTGCTGGCGGATACTGCCAACAATAGGGGGTAAATTTACTAACAATCGAGATAGGTCGAGATGACCATCTCGGGTGATTTATTGATTTTTTCCCTGCTTGCAAATTTACTAAAGGCAAAAGTCAGGTGAGTTAGAGAGAGATTTCAATCATCTCACTTGTAAAACTCGGGTGAGATAGTAATCTCGAATGAAATCACCATCGGGGCAATTCGCAAGTACTTTTCACCTAAAACATACATCTCTCAAATTTACCAAAAATCGGGATGACAAGCTCGGGTGAGATAGGAGCAAACTCTCTGTCAAAATCACTTTTCAAACTCTCAACCCCCTGAGCTGCGAGATGATCAGAAACATACACAAATCTACGGAGAACATTGTGGGACAGAGAGGTGAGTAATGGATCTTTTTTTACAGGTACTTCCCTTTGGATACTTTACGTTGACAAGTGGACGTGAACATCTGGAACCAGGTGAGTATGTATGTGTATGCATGTATGTAATAAAGCTTTATTTTACAGTGTTGTGTGTTTATTTAACCATTTTTTACAGGTACCAGTGGGCCCTTAATGCCCCGCTTGCTGGTACTTGTGGTTCTCCAAGTACCAGCATGGAGGGGAGGCTTGTAGTTCCACTGTAAAGACAATGGTGATAAATCTTAATTTTACACTTCACATAACACAATCAACCCACCACCCACCAACCAGGGGTGGCGGGGATAGCACTGGGCTATCAGCCTAGGCCAGGGGTGTCCTGGAGAGGGTGACCCCTTTATTGGGGGGTCACCAAATCCCCAGGGATCCCTGGCCTGGGCTGACTAATGGTCAGGGCTGATGCTGCGGCTGGAGGGCCCGGTGAAAGTGCACCCCTGGCTGTGGCATCAGTCCCCCATTAGAAAGGATCCAGGGCTGATTTTAAATATACGGGGAAACTAACGTAATTTTTTTTCTCCGTATATTTAAAACCAGCTCTGTGCCTTCTACCTTGTGCTGGTTCTTAAAATACAGTGAAACCCTACGCATTTTTTTCACTGTATTTCTAAGAACCTGGGCTAGCCCAGGGCTGGTTAGTGTTTTGGGGGGGGACCTCAGGTAATTTTTTTAATAAACATTTTTTAAATTTTTACAAAGGGTTAACACACAAGCAGCAGGCACATATCTCTCTGATATGTGCTGGCTGCTAGCTCGGAAGAGATTTGGCAGAGAGAAAACACTGCAATCTCGGGTGATTAATCTCCTGCAAAATGAGTTACTCAGGAGAGATATCTCGTTCTGCTTCACCATCGGCAAACTCGTTTAGCTTCAAATCACCTGTTGGTAAATTTGGTAAAAGAAAAGGGATTAAATCACCCGAATTTGGGCGAATTCCAGCGAGACCATCTCAAATCTTGGTAAATTTACCCCCTGGTATCCATACATCCTTCTTAGGCTGGGAGGACATCTAAAGATTTTCTGTCCAACCATCCAACTACTGTAGTTGATCAGTTGGAATGAAAAACTGGTAAGGTATGAAAGCAAATGACAATCAGCAATTTGCTCCCAAACACCGGAAAATGGACAAAAACTGTTGTTGAACAAATTGTTTAGATCAAACATTTAACAAACGTGTCTGATGACCATTTTCATCTGTTTTCTGGCATTTAGGAGCAAATTGCTGATCATCAGTTACTCCCATACGTTACCAGATTTTCATTCCAACCAATCAACTAGTTGGATGGGGTGAAATCCTACTTTAAATCTCTCTACGGCTGTTGACACCATGTGGACGCACCTTGCGTATGGCGATACGCAAATGTGAATGCACAGTGTACGCAACATGTGATGCCTATGCAATACCTTCCCTTATTGTAACACCAACAGTACATATAATAGTTGCTATCTTCATATCAAAATACAATGTGAATTACAGTGCAATATATATATATATCTTAGTATAATAACCTTAATGTGAAAGCAAGTGAATACACACACACCAGTTTCTGTGGTCCAACGCACAAAAGTAAATATTGTATTGAAAGTATATATAACATTAATTATTACAAGTTATACAGTGGTACAATATAGTTCAAGAAACAAAAGTTCAGAGTTACAAACCAGTATACATACGTTTGCATGTGCTCCCTGGATCCAAAGTGCAGTCATCACCAGATGACTGGTAGAATACAGCTACTGGACTCTGGATCAGGGGAGCCTTATTTTATACAGTTAAATTATGGGTGTGTATAATGGCAAGTTGTGTCTCCTTCCATTGGTCCAGGGGCGGAACATTTCCAGTTCACTGGGGGTCATTAGTTGGTTTGAACAGTGGGTGATGCCTAGATTTAGGTTGCTGTTATAGATGTTCACCTCTGGGTTCCCTCCAAAAACCTAGTTTAAATCAACCATTGTTATATGCTATATTAAACATACATGCCTGTTAATCCGGCATTGCTAATATCTGCTTGCCGCAATGTGCGACAATCTATTCACAATCACTGGATTACCGCTAACACAATTCTCTGTACATTATGACCTCAAACACGATCTTAATATGTGATCCCGTTCCTGGACTATGTATAGATGATTTTCTACTCTTCAATATATATTTGTATTTTTTGGTGTTATCTCAGAGGAAATATGCAACCATTACAGTGGTACAATGGTTATAGTAAAATAATGATTATGAAAGGAAAGTTTGGTTACAAGAAATGCCTAAAAATGCATTGGGAACAATTACGTTAGATTAATGTGTGGCCAATCAAATTAATCTCTCACGGCCACAAGGGGGAACTTGTCACCGCAGCTAGCTGGCAATCAATTGTAAAATAAAATATACCTTAGGTATATGAGGATGAGAGACATTGCCTAAATTGAAAACATCATTAATTGTTACTTTAGATACACTGCACATAATATATTTTAAAGTGAAAAATAGATTAAATAGATTTGACTGTATAAATGTTTAGTAGCATGCATGTAGAGGTATTTGTTTTACACTGAGACTATGGGTCATTGTTATAAGAAACAGGTTTTTACTGCTTAGATCATTTAAAATGCACACAGATAGTGGTATTCATAGGTGTATGCCTACCATTCTAATCAGGATCAAAGTATTGTACCCTTGGCAATCATGACATGTCCATTGTCCAGTATGGGTCAAAAGAGGAGCCATGACAACAACAGACAAGAGGTCGTATATATTTGTTTTAAGACCCCAGGCATGACATACCTATTTACACATCAAATGCAACCAAAGGAGGATAACTTGAATAAATACCACCTTTTATGACACCCTGTCTGCTAGGGCGAACAACAAGCCTTATTGTTTATGAAACCTTGGAACTTGTTACTTCAATAGACTGGAATAAGGTTCCTTGAAAGAAAGTGGTATATGTGTATAGATCACAGAAATACACACAGGTTGTGGCTGTTTGAAATATGTCATGAGAATATGCCAGTTAATGTTAATGTCTGGGATATGAGTTATTTTGTAGTGTATTTAAATATTTTCTGACTTCGACAATGGTTGGACAGAAAATCTTTACCTGTGCACCCAGCTCAACTAGACTACCCACCCCAAAGACTATAATAACTAAACAACTCTTGTACCCAAAGTGGTGACCTGCCATCCTTTTCCAATGACAAAAGCCCCATCAAAAACAAAACTTTAAGACAGGAAGAAAAGAGGCCTTGTATCCCACAAAGCCTCACATGCATCACTAAAAACATACACCCCTAACAACAATCAGACCAAATATTCAAATGTTGTCCCAACAAACCAGCCCCCAGACTTGAGGTTTAACCCACAACGTACTTATTTAATAACTCTTTCTCTAAAATAAAAAGTAAAATAAGTAATAAAGAATATAAATGCCATACTTATTAGTACCCTGTATAGGTGAACAATAAAATCATAGAATGCTATCTAATGCTGCCCATCCACTAGCAGACTTCATTACGACATTGTAATCGTGCCGTCGTTTGTCAGTCTGTGATGAGCCTACACTGAACGAGCAGTCATTTAGAGTAGGCACATCAATTATCTTCAAACATGCTGAATCTGACATTATCGTCAGGTTGTCCAGCATGTTTGCCCGATGATAGATGTCTGAACAACCAGCCAGAGCGCGCATCGCTGGTCATTTTAGACATTTTAGCAAACGATTTGCAAACGATTTATGAACGATAACGTTATTGATATCGTTCAATTGCTCAACTTAATCGTCTAGTGGATGGCTACCTTTAATAATGATCAGTTTAAAAAGTGTATGCACTACTTATATAATGCCTTACTTCAGGTCTTTAGATATAGTCATAGATGGTGGTTGATTTGTCCTTATATATCGTTTGCTCTCATACATATGGATGAGAAAAATAATGTAGTATATAGTAATCATTACTATATATTAGGACAGTCACTCACCTCTCCTCAGCCTGGTCTGCTGGCTGCACTGTAACCAGGGGCGGATTGGGAATTGAAAGTGGCCCTGGAAAAAATCCTGAAATTGGCCCTATGTGCGCGTGCCAAAGGTGGGTGTGGCCTTGCGGAAAGAGGTGTGGCGGCATGTTAAATGTTATGCCTGCAAGTTACTCCCCTTATTTTCATCATGCTGGGGGCATGCCCACCGCCCCAAGAGCTGATGGATATGCCCTCAGTCCCTCTCTTCAGTGAATAATCGCAGCATGTGAATAAGTATTTTCTTACCTATATGATTTCTCAGCAGTGGGGTTTATCTGAAGAAATTGATCCTCCCTGGACAGGCAGTGTCTTGAGTCAGTATTCACTATTCATGCAGGAGATCATATGGTCTTGAAGCCGCCTGTTTGCGTAGGAATAAAGCCAATGTCAGCCTCATGCAAAAGAGGTTCAATCATATAATACATAGTAACAAGTTTTGGGGCAGGACAACATGTGGGTTTCCCTTATCAAAAATGTTATATTAATAATATATTTGCTCGTTTGGTACCATTTGCATCTGTAATATGGTTTCATTAGAATTGTTGTCTTACTGTAGATTACTGTCTCCCAGTCTTTGCCTCTAATAGTACCAGAAGGTCCTATTTGTGTGTCTCCAGCACCATTGCCTTGGTGTGTCTCCAGCTAATCCCCCCCCTGTGTGTATCCCCAGTGCTATCCCCCTACACCTCTCAGTGACAACCCCCTGCTTCTCACCAGCACTATCCTTCTGAGGCTCCCCAATGCCATTATTTTGCATCTCCCCAATGCCATCATCCAGCGTCTCCCAGCGCAATTATCCTTCCCTAGCACAGAATATCCCCCTCCCCTACAGAAAGATCATCATCTCTCCTTAACACAGTCTCCCCCCTCCCCCACACACAGATCTTCCCTTAGTACAGAATAGCCCCCTCCCCCACACACAGATCATAATCTCCCTTTAGCACAGAATAGCACCCCTCCCGACACACAGATCATCATAATCATCTCCCCCTAGTACAACAGATCCCCCCCTCCCTCTCAGACAGACAGATCATCATTCCCCCCCCACACACACACAAACTGTGCTGGGCCATGAATGTTATTTTATTTCTTTGGTGTTAGGGCTCAGCTGGGGCCCTCCAGCACCACAGGTACTATAAAATAAATAACATTCATGGCCCAGCACTGGCCAACAGGTAAAAAAAATCTTTCATGGCCCCCTGCCGGGCCCCAACAGTCCGCAGCAGGAATAAATTAACATTAACCTGGGGGTAGGGATGCAGCAGGACTTATTCCTTGGGGATGGGGGTACAGCAGGGCTCCTTCCCTGGATGTAAGGGTCCAGCAGGGCTCCTTCCCTGGGGGTGCAGCAGAAAGGCTCCTTCCTCCCTAATAGTTTGGCACTGGCAATTTTTCACTGGCGCCTAGCCGGCTGCCTGACGCCACATTAGCCCCCACAGCCACACCGCTCCGCTCTGTTCTCCTCCACTTAAGATGGATGCGGGCGTGGTTGAAGGAAGATGGACAGTGTGGGTCTGCGCTATGCAACACTGCGTGACCTCTGACATCACGCTGCATCACTGCACACAGCCGAACAGCCGGGCAGCACCTGAGCTGAGTGCTCAGAATTCAGCACTGCCCAGCAATAAACAAAGCCATTGCGCATATGCCTGGCAGTCCTGGGCCACGGGCAGCTCTACTGGCAGTGACAGGCAGCCGGCGCCGGGCTGCCTGTTATGCAATAAAACTGACAGCCGGGTGATGAGTTTCAGGGGGCAGGGCCAAGGATGACAAGCGGCCCCATAGTCCAAGCGGCCCACCGGGAATCTTCCCGCTTAAAGTAATGGCCAATCCGCCCCTGACTATAACCCTATCAGATCCACGGTCCTTGCTTTAGTGACAGAGAGGTTGATGTATCAAGCAGTGAAAAGAGTGCAGAAATTGCCTAGAGCAACCAATTAGCTTTGAGGACACTTTTCTCAAGAACAGTCAATAAAATGGTAGGTATATTCTGATTGATTACTATGGCAAACTTCTCCAATTTTCTACTCTTTTCGCTGAATGATACATCAACCCCATTATCAGAACTGTGCCATCAACTTCTTTCCCACTAACCTATGTGTGGTCAGTGCCAGTACACTGAGTTTGTGCAGGTAGTAACTGAGTCTGTGATGTGCTGGGTATTTTTAGCACAAGTTGATTTTTTTTGGTTGTGCAGCTGATGCAGTGGTTCACCTACCAGGTGGCTCAAGGTGCCTACACACTTGGCAATGTGCTCACAATGTACAAATTTCCCTTGAACTCTCCCCCGGCAGCTCCCCGGCAGTCCTACACATGATTTGGAGTAAAAAATGTCCAATCTGACTTAAGATCTATTGTGCATCCAGTGCATTGTATCCCAGATTGGAAAATCTGCCCTACAGCACAGCAGATCTGAAGATGCGACCAGCGGGGACGCGCATCACATCGTGATCGTGAGTGGGTACTCACGATTTGGCCATTTTTTACACGATCTGTCGTTCCAATGCATCGGAATCGTCCAGACTGTGTAAAAAATCGCCAAGTGTGTAGGCACCTTCAGAACTAAGTTGCCTTAAGGGTGGTCTTGCCCTGAGCACACCCATCACTCAATCTTCTCACAGATATAAAACAGTTAAAAATTTGTGAAGTCAGTGGTAAATTACAAATAGGTGCTTTGGAGGGGATGTAGTTATGATCCTGGCGGTTGGGATGCCTGCAGGCGCTCAGAATGCCAGCGCCGGAATCCCAACACCAGTCAGAGTCCCACTGCCAGCATCTTGACTGCTGACATCCTGACGGTAAAGTATTGGGGTTAGTGGGAGGGTTAGAGTTTGACACTAGGGGCAGGGTTAAGATTAGGCAGTGGGGGGATTGTTAGCTTTAGGCTGCGGGGAGAGGCTTAGGTTTAGGCTGCTGGGTGGACGTTAGGTTTAGGGGTAAAGTTAGGGTTAGCCTACTTACCGGTAGGCAGGGCTGGATTTACCGCCAGGTAACCTAGGTGCTCGCCTAGGGCCCGGCGGGTCCCACGGGGCCCGCGGATGGGTCCACTGAAATCCGGCCCTGATCATTTGGCAGTCTCAGTAGTGGATATATCGGTGGTGCCGGTGCATTGCACCGCTGTCCGCCGTTCCCGTGGCAATTAAAGGGCCCGCCCACACAGCAGCATTGACAGCAGTGCTAATAGCACTGTCGGCCACAACAAAGAAGGAGGAGGTGTCCGGCCCGCCTCCTGTCCACCCCTATCGTCTCAACTCCTTCCGTTACCTCATCCTATGAGACTGCTGTCACGAGGGGTCCGACGTCACAATGTAGTGACCGGCCCCAGCGTAGACGAGAGGGAGCTATATAACGATGCAGGCAGGTCCGAATCTCTTCCGTCACTCTACGGGCTCCTGCCGTCTCTCGCTGGCCTTCTGCTGCTGAGAACTGGGTGAAACATGGCCAGCTCACACTTAAATTCATTCATTCAGATCCATAATATATATATTAATTCTGGGTCTCTCTCTCTCTCTCTCTCTCTCTCTCTCTCCCCCCTCCCTCTCTCTCTCTCTCTCCCCCCTCCCTCCCTCTCTCTCTCTCTCTCTCTCCCCCCTCCCTCCCTCTCTCTCTCTCTCCCCCCTCCCTCCCTCTCTCTCTCCCCCCTCCCTCCATCTCTCTCTCTCTCTCCCCCCTCCCTCCCTCCCTCTCTCTCTCTCTCGCCCCCCTCCATCCCTCTCTCTCTCCCCCCTCCCTCCCTCTCCCTGAATCCCTTTCAAACCTAACATACCCTTTGCCTCTACCCTTTCCCTGTCACTGACTGCTTCTCCTTGTAACTCTCTTCCCGTTGCACTCTCTCTATCCCCCATCTCCCGCTGCCCGTCATCCTCTGCCTCTCTCTGTCACCCTCTCTTTCACCCAATCTCCGTCACCCTCTTTGTCTCCGTTACCCTCTCCCTGTCACCCACTACTTCTCTCTGTCACCCTCTGCCTCTACCTGTCCCCTCTCCCTGTCACACACTGCTTCTCCTTATCACCCTCTCCCCGTCACCCATATATATTATCCTTCATTTATATGGCGCCAGAAGGTTTCCACAGAGCCTAACATAACATACTTAAAACTGAAAGTAAATCATTCAGTCACTGTATATAAACAGTGCACAACAGCGGCCAACAGTGGCCAAAATAGAAACTGCAAATTAAATATATATCTCTATTGAGGCCTAGTGTCCTATTTACTACAATCCGCTTGCGAGTCGATGGCGGGTCATTGCGCATGCGTGAGCCCCGGAGTGAGTGAGAAATCACCCGCTTCGGGGCTTGCTACAAGACGGGGCGGCTGCCGATGTTGATCGACAGCTCGCCACGTTTTGTAGGTGGGGAGGGGGGGTGGCTGCATAAATGGAGGCATTCTCGAAGGAACGCCTGCCATTTGTGGGCGGCACTAGTGATGTCAGTAGTGGACTTCCTGCTCTATTAGAGCATGAAGCTCACTCGGGCTTGCAAGACACGTGAGACCCTACCACAGGGTCTCCTCGCTAGCCCGATGGTCGCGATAATCGCGACCATCGCCAGGCCCCACACACACGCTGTGGATGGTCATCCACAGCTGTGAGAGTGGCCTGGAGGCCGGTCAAAAAATAAAATAGGGACGCCCTGATTCAGAGCGAGCGCACGCAAATAGCATGCGCCTCTAAATCAGGGCCTATGTTCACATTGCGAATTTAGGAAAATTTCACATGGATGTACTAACATCCACATGCAGGGACAGAGGGCCTGATTCAGACCGGGACGCTATTTGCGGGCGGTTGTTCAAAAAAAGGGGGCGGCTATTTAAATTGTGCACTCGCTCATTGCGGTTTGTTGACGCCTCTATGTCTGAGCGAGCGAACTCAAAATGCCCTCGCTATTTTGTAAAGATGCCCCTTTGCCGTTCGCATCACATGTCATCTCCAGTATTTATTTGATTAATCGGGTACATCGAAAGGCATCAGAGCTGCTCGCAGTGCTTGTGGTAGGTTTTTCCTACCGCAATCACTGCGAGCAGTTCAGGCTAAAAGACAACCAAGTGACGTAGTCAATGACGCTCCTTTACTAATTATACCACTCCCATTAAACGCCCTTTTTACCGTTAGGCACGCCTGCGTTCGGATCTCCACTCCCCCGTTTTCAAGCACCTTCCCCTGTAACCACCCACAAACGGTACATTCTGTCAATCAAATTAGCAGTCCCTCGCTGTTTTGCGAGCGCTCGATTTCCGACCGCAATGACTGGTTTGCGCATGCGCATTACGACCCATACACATGCGCAGTTGTGAACGAGCGCAGAGCGACCGAGCAGCCGCTTACGAACGGCTCTGAATCAGGCCCAGAGCTTGAAAGGACCTCACCGGAGCACCGATCACCTGCCTGCAGGCTTGCCTACCCTCCTGATTTGGCCGGGAGCCTCCCGAATATCGTGTGCCGCTCCCGCCTGCCCCCCGGACTACTATTAGAAACCCCCGCAGCAGGGGGCCGGTGACGCGATTCGCCCTGAAGCGTGTCATCTTCGCCCCGCCCCCTGCTTCACAATTCCGTTATTTTCGGCATTGTGAAGAAGTGGAGGGGCCAAGATGATGCGATTGCGTGGCCAATGCGGCATTGCGTGGCCCAGCCCCGCTCCCAATGCGGCATCATTACCCGACCAGGCCCCCCGCTGTGCACAGACATTCAGCTCCCTCCCGGAAGGAGGGAGCTGAATGTCGGCAAGTATGCCTGCCTGGTGATCGGTGCTCCGGTGAGGTCCTCTCTCTAGGGCTATGGTCAGCTGGTCTCCGGGCTCCTGCACTGTGACCCTGGTCTGCTGCTCTACAGATTCACAGTGCAAGAGCTTGGAGACTAGCTGACCGGAGCCCCAGAGGGCCTCACCAGAGCACCGATCTCCGGTCCCTCGAATAAGGTAAGTGTTTTTTTGTTTTTTTTAAACAATTTTTTTTCCAGTGATCAGCATGTGGTCTATTTAGACACCACTGCAGCAATAAAACAGAGATATGCCAGCCTCACAAAACATACATAAAGGGCATAAAAATCACTGCACTAGTGTGTCTCAGTCAGGACAGTATCACTTTCCAACAATAAAACAGTAGATTTATTAAATTAAACATATATAGGTAGGCACATTTGGAAGTTAATATATTCTACATTCAGTATATTATAACATTGTAACATACAGCATCAGCCACATTCTTTGGAATGATACAGTATTATACAGTATTATTAAGTATCACTTTACTGAGTAGTTTAAATTGTTTGACTGCAATCACACAAATAAGTTAAACCAGTACTATGCATTAATAAATAGATCCTTAGTGACTCGATTATGCTCTGTATATTTGGCATTGTTTATTGTCTTACAAGAGCGGCCGTAGTACATAAATGATAGTTATTGAACTAGCATGACCAGTATCTCCATATATTGATAATCTTGAATTAGAAGTTTTGTCAGTTTATGATTACCCAGAAGCCGCCACTGCTGATAGTCTGCACAGGGACGAGACCGATAGTCAGCAATACAGCAGGCCCCAGGTCTCCTGACCTCGGATGGATGGCCTCTTTTTAATATGCAAACGTTTGTCCAGGGTCCGGAACTGTTTGGTAGGTATTAGCAGAAAGCATTACCACTAATAGCAGTGCAGCGGCCTCTAGATCTCCTGATAGAGGTCTGCATGTTAGTATGTAAATCTGGATCCAGGGATCTGTCAGGTGTACCCCTTTAAGCTGTTAGCCGCAGCCCTTGTAATCAGGTTCTGCTTGCCGTATCTCCAGACCTGGGGCACGCTGGGTTTTGATAGTTAATTAACAAGCAGAGGAGTAGCCTAGGACGTCATCTGAGTTCTCCTGGTAGGAGCAGCAACGCGTTTCGGCCACCACTGTGGCCTTTTTTCAAGCTGTATTGCTTCTATTTCCTCCTGGTCAGTTTAAATAGCCAGGTTCTTTGACTCATTGGCGATTTGGATCTCTCCAGTTAACTCTTTAAGTGCCATTTCAAGATTAGCCAGTCTATAGTTAAACTGCATGTAGTTTATACAGTCTTTTGTCTCAAGATTCACAATTAAGGTTTATTCTAAACAGTCATGTGACACAACTGTTTAATACTGAACAGGTAATACTTTCAATAGGAAAGGTGGTAAGGAAATATGTACTGACGACAGGGCCGAAAGGGCATTGAAACGTTGAATCAAAGAAAATATTTGTTTATCTTTTAAATCCTAGAGTGATGCTCAGTGTTCTTCATTCAGAGATAGTACATTCCTTGACCTTTTTACTTACGTATGTGCGAGCACCTAGGTATTATACCATCTAGAGGAGCATTGAGTGCCGAACTAAGCTATATATATATATATATATATATATATATATCCATAGATGCGGCACTCCATGCAGAAAGAAACGCACTATTGTCATGGCTGAAGTTTCAATGCCTACAAAACTGGCATTTTCATCAGGACATACTAACATACATCAAGTGTCTTACCTTAAATACTAACACCAAGTGAACATGTCACTGCCTCGCCGGAGCGGGACCACACACCCACCCGACGGCGCATAACACTAACATCATCTATGCGTCTAATGTAAACATAGTTGGTGTACCATCAGCATGTACACAAACAAAGCTAACACAATGCACAATATGCTCATAACGGCAAGTTTAAATGAACCCAGGCTACCTGTGCCTAATGGCAACAAAAGTGTTGTCACAAGGTACAGTGAAATCATCACAGAGATCCCAATTTTAAACAAAAAACAAGATCAAAAGGTATTGAATTAATTTAAGAAATAAATATAAATAGTAGTAACCATTGAGAAAGAGCATTATAACAATGATCTGGTATACTATGAACGAGGAATTACACGTGAGTTTGTGGCAGATCAAATACTTGCGTTCTGAGAGGGGATGATGGAAACTATCACCTGGGATAAGATATCTACAGGTAATGCAAGTACATCTAATGCAACCTACTTTGCCAATACTATCTACCCTGGGATCAGGGCCAGATATATCGGTCTTCACCAAAATATAACGAATGCTACGACCTCTTTTGTAGCAGGATATAATCCGCTTGTCATGCAATTTAAGCTCAGGATCACTCTGTATGATGGGCCATAAGTTTTTAGATACTTTGTTAATATGACCACTATACTGATTCAAATTGCTCACCCATGGTATTGTAACCCCCCTTTACCCTCTAAAGGGACACCAGGTTACTAACTCCTATGTAATCTCTTTTTCCCACCCTTAAACTCATTGTTAAGTGGTGTACCTCCTATTACTATTAAATCAGTGCCTCCAACCAAGTATTGGTAGTAGACTGGGCCTACTTGGGAAAACCCATATGAGGATAAACTCACACTTAAACTATATCACTGCATGTTTATAATTTTACTTAAGCTCACAACTGACACTCGCAAATAATAACATCTTGTATAGACATTATGGAATCACATAACCGAATTACAATATGAGTAGTAAAATTTAACTGAACAGAGTAACACGCAATCCTTGTATATAAATTAATAACTTAGATGTATATAGTGGTAATACAAGTCATATTTTACTGTAACACCTGTGGTCATAAAGTAGTTGATACATCGCAAGTCCTCAACTTGTTTAATACGGGGTAAGTACTTTACACCACTGTAAGTTTGTAGTCCCTTTGACACTTGTCGATAATATGCTGTTCCTAACTTTTAGTTTATAAAAGTTCTGTTGTCGGAATATCCTTTGACGGTAACTTTTCCTGTATGCTGCTGTCTATATCCACTGAAGGATAAATAAAGTTGATACCTCTGTTGCAAATGTTTCTAAGAGAATAGCATTTAGTTATAATCCACCTCCTGAGTTTTGAAATATTTCCTGAGTTGGTAGTTTGTCTTATACCTTCAAATGTATTATTATCCATATATATATATATATACTGTATATGCATTTCTCCCTCCCCAGCTATTTGCTAAGGCTAGTATTTTAGGGAAGTCTATCCAGCTCAATGGCTGGTAGTACAAATGTCAGCCATCAGTACTAGTGTTATTTTTCCTACTTGCACTCCTGTGCTACTAATGTACAGTAGCTATGTATGTGCAGAGCTTGGAGTCTACTCTCTGATCAGCATTAGTATTCATACCACCGCCTTTATGGAACTGAGGATTTCTCTGACGGGGCTCTGCTGTCATCACTATCCCAGCTGCCGGTTAAAGAGCATATGGTGAGGCTTCAATACACTAACAGCGTAACCCCAGCCTTGTCCGACAGTAGCCTGCCTCCTTCCTATAGCTGCCACCTCTCAAGTCTGGTTCCACACCTCCGCTGGCCCCTACTGCTGCTATTCTGCCTCTGCCTCAATTTTATGACCATACGTGCCCACCTTCTGGAATGCAGCCACTCAGCTGCAGTAATGGGCCATGTCTCCGGCCCCTCACAGCCTCTGCTCACCGCCGATCCCACCGTGCAGCTCCACCATTGGGACCACTGCTGCTGCTCCATCCCCATGACCTCGGCCTCTGACCCGGATCCTGGGACCAACACTACCGGTCACTCCACTAAAGTGCCGCACGGTGAGCTGCTTACTGGGATGCCGCTGTCAACCTGCTTCCCCAGCTCCAGCTGGGCTCCCTCTCCAAATCCACCCCCCTGTGCCCAGGAGCCTATCTACCACTCAGCTGCCACCTGGTACACAGGGGGGCAGGTGGCAGCTGAGTATAGAAGGGCCATGTACATGAGAACAATAAATACATCTATATACTTTACCTCACAAATTGCACATTTATAAATATTACAATCATTTATGAGTAGAGTACTAATTTTAACCCTTAACCAGGGTTACAGTATCGTAGTTGTGGTTTTTTTTTTTGATACATTCTGTTGCAGGATCATATTAGGGGTGAGCGGGTTCGGATTTCTGAAATCCGAACCCCCCCGAGCCCCCCCGATCCGAGTCCGATCCGAGTCAGGCTCGACTTTTCCCGCCTGACTCGGATCTGAAATCGAGGCAAAACGTCATCTTCCCGCCTTCCGAGTCTCGCGGGTTTTGGATCCTATATAAGGTACACACGTCGGCGCCATTTTCTCACTCGGCTGTGGACAGTGAAGAGGGAGGGTGGGAGTTAGGGCTGTGTAGTGTAGTGTAGTGTAGTGCTGCTGTTGTCCACTACTTCAAAGTCCATAGGGGCTGGCTGTGTTGTGCTGTGCTGCTGTTGTTAATAGGGGCTGTGTCCACTACTTCAAAGTCCATAGGGGCTGGCTGGACTGTGTTGTGCAGTCAGTTCTCCATAGGGGCTGTGTCCACTCCAAAGTCCTGTGCAGTGTCCCAGTCCTAAAGGAGTGCTGTAGTGTTGTCCAGGGGGTGCTCTGTCCATCAGGGGTGCTCCCCCCAAGTGCTAAAAAAATAATATATTTTCTGTGTTTGTGAATTGTGTGCGCAGTAGCCGCACGTGCATCAACAAAGTAGTGCCAAGCGTGCGCCTGTGTCATAAGTAAAGGGCCGGCTGGCTTGACCGTTAAGGGTGCTGTAACCCCCGAAAGTACACTCCAGTCCAAACCAAAAAAAAAATTATTTTCTGTGTTTGTGAATTGTGTGCGCAGTAGCCGCACGTGCATCAACAAAGTAGTGCCAAGCGTGCGCCTGTGTCATAAGTAAAGGGCCGGCTGGCTTGACCGTTAAGGGTGCTGTAACCCCCGAAAGTACACTCCAGTCCAAACCAAAAAAAAAATTATTTTCTGTGTTTGTGAATTGTGTGCGCAGTAGCCGCACGTGCATCAACAAAGTAGTGCCAAGCGTGCGCCTGTGTCATAAGTAAAGGGCCGGCTGGCTTGACCGTTAAAGGGTGCTGTAACCCCCAAAGTACACTCCAGTCCAAACCAAAAAAAAAAATATTTTCTGTGTTTGTGAATTGTGTGCGCAGTAGCCGCACGTGCATCAACAAAGTAGTGCCAAGCGTGCGCCTGTGTCATAAGTAAAGGGCCGGCTGGCTTGACCGTTAAGGGTGCTGTAACCCCCGAAAGTACACTCCAGTCCAAACCAAAAAAAAAATTATTTTCTGTGTTTGTGAATTGTGTGCGCAGTAGCCGCACGTGCATCAACAAAGT
Source organism: Taudactylus pleione (assembly GCA_031769625.1). Classification (NCBI taxonomy): domain Eukaryota; kingdom Metazoa; phylum Chordata; class Amphibia; order Anura; family Myobatrachidae; genus Taudactylus; species Taudactylus pleione. Next base: position 4,673,298 of record JAUIMM010000189.1, on the reverse strand, counting down.
AGTGCCAAGCGTGCGCCTGTGTCATAAGTAAAGGGCCGGCTGGCTTGACCGTTAAAGGGTGCTGTAACCCCCAAAGTACACTCCAGTCCAAACCAAAAAAAAAATTATTTTCTGTGTTTGTGAATTGTGTGCGCAGTAGCCGCACGTGCATCAACAAAGTAGTGCCAAGCGTGCGCCTGTGTCATAAGTAAAGGGCCGGCTGGCTTGACCGTTAAGGGTGCTGTAACCCCCGAAAGTACACTCCAGTCCAAACCAAAAAAAAAATTATTTTCTGTGTTTGTGAATTGTGTGCGCAGTAGCCACACGTGCATCAACAAAGTAGTGCCAAGCGTGCGCCTGTGTCATAAGTAAAGGGCCGGCTGGCTTGACCGTTAAAGGGTGCTGTAACCCCCGAAAGTACACTCCAGTCCAAACCAAAAAAAAATTATTTTCTGTGTTTGTGAATTGTGTGCGCAGTAGCCGCACGTGCATCAACAAAGTAGTGCCAAGAGTGCGCCTGTGTCATAAGTAAAGGGCCGGCTGGCTTGACCGTTAAAGGGTGCTGTAACCCCCGAAAGTACACTCCAGTCCAAACCAAAAAAAAATTATTTTCTGTGTTTGTGAATTGTGTGCGCAGTAGCCGCACGTGCATCAACAAAGTAGTGCCAAGAGTGCGCCTGTGTCATAAGTAAAGGGCCGGCTGGCTTGACCGTTAAAGGGTGCTGTAACCCACAAAGTACACTCCAGTCCAAACCAAAAAAAAAATTATTTTCTGTGTTTAGCCGCACGTATATATCAAATCGATATAACATAAATGGAGGACCAAACTTTCTCCGATAAAAATAAAATAGAGAAAGATCAAGAACCACTTCCTTCTAGTGCTGAAGCTGCTGCCACTAGTCATGACATAGACGATAACATGCCATCAACGTCGTCTGCCAAGGCCGATGCCCAATGTCATAGTAGAGGGTACATACAATCCCAAATGGCAAAGTTCAGGAAAATGACCTTGAAAAAGACATTTAAATCAGCTGAAGAGAAACGTAAACTTGCCAATATGCCATTTACGACACGGAGTGGCAAGGAACGGCTAAGGTCGATCCCTAGTATGTTCATGACTAGTGGTTCAGCTTCACATGACGATGGAAGCCCTCCTCCCACTAAAAAAATCAAAAGAGTTAAGCTGGCAAAAGCACAGCGAAGAACTGTGCTTTCTAAGAAGATATCACAAATCCCCAAGGAGAGTCCAAGTGTGGTGGTGGTTGCGATGCCTGACCTTCCCAGCACTGGACGGGAAGAGGTGGCTCTTTCCACCATTTGCATGCCCCCTGCAAGTGCTGAAAGGAGCACCCACAGTCCACTTGCTGATATGCAAATTGAAGATGTCACTGTTGAAGTACAACAGGATGAGGATACTGGTGTAGCTGGCGCTGAGGAGGAAGTTGGCGAGGAGGATTCTGATGGTGATGTGGTTTGTTTAAATCAGGCTCCGGGGGAGACAGTTGTTGTCCGTGGGATGAAAAAGCCCATCACGGTCATGCCTGGGCAGAAGACCAAACATTCCACCTCTTTGGTCTGGCAATATTTCTATCCAAATCCGGACAACAACTGTCTTGCCATATGTACCATATGTAAAGGTGAAATAAGTAGGGGTAGGGACGTCAACCACCTAGGAACATCCTCCCTTATACGGCACCTGCAGCGCGTTCATAAAAAGTTACTGTCAAGTTCAGAAACTTTGGCTAAGACCGTAAGCAGTCCAGGGACACCTAAATCCCGTTGTCCTGTTGTATCCAAGCGCCTGCAAACCACACCGTCAACTCCCTCCTCGTCAATTTCCTCCTTAGTCAGGATCGGAAGTAGTCCTGCAGACCATGTCACTGGCATGACTGACTCTCCTATCCGGGATTCCTCTGGAGGATCCTGCATTGCTACGCCTACTGCTGCCGCTGCTGCTGTTGCTGCTGCTGGGAGTCGTTCATCATCCCAGAGAGGAAGTAGGAACACCACTACTTTTACTAAACAATTGACCCTCCAACAGTCCTTAGCGAGGAGGATGAAGTACGACAGCAGTCATCCTGAAGCAAAACGTATAACTGAGGCCTTGACTGCTATGTTGGTGTTAGATGTGCGTCCGGTATCCGCCATTAGTGCAGTGGGATTTAGACAATTGATGGAGGTAGTGTGTCCCCGGTTCCAAATCCCGTCTAGATTCCACTTCACTAGGCAGGCGATACCGAGACTGTACAGAAACGTCAGAAAAAGTGTCCTCAGTGTCCTGAAAAATGCCGTTGTACACAATGTCCACTTAACCACGGACATGTGGACAAGTGGAACAGGGCAGACTAAGGACTATATGACTGTGACAGCCCACTGGGTAGATGTATCACCTTACGCAGCAACAGCAGCAGCGTCACCAGTAGCAGCATCTCAGAAACGCCAGCTCGTTACAAGGCAGGCTACGCTGTGTATCACCGGTTTCAGTAAGAGGCACACCGCCGACAACCTCTTAGAGAAACTGAGGGAAATCATCGCCCAGTGGCTTACCCCACTTAGACTCTCCTGGGGATTTGTGATATCTGACAACGCCACCAATATTGTGCGGGCATTACATCTGGGCAAATTCCAGCACGTCCCATGTTTTGCTCACACAATAAACTTGGTGGTGCAGAATTTTCTGAAAAGCGACAGGGGCGTGCAGGAGACGCTTTGGGTGGCCCGAAAAATTTCTGGCCACTTTCGCCATTCAGCGACTGCGTGCCGAAGACTGGAGCGCCAGCAAACACTCTTGAACCTGCCCCGCCATCACCTGAAGCAAGAGGTTGTGACGCGGTGGAACTCAACCCTCTATATGCTTCAGAGGATGGAGGAGCAGCAAAAGGCCATACAAGCCTATACATCCACCTATGACATAGGCAAAGGAGGGGGTATGCACCTGACTCAAGCGCAGTGGAGAATGATTTCCGTGTTGTGCAAGGTTCTCCAGCCCTTCGAACTTGCCACACGTGAAGTCAGTTCAGACACTGCCAGCTTGAGTCAGGTCATTCCCCTCATCAGGCTTTTGCAGAAGCAGCTGGAGAAAGTGAAGGAGGAGCTAAGACGGAGCGATTCCGCTCGGCATGTGGGACTTGTGGATGAAGCCCTTCATTCGCTTTGCCAGGATTCCAGGGTGGTCAATCTGTTGAAATCAGACCACTACGTTTTGGCCACCGTGCTCGATCCTAGGTTTAAAGCCTATGTGGTGTCTCTCTTTCCGGCCGACACAAGCCTGCAGAGGTGCAAAGACCTGCTGGTGAACACACTGTCAGCTGAAGCGGAACGTGACACGTCAACGGCTCCTTCTTCATTTTCTCCTGCAACTGGGGCTGCCAGGAAAAAACTTAGGTATCCTAAGCAACCCGCTGGCGGTGATGCAGGGCAGGCAGGACCAAGTTTGGACATCTGGTCCGGACTGAAGGACCTGGCAACAATTTCTGACATGTCTACTGTCACTGCATATGATACTGTCACCATTGACAGAATGGTGGAGGATTACATCGGTGACAGCATCCAAGTAGGCATGGCAGACAGTCCATACCTGTACTGGCAGGAAAAAGAGGCAATTTGGAGGCCCCTGTACAAACTGGCTCTATTTTACCTGAGTTGCCCCCCCTCCAGTGTGTACTCCGAAAGAGTGTTTAGTGCAGCCGGGAACCTTGTCAGCGAAAGGCGTAGGAGGTTGCTTCCACAGAATGTGGAGAAGATGATGTTCATCAAAATGAATTATCAGCTCTTCCAGGGAGACCAGCCTCCAGAAGGTACAGAGGGACCTGTGGTGGTGGATTCAAGTGGGGACGAGTTAATACTTTGTGAGGATGAGGATGTACACACTGAAGAGGGTGAGGAATCGGTGGATGAGGAGGATGAGGATGACATCTTGCCTCCATAGAGCCAGTTTGTGCAGGGACACATTAATTGCCAGCTTGTTTTGTGGGGGCCCAAACGAACCAATCATTTCAGCCACAGTTGTGTGGCAGACCCTGGCGCTGAAATGATTGCTTTGTTAAAGTGTGCATGTCCTGTTTATACAACATAAGGGTGGGTGGGAGGGCCCAAGGACAATTCCATCTTGCACCTCTTTTTTTTCTTTGCATTATGTACAGTTTGGGGCCTAGTTTTTCAAACTGCCATCCTGTCTGCCACTGCAGTTTCACGCCTAGATGGGTCACGTGTTTGTGCCGCCCACTCGTGTCGCTTAGCATAGTCATCCAGCTACCTCGGTGCAACGTTTTGGACATAAAAACACTATTGTGAGGTGTGAGGTGTTCAGAATAGACTGGAAATGAGTGGAAATTAAGGTTATTGAGGTTAATAATAGCATAGGAGCAGAAAAACCTACAAATTCTGTGATTTTAGCTGTTTTTATGCTTTTTTTCAAAAAAATACAGATCCAAAACACAAAACCCAGAACCCAAAACACGGAAGGGTGGTTTTGGCAAAACCAATCCAGATCCAAAACACGAAGAAAGATCCAGATCCAAAACCAAAACACAAAACACGAAAAGTGGCCGGTGCACACCCCTAGATCATATACATATCTAGTTTCAGTACCTGATTCTTCACATTGGCTAAATGTGTGGGGTCGTAACCTCTGCTAATAAATTTCGGAATCATTTCCAATATCCTATTTACATAAAAGTAGTGACAATAATACTACTGCTACTACTGCTACTATTGCTACTACTACTTCTACTAATAATAATAATTACTTTATTATAATAGTCTGTATATATAAAATATATATATATATATTTATATATACATATACTGTATGTATATAAAAAAATAATATTATAATAATAAATTGCAATAGGGGAACATATAGATATTTTAAATGAAGGTATAGTGCAAGGGACCAATACTAGAACCCTAAAAGAGAGGGAACATAGACTAAATATACAGAAAGGCTTTATTACACATAGTATATCCTGACACTTTCTTGAATCACATCAGAAAGACCCTACGGATCTTAAAATTTTAGGGGTTGAGACCTTTAATAAGACTATCAGAGGTGACAACAGATATAAGGATTTATGTCGAGCTGAATCTGATTGGATTTTCAGATTACTGGCATTATCCCCAGACAGCCTCAGAGAAGCTTTAGAATTTTTTGAGTAACCTCTGTGTGGTTGGAGGGGGCCATCTCCTTTCCAATTGTACTGTCCGGTCAATGTCGTGGATACTGTCCCCTACATCCAACACTTCTTGCACTCCCACATTTGCTGCTTTCTTTTCCATTAGTATTCACACTTTTGTTTATGTTCTTATATTGGTTCCTTGCTCCTATGCTGCCCATCCACTAGGCGATTAAACCTAGCAATGGAGCGATAACGACCGTCGTTATTGCTCCATCGCTTGGTTATCACCCACAAATTGCAAATAAAAGGTTATTAAGGCAGTAAAAGGTTAAAAACGACCAGTGATGTGCGTGCCCGCTGGTCGTTTTTAACATCAATCATCGCCCGAACATGACGGTCAACCTGACGACCGCCGTCAGGTTGCCATGTTCGGGGACGATTGATCTGCATACACTGAACGTCTGAACATTCAGTGTATGCAGTTCACCCCGCGGGAGATGATGGCATCATAATCGTGCCATTGTCCCCCGCATCGTTAAGTGGCATTAGCCTTAATTTACAGTTTGTATATATTCCCCTATGCACACTATTGCAATTTATTATAATATTATTATTTTTATATATATTTTTTCTTATATACACACTATTATAATAAAATAATTTTACATTTATTATTATTAGTATTTTTATTATTAATATTGTTACTACTTTTATGTAGTTAGGATAGTGGTTTCTGTTCCATGCATATATGTATATACGAGGTCTTTCTAAAAAGTTTGGTGAATGGTCTGATATATCTGTATGCAACGCTTGCAACAAGGTCGCTCATGCGCGCTGACATGCATGGACATGTCTGGACCTGCCCCCAGTCGGGGTTTGCCCAAGGCCACCACCGCACTGCCATTGCATTCACTTCAACAGAGTGTCCCAAGGAGTGTGCGTCGAACAGCAATGGAGCAACGACACAACATTAAGTTCTGCTTCAAATTAGGTACTAAGGGCACTCCTGGGACTCAATAATATATATAAATAAGCCACACATGGCCAGAAAGTTCAGACGTTTCGGATCTTTATTAACCCTTTATCATTCTTTATTATTATCATCATTATCATGATTATTATTATTATTTTATATATAGTTTTAAATAATTTATATTATATTTTAAATATTGAAAGTATTACCTGTTCAATATTAAACAGTTGTATCACCTGACTGTTTAGAATAAACCTTAATTGTGACTCTTGAGACTAAAGACTGTATAAACTCAGTTTAAATAGAGACTGGCTAATCTTGAAATGGCACATAAAGAGTTAACTGGAGAGATCCAAATTGCCAATGAATCAAAAAACCTGGCTATTTAAACTGACCAGGAGGAATTAAGAGCAATACAGCTTGAAAAAGGCCACAGTGGTGGCTGAAACGCATTCCTGCTCCTAACATCCAGAGGAAATAAGGATAACTGCGGCAGCAGCTAACAGCAGAAGGAGTACAACTGACAAATCCCTGGATCCAGATCTACATATTAACAAGCGGACATCTATCTGAGGTGAGGAGATTCGGAGCCCGCTGCACTGCTATTAGCGACCACGTTTTCTGCTAATATCGGCCACACAGTTCTAGACCCTGGTCAAATGTTTGCATATTAAAAAGCTGCCATCCATCTGAGGTCAGGAGACTCGGAGGCGGCTGTACGGCTGACTATTGGCCACGTCCCTGTGCATACTGGTTCCTCACAGCTTCGGACCCTGGACTATAGACTATCAGCAGTGGCGGCTGATAGTCTATAGTTAATTATAAAGGGATAAAACTTCTAATTCAAGATTATCAATATATGGAGATACTGGTCATGCTTGTTCAATAACTATCATTTACCTACTACAGCGCTTTATGCAAGACAATTAACAGTGCCAAAAATACAGAGCTTGATTGAGTCACTAAGGATCTTTTTATCAACGCATAATACTGGTTTAACTTATCTGTGTGATTGCAGTCAAACAATATAAACTATTCAGTAAAGCGATACAGTATTATTAAATATAATTCCAAACAATCTGGCTGATGCTGTATGTTACAATGTTATAATATACTGAATGTAGAATATATTAACTTCCAAATGTGCCTATCTATATGTTTTTATTTAATAAATCTACTGTTTTATTGTTGGAAAGTGATAATGTCCTCACTGACACACACTAGTGCAGTGATTTGTATCCCCTTTATGTAGGATTCCTATGTAAGTTTGAAACCTAATCATAAACTCATAAAGAAATTACAAAGAGAACCACAATTTAATTTGAACCACAAATTAGTAATTTCTCATAAAACTTTAATTTTGCCAAAGTAATCTGCTAAATTTCACTGATCATTTAGCAGCAATTATATATAAATACTGAATTAATTTAGAAACAATATTTGGGAGTAAAACAGTGTCAGGGTCCCCAGTAGGTACCCCTGAGTTTGCACTCTGACTATGGTCAGAGCCAGTAATTAATTCACCTTGACTGTTACTACACTAGCATCAGGACTGCGATCACACAGATCCCCAAATCCTGATGTAGTGAAGGCAATGCCGACTATAATACGCTCAATTAATATTCTTTCTCTCTGCCCATTATACCAAACACCTCTCTACTGCCACCACTCGTAGTAAATACACAAAGGGCCACAGGTCCTCCAACACAATTGTGCAGATTTGGCCACATGAACTACCATGCAGTTAGTTGGTCACCTCCTTCTTCTAGCAATAAATAGCAGTTATAGCGTAACATTAGTGATCTAATAGCTTCTTCAATTAATGGGTTCTGGAGCATATATGAAATAGTTCAATAAAGGAACACTTTATTTACAAAAGAAAGTGCAATGCTTAGTTACAGAAATGATATTAATAAAAAGGGTTACAGATTAAATAGACAAATGTGTTGCAATTGCAAAATAAAAAGGAAGAAACATACACAGAATTACCCGTGACTTATTCTGACCTGGGGGACATGGCAGGAAAATGCAGGTACAGGCTCCAACTCTGAATTGTTCCCCCCAAGACTGACACAGAGCAACATGCTCCCATACATATCAGCTGATCCCATTCCCCCACCCCATAAGTGATGTCACAACCATGTCCCTAATGACTGACTAACTGGCTTTTTACTTAACCCATTAGCCATACTAGGACTGCCAACATAACTTTTTAACCTAAGTACAAATAATGGTACATAATTTCCCCTGTGTGATAGCTACATGAAATATAGTATGTTCAAATTAACCACTATGATGTAAGCTATAATATGAGTACAAACATGACTATTCTGTGATGTGTCATTAGTTAGATATCTCATTTCACCCAAACCATACATCCTAGTGTCCAACTGACATCAGACCAGCATATAGACTTCAGGTATATTTCTATGATTTGGGGAAATTTTAGCTATTACAGAAATATCAATTTATGTCAAAACAGATAAAATATGTTTTTGGTCTTTGTTCTTGTTTGAAGTCTGAATACATCTTTTGGTCAGATGGCTCTTTGTTTATTCCCTGCTATGATGGTGCCAAAAGAGTATCCTCACATCATCTATATGCAGACTTAAACAAAAGAGTTTGTTTATCAATGTCCTGCCAGGTAATTGCCTTTTTCTGCTCACAGGACATTATAAGGGATATACATTTAATTGAAATTACACAGGATCATCTCAGGGCTTCCTAGGGGTAATTTAAACTCCCTGTGTAGAAAGAATTATAACACAACCTCAAAAGAATATAACTTGCAATATGTCATAATATGTCCATAATCTCTACAAGCAGCAATTACTAATGTAGGGAATGGTGAACAGATTTTTTTTTTTGCATTACAATTTTTTTATTATTAGTTGTTAAAATGCATAAATTATTATGTTCTGACAAAAATACATGAAGTACTAGGTCTGAGTCAGATTAAATTTCTATAACACAAACCATTTCATTTTTTTTCTGACGCACTTTACAGTCATACAAATTGTATTCAAGCAATGTAAACACAGCACTTAATCCTGGTTTGGCACCTCTAGTCGCATATTACATGACTTCTGAATATAGACACAACACTCTGCTAGAAGGTTTGAGATTTCTCTCAGAAAAAAAGCCAATTAAAGAAAATATTCTAAAATAAGTGTTGCATCACATATTAGTCAGTCCTTTAAACATAGCAATATTTAAAAACGATTTTTGTTATTTTAAGTTTTAAGATGTATTCTGCAACAAGAAAAGTCTATGATATTACTTAGATTTAAATTTACTAAACGGTGAAATGCAAAAAAATCATGCAAAATATATAACAGCAAATTAAAAGTGAGTGTTCGTTTGCAAGTTTACACATAATTTGCTGCAACTTTAACATTTTGTCAAAATATAACATTTTAATAGTTTACACAGAAAATAATACAAGTTATGTATTATTTATTTTGTAAACTATATTTCATATACCAAAAATAGTACAGTGAGTGATGAGTTTGTTGTTGGGAATTTTTATTTTGAATAGATAGGAAAAGAAAACAATCATATATTCTTAAAATATGCAGAAAAACATTATCAATTTAATACATATATATATACTTAGTGAACACTTGAGGGAACTAATCTTTTTCTGTTAGTTAGCAGTGAATTTGTATGCTGTTTATGCTGTACCAGGCAAAATTGTTGTTAAAGAACAGAAGCAAAATTTTCACTTATTACACATATTAATCTATAATCTATTACACATATTAATCTATAATCTATTACACATATTAATCTATAATCTATTACACATATTAATCTATAATCTATTACACATATTAATCTATAATCTATTACACATATTAATCTATACCATGCCAAAAAGCATACTACAAGTTTGCCAACAGTATCCTATAAATTACAGTATATAAAGTTGGAACTACTCTAGATACCTTCAGAGAATATCACCTTATTTGCTTATGCTGCCAATCACTGGGGCGCTGAGAGGGTGGGGGAGTGGGTACTAATTACCCGGGCTTGTTGGAGGGGCCTGAGTGCGACACTGTTTGCCCCTCCCTCTTACATGCTGCTGTGTGCTGGGCTGCAATGGGAGACTGTTCCCTGCTGCTGAGCAGCAGCAGCAGCAGACTCCACTCCTCTGTCTGTGGGGGGGGGGGGGGACAGCGATCACACTGATCGCGGTCCCCCTAGTGGCTGTGTGCCAGGCTGAAGGGCTCAAAGCGCCCCCATTCCCAGCCCCCCTTATTCCCAAATAGTTTTTTTCATTTTCTTTTTTTTCTAAGAGGGCATGGCCACACCTCCCACAATTAGGCCACGCCCCTTCCCCTGGCCATCCATCATTCTTTGAAGTAGTTCTCACATGCGTGCTAACATTGCCGGGTCAGACCTAGCAGTGTACTTAATTTGCATGAGTCAATCAGGAATAATAATGAGTACATCCCCATGTGTCTTAATAAACAGCCCAACTTCCATATTGACTGTTAAAAATGGGTGGTAGTAATTATAAAGAAAAAATATGTAAGATACAAATAAGTATGAATCTATTAACATATACTGTTGTTCTCTGGCAATATCTGCTAAAAGAAGTGACCAGCATTGTCCTTCATTGTAATTACAGACAAAAACATGATTCTGATTTGCACATAATGCAGTCACAAATCTGAATATCTACAGTATAGTAAATTGAATTCTTCTAATGCAACTTTATGCCAATATTCTGAATCACACACATCACTATGCTATGGCACCATTCCCAGTTCTCCAGCCGCGAGAGCAGCCACCAACACTAGTAATGGCACTTACATTTACCCTATGGTAGGTGTAAGAGATGCAGCTGAATTTGGCGTGCTCTGGTAATATGCAAGACTCATGATAGGTAGTGGCTACATACCGACTACACCCTGAGAGAACGTTTCTTATGTGCATATGCCCCATTGCTGCCCAGTTGCCACCCAGTACAAGTAAGAGTTGCCTGTATAATGTGTATGCAGTGCATAAAGTATGTGCAGTTTGGTACAAATCAATAGATCAGACCACATTCAGACATACAGTATGTGTGACGCAGGCCCAGGATGTTGTGTCCTTTGGTTTAGATCAGCTTACTCTTCCCAGCTGCCTCCATAGCCTGCTCGAAGTTCTTGGTCAGTGTCCTTGCTATTGGGGCAGGTATGCCACTTTCTTTGCATCTTATATTTGCAGTAATATGATCGATTACATCACAGATGGTTGCCATAGTATTAGGCTATCCTGCATATCTATTGCTTCCTTCTCCTGATATATGTGTATGACCTGGTCTGTTCCTGACATGCTTCTTTTATTATCCCTTGGCTCTATTTCTGTGATTCCTGTGTTAGACCTTGGCTTGTGACCCAATTATTTGCTTTATACCTCTGGCATTGACGTTTCTGCTCTGTGTACCAAGCCCTATTGCATTTATGGACTCTATGCAATCGCTACCTGCTTCTGAGAATACAGTTCCAATGGCTGCCTCTGTTACTAAAAATGTTTCCTCACTTCATAAATCAGAGTTCTTATCCCTGCGAAGTATCAAGAAGTTGCAGTGGAGTTTTAAACTACAGTAGTGTCCAATTCAATTTAAGTTACAGTCATCTAACACTTCATCAAAAATAGTCAGTGTGCCTATACATCCTTGTTATCTGGGCAAGCCTGGCATCCGGGCAAGCCTGGCATGGGCATCACCTCTATGGGAAAGAAATGATCCATTTTATATGACTGTATGGTCATGACATGTTCTGAAAAAATAGTGATGAACCCAACAGAGATTCATCAGCAGCTACATGTAACAAGACACAGCGTGCAGCATTCAACTTCCTCTTACCAAGTCCAACAACAGCTGTCTATTGCTCTCTTCAAAGGTCCCTAACTCTGATACATGCTGAGATGGGTATGCAGCACTCTGTTATATTTATACTTGCAGTCGCAGACATATGAAGTCAGGTAGGTGGAAAATTCACCTCTACAAAGTATTAAGCTCACAAAACTGTTCCTACTTGGTGATCAGTTATTGTGCTATCCTCCCTTCTATGGCCCTTGGCTAGATCTTGGTTCCTCTGTAGATAATCCCTGTGGCAAATCTGTGACTTCTCCAGTGTATGATCATGCACTTATTCCAGAAACTCCTCTACAGAAATCTATCTGTGTATGATCTCTGACTTGCCACTGACTCTCCTCTGCCTAATCTCTCTGGCATATCTTTGACCTACAAGCATATCACACTATGGCTTGCTGACTTCTCCTAATAGATATACAATATATTACCATTATCCTATTATGCTAGGAACCAGTCGAGGAGGCCGCGACCTGAGTACTGAGCACAGCAAAGCCCAAATTTTATCTGACTGCATTAAAGTCTACAGCTATGCAAACTTCTTCTTGAAATGCTAATTGGAGTGCTGCAGAAGGAGAATATTACATTCATGTTCATTCCCACTGCTATTCTTTCCATTATTATGGGGTCCTTTAGGTCGAACCAAATGTCGCTCTCTTGTTGAACCAATTTAGAGTATTAAGCTCCTTAAAAAGACAGATGCTCCCTCACTCTTTTAATTCACAGGTTGAAGAACCCCCAGTAAAACCAGTGGGTAACTCTCACAAGCTACGTTCCAAAGTATGCCGTGGGGTCATGCTTGTCATTTTTTCAGAGCAATCTGGAATCAAGAACACTTCAGAGTTCATTCTTCTGAGATATTAGTGGCCAACTATACAGTCTGATAATCGAGATTATGTTTCAGCATGTTATTTATGTGCCCAGAGTGTGTCCCTTGATGCATTTAGATCCATTACCAGTTCCACAACATTCTTGATTTCATTTATCTGTGGACTTTATCTTTGATTTACCACCTTATCTTGGCCTCTATACTCTCTGGATCATGGTGGATTTATTCTTCAAAGCTGCTCACATTGTGTGATTTAAAAGGACTCTAAACTGGCAGCATGTTCTATTACAGAAAGCAGTTGATTGCATGGATTTCCAGAAGGGATAGCATCAAACTACTGTAAGTATTTCAATTTCTCTTGAAATTATAGAGGGTGTTGTGAAAATGATTTAATGTCCTGTTTAATTTCTCATGAGCTCGTCATTCACAATCTAATGGTCAAACAGGATGAGTGAAAAATTCCTAACCAAAAATTCCTAAAAGATAACCAGGTAGAGTATCTGCTGTGTTGCTCATAATTTGTCCATAATGCAACTTCACATTCTCTATTCTTTGTATATTATGGTTTTCATCCAGTTCTTCCTGGAATTCTGGGTTGTTCTCAGTACTTGCTGCCAATAATGTTGCTGAAAAAGTCCACCACATCTGGAATTAAATAAAGAAAAACCTCTTAAAAAAACAAATGTATATATTTTTTTGCAGTTTTAAAAGGAGAGTAAATCCTAAATTATTGCCTGGAGTTTGACTGGTTATCCACCCATTATATACACTTGAGGGTACAAAATAACAAAATTGCTCCTCGTTATATTGCGCCTTTCAGGGTTTCACAAGTCATTAACCATGTGACATTGCGTCTAGTGCTTTCTCTGTCTTTACAAATCCCTAAAGTATTCCATGTTTCACAACTCATGACTCTTGTTCTCAATAGGTTTACTTCTGTTAATTCTTCTCCTCCTATGAAACAACAAGAAATAATCAAAGTGATAACATTTTGGACTTACGGGTTTCTTACAGTTTCCTGTCGAATGGTATGCACGACCTTGGCGTTTACATACAGTATTCTTTGTTTCATCCCTTTTTGTCTTTGACTTGTTTGCTCCAAGTATCGAATCCTGCATTCCAACTATTCTACAGCCTGCTGAGAACCAAGTCAGGGGTTCATGACCTGTGTGCCCAAACCTCCTTGCAAGGGTCCATGTTGAATAGTACATAAAACTCTGTGGCTTGAATGCTGCCTCTTCAGGCACAAACAGGTGTGTCAGAATCTTGAAGAGTGATTTCATGCTCCTCTGCATCAGCCCCATAACCTGTTAAATCTTCAGAGGTCTATTTACTAAGCAGTGTTAGGAGACAGAGTGAAAAGTGATAAGGTGCCAGCCAATCAGCTCCCAACTGTCATCTCGCAGGCTGTGTTTGAAAAATGACAGTTGGGAGCTGATTGGCTGGCACCTTATCACTTTCTGGTCACTTTTCACTCTGTCTCCTCACTGCTTGGTGAATAGACCCCTCATTTTTTATACTCGCTTGAAGATTTCACAGATATATTGTGTGACTGTTATCTGTAGCTCTTTAATATGATGCAACTTGTATTACAGCTGTAGTGGTCATTTTAGTTTAAATTACACTTGATAGTCACCAAAATGAAATCATTATGTCATTGTCACCAATTATCGTGGGAAGCAACAGTTGCAGACACCTGTTAAGGAAGTCATCTTCCAAGCTCCATGGTGGAGCCTAAAATTACAGCACAGATACATCTGCTTAGCTACTGTGTCTATAAAGTATACATTTGCAAGCATAATACATATGTAATTACCTCAGTTTCATATAAAATCATACTATACGACTCAGAATTAGATTTAGCAATATTTATAAAAGTATCTTTTTGTAGAATTAAACCCCAGGATTTTCTTAGACTGTGAGGAAACCAATTACAGACTTTAGCAAAAAGGTCAAGTAACCGTTCCTTGTGTAGCGTCAAAACTAATCCACTATAAAAACAGGTCATGCAAAATTCATATATCTGACAGTGCACACAATTATTATACACCTAAAATAATTTCCATGGGATGCTTTGTTTATGTACCTGTATATGCACACACAGTACTTCTAGATGGACCTTGGTATATACTGGTTGTGTTTTTGGTATTTTTTGCATTTTAAGTACTTATCCTAAATAAAGAGAACAAGCTCAGATTTGCATCCTGCATGCAGAACAGAAGAAATCATGCTCTGATGGTGCTCAAAAATAATAAACTGGGACATTTCCAGGGACAAATCTTTAAAATATGAACCTATTGCTAGAAATTAGTGTAGTTTGCAACTATTTGGTAATCTAACAAAGTCACATTATGACTTCTTGTCCTGCTGGTCACAATGTCTGAAGTGCAAATGAAATAAATCCTTCCACTTCAGTATACAAAATTATTATAAATGAATCAGCAGAAGACACTAATGCGATCACTGCTGCAATTTTGTATGGAACACAGCTGGGAAAATTTGCTAATGGCTGCCAAAGCACAGCCAGCATAAAGACGCCCACTGCTGCCTTCTCATATGCGTCCAATGTCGCTATTCTACGTAAACTTCGGTACCATCGATGCACAGCAGGAAGTCACACAGATCTGACCAGCCACAAACACTGCAGCTCTCCTCGCATGCAGAGAGGTCTCCAGCTGTGGAGAAGAACGCAATGGCTAATTTATGTACGCCAATGGAATGGCATTTAAACAGTTAGACACACTGCATTTACCTAACCACCCCCCGGTGCCTCCACCAAATGCTGAACACAAGGCAATCTCTTTGCGAATGGATCCTCTGTGCAAATGTAATCGCAAAGCAATCACAACGTGTGCGCAGTACGACTTATACTCATTCCCAATGACAAATAATCACTCGATCTGCCTAAATATCGGCATTGCATCCACTGCTGAATCAGGTTCTCAATTCAGATAACTGTAGAAGATTTCCATACAAAATGTGTTCCTGTTAGCCACTAAAGCCGCATACACACTATGTGTGTGCAGCAAAATCGTTATCCGCGGGCCCGGCGAGGGTGCCGGCATCGGCAAGTGTATACACACTTGCCGATGCCGACCAGCGACGGACGATGGAGGGGGGGTGTGGGGCCATGCTGCATTCAGTATCATGGCATCGCTCATATATCCCCAGAATTGGGCTGCATGTGCAGCTGACTGGGGTTATCATAAATGACCGCGCATCGCTGGTCTTTTTTCGCATACACACTAGCCGATATTTTGAACGATAATGAGATTGTTATAATTCAAAATATCATCTTGTGTGTACGCAGCTTAACACTGCATAAAGACATCATATTTAGGGGCCCATTTTTTAATTTATTAATCAAAAACCTGATAATTATAATTTTTTATTGCCGCTATTTGTGGCAATAAGAAATAATCTACTGTTAGCATGTATTAAAGAACACATGCAGCCAGAGTTTGATTTGGAATTTAAAGTGGCCCTGGAAAAAATTCTGAAAGTGGCCCTATGTGAGCTCGCCTTCGGCGCGTGTCCAAAGAAGTGGGCATGGCCTTGTGGCAAGGGGTGTGGCCACATGTGAAATGCCATGCCCGCAAGCCACTGCCCCCGTTTTCATCATGCTGGGGGCATACCCACAGTCCCTCTCTCGCATGTGAATGAGCATTTTCTTACCTATATGATTTTTCTGCAACAGGGGAACTTCTGAAAAAATTGGTCCTTCCTGGACAGGCAGTGTCTTGAGTCTGTATTCACTATCCATGCAGGAGATTACATGGTCTGGATGCTGCCTGTTTGCATAGCAATAAAGCCAATACCATCATCATGCAACAGAAGTTCAACCATATAATACAACAGCAGTTTTGGGGCATGACAAATTTGAGTTTCCCTCATCAACCTATTTTAAATTAATAAAATATATTTGCTCATTTGGTACCCTTTGCATCAGTGATATTGTTTCATTAGAATTGTTGTCTTACTGAAGATTACTGCCCCCCAGTCTTTTCTTTCCATACTACCAGTGGTCCTATCATCCTACAGTATTGTCTCCAGCAACATCGCCTTGGTGTGTCTCCAGCCCATCCCCCCTATGTGTCTCTCCAGCACTATCCCCCTGCACCTTTCCAGTGTCATCCCCCTGCTTTTCTCCAGCACCATCCTTCTGTGTCTCCCCAGCGCCATCATCCTGCCCCAGCGCGCTCATCCTGTGTCTCCCCAGCGCCATCCTGCATCTTCCCACCACCATCATCCTGCTTCTCCTCAGCACCATTATTCTGCATCTCCCCAGCACCATTATCCTGCATTTCCCCAGCATCATCATCCTGTGTCTCCAAAGTGCCATTATCCTGCGTCTCTCCAGCGCCATCATCCTGAATCTACCCGGTGCCATCCTCCCTCCCTAGAACATAATAGACCCCTCCCCAGATAGATCATCATCTCCCCATGGCACTAAATAACCCTCCTCTCCCTCAGATCATCTTCTCCCCATACAAAATACCCCTCCCTCCCCAGATCATCATTTCCCCCTAGTACAAAATAACCCCCCCCCCAGACAGATCACCATCTCCCCCTATCAGCCAGTGCAGCTCTGCTGGCAGCCTCAGTCTTTAAAAAAAATGTCTTTGCAGCTGCAGGACATTATTGTTTAAAGACTGGCAGACTGGCTGCAGCAGGTGCCGAAGAGTCTCCCAGCCAGCCACGATTGTCTCCACTCCCTGTCTCTTCCTCTCTACAGTCCGACTGGCAGGTGGAAGCTGATGGCAGCCCAGGGAGTTCAGTGCAGGCAGTGCTGTTGAACTTACCTTGCCTGCCGGATGCGGACCTGCTCTGCCTCCGAGATGTGTGAAGTCACTGGTGTTTGTGGCGCGCATAACTCTCTTTCAGCCTCTCCTCTTTTCACACGATATCAGTGGGCCGCACTACTAGCGGGCTGCCTGTCATGCAAGAAAGCTGTGACTGGGTGACATGCTAAGGGGAGCGGGGTCATAGGTGACAAGCTGCCCCACACACCAATTGGCCCACTGGGAATCTTCCCGCTGTAGGTAACTGCCAGTCCACTTCTCCCTGCAGCAACAGGGCTCCAATAGGATTTTGTCCCTGCGATGTGTAATAGTAAAGTGATTTCAGTAACAATCACTTTACTTTAATTTGCCGGAGCCACCCTGCTCCGTGCTTCTGTGGTCTGCTGACCGTGCATGCTCGAGTGGTGAATGCCGGGGAGGGATCCTACGGTGCTTACATTGGTTGTGTTATTGTATTGAATATATATTCCCTATGACTTTTCTGGAACTTATTTCCTGGATCTGCCAATACTTCACTGAAACACACAGAAGTCATGTGTTAATATCATTATATCCTTACTCATGCATGGGATGATTAGGTGGACACTGATCATAATCTCTGCATGTTTTTTCAGGTTCTTCTTCAGAACCCCCATCCTCTCCCAGAAACTCTACTCACTAACGGGAACCATGCAGTGCCAATATCCACAGAATTTGCTTAGAAGGGCTACTACCAACTGAGGGTTGGGTACGGCATCCCAGCGGTCAGAATCTCGATGGTCAGAATTCCCATGATTGGAAATGCCTGCAGCAGAATACCGACAGTGAAAATGCCAGCAATTTTTGGTAAGTATTCTAAGGATAACCCTAACCCCAACCTTAACCCTAGCCCTATCCTGCCCTTCCCGCAGCCTATCCCTAACCCTCCCCTTCTGCACCCTAACCTTAACTCTATCCCTCCCGCCCCTAACCCTAATATTTACTTTCTGAAATTGTTGGCCTTTTTGACCCATTGGGATCCTGTATCCGGTATAGTGTTAATCAGGGTTCTGACTGTCAGGATGCCAACTACTTCCCCCAACTGAGAGAGCCACCATCTTTCTACACTCAGAACATATAAGTACTGCAAGACTTTCCTGATTGATTATGACAGAACCAATAGAGCATTACAGAAATAGAACTGGACAGTCAGTGGTTTTCCAACCGCTATAGAAATATAAATAAGTCTGAGACAGCCTGGAGAGATGCACTAGTGGGGAGGTGCACGAAGGAGCCACCAGCAGATGTAACATCTCCCAGCAGTGGCACTACAGTCAGTGCTTTTTCCGGCATTTTGAAAAATCACAGACTGTAGCACTGCTACTGAGAAATCATGTCTGCTGGTGGTTCTGTGTGCCGGGTGATGTAGAGACAGGCATTGTTCCTGCTGGGTGGTCCTCCAGAGCAATGGTGCCCTAGGTATTTTCCTACATAGCCTATGCCAAAGCCAAGGCCAGCTCTGGTTTTGAACCTGGACTCCTTATTATCAATTCTAACCCCTAGCACAGCAGGAGCCACTAAGTGATGGAATAAAATATAACTAAAGGATTTAAACTTTGCTTACTACAGTATGACCATCATGTTACCTATCACCTACCTGCAGTAGGCTGCCATTTTAGGAGGGAGAAGTTCTATAACTAGAAAAAATAATGGCTGCACTGGAATGGCTATATTTTTGCAAATGGACGATGTTTTCTCTACTGCTCATGCATTGGAGTTGCAGTGCGCGTGTGCAGCAATATTCTTGCAATGGTGGTCACAAAGAGGGTTTATTGGCAAAATGGTTGACAGTCAGGCAGGGGTGTAGGGTGGGAGCTCCGGGCGTCAAAGTTGCCAGAGGGCACCCTGAAGTCGGACTCCGGAAGCAGCTGTCAAATAGCTAACAGCCTGCCAGGTCCGTGTCCAGCCTGCCAGGTGCTGTGGACGAATGGATACAGAGCAGCGGCTCCAGTCCTGCCTTCCTGCTGTGAGACTCTGTGGTCAGAGGAGCTTGTGCTGAGCCTTTATTGGTGGAGCTCGGCACATGCTCATCTGACCCCAGCAGATGGCGTGGCTACAGCAGCATGGCGACATCAGGGTATGCTTACCGAAGAAAATCTATCATGTAACATGGAGGAAGAAGCTGCCGGGTCCAGGTGAGAGAGGTACCACGGTTATGTCTATGACCCGCCCTGCCTGTATGTGTGTATGTGTCTATGTGTGACAATCCCTGCCTGTATGTATGTACTGTATGTACAGTATGTATGTGTGACCCTGCCTGTATGTTTGTATTTACTGTATGTATGTGTGACCCTGACTGTATGTGTGTATACTGTATGTATGTATGTATGTATGTATGACCCTGCCTATATGTGTGTGTGTATGTATGTATGTATGTATGACCCTGCCTGTATGTGTATATATATATATATATATATAATACACATTTATTTGTGACCCTACCTGTATGTATGTGTGACTGTGCTTATATGTATGTATGTGTGTATGTATGTTTGACCCTGCCTGCATGTGTGTGTTACGCAGGGGAGGGGGTTGGCTGGGTTGACTGACGTGACAGGGAGCTAGTGTGGCAAGGGGCTAGTAAGACGGTTAGGGATAGAGGCCCCTCAGTAAATGTACCCTGTCATCATCAGTTACTATCCACGTGGACATTGGGCCTGATTCAGACCCGGACGCTATTTGCGCCTGCTAGCTGGCTAAAAGGGGCCGGCTATTTAAATCATGCGCTCGCACTGCGTTGCGTAAAGCCGCCCACTAAGTAATAGCGAGTGGCCGCACTATGCGCTCGCACCTGTATAAAGACGTCCCTTTGCCACTCGGAACACACGTCATCTCCGGCAGTTGTAGGATTAATCGGGAACATCGAGAGCCAGTGCTTGTGGTAGCCTTTTTCCACCACAACATTGCGAGCAGTTCAGACTAAAATACAACCCAGTCACGTGTGTAATGACGTTACTTTGCTAATTATGCACACCCATTAAATGCTGTTCTGATGGTCAGGCACGCCTGTGTTCGCACATTCACACCCCCGTTTTCAAGCACCTTCCCCTGTTACCACCCACAAATGACACTATCTGTCACTCAAAATAGTGGTCCGACTGCGGGCTACAGGCAAGCACTTTCCCATCGCACTAACTGGTTCGCGCACGCACATTGCGACTCATGCGCATGCGCAGATTGCGAAAAATCACTCAATGCGAGCGAGCGCAGCATAGCGTCCGGGTCTGAATCAGGCCCATTGATCGGGAATAGTAAATTGTCCATGTCTGAAACGTGTGCAGAGAAGCTATTATAGGTAAGGTGTATTTTTATTGAGTACACACAAAACTGGATATTATTAGTGGAATTACTTAGTGGGTTGGAATATATCTAGCCCTCTATGCCCCAGTTTGATACTGACCCTAATGTTTATTCTTATTTCCCTATAATTTAACCCCACATGCTAGACACACCTCCTCCCTGGCACACTTGGGGGGGAGGCGCCATAGCATGCACGTGCTCCAGGTGTCCTGGCTACATGCTACACCTCTGCAGTCAGGGACCACTTGTTGGCGGTAACCGGAGGGTGACTCAAGCGCAGGCATGTTGCGATTGTTTCAGGGGTATGTCAAAACCTGTGACTATGATTCCGCATGCAGTTATTAAGGCTCCAGCGTTTTAGCTCCGTCAGCCATTCTGAGTGACCATAGAGTTATCCAGATGTCCGAGAATCGTCAGATGTCCGATGGTTGCCTCCTTGTACACAAGCGGAAGATCTATGATGCCACCGGTGGGTCCTTGTACACAAGCGGAAGATCTATGATGCCCCCCGGTGGGCATCTCAATACAAATCCAGGTGGTTGCAACATTTGCATAATTTCTCACAGCCACTGCATACAAAGATGCAGTCATAGGGGGATTTGCAACCAACTCTGAATCAGGCCCAACGTCATTTACTTTTATGGTTCATACCTGAATATTTAAAATTTTGCATTTAATGATCCTTGAAAATTATTTATTGGTATTTTTCCAGTACCTCACTGCTGATATTCCATTCAGATCAATGAGCATGATATTTATACTACTCTCTTATGTGAGGTGATTATCAGGAAATGTTTCACTTTGCAGTGATGAATGCTACAAAACACCACGTGTGTATCTCACTGTATTTGCTAATATTGCTTAAATAAGGCCTGACAGGCATCTACTACTTTTTGATTTCTCATGACATCTTATTTCCCTAACCTGTATATTTCTGACAGGCATAATGACAATACAAACAAAACTGTTTATAAGTCTAAATGCTGTCTATTCTTCACTTCATTAGGTCTTTCTCTGTGTGGAGTTGTAGGAGGAATAAACTAATGACTGTCAGTTCTAAAATAAATATGCTAAACTCATTCCCAAAAATAGGTCAGCACCATATTGAATCTAGGGACTTATGAATATTGCATTCTGTCTCAGCTACATCAATGCTGTCCAGATTGCCAGCTGACACTAGCAGTAACATATCAGGGGTAAAAATATATCCATTAACCTTTCCAAATGTACCCACTGCTTTAACTGTGTACCATGAAAATCGTACTACACAACAATACAATAACAAAACCGAAGACAAAATAAATGTTATACACATGAACTACAGCAAATAGCAGCTTGTAACACAGTTTATTAAAATTGCATATGACACATTATTAGAAATTCTTTTTCTAACGTTTGAATGAATTAAAAATGACACTTCTATCAACTAAAATTGATGTAATTTAAAGAGATACAGAACATTTAGAAGCTGTTTGTAATTTAGCTAAATGGGATCCAAGAGAGGGAAAGGGAATGAAGAAACATAAGATGATACAAATTTGAAGTTCCTATCTGCTGGGACAAGAATAAATGGGGTGATTCTAACTGAGAGTTTGTAATTATTACCTGAATTTGCTGTTGAACCTTAGAAATGAACGAAAAGAGTAACAACAAAAGACCCTACAGAAATAAGTATTAGCCGCAAATCAGTACAGTGGAATTGGGGTGGAAACAAGGGCTTGTAAACTGTTTGGAAATGCAAAGCAGGACCCACACACTATATTACAGCAAAGGACTTGCATAGAAGTTTAGCTTACACCAGTGTTGTGGTCTAAAGTCAGGGTCACCATGAGCGATATGGGGGGTATGGCCAAGCATGTGGGGGTGTTGATCATGGTTTGTTATGAATACCAGGGCCCCCGTGTAGATGTTATACCATCTTTATGGCACGGCTGCACCCAGGGGCCGAATAGGTCTAGCCCCCCATCACATTACTCACTTCATGAGCTTGGCACTTCGTCTCTCCTCACTGATGCTGGTAGGATTTAGGGCCGTGGTCCGAGATGTCATAGCAGACTCAGCACAGCCAAAACATAAGCTGAAACTCAATCACAAAACTTACAATTTGGAGAAAACAGGGAAACCATCTAAAGAACAGAATACATTGCTTGCCCTTATGCAAGAGTTGGATTTATTGAGTTTTGGGTGTGTGTGATAGCTAGTGGCACAGAAAAAACTGTGCAGGTGGAAGAAAGAATAGATCAATACCCCCTCCCTAGGCAGTGTGTGCAGCACCAGCTGTTATCAAGGTTGCAAGTACCGCATGGGGGTTACTAAGTATATGCTATGACGGGGGCCTGTTTTCTCTTCATTGGCTCTAGCGAGCTGGTGACTATTTGGATGCACAACTTAAAATACAAGACAGCACACATTCAAAAGTCCTGTATTTTAAAACTAAATAAATAAATTAAAGAATAGTATATATAACTTATTGCAGAGGTTTAAACTATGTTAGTTTTGAGTATATGCCACACATTGCTTACAAATTCATTTACACTACTAAGTGGACATGAGATTCTGCACCAGTGATTGACTTCGACATGCTCTCATTTCCAGGGGGAAAGCATAGCAACTCATCTTAAATGTAACACAGGCCACATACCCTGCAGTACAAACTTGTCAGATCAAGGCAGTCCAACTAGATCTATGAGTATTTTAGCTCCAGACTTAGAGGCTTATTCATCATTGGGGGCCATATACTGTGGGGGATACTTATCACTGGAGCAAGTCATCATTGAATTGCTCTGGTGCGGGAACAGCTGCTCCAAAAAGCAGCTGTCCCTGCCATTTTAAAGAAAAACACTACAAAGTGGGCGCTAATGTGTAGCTATTAATGTCTAAATGATTTATATTGAGTAGCTGCACCCACAAGAGTGGAACTGGGACTCCACCCACTATAATCAGACCAGATAAATAAATAAATGGGAAAGCTAAATAAACAGCTGTTTTTTTTAAAAGAAATAATACAATTTATTAAAGTCAATCAAATGTCATTAAAAGAGTTGCAATACTATGGTATGCAGGTGGGCACAATTAACCAAGATCTAATTATCTGTTGCACATATCTTCCTAAAATAATCATAAAACATAAAAAAACATGAAAATCTTTATATATATTATCACTAATGGAGAGTCTTCAACCAGTCTTTCAGAATAGAAATGAGCAATAAACAGCAGTACAGCATTAGATGTTTGATCACAGCCAGTGTTAGAACAGATCATGCAAAATAAGCAGGTTGATTAGCCAAAGCAGAGAGAGTTCAGTTGCTAAGAAAGTTTGGATAGTAGTTTAAACGATATGCAATACCATCCAGCAGTTTAACACAGTTCCATAGAACCTGCTTGGCAGCAGTCCTTACCTCTGCCCAAAAAACGGGGAGGATGCTTTATGTGCCTGGTCCGTGCGGTGCAGTGTAGTGAGCTTGTGCACTTGGCAGCAGTAGTTCCGCTTAAGGTATCATGCAGTCTGAAGATGCTGGGGTCCTAAGGCAGAGATACCTCCACACCTATTCCTTTGCACTCCCGGCTGCTGGCAATGTGATGGTAGGTTAGGGAACGCTGGCAACACGCGATGTGCTGTTTCCGGTTTCGGTGCTTCCGGCTTCCATATTGCGTTCCATCTGCGTCTCACGGGTCACTGACGCATTTCTCCGCCCTATGACGTGGGGGTTTCATCAATAGTAACACTGCTTCAGAAGTAGCAGCGTTACTGACCTGTCCCTGTGGCCAGCTTCTAGCGTTTCCGCATGGTTAACGAGCCATTTTAGTTATGATGAATAGGCCCCTGAGAGGGTTCAAATGCACATATCTGGTCACTGCAGTGATCCAGTATGATAAAAGAGACAGAATGTACTACTCTGCTATTATAATATCAGTTGGGAATATCACAGAATTGCTGATGATGCTTACTGACCAAATTGATTTTCCAACCTTCTGGTTGAAATACAATTTGAATTTATACCACAAACTAAAATCTGATTAATTAAAATCTTAGAGATCACTTTTATTGTCTCTAGAAGCTAATACAATTATAGTGCACTCCATTATATTTTTCATATGTTTCCATGTTGATATTTCTGGGCTCTTTACATTGTTGAATGGAATAAAGTGGTGGAAAGTTTCTACCTACTACCTGCTCTACAAGTCTTTGTTCTTCAATGCTCACCAAACTTGATAAATCATGGTAAAATACATTTGTAGTACAATATAAATTTGCTACTGTGCATTTTTATTATTTGTAGATAATATAGAGCAATAGGTCTGGGGACATCCATTTTGTTGTGAACTTTCATTTTATGGACTTGGTTAAATCACTTTATGTGAGGTTCTGAATTTGTTGTGGACCCGGGGTGGTGATAGGAGCAGACACAGAAGCAGACTTAAATGAAAAAGTGGAGTTTTTAATAAGTGACTTAGAAGACATGGGAATGGCAAATAAAAAAAACCAGGTATAGCATTAAAGTGCACTTGATAGCTGTAGTGGGGGTAAAAGCTAATGTCCAGATAGTGACAGGCAGGAACAGTCCAGTAAACAAATATGGTGAGCTGTAACAGAATGCAGATATGATGAGCTGTAACTGAATGCAGGAATGATGAGCTTTAACGAGTGCAGGTATGGTAATGAAGTCCAGCTGGGAGTGAAGGGAGGCAAGGTACAGGGAACAGCAGGTTCAGGTACTCAGGCAGGTAAAAGGTATGTGGAGGGTGCAGGGTAAACCCAGCAGGTTGGAGCAGGCAAGGTTCAGGCTAGTAGCGTAACAGACAGGCAGGCCAGTAAGGCACAGGTACTCTCTCTCAGCTGCAGCTGAGAAACACGTTGCACTGGCAAGGCAGGTAGGCTCTGGACCTGCCTAAATACTCAGTGCCACGCTGTGACTGGTTGGAATGAGCACATGACCTACCAGGATTGGACAGCCGGAATCACATGGCTGTAGGCAAGATGGTAGCGCCCATGCACATGGAATGGAAACACCACCAGACCTCACCAGGCCAAATGACAATGTGCCCGCACAGAACCACACGCAGCCAATGTCCCTCGCCAAACATCAGCACTGCTTCCAGAGACCCCCCACCATAATGACCTCACAGGTAATACCCGGTGACTATCATGCCGAGAAACCCTGGTGGTGACAGTACCCCCCCTTATGGGTGGCCTCAGGACACTCACCAGGCTTCTCCGGATGGGCATCATGGAACCTCTTGATGAGTGCAGGAACATGGACATCTCGGGGCATCGGTCCAAAAACATTCCTCTGGGCCGTAGCCCCTCCAGTCCAGTAGGTACTGCAAATGTCCTCTGCAGAGACGGGAATCCAAGACCTGGGAGACCTCAAACTCTATGCCCCTTTCAGTCTGGACATGGGGAGAAGCAGGCAGGACTCTATGAAATTTGTTTAGCACCAGGGGTTTCAACAGGGAGACATGAAAGGAATTGGCAATTTTCAGATAAGGGGGTAGTTGAAGGCAATAAGCCACGGGGTTAATGACTTCTATGATGGAGAAGAGCCCGATGATGCGTGGAGCAAATTTCATGGATGGCACTCGAAGTCGTAGGGGGCGGGTGGACAACCAGACCTGGTCTCCAACTTGCATACGTGGTACTTTCCTATGCTTCTTGAAAGCTTGAAATTTGTAACGGGAGGATGCCTTCTCCAGGTCAGTACAAACTTGAGACCAGATTGAAGCAAATCTCCGTACAGTGTCTTTTACAGCTGGGACATCAAAGACGGGCAGACTTTGAAATTCAGGGACCCGAGGATGAAGGCCGTAGACCACTTGGAATGGTGTTTGGTTCGTGGAGGAGTGGTAGGAGGCATTATGAGCAAATTCAGCCCATGGCAGCAATGCAGACCAATTGTCTTGGGAAGATGTCATAAAAAAAGTCCTCAGGAAGGTCTCAAGGTCTTGATTAACCCTCTCAGTGGAACCATTGCTTTGTGGGCGACAAGCCGTAGATAAATTTAGCTTTACTTGCGATACAGAACATAAGGCTCTCCAAAAACTCGATTATCGTCATAACCCTGGGAAAGAACTGCACCCACAGCCTCTGAAAACGCATCCACTTCCACTAGAAACAGCCTATCCAGATCTGGTTGTCGTAAGACTGGAGCTGAAATAAATGCCTGTTTTAAAAGCTGGAAGGCAGTCTCTGCCTCAGGTGGCCATAGGGCAGGGTTAGCATCTTTTCGGGTCAACGCGGTAATGGGAGCCAATAATTATGAAATTCCTTTACTATAACATCTATAGTAGTTGGTGAACCCAAGCAATCTCTGGATGGCTTTCAAAGTTTGAGGACAGGACCAATCCAAAATCGCCTGCACCTTCTTGGGGTCCATTTCTAGACTGGAGCCAGAGATGACGTAACCAAGGAATGGCACACTGGGAACCCCAAAGACACATTTCTCCAGTTTGCAGTAAAGGTGGTTCTTTCTCAGACGGGACAATACTTCCTTCACATGTTCATGATGTTTTGTTACAGAAGACGAAAAAATCAATATATCGTCCAGGTAAACTACAACCAAGACTTACAACAAGTTCCATAAAATCTCATTAACAAAGCCCTGAAACACAGCAGGGGCATTGCACAACCCAAAGGGCATCACAAGGTATTCAAAGTGTCCATCTCTAGTATTAAAGGCGGTCTTCCATTCATCGCCAGCACGAATGCGGATGAGATTATAAGCCCCTCTGAGATCCAGCTTAGAGAATATGATGGACCCTTTAACTCAGGGGAAGAGGATACCGATTCTTAATTATTATATAATTGAGGCTCCGGTAATCTGTACAAGGTCTTAGGCCTCCGTCTTTCTTGCCAACGAAAAAGAAGTTGGCTCCAGTGGGAGAGGTGGAAGGTCGAATAAATCCCTTTGCTACGTTGTCCTGGATGTACTCTGACATGGCTTGAGTCTCAGGCACGGATAGAGGATAGGTGCGACCACGGGGTGGCATCTTGTCAGGCAACAGCTCGATAGGACAGTCCCATTCTCTGTGGGGAGGTAAGACGTTTGCCTGTTGCTTGGAAAAAACATCAGAGAACATATGGTACTCCACGGGTATAGCTGGAGATGGTAACGAAGCTGTCTTTCTTACAGGTCGTATTTTGTGAAGACAGGATTTCTGACAGTCAGTTCTCCATGAAAGAATCTGCATTGAACACCAGTCTATCCTGGGATTATGTTGGCATAACCAGGGTAGTCCTAAAATGATTTCTTGAGAAGCCTCCGGTATCACTAAGAACTTTAAAGACTCGGAATGGAGTGCCCCAACACAAACTAATACTGGTTGAGTTTCCTTGGTGACTACTCCTTTAGCTAGAGGATGTCCATCTACAGAAGTCAGGGAAATTGCTTGCTTGAGAGATGAACAAGGAATCTCTAGTTTATCAACTAGGCTGGAAGTCATGAAGTTTCCGGCTGCTCCAGAGTCTAATAGAGCAGAGACGAAGACAGGGTTGGGCTTGAGATCCAAAGCTAAGGAAATCTTGAAATCTTTAGTGTTTGGGGATGGGCAAATAACTCCTAACTTGATGTCCCCAAGGTCAGTTAGGAACGGGCATTTCCCGACTTGAGGGGAGCAGGAGGCCACCAGGTAACCCGAATCTCCGCAGTACAGACAGAGGTTTTTTAGCATCCTTCTCTGATGTTCCTCTTTGGAGAGATGGGTTTGGTTCAC
The DNA here is from genome assembly GCA_031769625.1 of Taudactylus pleione. Taxonomy (NCBI): domain Eukaryota; kingdom Metazoa; phylum Chordata; class Amphibia; order Anura; family Myobatrachidae; genus Taudactylus; species Taudactylus pleione. The sequence continues at coordinate 4,644,707 of JAUIMM010000189.1, read as the reverse complement.
CTGCATGGGCTCCTCATCTATAGGAGGATGGGGTGGACGGGTAGGCAAGGGAGACGTAAATGACCTTTGCCGGTCAGTTCTGTGCTTTTCAGCCTGACGTTCTCTGACGTGTAGGTCAATTTTGTTGCAGAGTGAGATCATATCATTCAAATTGGTAGGAAGCTCACGGGTAATCAGATCATCTTTTAATCGGTCGGAAAGGCCATGCCAAAAGGCTGAGGTGAGGGCCTCCTCATTCCACTTAAGCTCTGATGCCAAGATTGGCTGACAGGATGGGTTCCTTGTCTCAGTGTCATGATGCTGGACGATGCTGACACTGTGCGTCCAGGTTCATCGAAATTCCTCCTGAATGAGGATACAAAGTCTGTATAGTTATCCAGCAGCGAGTCTGAACGCTCCCAGAATGGGGAGGCCCAGTCCACAGCCGAGCCGTTCAGCAAGGACACGATGTATGCCACTTTAGTTCTAGTGGTGGGGAAGTTATCAGGCTGTAACCTAAAGTGTATATCACACTGATTTAAAAAATCATGATAGAGCTTAGGATTGCCGTCAAATTTGCTTGGCATGGGTGGATGTAGACGAGGGGATACCCTGATCCCTGTATTACCAGGCACAGGAGGTGTAGTTGCTGATACCCCAGGGGTGATTAACGAGGTTTGCAGATTATCTAGGCATTTAGACATCTCCTGAAGGAACTGGGCCATTTGATGTTGCATAGCTTCCAGGTTTTCTAAATGACCAGCAATACAGCGAAATAAATCCAGACTCCTGTTCCGTGGCCGGATCCATGGGGCCAGTGCAACCTGTGAGGTTCTGAATTTGTTGTGGACCCAGGGTGGTGATAGGAGCAGACACAGAAGCAGACTTAAATGAAAAAGTAGAGTTTTTAATAAGTGACTTAGAAGACATGCAGATGGCAAATAAAAAGTCCAGGTATAGCACTAAAGTGCACTTGATAACTGTAGTGGGGGTTAAAGGAAATGTCCAGATAGTGACGACAGGCAGGAACAGTCCAGTAAACAAATATGGTGAGCTGTAACAGAATGCAGATATGATGAGCTGTAACTGAATGCAGATATGATGAGCTGTAACGAGTGAAGGTATGGTAAGCTGTAACAAATGCCGGCTGAGGTAATGAAGTCCAGCTGGGAGTGAAGGGAGGCAAGGTACAGGGAACAGCAGGTTCAGGTACTCAGGCAGGTGAAAGGTATGTGGAGGGTGCAGGGTAAATCCAGCAGGTTGGAGCAGGCAAGGTTCAGGCTAGTAGCGTAACAGACAGGCAGGCAGGCAGGTAAGGCACAGGTACTCTCTCTCAGCCGCAGCTGAAAAACATGTTGCACTGGCAAGGAAGGAAGGCTCTGGACCTGCCTAAATACTCAGTGCCGCGCTGTGACTGGCTGGAATGAGCACATGACCTACCAGGATTGGACAGCCGGAATCACATGGCCGCAGGCAAGATGGTGGCACCCATGCCAACGGAACAGAAACACCGCCAGACATCACCAGGCCAAGTGACAATGTGCCCGCACAGAACCACGCACAGCCAATGCCCCTTGCCAAACACCAGCACCGCTGCCAGAGACCCCTCGCCATAACGACCTCACAGGTAATACTCGGTGACTACCATGCCGAGAAACCCTGGCCGCGACACTTTAAAAGCCTTGACTCCTAGCTGGTTACTTCCTCTAATGCCCTTTTTTAAGACTTCTAATATTTTTTTACAGTGGGGTTGCAGGTGCTGCCGACCTGTTAGTACTTCTAGTTCAACAATAATGAAAACATCTTTTCATAATGTTTAATTTATTGTATTATGATGCAATTAGTCTGACTAATATAATTGATTATTGGTTGTCCATTTTTGTTGGGTTATCACTTATTTGTCAATTTTAGCCCATATTTCATGTTTGGGTAAGAGGGTGTTTGACCACTTATATCTTAAGTGTTGACACTAACTTTAACAGTTCTATATTGCTTGGCTCCCATTTATGGAGAGTAAGGGACTAGTTTTGCATAGCGGAAGAATCACAATGAAGTTTTGATGTGTAAAGTATCCTACTCAGCGCCGGAGATACTCTCCTGTTTTCAAATATATGCATAGCACCCAACCATTCCAATTTTGGAAAAATTGTACCATTCATACAGAGGAGGGTGAATGTGCTTTGAAAGGAAAGGGATTTGGTTGAGGTGTGGCGGTCAGCATTTGGCACGTCCTTATGTGACCACTCCCTTGTATGCATGACCACGCCTTCTTCTCAAGCACTGCTTGGGACTGCTACAGATATTGGGAGGTACGGTGTTGGTCTTTTCACACAGAAATTTGTTTCAATGAAAGGTATCCATCTTTGAAACATTTCATGTGAGGACAAAAAAGTCATCTGAGCAGTATCATTAGATATATATTTTCCCATTCATGATATCGTTCAGTGCCGGCATCCTCCCTCATCCCTGAACCTGCGCAACCTGACAATATCGTCAGGTTGGACATCAGGTTCGGGCGATGAGCGACGTCGTCAATGACCAGCAGGAGCGCGCATCGCTGGTTGTCGACGACATATCCAATGGACAATATAATGAACGATAACGATATTGTTCAATCGTTCATTATATCGCCTAGTGGATATGCGACTTAAGAGTTCACATTTAACTGGAACCTGTAAATACTGTAAGAGTGGAATCAAACCCTATGATTTTAATTAAAACAAAGCATTCTGTATCTGTAGTTCTAGGAATTGGCTGGAATGAAATAAACTGTTGGAAGTAACAGTGTCTAATTTAATTACCCACAGGCCTAATTCATTTTTTCAAATAACAACATTGCTTTATTAATATGCAAACAGTTATCCCAATTTACTAGCAGTGCTGAAAACAGTTTAATATAGCCCAATGTTTTCTATTACATGAAGGTTTTTTTTTTTACAAAATCACTTATTTTCTAAAAAAAAAAATATTAGATATTCAGACAGCTTAAGACTAATGGACATACAGTACAGTATTTATCAAGGGGTAAAAAGCCTCATTGCTGGCAAAAATAAGTATTTTTTTGCCCAGCAATAGGGCATCACCGTATACACAAAGAAGTTACAGCCAACAAAGGCACGGCAGAGCCTAAATAACAAGCATCCCAGCGTGGTACATGTCTCATTATTGTCAAATAAAATATTTTCAAATTTTTAAATTTGTATCTTTTTATTATTATTATTATTATTATTATTATTATTATTATTATTATTATTATTATGATATTTTTCTTAGTAGAACTAATCCCCTGATACTGACACAGAAAAGCAGTAAATTAACCCGTACCACACAATGACAGTATCACTGCAGCAGCTTAGGGCCTGATTCAGAACCGCTCGTAAGCGGCCGCTCGTTAGTTCCGAGCGATGTTTGCACAACTGCGCATGCATACGGATCGTAATACGCATGCGCGAACCAGTCAGTGCGGCCGAAAATCGTTTGTTCGCTAAATAGCGAATGCCTGCTATTTTGAGTGACAGGAGGAGGCGTATGTGGGTGGTAACAGGGGAAGGTGCTTGAAAACGGGGAGTGGAGATCCGAACGCAGGCGTGCTTAAAGGTCAAAACGGGCGTTTTATGGGTGTGCATAATTAATACAGCAGCGTCATTGACCACGTCACTGGGTTATTTTATAGTCAGAACTGCTCGCAAGATTGCGGTAGGAAAAAGCCAACCACAAGAATAGCGAGCAGTTCATACGCTGGTCGATGTACTCGATTAATCTAATAAATAGCGAACATGACGTAGGATGCGAGCGGCCAGGGGGCGTAGTTTTCCAAAAAACGACCGCATGTTTTGTACGCTCGTTCAGACCTAGAGGCGTGAACAGACCGCAAAGAGCGAACGGTTCATTTGAATAGCCACCCCTTTTTTCTGAACGAGCGAGCGCAAATAGCATCCGGCTCTGAATCAGGCCCTTAGTTTCACAATGTTTGTGTAAGTGATATTTTGGGGATTTAAGAGTACAAAATCCTCTTTTTTTAGCAACTTGACAATTGCACAACTACACTTTGGAGATAGTTGCTTTCAGGAGAAAAGCAGGAATGCTGTAGAGAAGGCTGAATTGGAGGGGACTGTTGAAGCTGGATAATTGGCTGAGACAAGAGCAGTTTAAAAGTGGATCGCAGCGACGCCATCTTGGAAATGAGATCGCAAGACGCCATTTTGCGAATGGCCGCCTAAGCGCCATTTTAGATAAACTCACACTTTAGTACATGTGGCGATATTACTATTAGCATCATGCGATTGCATCTGTGACCATCGCCATAAGTTACGGCGATTCATCAAAAGCTCATTTCATTACTTTACATAGTTTGGGTGCTCTGGATAAAGTGTGTGTATTATTATAATTCCCCATAAGGATATATTTCAGAAATGGCTGTACAGTATTGCAAAATTGGATTGCATTAGCTAAACAGAGCAAATGGCCACGTGACAACTAGCCTGTGAAGACAAGCTTCATGGACATAACGTCTGCTCTCACTCCAGGTGGCCCTGCTCGAATACAGCAAGAGGGTCATTTGTAGCACCTTACATTAGCAGGCTTCCTACAATAAAATACCTTCAAAGCCAAGAGTGTTATCTGAGGTTTGGGTCTTGTAGCTGTGCTAATTTGCATCTACACAGGCCCTGGGAGAACAAAGACCAGTATTTTGGAGCCTGAAAAGGGTGGGGGCTGCTGGGGCATGAGCAAGTCATGGAACTATAATGCTCAGCATTCCACACTGCTAGGTGTTCACTTAGTTTAAGTGAGATTTAAGTGCACCATTTCTCATACACACATTAATACGCACAATTGCTTATTAGCGAATGCATCCCTGTATGAAAACACTGAATATTAGTTCCATGCACACGCATCTGCCCCAAGTTAACTAGCGTCTTTACATCAAACCCCACATACTCACACATTACATATTCACATACAAGGTTCCATAAGCTTTAAGGTATAAGATTCGAGTATGCACATTTATTATCATTGCTAGGAAATAAAGGTTATTTCGTAACTAAGGTTTTATACGTGATAAGTAAGCCACGTTTGGTATTGTACTGATGCGTACTCTCAACAGTATTCTGGTAATATCGATGGAGAGATCGCAACATGCATTCTCAAGTTATGGACCGCAGAGACTTCAAGCAACAAAATGTACATTATATGAACAACTGTTAGGATTTGCATGAGGCAGAAAACCAGAGACCACCAGTTGTTAGAGGCTGAATTGTGTCTATTTGAACCAATCTGTTAAATGCCTTGTAAATATGCCCTCTCCTTTAGGACCAATGGTATTAGCAACAAACTTCTCTATTGTGTTGTTTATTCCTGGGGGGTATAAATATGTGTGCTCTGACCCTGGGTTCCTAGTTTTCGTGCTGAATGTTGATTGACGAGGGGTTTCTTGCTGATGCCTACATCTGGACCAAAGTGCGCTGCGTATGTATAATTGTACCTGGGTCTGTATAATCTCTTTGCGCTAAGATTATATGAGGATCATAGCGTGTAACTGCTGTACTTTTACTTGAATAATACTTTGTGCTTTGGAACCACAGGTTCTAGGACTGGAGTCTTTATTTACTGTATGACTGCATACGCAAATTAGCGTCATCCTTAGAGGTTTATAGGAAGGATTTTAGAAGGTAAAGGCAGGGGTATTTATAAGGTTCAAAGACAGAATCCTTAGGACACAAATGTAATATATGGGAACACAAATTAAGAGTCCCAGGCAAGGACAAAGAGGATATGCACACATTGGGATATCTCTGCAGATATGTAAGAGGTGTTTCAAGGGGATATGGGAATGTGATTGCCACACGGGATGCCGGTGGTCGAAATCCTGGCACCGGAATCTTGACCCGTGGCCAGAACACCAGCACCGGAATCCCGACATCAGTTGAGATGCCGATGCCAGGTTAGCTGTTAGCCAATTTAGGCTTAGGCAGCGTGGGTGTGTGTGTGTGTGTGGGGGGGGGGGTTAGGGTTATGCTGCGAGAAGGGGGAAGTTAGGGTTAGGCTGCGGGCAAGGGGAGGTTAGGTTTCGGCACCACCAGGGGGGTTTGGGTTAGGCACTAAGGGGGGAGGGTTAGGTTTAGGCACTAAGGGGGGAGGGTTAGGTTTAGGCACTAAGAGGAGATGGTTAGGTTTAGGCACTAACAGGGAGGGTTAGGGATAGGGTGCGGGGGAGGTTTAGGATGCGGGGGGGTTAGGGTTAGAATGCAGGAAGGTATGGTTAGGAGGTGAAGGGGGGAGGGTTAGAAGACTTATTCAGCCGCTGTCGGGATTCTGAGCATCGGGATGCCGTTGTCGGTATTTTGACAGTCGACATCCTGATTACCGGTCTCCCATACCCAACTAATTTCAAGACAGACCAGATAACAAACTGGAGCACAACAACTATGTAGGTCAAGAAATAAAAATTAAAACATTTAATTATAACTTGAGATAAATATTTAATTGGCTAAAAAAAATAATATTGCATATTTTCTGTGAGAAAGTAATGAAATAATTCGACTAATTGGATATAAGTATAAGGAGGTGATGTATCAAGCAGTTTGAAACAGTAGAAGTGTTGCCCATAGCAACCTATAAGTTCAAGGTAGCATTTATCAAGTACATACCATAAAATGTTAGGTAGAAGCTGATTGCTTGCTATGGGCAACTTCTCCACTATTTTCACTGCTTGATACAGAAATGACATATATGACTACATACATTACTCTATATTAACCACATATACAACCAGTCAGAAACACCCACTGGGCAGCTCCTGGAAGATAATCTTTCAGCAGCTGTCAATCTCAGAGGAACCTTCTGGCCCCTCTGTACCTACGGATCCTTCCCCAGAGTGTGCAGATAACTACTGGTCTCAGGGATTGGACAGCCCAGCGGCACCCACAACCCAGTGGCTGCAGAGAGGAGCAGCAGATAGGGAATGTAACCTGTAGCAGAGCCTCTGCCCCCCAGTGTATCCTGTTTTGGGAAGAATATTAATTTCCCAATATATATCAGAAATATTGATGCCCATCACTGTTGCCAATTGGCCATCCCTAGTTCCTATCACTGCTGGCCACAGTGATCGGTCTGCCCAGCAGAAAAGAAATATGTCCGCGCTCGGTTTTACCCATATCATACATGGTACCAGCAGCATGGCAATATTAATGCCATAAATGTATACAAAACAGAAAAACTTTTGCTATCGGCGCTAACAATAATATACTACAAATCTATGTATGTGTGCAGCAAATAAAACAAAGGGGATTTTGTCATGATTTGATCAAAGCATTTAAGCCTGCAGCCCAGCATTAAGGGATCCCATTTTTCTGCAGGTCCCTAACACTAGCATATATGCCTAGCACATCATTACATTGCAGTTAAATGTACTCACCTCCTAGATACAGAGGGACACATCTATGCAGGGGCTGGCTGTTAGCCACACCTAACTAGGCCATTTTTTTATGGTACAACTCCATGCTAGTTTTCAAAGTGCAATGTTTCGGTCCCAATAACATTAGATGCTATTGGTTTAAGAGGAATGCCCTGGCAACGCCATTTTGAGCATCAGTGATGTTCGACAGATATTCTTGCTAAAAAGATTCTTACATTTTGCAGATAATCAGGCTGAATAAGAAGCATATTCTCGACCCTGATAATTAGCATGATGAATGGACCCCAATATGTGTCCATTACATCAACAGAGGTTGCTTATTTCATTCATTATTGTGGCTAATAGGTACATGTACATAAGCAAAATGTACCTACATAGTGTAATTTGCAGTCCACACTTTCATGCATATATATTTTGCCTTCACAGAGCAGCCATAAAATGTGTTTTTACCACAGAAAGAATGGAGATATGACAGCAACCTTGTACATTTAACACAAAACAGATTATTCAACCAGTACCTATTAAATTACATGTAAACCTTCAGAACAATGAAACAGGTCTGATTCTCTCCTTTTCAAAGTCGTCAAATATAAACTACAGCAATTCTTTCATCAAATAAGGTACATGAAGTAAATGTTTTGTAATATTGTTTAATATTGTAAGTCCATGAATACACCACAAATAATACCTTATTGTGTGCCTTCAGCTAAAATCGTAGATTGAAATCCTTGATTTAGAAGGCTTATAAAGTGGTGACCCAGGCATGGGTTATAATTACAGGACAGAGAGGGACACTGTAACTATAGCAACCACATACATATCACAGTCATCTCTCAATCACAGTAATCTGTTCTCAACACAAGTCCCAACTCACGCAAGTCAACAAAGCTTACAGATGAGTTGCTTATTGTTTCTCTGTAGGGAAAATCACACCGTAATGAGAAACGTCAAAAACCAGTATGTCATTGGTAAGTATGACTATATTTTCTGAAATATTTATTTTTCAAACCTCTTCACAATGCTCTCAATCTGTCTCAGATTTGCATAACCCAGATATAATGGGGTATGAAAAATACAAGTGGTTACAAACTCACAATTTGTTTTTACTTATGAATTTTACTGAGTGAGAAGAAGACAGCTTGGAGGTAAAACCTTAGAAAAAGGCTTATACTAAACATATTCATCTCTGAGCAATAGCCTATCTGGTTTCATGTGACGTTTTTTATATCACACTTCTTGCTAACAAAATTTGCTGTTATTAAGAGAGATTCCTTAATACTTGGACTTTGAAATCAAGTCAGAGTGCTTGTGTCTTTCCATTGCCTGACTGATACAGAAGGTTTGCTGTAACAGTCATGGGAAGCTAATATATAATATATATAATCAAGCAGCCATTTGCAGTAAGCAATACTAAATACATAGTAGAAACCAAATGAGTCCAGTAGGTATTTCATTAAATTCTTGAATGCTAAAGATGAGGCAGACTGGCTATGCAGATATAACCCATGACTGCAAAGAGTCCCACTCATCCTCTCAGCAGTGTAATGGATTCTGTGTGTTAAGCTGGGTACTACACATTAGACAATATTTTGGCCAATCTGATGGATCGGTCATACTATATATAATGACAATATTATCTAATGTGTACGCACTATGTCGGGCCATGCGTGCTCCCATTTGGTCGTCAATCGCATCGTCTGGTCGGCCCTACATGCAGCTCAATCTGACGATGCGACTGACTACCGTATGAAGCGGGATGCGGGAGGGGCCAATACATCGGCGGTCGGGCACCAGATCATCTAATGTGTGCTGACCACCCAATATGTTGGCCTGTAAGCCGTCCAGTCGCTCCTCGGATTGCTGGGTACACATATCGTTTAATGTGTACCCAGCTTTAGTATCACCTACTGTAATAGGTATATTGTTTATGATCAGTTGTAATCATCACAGATAATAAAAAGACTACACTACAGAATATGAAAAACATCCAGTTTACATACAAATGTGCATAACCAAGTAATGGGAAAAAAAATAACATGGTGGCATTCCTATGAGAAGACATTCAGCATAGTATGGCAATTCCTGTTATGTAAATATATATGATACCTTTATATATTTTTTCTGCGGTTTTGCTACGGTATCCGGATGGAAGACTTACAGTGTCTAGCTAGTCAATAGGTCGACATCAGCTGATCACCAGGCCATAGGTCAACAGGGTCAAAAGGTTGACAGAGTCAAGTGGTCGACCAGGTCAAAAGGTCGATACACAAATGGGCAAAACAAAACAGGTTGACACTTGGTTTTTCATGATTTTTCATGATTTTTAGGGTTAGGGTTAGGATGAGGGCTAGAGTTAAGGTTAGGCTGTGGAAGGGGATGGTTAGAGTTAGACACTAAGCGGAGGGCTAGTGTAAAAATAAAAATAAATGTGTCGACCTTTTTTGCATCAACCTTTTGTCTGTCGACTATCTGGTGTCGACCTATTGCTACAGCTGCAAACTACTGTGTACTCCAGTATTGAGTTATATACAAACAATTGTATTTTTTAATAATTCAAAGTGTTATGATAAAAGCAAGGTATGATTTACACAGAAATTTGACCAACATTGATTCTGGAATATTAGGCTCCAAAAGTTCCACAGCACCTTGTATCCACTACTGCTTAGGGAAAACAACCATCCACTCACTGCATCATATCCCTGACATCAGGGGCATCTTAAGAGAGGAGGGGGCCCATGTGCACTCCCTGTGCGGGGCCCCCTCCTCTCTCCCCGGTGGCCGGCAGCTAAGTGATGCGGCTAGCCAGCCACCGGAACCTTAGTAGACTCCGGGCACTAGAGTGTGCCCAGAGTCTACTGCGCATGCGCAGAACGCCAGAAAAATGGTCGCAGCGGCCATTTTCCGGTGTTCTGAGCAGTGCCGACACCCGATGTGGGACTACAGACAGGTAAGTCTAAAATAATATGGGTGCAGTGTGTATGGTGCGGGGCTCCCATGGACCCTGGGGGCGGGGCCCGTGTGCCCTACACACACTGCACCCATTATAGATATGCCACTGCCTGACATTACCTGATTAAAACACCCCAATCTAAAAATATGCAGTGCTGTTACTCTGAAATTCGGTGACTTAATTGGTGTGGTATGTTGGAGGACTGGTCTCTTGTTGCTGCTGTATTGGGATTCCCAGGCAAAACAACTGAAAAATCTCTTTACTTTTACTTGGCTCATGCAAGCTGACTGAAAGGAATCGGTATGTTATATCGCTGGACCTAAGTCGGGCGGATGAAATACCGATGCCGGAAGGCCGGCAGATGGAGATCCCAACAGGGTAAGTATTAACCCATCCCTACCCCTCTCCCCCCCCTAACCCTAACCCTCCCTTAGTGGTGCCTAAACCCTAACCTCCCCCCAGTGCCTAAGCCTAACCTCCCCGAGGGGTGCCCAAACCTAACCCCCTCCCCGCATCCTAAGCCTAACCCTCCCAGAGGGGTCCCTAACCATCCCCCGGGGTGCCTGACACTAACCCCCCCTTCCCCTAGCCTAACGGTAACCCTCCCAGCGGGGTGCCTATCCCTATGTCCCCCCCGGGAGTCCCTAAACCTAACCCCCCCCCCAGTGGCTAACAGCTCCCAGCGCCCAGCTTAGCTACGTTCGGTATGCCAGGCGTCGGGATTTCAGCATAGAGATAATGATAGGCATCGGTATTTAGACGCCTATCATTAGTCCCATGCCGGGCTTTCACTGTCGGGAAGCCGGCAGTCGTCATTTCGACCGCCGGCTTCCTGACTACATCCCGACTGAAACAGGAACCTGAATGTAGTTGGCCATCCCCTCTAGAGCATATGCACTCAGAGAAGAGAATGCTCTGCTGTGCATGCAGCAAATAATGGCTGAATGTTTTTTTTATATCTTGCGCTCCCAATGTATGTTTAAGCAGCTATCTATTTAATTAGTCAGCAAAACTGACTAAAAATGTGAATTGGCAAATTGATAGAACCGCTTGTATTTCACTAAAGCATGTTGTTTAAATTAAAAATAATAGGGTGCTTTACTATATGGGCCAGTAAATTTAGCAGGATGCGGGAATGTGCAGTAAAAATCAATAATTATGAGTACAATATATAGTGTAATGCAAAGACAAAACTCATAAGAAATGATAATAAATAAAAGATAAGAAATAAAAGATAAAAAATTAAAAATAAAAAATGAATAGGACCAGCAATGTCTGAAAAACAACGCATTCAATACATAACAATAAATAAGGGTGTTTATAGCTATTTCTGTGAATATATGTGTGTTCTCCAAGTCCCCGTAACTGGCAGTGAGGTAAAGTCCGGAGCAATGGCATAAGGTTACTCACCCTAACTTTCCCTAGCAGCGGTATTCACTGACAATGGCTGAAGTCTTGCAGTAGTCGGAGCGGGCTCAGGGCCTGATTCAGAGCCGCTCGTAAGCGGCCGCTCGTTCGCTCCGAGCGATGTTCGCACATCTGCGCATGCGTATGGGTCGTAATGCGCATGCGCCAACCAGTCATTGCGGTCGGAAATCGAGCGCTCGCAAAATAGCCAATGCCTGCTAATTTGAGTGACAGGATGAGGCGTTTGTGGGTGGTAACAGGGGAAGGTGCTTGAAAACGGGGAGTGGTGATCCGAAAGCAGGCATGCCAAATGGTCAAAACGGGCGTTTTAAGGGTGTGCATAATTAACAAAGCAGTGTCATCGACCACGTCACTTGGTTGTTTCTTAGCCTGAACTGTTCGCATGATTGCGGTAGGAAAATCCTATCACAAGCACTGCGAGCAGTTCAGATGCCTTTCAATGTACTCGATTAATCAAATAAATAGCGGAGATGACGTAGGATGCGAGCGGCCAGGGGGCATCTTTACCAAATAGCGAGCGCATGTTTCGTTCGCTCGCTCAGACATAGAGGCGTCAACAGACCACAAAGAGCGAGCGCTCAATTTAAATAGCCGGCCCCTTTTTCTGAACGAGCGAGCGCAAATAGCGTCCGGCTCTGAATCAGGCCCTCAGTCAGCTGTATGCAGTGTCCATCTGACTGCCGCTTTCACTTGCCGGGACCGCGTCTTCTCCCTGGCTCTTGGCTCAGAGCCGTCGTGTTTCTCTTTCCATGCACTTCAGATTTTCTGCTTGTTATTTCATTGCTTCTGTGAGCACACTTTATTATTATTTCCCTGTATTTGTTCCATAGGAGTGTTAGGGACCTGCCTGATAGAGGTCACCTGGACACGGTGGACAGGCCCATAATTATGGCCATTATTATGCCTCTTGGATGCAATTTAGCAATATTATTATTAGGTTCAGCATGGTTAGCGTGTGCATTTGCATCTGTCTCTTTTTCTGCTTGCAGCACTACAAGTCTCAGCAGGTAGCACCTCACATTGTGCTTAGGGTGTGCAATCTAGGGCCCCTCCCCCTATGTACCTTTCTATCATAGCCAACATTAAATTTTGCCAAATTAAGGTTTGTGGGGGCCTCAGGGCAACTAACTTGTGGTGGCCACTACCAATAAAATTGTCAAAAAGATATACTGGCAATGATATTAAATAGTATAATGTGTAAATACTCCCAGCACCACAACTGTAGTGCCCCAGTTTACATTATGCTACACAGAAACTACAGTTCACATGCCACAGTGCCCCCTTGTTAGGGATGAAGCTATATGTGGGGGCCCCTGGACGAATGTTCTGGTTGCCATGTTGATCATCTGGCTTTGGCATGAAAGACCAATGATCATGTCATTGTAATTTCTTGCCTATCAGGGTCCTTCTGTAATGCATGGGGGTACTGCTTTCCCTATGTGTACACCTGAACGTCAAAGTGAGTACCCCTGGGGTTACTACGAATCGCTGTCCTAGTGTAAAGGATTTTTGGATTTAGTTTGCACAATAAGTTACTCCATGATCATTAATAAATGTCAGGCAAAGCACCAGAACTATGGATTTGGCTAGAGCAGGATTCAGGTTTCAGATTAGGGGTAGATTTACTAAAATTTCTAAAAATGAAAACTGGTGGTGTTGCTCATAGCAACCAATTGGATTATAACTGTAATTTCTCTATTTCATCTTAGAAAATGATAGGTAGAATCTGGTTGTTATGGGCAGCACCACCACTTGTCTATATAGAAACTTTAGTAAATCTACTCCTAGAAGTGAATGATCAGAGGAATTAATGTTGGCCCTACCGTACTTGGTTGGGAAATGTAAGTTTAATTTTTGAATTGCTGTTTTAAGCATCCAGAGAGGGCTGTGCTATCCATTCATTGGGCTGTGTTGTCCATCCAGGGGTGTGCTGTGCTGTCCGGACAGGGGTGTGCTGTGCTGTCCGTCCAGGGGTGTGCTGTGCTGTCCATCCAGGGGTGTGCTGTGCTGTCCATCCAGGTGTGTGCTGTACTGTCCGTCCAGGGGCTGTGCTGTACTGTCCGTCCAGGGGCTGAGCTGTGCTGTCCGTCCAGGGGCGGTGCTGTACTGTCCGTCCAGGGGCTGTGCTGTGCTGTCCGTCCAGGGGCTGTGATGTCCTTCCAGGGGCTCTGCGCTGAGTCCATCCAGGGGCTCTGTGCTGAGTCCATCCAGGGGCTGTGCTGTCCGTCCAAGGGTTGTAAAAAAAGTCAAGAAAAGTTTTAAAAATATTTAAAAAAATTATGTTAAATTTTGTGCAGCCGTACCCCAGTGTATCCATATAAGCACTGTGATGCTGCAGTGTAGCCATATAAGCACTGTGACGCTGCAGGCCATATCCCCCAGTTTATCCATATAAGCACTGTGATGCTGCAGGCCGTATCCCCCCCCAGTGTATCCATATAAGCACTATGATGCTGCAGGCCATACCCCAGTGTATCCATATAAGCACTGTGATGCTGCAGGCCGTACCCCCCCAGTGTATCCATATAAGCACTATGATGCTGCAGGCCATACCCCAGTGTATCCATATAAGCACTGTGATGCTGCAGGCCATATCCTCCCAGTGTATCCATATAAGCACAGTGATGCTGCAGTGTAGCCATATAAGCACTGTGACGCTGCAGGCCGTATCCCCCAGTTTATCCATATAAGCACTGTGATGCTGCAGGCCGTATCCCCCCCAGTGTATCCATATAAGCACTATGATGCTGCAGGCCATACCCCAGTGTATCCATATAAGCACTGTGATGCTGCAGGCCGTACCCCCCCAGTGTATCCATATAAGCACTATGATGCTGCAGGCCTTACCCCAGTGTATCCATATAAGCACTGTGATGCTGCAGGCCATATCCTCCCAGTGTATCCATATAAGCACAGTGATGCTGCAGGCCTTACCCCAGTGTATCCATATAAGCACTGTGATGCTGCAGGCCATATCCTCCCAGTGTATCCATATAAGCACTGTGATGCTGCAGTGTAGCCATATAAGCACTGTGACGCTGCAGGCCGTATCCCCCAGTTTATCCATATAAGCACTGTGATGCTGCAGGCCGTATCCCCCCCCAGTGTATCCATATAAGCACTATGATGCTGCAGGCCATACCCCAGTGTATCCATATAAGCACTGTGATGCTGCAGGCCGTACCCCCCCAGTGTATCCATATAAGCACTATGATGCTGCAGGCCTTACCCCAGTGTATCCATATAAGCACTGTGATGCTGCAGGCCATATCCTCCCAGTGTATCCATATAAGCACAGTGATGCTGCAGGCCATACCCCAGTGTATCCATATAACTACTGTGACGCTGCAGGCCATACCCCAGTGTATCCATAAGCACTGTGATGCTGCAGGATGTATGCCAGTGTATGCTTCCGTACCCCAGTGTATACATATAAGTACTGTGACACTGCAGGCTGTACCCCAGTGTATCCATATAATAACTGTGACGCTGCAGGCCCTACCCCCCATTGTATCCATATAAGTACTGTGACGCTGCAGGCCGTACCCCAGTGTATCCATATAAGCAGGCTCGGACTGGAGTGTTGGGGATTCAGGTAATTCCCCGGTGGGCCCCAGTACATTGTGGCCACGTCCCTTTCAGTAAGGGGGTGGGGCTTAGTGGGGCACAAATGAGGGGGTACACTGCCATGAGGGCCTAACAATGGACTAGTGAAACTTCAGAACCTTGCCCATGCAGCCCCCGGCCATCTGAAGCCCCACCCATGGCCAATGAAGCCCGCCCACCTGCGTATGCATCACAGTGCGTGTGCGTGAACCACTACGAGAGCGTACGCTTACCCAGCATAGACAGTCCAGCAGAGTGAGTGACAGGAGAAGCCGTTTGTGGGTGGTGAAAGGAACTGGCCATTAAAAACGGGTGAGTGGAGGTGCGAACGCAGGCATGCCTGAGCGTCTCAACTCCGTTTCAGAGGCGTGCATAATTAAAGACAGCATCATAGTACACGTCACCTGGTTGGATTTTAAACTGAAGTGCTCGCAGTGCTTGCAGCAGGGTATGGTCACCACAAGCGCTGTGAGCGCTTCCAATGGTAACCGATGTACCAATGGTTGCATACACTTCCTGGAGATGACGTGCGCAAGTGGGCATCTTAAGACAGGCTGGTGGGCATCTGCATACACAGAGCGTTCGCACGCCAAGACATAGTGGGCGTGCTAATGCCTTGCCGTGCGATCGCCTGCCTTCCCAAATTTGCATACACATCATTTGAGCGAACGCATCTCGCGAGTGGGTCTGAATGAGTTTCTAAGTGTTTAAATGTAGATAGACTGGAGGGATTTTTTAAAAGCACAAGACGCTAGGAACCCTGAACATAAAGTTGTGTTACTATATTTGTCCCTGTCGTTTACTGGATCAAAAACAGAGAACATTTGCAAGAAAAGACAGATGGGAGATTTGGCTCCAAGAGTGGGACACTTGCGGCATATGTTGTGTGCTTCTAAGCTATCAGGAAATATTAATTGTCTATATTGCTCAAAAGTTTTCTTTGACCATTGTGGGAAAATGTTATAGAATTTGCTTTCCTACTTGAGTAATGTTTAAAGTTTCTTTGCTACATGCAATTCAATACTATAGAATAACTGCTTTACATAAATAGATTTAATTTAGACACACAAGTAATCCATATTTAATTGAAACAATAGGCTTTTGATTCTCCTGCTGTCGGATTCTCGCGGGTTTTGGATTATATAAAGGTCCCCACGATCGGCGTCATTTTCACTCCGGCTGTAGAGCAGACGTAGTCAGTCACTCAGTGTGTCTGTCCAGTTGGGGTCTTGGCATGAAGGCTGCTGCTGTGTTGTCCATAAAGGGGCTTAGGCTGTAGTATATAAAGGGGGGCTTCCTTCAGTGTGTGCTGCAGATGCTGTGTCACTTGTCCTGTCAATTAACTGTGGTTGCTGCTGTGTTTTTGTCCTGTCCATCAGGCTAGGGCTGCAGTCCATAAAGAGGTGCCATCAGGGGGGGGGGGGGGTGCTCTGTCAATTAGGGGTGCTCTTTCCCAGTTTAAAAAAAAAAAAAAAAATTGTGTGTGTGTGTGCGTTAGCAACTTAGCTGCGCTATTATTGTATGGTGACACTGCCACAGTTTATCGTCCACATATTTCTGACTCTGCAGATGGTCTGTCCGCACTCAGCAGGGGTGCTTTCTTGTCCGTCAAAAAGTGGTGCTGTCTGTGTAGTTCATCAAGAGGCTGTTGCCTCATTCAGGGGTGCTCTACCCCAGTGTGGAAAAAAAAATAAAAGTGAAATTAAATTAATAATATCAATATCAATCAACAAAAAAACAAAAAAAAAAAGTTATTTTTTTTTGTGTATGTGTGTGCATTAGCAACTTAGCTGCGCTATTATTGGACTGTGACACTGCTGGCCAGGCCACAGTTTATCGTACACGTATTTGTGACTCTGCAGGTGGTCTGTCCGCACTCAGCAGGGGTGCTTTGTTGTCCATAAAGAAGTGGTGCTGTCCGTGTTGTTCATCAAGGGGCTGCTGCCCCGTCCAGGGGTACTCTTCCCCAGTGCAGTTATTCTTGTTGTTATACTTTTTTTATTCATAAACAATCTTGTTACATGGTAAGTGGTAGCGCAGTGTTTTATTCTTTTCTAATTCATAAAAAGTCTTGTGACACTGTAAGTGGAATCGCAGTGTAATATTCAACATGTATTAAATTCATTTATGACACTGTAAGTGAAAACTTCACAATTTTACAATTTAATAACACAAAGTTAACAATAAAAAAATGCAACTTTTCACTTCTTTCCTCAATCATGAAGAAATGATTAGTCTACATGCCGACTACAAGACCACAACAAAGTGCTAAATAACGTGCATAATATATAAAACATAATGATATCACAAACACCTCAGCTGAGATTCACATAAACATATTTTCAAAAGGTGAAATTAGAGGATAGGGTTTAAAAAATGGAATAAAACAGGTAAAACTGCATTCTCTGATATATAGGGGAATTCAATATAGAGCGAAAACTCAGTTTTTGCGTTAATATCGCACCTATGACGTTATTGTCGCAGGTTTTAGTTTTACACTGTATTCAATTTCAAAGACTTTTCGCAGGTTCGTAAAGTCTTTGAAAAAAAACGGGGATAACTTTTCACCACTGAATAGGTGGCGAAAAAAAGTGCAGAATTGGGGTTTAGGGGTGCAGGCTTAAAAAAAAATAGCCTGCAACCCTGGGAATGACATTTTAAAAATAACTGTGTCAAGAAAAAAAAAATAGGGACACCCCAAAAAATGTATTTAAAAATTGGGGTGAAAAAAAAAAATAGGAAAAAATTGTTTAACAATAGGGAAATAGGTTCAGGGCTATTCTGCAAATATGCGGCAGGTGTATTCTAGAATAGATTAATAGCGGCAGGTGCACAGTTGCAGAATTTTAAAAAACTTTAGGGACATAAAAATATGCTAGTACCCATTTTCAGGTACCCCAAATTTGATGGGACTACTTAAAAACACGAAAAAAAAAACCTAAGTGCTCTTCTGCATCACTTCTTCAATGTCGGGAAAAAAACATCTTCCGCAGCTATTTAAATCCCCGACTTTCATTTGCTGGCTAAAACGGGGGTACCCATAGTGATCCCCCATGTTTTACAGCTTTAGGGGGGTCCTACAATTTTTTAAGGAAAATTTCGTAATTTAACACAAATCCAACTTCGCAGGCTCCCGTTTTCGTAGTTTTCATATTGAATACGGGGATAAGCGGGCGCGCGCCTGATACTTTATCCCAGGTAAAAGCTCTGATATGAAACGTAAATAGACCACATGCTGATACACTGCAAAAAAAAAAAAACTTACTTGCATCCAGGGACCAGAGATCGGTGCTCCAGTGATGTCCTCTGTGCAGGAGCCGGGGTACCAACTGACCAGAGCCCCAGAGGACATCATCGGAGCACTGATCACCGGAGGTAAGTGTAAGATAAGCAGGAGGGGGTTCGCAGGGGGGTGGGGGGCCATGGGTAGATTGCAGAGGGGGAGGGGCGGTCGTGAGGGAGGGGTTGCAGTAGCCGAAAAATACAGGGAGAAGTGTACAGATGGGATTTGCAGGGGCAGAGCTTTATTGCAAGTTCTGGGCCTGATTCAGACCCGCTCGTGAGCGCTGAGCGCTCGCAAGCGGGTCGATGGTGGCCCAGTGCGCATGCGCACGATGGAGCCGGCTCCGTCGTGCACATGCGCGAGACCCGGATAGCGATGGCCAAACCATCGCTCCGGGTCTCGTACCAAAAGGGTCGTGCTGTCGATGTTGAGTGACAGTATGCCCCATTTGGTGGGCAGGCCGGGGGCGTGGCTGCCCAGATGGAGGCGTTCCCATGGGAACGCCTACCGTCTGGGGCCGGCCCCACTGACATCACAAGTGATGTCAGTGGGAGAGCTCTCGGCTCTGATAGCACTCTGAACTTAAACTCGTTACACTGGAAGGTCCTGGTGTCAGCACCTTTCACCTCTAAGGCTAGAGGGGTAATTATTTTAGTGCACAATCGTATTAGTGTGACACTGCTTTCTTTTGTGATAGATCCTCAGGGAAATGTTATTGCTGATGTTAGCCAGGGCTCCTCCAGGTATATATTATGAAACATATATGCCCCTATTCTTATTCAAAAGATTTTTTTCTTCCCCTTATCTCCCGTTTACACACGTACGGTGATGTCCCTATTGTGCTAGGTGGCGACTTTAATATTGTGGCGTCCACTCGTATGGATAGATCCTTCCCCTCGCCTTTTGTGGTGCATGATCCGAAAGTGGGCATTAATTATATCACACAACAGTTACACCTAACGGATGTTTGGAGAGCATCACACCCTCTAGAACGCAATTTTACGTGTTTGTCTGCAGCACGTGGGACTCTGTCACGGATAGATCATATTTTGATGTCCACAACTGTTTTTCCTAGGGTACTTGACTCAAATATAGAGCCAATGTGCATTTCTGACCATTCATTATGTTGGGTAAAAGTAACGGTGTCTACTGATAAAGGTTCCGTGTAAACAGTGGAAGTTTCCATCACACCTGGCTCACTCTCTTAAGTTTTGGGCTGCATTAAGGACGCCTCCTGGATGGCACATAAACTTTATAACTCTTCTTTTGAAAGTACCTCTCCGCTTTTATTCTGGCAGGTGTCCAAACTGGTCGTTAGAGGGGATATTATGTCTTATTGTTCTTTATGTGATAAGGTTCATAAAAAAAACTATATTGATCTGCAAACTACACTGACAACTGCCTATCAGACATTTAAAGATGCCCCCACCCCTTTCAATCATGAGAGATATTTATCCACCAAAGCTGCTTTTGATGCATTGTTGTCCCAATCAGAGTCAAAATACACTTTTTTATCAGGTTTCAGATTCTACCGACATGGTAATAAATCCAGTAAATTGCTGTCAAGTCTTTTACATGGCCAACTCCCCCCTACAGTTATTAAGTCATTGAGGCTCCCTGATGGCACCATAGCTAAGTCTCAAAAAGCCATTGCCGCTATCTTGCACTCTTTTTACGCTGACCTATATGCTCATCTTGATGTAAATGTATCTGAGAGGGCTGCTTTTTGGAGTAGAATTTCTTTGCCACAGATGTCTGAGGAACAGGCTTCTTCCTTGGTAGTGTCCATAACAGTAGAAGAAATTAGAAAAAAGGCCATTAGTCATTTGAAATTGGGTAAAGCACCCGGCCCTGATGGTCTCTCCAATGATTACGATAAAATTCTAGGTCCCAGAATCGAGGACACTCTGCTTTCTGTATTCAACTCCCTACTTATAGGTACTCCTCCCCCTATTTACTTTAACTTGGCTCTGTTAAAAGTATTACATAAGCCTGGTCGGGACCCAGAACTAGCTAGCTCATACAGACCTATATCTTTACTGAATATAGACTACAAACTGTTTGGAAAAATTTTGGCAGATAGAATTAAGCTCATCTTACCCTCTATAATACATGAAGACCAATCAGGGTTTATCTGTGGGCATCATTCTGTAGTAAATATATATACGAAAAGTCCTTTCGGCGATGCAGTGGTTGGGATCCTCCGGGGCACCTGCCCATCATGCGATCCTTTCATTAGACGCTGAGAAGGCTTTTGATTTAGTTACCTGGGAACACCTTTTTGACTCTCTTCATCGCTTTGGTGCCCGGGGGGATTTCATTGCTGTGCTTCAATCCCTCTACCCTGATTCAGCATCCCAAATTTTAAGCAATAATTATCTTTCCCCCCCCCTCTTTATACTTAAAGGTACAAGGCAGGGCTGCCCCCTATCACCCCTTCTTTTTGCTATAGCCTTGGAGCCCTTAACAATAGCCTTACGGGCTTCCCCCCTCTTTACAGGCATTTCTGTGAATGGCCTCATGGTCAAATTAGGCCTCTTCACTGATTACATGCTTCTATTTATATCGAACCCTCTCCAATCTTTACCAGCTATTACTGCTCTTATTAATAGTTTTGGTGCGTTTGCCGGCTTCAGAGTTAACTACTCCAAGTCTAAGCTATTGTCTTTAGCCACTGACTCTTACTATTTTAGTTCTAACCCTGTTCTATCACGTTTCTCATGCTGCAGCTCCCCTCTAAAATATTTGGGGGGTTTTATTCCAAAGGCGTTATCTTCCCTCAACTCTTTAAACCAGTGTTGTCCTCGATTAAAGCCCTGATCACTAATTGGATGTCTTTGCCTTTATCACTATCTGGCCACATAGCAGTGATTAAAAGTGTCATATTCCCAAAATTGTCGTATATCCTTCAGATGCTTCCCTTATCATTATCTATATCCGATGCTAAAGACATTCGCTCCCTTTTTACCACTTTTATTTGGAATGCTAAGAAGCCCCGTATCGCATATGCCAAACTGATTTTACCTAAGTCGGAGGGTGGCTTCAGTCTCCCAGATGTCTCTGCCTTTGCCCAGACTCTTCTACAGATACATTTCAGGCTAGCTCCTGCGGAACGCTCATTTCACTAATTGTCATCTAAAAGAAACCCTTTTTTTATCCGTACTCCCCCTGTGCTCTATTGTATACTCCCAAGAAACAGATTCCTTGCACAATAGTTTCCAATGTACTGTTCTCACATACTTAAAAGGCGTGGAGCACTATCAATAAGAAACATGAACAACACTAGCTCCCCTTATAATACCTTCTGGGGGTAATCCTTGTTTCTCTTCTGGTTTGGATAGTGGTGTGTTTGTGACCTGGAAACAGCTTGGCATCACTGCCATGCGGGATATCTTTGACCCTGGAGGTTCTATCCGCACATTTGACTATTTGCGGGAAACCTTTGGCATTCCTTAAAAGTGCTCCTTTATGTATCTACAAATTAGGCACTTTTCTCAAACGAGACCCCCCGCTTTGCCTGTTGCCACAAATGGTGACTCTGGTAATATATTGTCTGTTTTGTCTTCAAGCCGTACAAATACATTTAGGATACGTTATTTATACCCATCTTTACTTAAAAATAAAAAACACTGCCCTTGAGCTGGTACACTGAAAAATTGGGTCAATGATATTCCTTCCCTGGAGTCTTCAGAGGTGTTGATACAGCATTGTTCCACTTCTTTGACATACTTACACTCAGTGGATCTACAGGAGGTTCACTTAAAAGTTAAAAGTTCTTCACAGAACATATGTCTCACAAGCACAGAGAAAACACATGGTCCTGGGTGAATCTGGTTACTGTCCAAAATGTGGTGCGATGGATGCTTCATTCTTCCACAATTTCTGGGAATGCGGCAAAATAAGGCATTTTTGGGTTAAGGTAGTAGCATTTATTAACCAAGTCTTTTCTATCAATCTGATCAAACTAACTATTCCCTGTCTGTTTAGCAAGGTACCCCAAAAAATTCCAGCCAAGGACCATCCCCAGGGCATCACACGAAAAGGGGAAAAAAGGTTATAGTGAAGTGTAAAGAATAGATGTGTAAAGATAAATTAATAAGTGTTAATGAAATGAGAAAGAATTAAAATGGCATAAATAATAAACAATTAGAAAAGTGATAAAAAATATCTATGTGAATTAAGTGGTGATGCCCTGAAAAAGGTCCAGCCAGAACAACTCCAGGAGCCTCACTCCCAAACACTCACCCCTAAAATAATTATTGCTACATAATAGTAGGACCAACTCTGGGTCATATAATTACAAATTAGTGTACTGCATAATAACAGCACATGTATAAGCTGAGAGCTGAATCACCTTGGAGGTACCCCAGAAACCTCATATAATTACAAACCCTTTTTCCCCTTTATTGCCTATATCTTTCTATGTTTTTTTTAATTATTTTTTGATGGTGCTGCTGGTATTGGTTTGTGTTATACGGGTCTTTAAAACTTGTGTCTCACATATACAGTATTGCTTTCCCATATCATAATCCTGTGTTATGGTTCAGCCCATGCTACTGCAGTATTTTCTCCTTGTTGTGACTTCTGCCTTATGGACCACGAAGACTTTTTTACTGATACATGAATGTGCCATGCAGAGTGCTGCTGCCGTTTATCTGCTTCTTGAGTCATCCTTATGTTTGTGCATTGTATTATTCTTGCATTGTTTACCTGTTGATGACTAATTGTATGGTCCCAATGTCAATGTATTCTGTTTTGTACTATTGAAAAATTAATAAAATTCTTTAAAAAAAAAAAAAAGTCTTAAAAACAGTAAAGTCACATAAAATGGGCCTGTTTTTGTTCCTACAGTATTATTAACCTCAATAACATTTATTTCCACTCATTTCCAGTCAATTTTGACCACGTCACAGCTCACTATATTGTTTTCATCCAGTTTAGGCCCAAAATGTGAACCAAGCTAGCTGGCTGACTAAGCTATGTGGCAGCAGTGGGTGGCACAAAAACGTGGCAGTCAATTTCCAACATGGCACATCAGGAAACAAATGTTTTTATTATTCAAGAGAGGCCTGAGGGAGTTGGAGTATGTATGTGGTTGAAGGCAGGGACAGGAAGGGTTTGGTAGTAAATTGAATTTCATTTTTTTATTCCAAAGTAAATTTATGAGGGAGGTGAGAGGAGGAGGCATTTACAAAAAATATTTTACTCATTCACATCAGTCCTTGCCCCAAAACCCAGAAGAAACCTCGAGCACCATGCCTGCTGCTTGGAGTGGATTTTCTCATCCCAGAAGGGGACCAAGAAGACTAGTAGTGCATTCCGCACAATAAAATATTTTCCAACCTGTACAGGGATATTAAAAAAACATAGTTAGTGGCCTCCAAACTGCCACTTAACCAGCACAAAGATATTAAGGGGTAAATTTAATTTACTAAAGTGAGAGTTTTTACAAGTGCATTTTAGAAGTGATGTTGCCCATAGCAACCAATCAGATTCTACTTAACATCATTTACCTAGAACTTTCTAGAAGATAATAGATAGAATCTGATTATTTTCTATGGGCAAGCAGCATCACTTCTAAAACCCACTTCTAAAAACTCTCACTTAAGTAAATAAAATTTACCCCTTAAGGTCTTACGTTGTGTCTTTCTTGAGAATCCTGCGCCAACTTCTGCTGCTAGGAGTGGATTTTCATCCCACAAGGGGACCAGGAAGACTGCTTTCCAAAACAATTGACTGTAAAATAATCCTTTGCAAAGCTTCCACATTGAACATTTCCCAACCTGTACAGGGACATTAAAAAAACCATAGTTAGTTAGTGGCCTCAAAGTGCCACTTAACCAGCACAGATATGTGGACAAGCATAAGATATATGATTTAAGGTAGGGGTAGCCAACCCTGGTCCTCGAGAGCTACCAACAATGCATGTTTTCCAGGTCTCACAGAATCACAAGTGTAATAATTATCTCCACCTGTGGATCTTTTCAAATGTGTTTCTGAGTAATGCATACAACTGTGCACCAGCTAGGTGGTCTGGAAAATGTGAACTGTTAGTAGCTCTTGAGGACCGAGGTTGGCTACCCCTGATTTAAGGCCTTACGCTGTGTTTTTCTTCAGAAATCTTGAGTGCCATGCCTGCTGCTGGGAGTGGATTTTCATCCCAGAAGGGATGAAGACTTTGTTTTTTCTTCCCAACGGACACAGATCTGAAGAGAAAGAGATACATGTAAATAACTACTGGCAGGAAAAAGAGGCAATTTGGAGGCCCTTACACAAAACTGCCTTTGCTTTACTTGAGCTGCCCACCTTCCAGTGTGTACTCAGAAAGCATTTTCAGCACAGCAGGGAACCTTGTCAGTGATTGGCCTGAGAATACTTCCCCAAAATGTGGAAAAGATGATGTCCATCAAAATGAACTACAAATTCTACAAGAAAAACCTTTACCGTCAATTGCATGCAATACATACAGAGGCACCTGTAATGGTGTATTCCAGTGGGGACAAATTAATATTGTGTGAAGAGGATGATGTATAAATCACCCCAGATTATACCATCACCCAAGCCTATATCATCATCCCATTCTGTGTTATATATAAATTACAGCTGTGCTCCCTGTTAGATTGGGGATTCATCGTCCACTTTAGTGGATGTGAGCTCCATTTTAGTCCATATCATCACCACACCCCCTACACATCTTCTGACCTGGGCTACAGGAGGAGCAGCTGCACTCTGGAATATGGTTGCATGGAGTTGCCCCTCTGCCTCTCTGAAATTGAGGTAGAGGGGCCATGGGTAGGGACTGGGAGTAGGGACACTATAATCAGAGAACACAGTTTTAGCTGCTTTGATCCATTTTCTAAACCATATCCTCTATTTTTACCTTTGAAAATGTTTATGCAAATCTCAGCAGAGGCATTTTGTGATGCCATGACTAACGTGCACACACAGAAAAAAAGATTGATTTTGATTGATTGATTGATTGATTGAATTAATTTTTGGGGGGACACTTGAGAGGGAGAGCACCCGAATGAGGCAGCAGCCTTTTGATAAATGACACAGGCATCACCCCTGCACAGATACGTTGCTGGTGATAAGTGTGGCTAATGTGCACAGACACAAAAAGACATATTGATTGATTGATTTTGATTGATTTAATTATTTTGGGGGGGGCACTTGGGAGCGAGAGCACCTGAATAAGGCAGCAGCCTCTTGATAAATGACACAGGCATCACACCTGCGCAGCTACATTGCTGGTGATAAGTGTGGCTAATGCACAAACATTAACGCACAAACACACACACAAAAACACATTGATTGATTGATTTTGATTGATTAATTGAATACATTTTTGGGGGGCACTTGGGAAGGAGAGCACCTGAACGGGCAGCAGACTCTTGATAAATGACACAGGCAGCACCTCAGCACAGCTACATTGCTGATAAATGTGGCTAAAGTGCACACACACACGAAAATTTTTTTATTTTTTTCACACTGGGGGAAAGCACGCCTGAACGAGGCAGCAGCCCCTTGATAAGTGAAACCGAGGCAGCACAGCACCCCTGTGCACCTATGTTGCTGATAAGTGTGGCTAATGCGCACACACACACAGAAAAAAAAAATATTTTTTCACACTAGGGGTAAAGATTTATTTTTTTCACACTGGGGGGAAGCACCCCTGAATGAAGCAGCAGCCCCTTGATAAATGACACAGGCAACACCCCTAGTGCAGCTACGTTACGGATAAGTGCGGATTGTACACACGCAGTAAAAAAATATATATTTTAATTTTGTGGGGGCACTTGGGGGGAAGAGGCCCCTGAATTAGGCAGCAACCCTTTGATAAATGACACAGGCAGCACACATGCGCACCTATGCTGCTGACAACAGCCAGCCTCTATGGACAACAGCCAGCCCCTATGGACATTAAGCATCCAGCCCCTGAGCAACAACACAACTGTAGCCAACCCCTATGCACAACAGCACAGCTCGCAGCTCCCTCCCTCTTCACTCTCCACAGCCGGAATGAA
The DNA here is from genome assembly GCA_031769625.1 of Taudactylus pleione. Taxonomy (NCBI): domain Eukaryota; kingdom Metazoa; phylum Chordata; class Amphibia; order Anura; family Myobatrachidae; genus Taudactylus; species Taudactylus pleione. Next base: position 4,618,020 of record JAUIMM010000189.1, on the reverse strand, counting down.
AAATGGCAGCGATCGTGGGACCTTTTATACAATCCAAAACCCGCGAGTATCCGGGTGTAAACGTGATGACATTTTGCCTCGTTTTGAGATCTGAGTCAGGCGGGAAAACCCGAGCCGGCTCGGATCCCCTAAGTTCTGAGATCCGAACCTGCTCATCTCTAATAAATACCTGTGATATTTTATAACTTTGCAATTCCAATTTAGTCCGAAATATCACTCTACAACGGCATTTTGCAGATTGTATTAAATAGTGCCCTTTATGCTGTGGGAAGCCTCTGGCTATGATGATGGAAAGCAGGTGGCGCCTTGTCACAGATTTCTGCAGATTTCTGCAGGGTGCTTAATGAAATAGGTATGAGAGGAGTTGCATAATTCAGCTGATGGCACCTCCTGGTGCCAGATCGGTTGTGAGGCGGCTGGAGGTAGACACAGCCTGGCTGCAGGTGTGTTGTCCCATCGCTGTACTCAGCTGCCACGTTCTGAATTATTTTAATCAGCTAGAAGAGGTGTTTGTGTTCCTCCATACTGTGTACTTCCTGCTTGGAGTAATCTTTCATGGTGACCTTTGCCACTCTACAATCTTCTGGAGTCCCACACCTAAAAAGTGAGGGTAGTACTGTTCCAGCTCAGCCTCGCACAGGCACTCTAGGAGGCACGACCCATCCGTACACGTGGAGCAGGATGGAAATCAGGTGGAACGTAGAGCCAGCGGTGATTGGATGAGACGCCGCTGTTGATGAATGCTGCCGGCGGTAATTGGACGAGATGCTGCCGTTGGTGATTGGACGCTGCGGCCGCTGTGTGTGCGCCACAGCAGTCACTGCTGGCAGCATCTCCCCAACCAATTACCAGCGGCGGTGATTGGCTGCTCTGTGGTGCGCACACAGCTCGTATTGTGGGACCCAGTCATTTTTAAAAACCATGTCCCTCACTTCCTGTAATGCGTGAATAGCGCGTATGTGCAATCACTGGTATGCCAAATAGGTGACTTTCCTTTAATGCAACTCAGCTCACACAGGGAGTTATTTGTCATACTGAGCCAGCATCTTGGCTGTGGTTTTAGATAGAATCTGAACTAATTCAATTTATCTTGGTTTTGTTACTATTGTTGACACTACAGGAATCACAAATGCCCACAAATTAGGGATTTTCTTAAACTGGTAGTTACTTACACCATCTGGGATTCAGGGGCCTATTCATCTTGACATAATTATTATCACAAGTGATAATTATGTTTTAAACTCACTGCAATTTCAAAAGATGTTTTGGAGGCATTCATCATGCCTCCCTAACAAAAGTATCACTTCCGAAAAGCTGCTCTTTTTGCAGAGTCAGCTCTGGGAAAAGTGATACTTTTCCCCATGCAGCTGAGGTATCCACAAGGATTTCTTCACTGTTGCATGTCTCACCCCCCTCCCTCACTCTCTATTCCCCAGCTCTGTCTCACCTCCTCCCCCCTGCGGCGCCTCCGCTACCCAATCCGGCCAAGGGGTGTTTGTTGCACACCCCACCGGCGGGTGTCCGATGCACCCCCTGTGGGTATCTGATCCCCCCCCGTGGGTATCCGATCCCCTTCCCCTTCTCCCACTCACTTCTTCCGTCTTCCGTGTCTTCGGCCAGTGAATGTGGCCACATGTCTGCGATGCCCTGGAGCTGAGAGCTCCAGGGCTCTGCAGTGCAGACACAGCAGGGAGGGATCTTAATAGATCCCTCTGCTGTGGCTGGCAGGTATTTCTTCACAGGCTGCTGCGTAAACAGCAGGCTGTGAAGATTATCGGAGGCTAAATGCCATCTCAGAGTGGCGTTCAGTAACACCATCAAGTTCCAAAAAAATGCTTTTTTTGGACCTTGATGAATAGCCCTGACACTTATTTTTACAAAAGTATGTGAAAATTTTAATTTTAACATGCTTTTGTGAAAAATAAGTGATGATGAATAGACCCCTCAGTCACGTTTTCTTTCTCCCTATCTTCCCGTCCTCCACTAAGTTATGTTAGAGGGGATGTGGACAGGAAGACAACCTGCACAAAATTGTCACCTAGACAGGTGTATACCATCTCATTACCAAGATGAGATCTATTGACTGATATGCATATTTAGAGCATTCTAGCAACCTATAAACAGCACAGACAGCATTAATTCTTTGACCCCAAGTAACAGCAGTAGCAAATGAAATAGGAATTTCAGAAGCAATACCAGGTAAAAATTAGGGACATTCAATACTGTTGGTTTACAAGTCCCTCACAGAGTATGCAGGTGGCTTCAGACAAGAGGTATAACATGCAAATAAAAAATAAAGAAAGGAACTCCAGTATTGTGGCACACACTGGTATTGTAAATGGGATTAATTTATGTTAAAATATTCCTTTTATTAGTAGAGATTAAAATTATTATTATTACCGCCTGGAAAAAATTACACAAATATAGATGTAAAGTGCAAAACAGATAAACATAGAAACATATGAAAATCATAATTACTTCATATCGTATGTATTATGCACCTCTAAAAGTCACTTATAACAAGTACTTAGTATATACAGAAGTGGCAATAAATGTAGGCTCGCAATAAGAAAATACAGTGGTCTAGTAGTGATAAAACACCTGTTGAATGTAATTATGTATTATGAGATATCTCCCAACTATAAGTTGTAAGAGTATATAGTTCAGTCACAGGTGATTCCAGAGACACACAGCATTAAAAAAGAAAATGTGTAGACAAACAAATAATTGAAAATATGAAGGATTAGCCTTCATAACTACACAAGGCAAAATAAGTGAAACATACATATTCAATAGACAGTGGAAAAATACACAAATCTTTAAAAAGCTGATCAAGATATAGTATATGGTAAATATCACAATGGATATGGAGTGGAGTCGTCCCACCCTTCCACCTGTGAGAATAGAGGTGAATATTAACTAGATATAGTCATGAATATCAGAGATAAGTGCACTTACAAGTCAGATTCTGCTTTCTCATGTCATACAAGTATCAGACGTGAAGTGAGAGTCACTGACATCTGGCACATTGGAAACAGTGCAGGTTGCTTCTGCTGTTAGTGTCCACGTATCCCGGAGTCCCTGTTGCCAAAGGCAGCGCAGTTAGTCAGGTTTAGGGCAGCTAATGAGAGAGCAATGAAAACAGAAAAGGCAAGATATCTGTCCCTGTTTTTCCCAAGGTAGGATCGTGGTGTGGGGGTCCACAGTATGCACTAGGTCCCCCCAGCAGTAGAGTCAACACGCGTTTCACCGGGGGCTTTCTCAAGGAAGGTGCCAGTACATCATGTGTGAGCCGGGTTTAAGTAGTACCGGTTATACACTGATTGGTTCCAGTCATCTGATTGACTCCCACTACTCTGGAATGATGACACAGAGTAGGCGGAGTTACGTCTCAAACATCAAATGGTCAGCTAATGCATTACTGGGTGCTTGACACATAAGGGCAGCATAATAACCTGTACAGTTTTGTGCTCCATATAGAAGGACCACAGAATTGTAAGTAAGTTACAATGAGGGGTCAAACTTATATCCCATAGGAGACAAACATCAATAGTACACATGTTCCAATGAGGGATCAGACTTGTATCCCATAGGGGACAGACATCAATACTACACATGGTGCTTAAATAATCAGGTCAATCCGATCTGTAATAGCGTCCCATAAATAATGCTGATGTATTCGGCACAGAAGTATAAAGGTAACACATTGGTGAAATAATCAAACAATACAAATATAATATATAGAATGAGTCACAGATGCAAACAATTAGTTATCATTACCCGATCACAAGACAAGGATCTGGTCGAGTAATTTCCGATCTGACTACAGCACCGTACATCTAATATGATAACAAACAAAAACGCAAAAAAACAAGGATAGTAACAAGTGCTATATTTTATCTGCATGAAGATCGTGGTAAAACAGGAAAGTGGAATGAAGGGTCAGACTGACCAATATCCCTAACGATACAGTCAGTAACTCATGGTTACTCGTGTCAATCTAATCTGTACTATTGTCTAGTAAAAAAAAAGGCTGGTGTATTCAGTACAAGAAACGCTGAATGTAGTAAGTAGTGATGGCATAAAGTTACCAAATAGTCATTACCCGATCATCAGAAAAACGGCTAGTCGGGTAATTCCCGATCTGATTGTAGCACTGTGCATCTGATATGTTAATAGACAAACAAATAAGAGTAGTAGCAAACGCTACATATTATGATGGCTCAGACTGTCCTATATCCCTAATGTGGCATGAGTCAGTGACACTCATAGTTCATGGTAACTCATGTCAGTCTAATCTGTACTATTGTCTAACAAACAAAGAGCTAGTGTATTCAGTACAGGAATATACATGTCCCACATAATAAAGTATTGGGCAATAATAAGAACACACTATGCTAGTCTCTTTAGTACTATAACCGATAGTATATAATGATCCATAGTGCCGAAAAGCACAAACTAGTAAATTATTGAGGAGGGAGCCCATGTTCACCTCAAGGTCAGATAATAGGATCATGAATGTGATAGGTAAAGACGGCATAAATTTACAAGATAACATGAGTATAAATTGTAGTAATGGTGATGATATCAATACTGGATTTTGACAGAAGAATATATTATTAAAGTATTATTAGGTGACTGAGAGGAATGTAATCATATCAAAAGGCATCCCAATCTAAATATGACTGTTTAGTACAGTATAAGCACTTCTTATACTTATAGTTACTAATACAATCCAATATGTTATTAGTTGATCTATGAATGGTTAAAAATAATAATAATAAAAACTAAAGATGGAGAGCAAATCAATAAAATAAATAAAATGACATAATAGAATGTGTGTAAAGGAGTCCATTGATTCCTCTAGGTTGTGAACTAATCATAGTGAAAACTTCATCATAAATAGGATAAGTGAGAAAATAATTATAATCATAAGTGTATAATATGTGTGTTACAGCACAAAAATAAATTATGATTATGATATATAAGAAAACCTTATTATAATGTAGAGAGGATAAAAATAATAATGTGTATAATAATGTATATGTACATGTATATATAGCGGTACGCACATGTATATATCAATGCATCCATACATCTGTGAAACTGTTATGTGAATAAGGATATGAAATCTAATATGAGAGGAGAGGATGGTATAAATGAAAAGGGCTCAAAATAGGTGCTGAGAAACAAGAAAAACGTGAAAAATAGCCCAAAATGAACCGTGGGTAACACGTGACCATATACAAAAACTAATACTATAAAAGAAGAAAAAAAGCTGCTGAGTATATGTGTTAAGAGTATTTGTGTTGTGAGTGATATTCATAGATAACTATAAAAGAAACCTAAACTTAAAATGTATGGTGTAATGGACAAGTAAGAAATTTCAATAGTGAGTAAATAATCAAAATAATGAGTAGATGGGGAATAATCATATATAGATCCCTAACATACTCAGGTATCGAAGAAATGGGCTATAGTTGATCATTTCATCCTTCATTCAATTCGGATTTATCGTCCCTAATTTTAAAGTCCATTCACATTCCTTCTTGAGGAGTTCATTGGTTAGAATTCCTTTTCTCAGGCCCATAGATATCATTTGGAGACCAAAGGCTCTCAAGTCTTTCCAGGAACCATGATGATGTTTGTAAAAGTGTCTCGCTACTGTAATTTTCTTCATTCTTTGTATGTCCTTTGCTGAATGTCTTATACTTCCAATGTGTTTTAATATTTGTTGTTTAAAGGGTCTGGTTGTCATTCCTACATTTCTTTTAACGCAGGTACATTCAAGGCAGTAAATTACTGTGGTGGTGTTACAATTAATGAAATGTTGGAAGGTATGTTTTTTACCAAAACGGGTTCGTTATCTTTTTCCTCTTGGTCATGTTGGGACAGGCTTTGCATTGTCCACATGGAAAGGAGCCCTTTATCTCTAGATTTTTCTTGGTTGTCATTGAAAAGTGGCTACGGACACAGATATCCCTCAAATTGTGTGCCCTGCATCAGCTAATCTGAACTTTCGGATCTAGATGTTATTTGAGATGAGGGTCCAACATCTGTACGTCCCAGTGTTTCTGTATAGTGTCTTGTATGGGTTGCCGCTCATGGCAAAAATTCCCTATGAACCTGATTGTATCAGATTTCTTCTCTTTCTGTTCTGCTGGGGAAGATCAATGTTTCCCTATACATTTTTGATACAGTGTGGTATGCTTTTTTATGGACTTGTTACTGTATCCTCTGCTTTTGAGTCTTTTAGATAGTTCTTTACTTAGGATTTGGAAAGTGTTGTCATCAGAGCAGTTTCTTCTTAACCTTAGGTATTCTCCTTTGGGTACATTCTGGATCGTAGGTGGAAAGTGACAGCTATCATGGTGCAATAAGCTAGTAGTCGCTGTGGGTTTCCTATACAAATCGGATTTCAAATTCCAATGTTTTTTTCTTTGTATACTACTTATACTGTGAGGAGCACCCCTGGTAGAAACATTCACAACCCTTACATCACCATCTTTTGGTTTTCTCCTGTGCAATTGTTTTTTTCCCCAATCCCTTTTCTCTATTTTGATAAAGTGTAATAGGTATAATATGGTCAGAATTAAAGAGGTATAATATGTTTGTTACATTCTATCCTGAACACTGATGAAATAAAAGTACTGCAGGCTTATACCCCTTTTCCACTGCTGCAATAACCCGGGTTATTGCCGGGCCTACCCAGGTCACGGTTCAGTAGAAAAGGGTCCCTGAAAAATAACCCAGGTCAAGTGACATGGGAATCTAACCCAGGGTCGGACCCAGACTGGACCTGGGTAATGGTGCAGTGTAAATGGCGCGACTGGGTTATCCGACCTGGGTCATGCTAAAATGAGCTGATTGGTGGTTGTAGAGCAGTCACTTCCCACTTATGACTTCACAAGTTTAGTAGGGCAGACCCGGGTTTATTGTAAACGGAGTTTACGGAGTTGACCTGGGAATAACCCAGACCGAAGGTGCAGTGTAAACGGGGTCTGACTTGGGTCTGACCTGGGATGGAATTATGTCCGAAAACTCATGTCAGACCTGGGTATTTGGTGGAAAAGGGGTATTAGTAATTTTAGATCCAATTGCTAATACAAGAGTGTTGCTTACACAGGCATCAGCATTAAACACGTACACCAGAAATCAATTAAGGAATGCTTTACATCCTAAGCAAGTTTAATATTGATACTTTGGGCCTGATTCAGAGCCGCTCGTAAGTGGCCGCTCGTTCGTTCCGAGCGATGTTAGCCCAACTGCGCATGCGTACGGATCGTTATACGCATGCGCTAACCAGTCAGTGCGGCCGAAATTCATGTGCTCGCAAAATAGCGAATGCTTGCTATTTTGAGTGACAGAAAGAGGCGTATGTGGGTGGTAACAGGGGAAGGTGCTTGAAAATGGGGAGTGGAAATCAGAACGCAGGCGTGCTTAAAGGTCAAAACGGGCGTTTTTTGGGTGTGCATATTTAAAACAGCAGCGTCATTGACCACGTCACTGGGTTATTTTATAGTCAGAACTGCTCGCAAAATTGTGGTAGCAAACACCAACCCCAAGAATAGCGAGCAGTTCATACCCTTGTCGATGTACTCGATTAATCTAATAAATAGCGGACATGACGTAGGATGCGAGCGGCCAGGGGGCGTATCTTTCCAAAAAATGTTTTGTTCGCTCGTTCAGACATAGAGGCGTGAACAGACCGCAAACAGCGAACGGTTCATTTGAATAGCCACCCCTTGTTTTAGAACGAACGACCGCAAATAGCGAGTGGCTCTGAATGAGGGCCCTTGTTCCTACTACACACCTATCCCTATTCCTACAGCATTTAGTTAATTCTTCTGTCTGTGTTTTGGATAGAATGTAACATGAGAAATATTGGTATAACCTATTGGTAAAACCTGTTTGGTCACAATAGGTGTCAGCGGAATGTGAAATGGATGTTAGTCCACACAGATGTCATTAATCAAGATGTTGGGTTTATTTGGTAACAGCGGTGTACACAGGGTTAACAGCAGTGTTAGTAGTTTTCAGAGCCGTAACTAGACTTATTGGTGCCCTGTGCCAGAGAGAGCATTGGTGCCCCCCCCCATTTTTTTTAAATATGGACATAAGATAATGCACCTGAAAAAGGGCCATGGCCTCATGGGGAAGGGCCAGGGAAGAGATAGGGGAGGCCAGGAGATCCTGGGGATAAAAGAAGAGGAAGCTACAAGTGAGAATGATAATAAACAGGACAATTGAAATTGACAGGCCCAAACAGTGCCCCCTGCCCTGTGGTGCCCTGTGCCATGGCACTGGTCGCCCTACCCTAGTTACGGCCCTGGTAGTTGTAGGCAGAGTATTAACAGTGGCAACAGCAGTGAAAGTTGTACAGTAGGTACCAATAACAGCAGCAGGTCTCTGCAGAGGAGCTAAGTAATACACGTCTCTACAGGGTGTCGTGAAAAGAGTTTGACATGGCAGTGATGTCATCCCACCGACGTGCCAATGTACAGGAGGATACAGCGCAGGAACGCATTTCTCTCCAACAAGATCAGGTTGAGTACAAAAAAAACAAAACACACCCATCTAAACTCACGGTAAAATATTGATTAAACAATTATTTTATCAGGCCCTAAAATGTTTTGGCATAAAATGTGTGCAGGTACTGTAGTATGTAGCTGTGATAACATCTTTTAGTTTGTGATCAGTTGGCCTTTGGACTATTTGCAGTGTAAAAGCAAATCTTTCTCTGCACTGCGGTGAGTGTTCCCTGATTAATGCTGTGCACAGCTGCTAAGCTGTCTTTCTTTTAGTCATGTACCATGTGTTAGTTATTAATATATGAACATCACTTTTAGCTGTATGGATTTAGCACTGCTGAGATCTTATAGACAGTAATTATAGTGTCACTCATTTTACATAACATCAAATTCTTATTTTATCAACATCACTGTAATAATTATTGTCTAGATGTATAGTTGGGGAAACCCTGCTTTAAGTTGTACTTATTATTATGCCTTCCAACATGAGTCACTTATTATGAGATCATACACTGTTTATGTTTTTCACAACCATTTTTTTTTAGCATAGAAATAAACTGGAAGCAATGAAATAATCACTTAAAAACACGGTTCATTACTTAATTCAGTTGTTCTAAAAGGAAAATAAAAAGTAGGAGCAGACCATTGTCTGAATGCTGCAATACATCAGTATTGACTGACTGTTATTATTTATTTATGAAGGACCAACATCTATTACAGAGCTGTATGCAAAAAGTAATATATGGAAGGCGTTATAACAATGACATGATTATACTATTTACCCAAACATGAGACAAGATACTGTAGATCCTTTACAAAGAGTTTGCAATCTAAATGGATAGAAATGAGATGAGACAACATGTTAACAAAGTGTGTTTCGTAAATTGGATTGTGAAGTGAAAAGTTTAGATTTAATAAAGTGTTATCAATAAATATGAAAGCCGCATTTTCAATATAACAGTTAACCATACCAACCACAGGATGAGGAATGTAGCCAGCACACCGTTTAGAATAGAAAAACACTGTTTTAATGTCCCATTATAGGGTAAAAAGACACTGGTAAGACAAAATAAAGTACTTAGCGTCAAATTTCCATGCAAGCATGGGGGAGCCAAGCTCTGAACCCCAACAGTAATAAGCCCCAACAGCTGTTTCGGTTCCTCCTTCGTCAGGGAACTGCTGTAGACTAACATCCACAGAAACCGGCTAATGTACCCACAACATTTAACATAATACAACACACATGAGCGCTGGACTCACCAATCATTCGCGTCATCTGGCGCACCCGGAACTGGCTCCCGACGGCAGCATGGCCCAGACACAGCAGCCGTTCAGCGCCACGCTCCACGCTGGCGGGCGGAACTACTGTGAGTGTACCCAAGCTCCGGGGAAGACAACAAGGTTCCTAGTACCCGGAAGTGACGTGGCGCTACTGTCCTATGTAAATAAACAAAGCTCCGTGCTAAATGCGTGTAAAACTTTTACATAAAACACAAAAACCGGTGAACGAAGCTGGGATCAATACATGTCGCTCACTCCAATGTAAATATTACTAAAAAAAATTGCCCTGGCAAATCACGTTTGCACCTAACCATAAATCTATTGTCGTGAAACCATGGCAACCGTCATGGCACTAGACCAGGAAGAAACACACATGGAGTGATTGCTAAGCAACCAATAAACATGTGGTGCCACAATAAATACGTGTCCATGCATCACTTAAACCCAGATTCATACACATGTTATGATAAAATTACAAAAAATACACAAGAACAAATATAGATATATACCATGAAAAAGGCGGAGATTATATAGGGGGCTGGATGGACAAAAGTTCACAAAAATGGGGTAAGTATGAACTCCTCATTCAGCCCGTGGGGCACCATGATTCTGAGCTGGTGAATCCATCTACTCTCCTGTTGAAGAAGCAAGTTGTGTCTATCACCTCCCCTTCTCATAGGGGGTACGTGGTCAATGGGCATGAATAGAAAATCATTGATGATGTGTCCTTGCAATTTGAAATGTCTGGCGACTGGCAGTGTATTCGGTTCAATACCGACAGCAGCCTTCTTGATTGAAGACCGGTGCATGGCAATTCTCTCTTTGAGCATTCTGATAGTTTTACCGACATAGAGCTTTTTACAAGGGCAAACGATGACATATATGACATAACGCGTATCACAGCACATTCTGTGTTTTAAATGGAACAGCATACCATCCACAGGGTGCGTGAATGTCTTGTCTGTCTGCATAAATTTGCAGTTTACGCAACCTGTTCACTTGAATGCACCACTTTGTAAATGTAACCAATTGCTGGTTTTATTAACTCTAGGACTGATGTCTGAACAGCTTATCCGTTCCTTAAGATTATGGCTCCTTCTATAACAAAAAAGAGGTGGCTGTAAGCAAAATTCCTTAAGAATTGGGTTGGTTTGGACTATATGCCAGTGCTTAAGGATGGCTTTTCGTAGGACCCCTGATGTAACAGAATAGGTGCTAGTAAATGTCAGTCTGGTATCAACATCAACTTTTGGAGTTGGTTTCAGTAGATCTTCTCTGCTCAGTCCTAGACATCTCTTAATTGCATTATTCACTTCTCTTGGGTCATAGCCCCTATCCAGAAATTTTTGTCCCATTTGCTCAAGTGCCAACGGTAACTTATTCCTATCAGAAGTGATCCTGACCACTCTGATGAGTTGAGAATAGGGCAATCCTCTTTTAAGAGGTTGTGGATGAAAGCTCATCGCAAGTAACAAAGTGTTCTTGTCAGTAGGTTTCCTGAAGATTTCCGTACTGAAACCTCCCTGCCCCAGATTAATGCACACATCAAGAAACTCAATTTGCTCAGTACTGTACGTACAGGTGAATCTAATAGATCCAGACATTTAATTTAAATTGCTAACAAATTCCTTTAGCGATGCCAACCCACCAGTCCAAAGTATAAAAAGGTCATCAATATACCTTGCATAGAACTGTATAAATTGTGAATACAGGGAATCAGCCAAGATGTATCTTTTTTTCATAAATATGCATATAAAGGTTAGCATAAGAGGGGGCCTATTTGACCCCATTGCTGTCCCCTTTAACTGCAAATAAAAGGCATTGTTAAACATAAAGTAGTTTTTACGCAAAATAGATTCCATCAAAGACAGCAAAAATTCAACAGGTGGACCCGCATCACGTACAGCTAGCAATCCTCCCTCATGTTCAATATTAGTATATAGACTGGTCACGTCAAGCGTGACCAAACAATCAGCAGTTGGTTGACCAATAGACGGCAACTTGACTAAAAAGTCAGTAGTATCCCTAATAAAGTGAGGCATATCTTCTACCACTGGTTGTAAATAGTAGTCCACATATTGGGACACACTCTGGCCAAGTGACCCCCTAGATGATATAATCGGCCTACCAGGTGGTTGTGTCAAAGATTTGTGGATCTTTGGTAAAATGTACAACAGAGGAACCCGTGGATGTTCCTGCATCAGAAACTGTGCAGCATGGTCATCGATACATGAGTTAGATAACCCTAGCTGGATCAATGCATCGATTTCCCTTTTAAACTGGTGAGTCTGGTCATAAGTTAGATTACGGTAGCATGTACAGTCAGACAACTGTCTATCCACTTCACCAATATAGGCATCACGATCCATAATGACAATTGCCCCGCCTTTATCGGCGGGACAAATAACAATCTCAGAATTATCACGTAGATTACAGATGGCAGTATTCTCTACTTTAGTCAAATTTGAATGGGTAATTCTAGTCTTCCGCACCAGTGGTAAAGCGTCTAGTTTAACTAAACGGAAAAATGTTTCAGTAGAAGCATAATGGGTCGGGGGATCAAACATGCTTTTCACCTTAAATGGACTTGGATTCAGATCCTTCTTATCTTTTTTAGCAAAGAAGTTTTTAAACCTTATTGCCTATGCAAACTATATCATTCTGTTTCACAGTCGAAGCTATTCTGTTTGAAGGTCTGTACAAATGACAAACCTCTCAACAATACCGAGGCCTCCGCTTCAGTGAGAATATGTTTGGACAGATTAACTATGGCTATCTCCTTGTCCCTCTGCCCTTTTTCACGGCAGCCTTTCCTGTGTTTGATACCCCCTCTCCTACAGGGTTTCTTGGCCCCTTGCTGTGGGTATGAATCTTTAACCCTAAAAAAGAGGTTCTGCCACTTGTAGACTGATCAGAATCGCTCTGCGACGTGTGAGATTCAATGTCAGTGATCTGAATCTCACCTCGTCTCTTAGCCCCAAAACCTGGCCTCCAAGGGCGCCTGATACTCTGATTATTCATCCAAGGGTACACTCTGAGCTCTTTATAGTCCTCCTTTACTTTGCTATATTTGCTTTTTTTTAAAGAAAGTAAATTGGTTTTAAATTCACATACAGTTTTGTCAAGCTTGGTCAACCAATAATTGCTATTGTCAGTTTTTAAGAAATCCAACCCTCCAACTTCACAACAGGCAATTTCTTTCTTTACAATTTCAATATCCACATTGACTTGCTGTACCACCAGTACCATCAGATCTAAACTACATTGGTTTAGGATCAAACACCACTGTCTGCAAAATTCTTTATTATTCCTCCCCAATGTGGGTTGATTACGGATCCTGAACCCCCTTGGAATCAGGCCGTCTTTATGATATTGGGATAAGGTTAACCCATGCAATTGAAGCTTAATCAGCCTCTTACGTAGTTTTAATAGATCTGCATTTATCTCACTGGGACTGTCAGTGTCAAAAGCAAGTTCTGTGGTATCAGCGAATAAGATCTTAGAGACCTCTTTATCCAAAAAACGTTTTGTGCCTGTAATACCATATCTCCACATTCATTTTCCATAGTAGACGAATAGCAGTAGCAAGTCCACCAACAGGTATAGGAAGAAAATTATCTTCAATAATGTTCGCAAGAAATAACAATAGTCTGAAGCTCGTGGTGCAGTTCCAATTCCCACTTGTCATAGGATATGTATCAATTCCAATGAACCACACACATAACCTCCATTAATTATTGCATGGGTGTTAGGCAATATAAAATGCAAACCATACCAACCACTATCTGTATTCACAGGATGTGGAATGTAGCCAGCATACCATTGTAATTTGACGCTAAGTACTTTCTTTTGTCTTACCAGTGTCTTTTGATGGCTTTTCACCCTATAATGGGACATTAAAATAGCGTTTTTATATTCTAAACGGTGTGCTGGCTACATTCCACATCCTGTGAATACAGATAGTGGAATGTATAGCATAGTGACGTGTGCTTAATGATAGTGACAAGCGGCACCTGACCAGAATTATCCGTGGTGAGCGGACAAGTGACACTGGCTCAAATTACATCAATATTCAATGCAGGAGGTACCAGATGCATATCCAGAAGGTCAGTGCAGCATTCTTTAGACCCACCAGAGTGCCCCTGTTAATACTACAACACCAGACACAGCGCCTCACCTAGGCTTGTGATGTTGCTAATTGGACCCTGGAGGACTAGTAACATGTGGTATGGTCCGATGAGTAACGATTCCAGGTGTTTTGGGATATTAGGGTTCAGTGTGGCTCAGTCCCCATGATGCCATGGACCCTAATTGTCAACAAGGCACCTTGCAGGCTGGTGTTGGTGTGTTCACATGGCATGGGTTGGGCCCACTGGTCTGCCTGAACACATCATTGACCAGTAACCCCTACGTTGCATTGCTTGAATGACCATTTGCATCCCTTCATAGATTTCATGTACCCCCACAATGATGGGGGCTATGCAGGGGCATATTTATAATGGGAGCAGGGTGTGCGGTATACACAGGCCCCTGGGTCCAGGAGGGCCCACACCGCACACCCTGCATCCATATGTTTTAATACTTACCCCTCTGAAGTCCGGCGTCTGGCTGTAGCCAGACGCGGGACTTCACCTGATAAAATGGCCGCCGTTGCCATTTTCCCTGAGTTTTGTGCGTGCACACAAGGGAAATCGCTGGGAAGATGGTGACCATGCCATTTTCCCGGTGACTTGCGCATTCGCAGTAGACTCTGGGCACAGACTAGTGTCCAGAGTTTATGTAATACCCCCAGCTTTGGGAGTACCACCGTTTAGCGCTAGTAAGAGTTGAACACCCATGTGTATATATATATATATATATATATATATGTGCAATTGTATCTGTGTTGATGGCATCCTTTAAACTGTCATGTATAATATGGGGATATTGCACTGGCATTTGGATGCTTCACATGGGATCCTGAATGTGATCCTTTCCCCTTTGGAGTATGGACTGCCCTGCTTATGAACTATTTCTAATGGCAGGGCGCAAGATAAGGACCGCTCCATCCAGCTAAATGGGGAGCCTTGCTGGGCCACGAGCCATGCTAGGGCACGCGGGACCAGCGGGAAGGGAGCCAGCGCGTGTGAGTAACCCGGAGGAAGGTGATAAATAGGAGCGGCTGGAGCAACCGTTGAGGAGTGCTGAGGTAACGGAGTGGAGAGAAGGACCTGCGCACAACCTGGAGGTGGATAACAGTGAGCGGCAGTCGGAGACGGGACAGCAGCGGTGTCGTGGTGTGGGTGTCGTACCAGACTTCCTTCCCCACTGTTATCGGAGAGCTCCGAGTACACTGGGAGAAAAGGCGGACCTGCCTAGTCGAGAGGTGGGCTGGGGGTGTTGGCAGCAGCCGGAGATTGGAAGAGACGCGCGGAGGAGCGGCTTCTCCCAGCTGATGCAGCACGGCCAGAGAGGTCTGTAAAAAAGCGCAAAACACCCGCAGCCTGTGTTAGCAGTGCAATGCTCAGCCCACAGACCCCAGTTACATACAGTAGCCAGTCCTAGATGGAAGGCAGCAGCAGTCTGTTCGCTTGTTAAAGCATACAGTGCAGCCCTCACAGATAAGAGAGTCAGACTCTATGGACAGCTACAGTCGCAGATTCGTAGTGTCCCTTCCACATACCGCTACCATACTCAGCTGGCACCCCGACAGCCTCCAGGCAGATTATTCAGTTGGTGCAAATCCTACATTACCTACATAGAGAGTAGTTATCGTGGACTCCATACTGTCCGGACTTTAGTGAACTCTATTCAATCCCTGTAAAGTACTTGAGCCCATTGTTCTGTAGGGGGCCGACCCTGCAGTCCTCCACGAACTTTAGTCTTTAGCCCGTGCAGACAGGATAATTAATATTGCAGGAGATATTTAGCAACAGTGTGTCAGTTCAGAACAGGAATGTAAACAGAGACAGAGCAGAAGGAGCCAGTGTCTTGCTTGACAGTTATATTGCAGAGAGGAAATAGACTAGTGCAGCAAGGCCATTCGCAGGATTTGTTCAACTTGTTGCCTCTCATTGTCTTTACAATTGCAAGGATACTAAACTTACACAGAGACAGATTGTGTACCAACGAATTCATTATAGCTGGCCAGCCATTTCTTCACAATAAGAACTAGTAACTGTTTAGTTATTAATAACATTTGCCATAGTGTCGTTCTAGTTATTTACAGAATGTTTGCCTTTGATGTAGTGTCGATTGTAATGGCTTTATAGTGCTTTGCTTTAACCAATTCCTTTCACATATAGTTGGCGGTTCCAGGCTACAGAGAAATAAAACCCCCTCCTTTTCTGTGTCATTTACTTGAAATTTACTATTGTGATAGCTGTTGATTGTAGACGTTAACACCGTACTTCTTGGTGACCGTGCTCAATTGTTAATAAAACTCTATAACTTGCCAAATACCAGTTGGTGTGATCCTTTGGTCAGCTGTTACTGAACAGTGCAAGCAAAACTCAACCAAGTATTACTACCAGCACTAAAAAGTAATATCGGTTGACAGCGAGTGTTACATTTACAGCTGCGGTGACGTGGCCTGCTGTGTGGTCTCCCTCCTCTCTCCCCGGTGGCAACCCCCTCCTCTCTCTTGAGATGCCTCTGGGGCTATGCATACTGTACATGTAGTATCCTGCTATGTGAGGTATTACATCTGACACTGTGCCTCGCGCTACAGTACATGTGCATGTTATTACACAGGCAGACCACAATTCCCAGCAGCCTATGCAGCTTCTCAAGAGGTCAGGAGCACATTAGATGGTAGGGAAGTGAAGTGACAGTTGGAAGAGAGTAGCATTTGGTCATGGCAGAACTGAGGTAACAAACCCGGAAAGCTGAGGGGCACTCTGGCAACGGCCGCTCTGATGTACTACAAGGGGTTTGGGGAGTTCATACCACCCCCCCTCACATCTGTCCTTTCCGGTAATTGCCACTTCTTAAGGGCAGATCAGAAGTCTATTTGGCCCCACATCTATTGCCAGCCTGTACTAGCTACTCCTATGGGCAGCTACTGAGGCGGGTTCTGTGACACTGTGCCTGCTCCTATAGAAGTGCAGAGAGCAGGGACTGAAGCTGTTTTGTGTGTCTGGAAGCTGCCCAGCAAATAAAAGATTGCTGCAGCAATTACTCGATAGAGGCAGTGGCAAATGCAGGATTTTGAAAGGGAGATTCCAAATAATTGGTTACAGAACCAATGACAAAAAAGTCTAACCAGCATAAGCCTGCAGCATACACTTTATTGTGTACTTCAAGTGTTTAATATATAACAAGGCATCTGGGCATAAAACTTTCTTATACACATTGTGTAACAGTATGCACGAACAAAATGTAAACTACCAGTGCAATTTACACACACACAGTAGTCCCTTATTTATGTTATGACACACAGTAGTGCATCTTTTTCACAATGCCCACATTAGTGCCCCTTATACATAATGCCCACAGTAGTAGTGTCCCTTATACAATGCCCATAGTAGTAGTGCCCCTTATACAATACCCACAGCGGTGATGCCCACTACACAAAGATCAGGGGCTGGCTGGCAACTTTCAGCCTGGGGGGCAAACACAAGCAAGTGGCTCCCCGATAAACAGGTGCAGCTCCTGGCCCCCCGGAAAGGCAGGCAAGCCTCCCGACTACCGCCGATCCCCCCCGGCCCCCCGCAAATACCTGTTAAACCCCCCACAGCAGGGGGAGGGGACGCGATTCACGCGGAATTGCGTAATTTTGGCCCCGCCTCCTGCTTCACAATGCCTGTTTTATCAGCATTGTGTAGCAGGGGCAGGGCCAAAATGATGTGTTCACGTGGCCCCGCCCCATCACACCCACAAATTACATCTGCCCATCTGGCCACGCCCCCTTTTGCCAGCCACGCCCACTGCCCTGCCGATCTGGCTGCTCCCTCCAGGAAGGAGCAGCCAGATAGTCAGCAAGTATGGATTTTCCACATGAAAAAACTTCGACAATAGGATTGCACGATATGCAGTTTTGTGCGAAAACTTTGCACCTCCAAACACTTATCGCCAAAACACAGCTTTTCATGGCTAATTGGATATGGCTTTAATTCTGATTGCAGCCACCAGCCATGCTGTAAGGAGAAAGGGGCACACATGCATGGAGGAGTCATAGGCACATGAGAGTGAAGAGGGCAGAGGCACAGATGGGGAGGGGGCAAAGGTACAGAGACTGCAGGGGAGAAGGGGACTGTGAGAGAGACTGCAGGAGAGAAGGGGACTGTTAGAGAGACTGCAGGGGAGAAGAGGACAATGGGAGAGATGGCAGCGGAGAAAGTGACAGTGAGAGATGGCAGGGGAGAAGGGGGACAGTGATACAGATGGCAGGGGAGAACGGGACAATGAGAGACACTGCAGGGGAGAAGGGGACTGTGAGAGAGACTGCTGGGGAGAAGAAGGGGACAATGGGAGAGACGGCAGCGGAGAAGGGGACAGTGAGAGATCTCACTGATATGTGCAGGCTGCTTGCTTGGGAGAGATTTACAGAAAGAAAACACTGCAATCTCGGGTGAGTAATCTCCTGCAAAATGAGTTACACGGGAGAGATATCTCGTTCTGCTTCACCATCAGCAAACTCGTTTAGCCTCAAATCGCCTGTTACAAAGTGACAGCTTTTCAAAGCTGTCGCTTGTCGCTGGTTCTGGCAACTTAATGTGCTGCTATAACGTTTCCTCTTTTGCCTCTTTACGAGGCAAAGCAAGAAGAACTAGTGATGAGATGTATTAACATCTCATCACCCTGAGCATGGGAGTGAAAACTCCCCCCTCCAGGGATCCCCGCTAGAGCACACAACCAGCGCATCAGCCTAGTGCTGATGCGCTGTGTCTCACTCTTAGCCAGGTCCACTGGGCATGTGCGGGATCTCGCAAGCATCTAGAGATCCCGCATGCAGCCCTGGAGCTGAAAGCCATCACAGCAGGGACAGCACTATCCCTGCTGTGGTGATAGGGCAATGCCAGCTGGAGCTGTCGCTATCGATTTACAGCAGTTGGCGGAATGGTCAGGCGAATGGACCATTCATACACTGCCCTCCCTATCGGCTGCTGTTTTGTAGATATTGGGCCCTGTCATTTACCGCCCAATCATACATGGGGAGAAGTGGTATCAGCGCAGATACCACTTCGGCGGTTAATACATCTTCAAAAGACTGCTGTGACTGCATCCTCTGTTAGCTAAAAGATTAAAGGGGGCTAACCCACATGAAAGGGAATAAAATGCAGTGGGTGCTCAGTGGAGAGTAGAAAGCACAGAGTACCACTGATATGATGAAGCTGTCAATCAGACTCATAACTAAACAGGAAATATTGGTGCCAGAACGCAGATTCCCGATAATCGGGAATTTGCGCGTGAGTAGGACCCATTCTGCTTGTCTGCAGAATGGGTCCTGCTAAGACGCACACAAGCCCTTGAATGCCCCTGCCTGATTGACAGGCAGAGGCATTTAAGGGGCGGGGCGGGGGGCGGCTGGTGTTCCCGAAAATTGGGCGTGTCCACCCTGTTTCCCCAGAGTGGCCAGCCCAGGGACTGCGTGGACGTACACAGGACCTCATTCAGAGCCGGACACTGTCAGTCGTTCGCTCGTATGCATTCGATTGTTTTAAAGCACGCATGCGTCTGGATCTCATGTGCGGCCGGATCATTGCAGTAATTTCTCGATCGCTCATATACACAGCGAACAGGAAGTGACCTATGTCATTTGATTGACAGAATGTTCCGTTTATGGGTGGTAACGGGGGTGGAGATGAGAAAACGTAGGCGTGGCAAGGCGTTTTTTGTACACGTCACTGTGTGACCCATTTTCCATTAAGACTGCTCGCTCAGCTTTGGGTCTGGTATAGTAACCGCAATGGCGATGGTCTCCTCGTCCTTCCCCGGACTCATCAATGGTGTTGTCAAGTGAGGCAACAAAAACAATTAACTTTTAATTGCTAAACAGCTTGTAAGGTGTTTAGCAAATAGACCTTTTTTAGTAGCTAAAAACCGAACGCAGGTGAACTACTCAGCTGCTAATTTCTGGGGCATACAATCAATTAGCTAACAAATGTTTGGGTTTTTTGAGTGCTTTTTACATATTTGTAAGTGTTTATTTTGTAGGCAAACAAGGTTTTTTTTTAATTTTATTTTTTGACCAAGAAACCAATCGTCCTTTTGTTTTTTGATAATTGTTAATTAAAACTCATAAATTGATTTTAACCCTTGTTTTTTAGGCACTGTTTGTAAGTTTGTTAGAGGGATTACCTTTTAACCAGTTTGTGAATAAATCAACAATAGAATTTTGCCATTTTGTTTCCAAAGTTTATTAATATTTTGTTTTTTTTTGTTTCAAGTTTTTTTAAAGTAAACATATTTTATTTTTTTTCATGGGCCAAAATCTAGAAATCATTTTGCCCACACACCAACAAAATAAGTGGCATTTGAACACAAATAAAACAAATAAAAACAATTCACAACAAAGGAGAGGGAGGTTTTTGCCATGCAGGAATATGGGGCAAACACAGAGATGGATTGTGGGGAAATTAGCCAGTGCTGTCATCGCCTTTTAGGCCATTTGGCCGGGGGTTGGAGGGAGCCTGAACGGCTCCGGGAAGTCCTTCGGCTGGCCTGGCCAGAGGCAGATGTTGTGGCCTCTGGACTAGGCATAGGGCTAGGCACATTTGGAGGGATGGCTGTTATTGTGCCAGAGGTGGAGGGTCCTGATGTTCCGGCAGGAAGGGAGGCCGGCTCCAACATGTGCTGGCGAACGAGCTGCTCCAGGGCATTTGCTATTCGCACGTTGGCCCCAGTATTTTCCGCAAGGGCCTTAGCAATGGTCACGTTGGCCGCAGCACTTTGCTCCAGGGCGTCCGCCACCCGTAGCAGATTGGCGTCCATTCTCAGCAGAATCTCGGTCTGCTGATCCGTTTTACCATTAAGATCAGTGAGGAGGGCCACTGCCTGCGAGGGGGAATGCCCTGGACTGTCTGCCACAGGGTCCCCAGCCAGATCTACTGCTTCCTCCCCTGCAGAGCCAGAAGAAATTCTGCGGCCAAAGCTCACCTCTGGAGCAAACTCATCCGCCTGTGTCTCTGTGAGAAAAAAGAGAAAAGAGTTAAATTATAATCTAGATATTGTCAGAAACACATTTCTGAGTTGGTAACCTTACAACATTTCCATGCTTTATCAAGGAAAAAGGGAAAAAAGGGAATAAATACCTGCACTCTATCATATAATACAAAACCCCTATATGATCTTAATATAATATCTTATTAATAGTCATGGGGGTGCAGCCCTAATCAACCAAATTGAATCGTTTATTGAAGAAAAAGAAAAAGGAGTTGATGATAATGGCGCACGAATCAAAATATATTACAAGATAAAATTTAACTTTTATTGGTTATTACCTTAAAACGGATATCCCCATTAAGGGAAAATATACAGTGAAAAATAAGGTTAAAAAATTGATATCAAAACAAAACACACATGTAAATAAAAGAACGGCAGGTCCACTGTTGTGTTGTTGTGCAGTATTGACTAATGTCAAAACATATATTGTGTTGGGGGGAATCCCTTCATACAATAGAAAACTATTGTCAATTAATATCTCACCACTCAGACTGCTATAATAGGTATACAACAAAACAAATTGTCGTTAACTATGGACTATTGTTGTAATAATGTAAGACCATAGCCCTTATTTTATTAGGTTTATAAGGTAAGTATATCATCCACTGTAATAAGTGTGCCACACAGAGGGATTGTTTGTATTAATATTGTCTAAGCACCACTTCAGATTTGTCGTGGTAATTACCGATTACACCTCTTGGTAAATACCGATATTTTAAGGTATTGTATTTCGCATAATGAAGGTATCTCTTATCACACAATTACTATAATCCTTCAATTGAAATGATACCTATCTTTATGTATTAAAGTGCTTGTTTCCCAAACATCAGCAGCTCACTGCTGTTAGTTATTATGTTACATCCAAAGGGAAAGACATCGGCATATTAATATACTGTCTTATTAACTATTGTTATGGGCTGGTTATCATCCAGTCCACAATGATATGAATCGTTTACTGGTATTAGTTGTGTTTAGATTAAGACATTCACAGCCCTAGATATCATATATTGATTTTAAATCCACATAAGTTCTCAATAGATTAATTGGTGTATTCTCACAGGTCAAGAGAAGGTAGTGGATTGTTTGGCAACATTCTAACAGAATATCTGTTTGTTAACTTGTAACATAATTCATACTATGCGTATACTTAAACCCTATATAAGTTTTGTAGGGCACACTGCACTCTCCACTGTGTTAGTTTCACTTTAACAGTTCTGCTATGCATAAAACTAATTAAGTAATGACTGATATCACATATATATAACAGAATTATTGGTCCACTAACATCCTGGAGCAATTGGAGGTATTCATTAAGTATTTACACAAAATACGCAAGTATGTAGCATCACACATAATTATAATGGATCATATTCTTTGCACAACAACAGACAAACATAGAGCTGCCAGTAACGCCGACGCGCGCGTTTCACTGTAAACAGCTTTGTCAAGGCTGAACCCTAGTGTTCCGTTCGACCGGCTAATTATAGTAAGACAAATCCCCAATCAAATTGGTGTCCTAAATCACATGTCATTTCCAGCCATTAGGAGATGGTTACCTGCGGTATTCAAATGTGGTATTACGTAGTAAGTTACATCCTCTTATTCCCGATCATGTGATCAGAATTCCATCCTATGGATGAGGGGGGTGTGTTCGTTTATCTATTATGTAAACATCTGAGCGTCTCCGTTGCGTAGTGAGTTCCATCCTCTTGTTACCGATCATGTGATCGGAATTCCATCCTATGGATGAGGGGGTGTGTTCGTTTATCTATTATGTAAACATCTGAACAACCCCGCCGCATAGTAAGTTCGTCCACATATAAATAGGTGTACAGATATATATAACTCTAGTAAAATATTCATCTAGAGTAATGGTAAGTAGTTTGATTTATTATGACAGGGGCTAACGATCGTATCCATCCTGTAAATGTCAATCAAGGATCAGAATGTGAGGTATAATATTCAGTTCACACTTTCCAGCTACTATCAAAGCTATACCTAAAGGCGAACTTTTACGTATTAAGAGGAATTGTTCTGATACGGAATGTTACAATCTTAGATGAGAATTAAGTAAAAGATTCTCTGATAGGGGCTAGTCATAATCTAATCAGAAGATCGATTAGGGAAGCTGAAGTATACCCTAGAGACTCGCTCCTCAAACCAAAATTGAGGTGTAATAAAGAGGAACCTATAAGATTTGTTGGTACCTTTAATACACACTGGAAAAATATCAATAACATTCTCCAAAAGCATTGGCCAATACTTAAGACGGACCAAGATCTCAATAGAATTTTACCGGATAAAGTCCAAACAAGTTGGAGGAGATCACGTAATATTAAAGATCACCTGGTTCACAGTCACTTCTCCACAGTGTCGCACAGTAGCCGCAGCAGAAAAGGTTCTTTTTGCTGCGGTTTTTGTAAGGCATGTAGGTATATGGCCCCAAAGGAGTGGTTCTATGATAAATACAACTACAAATGGTTTATTTCCTCCTACATAACATGCACTACTGTAGGTACGGTATATTGTATGGAATGTCCATGCCATATGATTTACATTGGCAAAACATCAAGACCTTTGAAGGTCAGATTACTAGAACATGTGGGCAATATTCGCAATGCCAATAAAGATCAAGCTAGGTTTAGAACCCTAACATCAGTAGCTAGGCACTTTCAGAAATCTCACAACAGTGATCCCATAGGTCTGAAAGTATTTGGTATGAAACATATGACACTCGGTATTAGAGGAGGAGATCTGGATAAGGAGCTTTTGAGATGGGAGACAAAAATGATTTTTCTCATGAACAGCATGCATCCATTCGGCTTAAATGAAACTAACAGTTATGTCCCCTTTCTTTAACTCATAACACAATCGATGCTATTCTAATCTTTTGATAAAATTGAACGAAATTCAATTGGTTATCAAGGGCATAGTTGTTATTTTTTCTATCTGCCCCTTTTTTCCTCACACACTCTCAAGTTATCACTTTACATCGATTTTCACTGATCAACACATCACATTCATTCATAATTTAATCAATATTTTTTCACTTCCAATTATACACCTTTTTTCCTCCTTTTCGTATGTACAATAAGAGGGAATCTTAGTCACTTGGTCTTCACATTATTATTTTGTCCTCACGTTTGTTTTTTCACATTAATTATATACCTCTTTTCCTTTCTGTTTTTATATATAAGAGGATTTTTGTGTTCATTTATTTCTCAATATTTTAATCATTCACTTTATTTGATTATCACTATCACTTATTAGGTAGATAACTTAAGATATATTTTGAATATATTTATTTATGGATACCTATACTTTTAATTTATGGTAAATTCTAGTATTTTTTATAGATACCTATGAATTAACTGGGTAAGTTCTTTTTGTTTGTAAAGCAAACTTAGAATTATTATTTTTGATGGTGACATGGATTGATGGGGCATAATTATTTTATTTTTCATATATAGTTTTTTTCATTTTGCTGTCTATATGTATCCATATTGGACATACATTGGATTTAAGATGGTTATATATGCCACTGTGTCTCGTCAATTGTGACATACATTCCGTAGAATTACGAATATTTTTACCTCACATTCTGATCCTTGATTGACATTTACAGGATGGATACGATCGTTAGCCCCTGTCATAATAAATCAAACTACTTACCATTACTCTAGATGAATATTTTACTAGAGTTATATATATCTGTACACCTATTTATAAGTGGATGAACTTACTATGCGGCGGGGTTGTTCAGATGTTTACATAATAGATAAACAAACACACCCCCTCATCCATAGGATGGAATTCCGATCACATGATCGGTAACAAGAGGATGGAACTCACTACGCAACGGAGACGCTCAGATGTTTACATAATAGATAAACAAACACACCCCCTCATCCATAGGATGGAATTCCGATCACATGATCGGGAATAAGAGGATGTAACTTACTACGTAATACCACATTTGAATACCGCAGGTAACCATCTCCTAATGGCTGGAAATGACATGTGATTTAGGACACCAATTTGATTGGGGATTTGTCTTACTATAATTAGCCGGTTGAACCGAACACTCGGGTTCAGCCTTGACAAAGCTGTTTACAGTGAAACGCGCGCGTCGGCATTACTGGCAGCTCTATGTTTGTCTGTTGTTGTGCAAAGAATATGATTCCATTATAATTATGTGTGATGCTACATACTTGCGTATTTTGTGTAAATACTTAATGAATACCTCCAATTGCTCCAGGATGTTAGTGGACCAATAATTCTGTTATATATATGTGATATCAGTCATTACTTAATTAGTTTTATGCATAGCAGAACTGTTAATGTGAAACTAACACAGTGGAGAGTGCAGTGTGCCCTACAAAACTTATATAGGGTTTAAGTATACGCATAGTATAAATTATGTTACAAGTTAACAAACAGATATTCTGTTAGAATGTTGCCAAACAATCCACTACCTTCTCTTGACCTGTGAGAATACACCAGTTAATCGATTGAGAATTTATGTGGATTTAAAATCAATATATGATATCTAGGGCTGTGAATGTCTTAATCTAAACACAACTAATACCAGTAAACGATTCATATCATTGTGGACTGGATGATAACCAGCCCATAACAATAGTTAATAAGACAGTATATTAATATGCCGATGTCTTTCTATTTGGATGTAACATAATAACTAACAGCAGTGAGCTGCTGATGTTTGGGAGACAAACACTTTAATACATAAAGATAGGTATCATTTCAATTGAAGGATTATAGTAATTGTATGATAAGAGATACCTTCATTATGCGAAATACAATACCCTAAAATATCGGTATTTACCAAGAGGTGTAATCGGTAATTACCACGACAAATCTGAAGTGGTGCTTAGACAATATTAATACAAACAATCCCTCTGTGTGGCACACTTATTACAGTGGATGATATACTTACCTTATAAACCTAATAAAATAAGGGCTATGGTCTTACATTATTACAACAATAGTCCATAGTTAACGACAATCTGTTTAGTTGTATACCTATTATAGCATCCTGAGTGGTGAGGTATTTATTGACAATAGTTTTCTATTGTATGAAGGGATTCCCCCCAACACAATATATGTTTTGACATTAGTCAATACTGCACAACAACACAACAGTGGACCTGCCGTTCTTTTATTTACATGTGTGTTTTGTTTTGATATCAATTTTTTAACCTTATTTTTCACTGTATATTTTCCCTTAATGGGGATATCCGTTTTAAGGTAATAACCAATAAAAGTTAATTTTTATCTTGTAATATATTTTGATTCGTGCGCCATTATCATCAACTCCTTTTTCTTTTTCTTCAATAAACCTTACATTTATCTGGGGCAACATGAGGAGCCGCAAAGTCTGGCATGTCGGTATCCATGTTCGACACGCCAAACACCTCTTCATCCTGCACACACCCCTGGACCAGATCCTCCAAATCTGTGAGCTCAAGTGCCACAGGGGTGGGACCCCCACCTGTCCCCCCTGCATGCTTAGCCCTATCAGCCAGTTTTTGTTTAAGCCGATATTTGAAGTGGCTCCGTCTGTTGGTTTAAAATTTGGCATTATTCCTGCAGTATTTTGACCTGTAAACACTAAAATGTAGTTTTTACGTACTGGCGTTTGACCTCCCGGGTTGAACGTTCAAACTCACCCACACCATTGACACCACTGGCTATGTCGTCCCACAGTTTCCATCTCTGGGTTGCACCCATATTCCTTGGTGCCTGTGCCAGGTTGTCATTGCACATTTGCACCAAAACCTCCATCTCCTTCCTTGTGAATTGTGGCTGCCTTTTTTTTTTGGCCCTAGTTTGCCTACTAGGGCCAGCAGCCTCTTCCATGGCATCCTCCACACCTTTTTTTTTTTTAAATGTTAAAAATTATTTTTAGTAAAATGTTTTAAAATGTAATGTTAAACATACGCATTTTCCCATAAAAAAAAAAAAAAAACACTTACATGGTGCCTGTTGGCTAGTACTTTGCTGCTCTGTACTAATTTTTTTTGGTCAATGTAGCAGAACGATTTTGGCCTTCAGTGACGTTTTTATACATGCATCAGCATTATTCGGCCGCATCATTCCTTGTACGCTCCTATTGTCCGTCCTTAATTTGAGCAGGAAATTAAAGCCTATTTATGGCTTGGTGTGACTCGAGTCGAGGTGGCATGTTTTGATTGTTGGAGGTTTAGCGTTGGAGTTGATTGTTGGCGATTGGTTTGGAGAAGGAGGACTGATTTATTTTGATCTTTTGGCTTTTTTTCTTCTTTATTTTCCGTTCGCATTTTTTTATCTTTGTCGGCTTTTTGGATTTGCATTTTTGAGTAAGTATTTAAAAAAACCACCGTAAAAAATAATAGTAAATATTTTACATTTGTTTCTAATTTTTTTTTGTTTTACAGTTATTTTGGCAGTGACCGAGTGAAGTTTTTGTACTTTGGGATATTTGTCTGTTTTTGGTAAGTGTTTTTGGCTTCATGATTTTACAAATTCGATGTGTTGGTCTTAGCATATGTTTCGCTAAGTAATGTTGTTTTTTTCTTTGAACAATCATGTCTTACCACTAAATGTAGCGTACTATTTAGCGAACTAATGTATCATTCAACTGTAAAAGTAGCGTACTATTTAGCGAATTAATGTATCCTTATTCAACTGTAAAAGTAGCATACTATTTAGCGAACTAATGGATCTTTATTCAACTGTAAAAGTAGCGTACTATTTAGCGAACTAATGTATCCTTATTTAACTGTAAAAGTAGCGTACTATTTAGCGAACGAATGTATCCTTATTCAACTGTAAAAGTAGCGTACTATTTAGCGAACTAATGTGTTTTCAATATTTCTGTGTAAAATCATGTCTTCCCACTAAATGTAGCGTACTATTTTGAGAACTAATT
This sequence comes from Taudactylus pleione, assembly GCA_031769625.1. Taxonomy (NCBI): domain Eukaryota; kingdom Metazoa; phylum Chordata; class Amphibia; order Anura; family Myobatrachidae; genus Taudactylus; species Taudactylus pleione. Next base: position 4,590,132 of record JAUIMM010000189.1, on the reverse strand, counting down.
TGTACTCCCTTCTCTATTTTTTAGAATAAGAATTTTTTTTAAAATCCTAGTTTTTTAAATTAATATCTTTAAAAATTTAAAATTTTGAAATGTAGGTTGATTTGCCCATGACACGTCCCAGGCCTGTAAGCATCTTTGGTTTTCTTGGAAAAGATAAGTATATTTTTCTTAACACATTTGTCTAAACCTATAACTACCTTGCTTAACATTTCAGGTTGATGTTGGTCGTATTATATTGGCCATGGTTCCAGAACCCGACCAACCTCAACTTCATCCCAGGCATAGGCCTCGTAGGCGTGCAAGGCCCCAGATATATAGAACATGTGTCACCCTTTTTGGAATGCCAGATGATGAGGTGTTAAGGCGCTACCGTCTTCCGCCACAACTCATCATAGACACTCTCTCTTTAATAGAGAGTGATCTTGAACGGCAAATTGACAGTCCTACAGCAATACCACCACTTACGCAATTAATGTCGGTGTTACATTGTTGTGCCTCAGGATCCTTTCAAACCACTGTGGGAATAGTCGCTGGAATTTCCCAATCCTCCTTTTCAAGGATCCTGAGGGTAGCGATGGAGGCCCTTTTCAAACACCTCCATCATTTTATTAAAATGCCATTGGATATGGATTCCCTTAATGTGGCGAAGGCTAATTTTTATCAAATAGCTGGCTTCCCACACATCATAGGGGTTGTGGATGGCACTCACATACCACTTCAGCCTCCAGCAAGGCTTGAGGCTATATTTAGGAACCGCAAACACTTTCACTCAATGAATGTAATGGTGGTATGTGATGCCTCCCTCCAGATCCTGTCCCTGAATGCCAAATTCCCCGGCAGTGCACATGATTCCTTCGTCATCCGGCAATCAGGGATTTGGCACAAATTAAACCTACAAGCTGGTGATGCGTGGCTTCTGGGTAAGTTGACACCTTCTGTTGAAACCAATGCAAAGCTTGTTACACAATGGTCCTGATGTTTTTTGAATCTGTTTTCACAGGAGACAGTGGTTACCCTTGCACGCCCTGGCTGCTCACTCCTTATTTGGCTCCCACACCAGGGCCACAAAGTGAGTATAATTCTGCACTTACAGCCACCAGGGAGGTGGTGGAGCACTGTATCGGCCTTTTAAAAGGCCGATTCAGATGCCTCCACCGCTCTGGTGGCGACCTCATGTATTTGCCGGCTATGGTTTCGAAAATTGTGGTCCTGTGTGGGATATTTCACAACATCGCCATAAGGAGTGGTGTCCCAATGCAGCCAGAAGATGCCTTGCCTGAGGACAGCCCCCCTGAGGTTGGTCGGAGGTCAGTATGTGGGGGGGGCCATACGCGATGAAGTTGTGGCCAGATTTTATAGGTAATTATTTCCTCATAATGTTTAAAAATGCCACAAAGTAGACATGTAATATTTTAAAGTACACTTTTAACTGTTTTTTTTTTGTTTTTAATCCCTAAAATGACCATAAAAATCCATGCCTACTACCTGATCAACACAAATGACTTTATGTGGACACATTGGATATAACTTTGGGAACAATGATTTCTTCTCCTCATTTGTGGATGTTGGCATGTTCCTTCTTCAAACAGTTCCTGATTTTGTTTTTTAGGGGGTTTTGGTGTGTTTTTGACGTGTGTGTGTTTTGAATTTCTGTATTTATTGTGTGTATTCACTTGGTGTTTATTATTTGTGTGTATTAAAATGTTATTTTACGTTCACCAACGATTTCCATCGTAAATTACAACCAAGTGTAACCTGTTTCTAAAAATGCAAAGTTGCTTAATGCCTAATACTGTAAGTTCTTATTTGGAAAAGTTTAGTACCCTGCTTTGTTGCTAAAAACAAACACCAAAGGTATTATGGTGAATCAGTATGTTTGCAATTGTAGGCCTAAGCAGGTAGCTTTAAATTTAACATTACCCACACCAAAAAATAATCACATTTTGAGGTTACTTCTCCAAACCTATTGGTATTGTTATGTGTTTAATGTGCAAGCTTACATACTTACTTGAGCTTTCGACAAACACATTTACATTTCTTAAAAAATCATGGACAAATAGTAGACTTATGTAAGGTTCAACAATCTAAGATTTACACACAAGGAATGAGACTTAAATAAATCAAAATAAATTTAATTTTTTGAAACATTTTTGGAGTGAAACAAAATAATTAGTGGCGCAGGCACGCCAAAATGTGATCCAAGGCCATAAGCATGGCAACTACACGGCCCCTCAAATTCTGCAAGCCTGCATAAATTTCAGCGTTATGCCTCTGGTTTTCTGTGGGTAAAAAAAATGGGCGGATTACTAAAATGGCACCTTAATTTATATGTGAAAAAACAACTAAAAAATCAGACTATACAAAAAAAAGGTGACAAAAAAAATACAAAACAAAAGGAATGCCAAACGAAAAGATTGTCGAAAAACAAAGCCAAAAAAACGTTGGCAAAAATAACATAAAAGAGAGTTACAACTACGCAAAAATACATTTGTTGGTACCGTAAACAAGAAAGACACAGGTATGAGTGTTTGGACATGTGTCATATGTGTAAGGGGAAAACATCCTAGACATTGTTTCACAAAGATATATATCAAAAACATTAGAAATACTTTACAATTTTGAACTGCACAGGCAAAAGGACAACATCAACCAAAATCAAAATAATGAAAAAACAGCCATAGTTTTAAAGCGAAACATACCGGTCCTAATGGTGCCTGGTCCTGGAGCCCCAAAATCGTCCTCATCAGAGGTGAGCCAGTGCAGCAGGGATGGAGGAGGGGTGATTTGGGAGGAAGTTGAGGGTGAGGAAAAGAGAGGGGGGGTTGAGGGCAGTGTGATTTGGGAGGGATGGGAATGTGAGGAGAGGGAGGGGCCTCACGGTCGGCCAGGTCTGGGTTGGAGGGGGAATTTGGGGAAGAATGGGCAGAGGAGGTTTGGGTGGGAGTGGGGGATAGGGGACGAGCCCAACGTCGATGACGTTGGCAACATTGTAGTCTACGCTCAGCCCCTAAATGATGTTGAAAAATTTATATTATTACATATTTCATTTTTTGTTTCAACAATTTACACACCACAAAAAAAAACAAAAAACAGGGCTATACGGTAAACATGCACACGCAGGTATGTCCAAAATAAAGAAACAGGGCTATACAGTAAACATGCACACGCAGGTATGTCCAAAATAAAGAAACAGGGCTATACAGTAAACATGCACACGCAGGTATGGCCAAAATAAAGAAACAGGGCTATACAGTAAACATGCACACGCAGGTATGCTTACATTTTAAATATAATTTTAAAAAACACTTACTTTCCTGTATTTGCTGACGCAAATTGGCCAACAGGCGTGGGGATCTGCGCCCCAGATTGGACCACCTCCTTTCCAGTTGGCCGATATTCCTGCGGTAGCCGATCGTACGCAGGCGGCGCCGCACCTCCGCGTAGGCCAGCCGCTTGCGGAGGTTAGTGATGGGGTGCGGCTGGTGTGTGATTCTCCGGTCCATCACATCAGTGAGGACCAGGAGCTCACGTCTACAAAATGCTGCAGCTCTCATGATGGCAATGATTTTTTTTACACAAAACAGTTTTAATAAAGAACCAAGAAAATTTTGATTGGCTAATGTACTTTGTAAATTAACAGAAAGCATTCTATTGGTTATTGTATGAGTCATGTGACCTACACCCTCACAAATATAATGTGAGTTATGATAGGCTTGATGCAGTGACATGCGTAAGCTAATTTAAATATTAATAAAAAAGATGAAAAATCGGGCTAGAAAAAAAACACAAAACAAGAGTAGCATTCAAACAAACTTTTAATTTTGAAAAACCATCCCCTTGGTCCAACCGTATGTATTCTGCGGAATCAATGACACACACTAACAATAATAAAGTTTATTGACATTGAAAAAAAAAAAAGGATTGCAAACATGTGAATAACAATTAAGCTAATTAATATAGTGATTGCTATTAATTGATTCAAGTATGTTTGCTGAATGAAATAGCAGGCAATCGAAAACTGACAGGGCCACTTCCGGATTTGACTTGTGCGAGCGTTCCCTGCAACCAAAGAGGAGACGGACGGTCGCTATTTTGAACGTTCGCTAGCTAGAGGAGGGGTTGTGAGAATATGGGGCGGAAGATTAGCTGCGAGCGAACATACGAGCTAGCGCTTGAACTTACATTTTTTCGCTCGAACGGCGGACGAGCGAACGGCCACTTGCGTCCGAGTCTGAATCAGGCCCACAGTCTCCTGGGTGCACAAGCCTGTCATCCTGAGTAAGATGAGGCTTACTCAGCTGGCCGGCTGCCTGGCGCCGTCTACCATCACGACCATCGATCACCAATGGTCGCAATGGTGATCCGAGCCTGCGAACTCCGTCGTAGTGCTGGGATTGCAAATGCAGCAGGGGGGTGTCATACACCTCTTGTTGCATTTGCATTATTGCAAGGATCGCAATTGCAAAGCTGCCTGCATGCAGCTTCGCAATTGCGATCCTGGCTGAATCAGGCCCTGAGTCAGCTCTGTCCACTTAACAGTTTCCAATTAAAGTACAAACTCAGGAGACACAAATTTCAATGAGTACCCCAAACAATGTAATAAAAAGCACAAGACACCTGTCATTAAAACAATCCTGAATTCCACTCATTATCATGATTTCTTTAAGCCATAGAGAAGGTTAAACCAAGCAGTGTTTTAGGAATAAAAAAGAAAACATAATTAAATTGAATGGGGTGGACGTTTAAATTTTGCAACATTGTAGTTTCATAAGAGTTTTCCACACCACCGTAAATCAAGGTGTACTATCAGCTGGTGGAGGTTACCCCCTAGAGTGCAGATGGAGTGTGTATGTTGATGTGCAATAGGCGAGGAGCAATAGTGAAAATATAACATGTTGGCTTTACTAATGAGGTCTACTGACATCATGGAACAATTTGCAAAGGAATCCTGCTAAAAGCGTTTTGTCTGCTTGTAGATTTACAAATACAGAGAAATAGATCATTCAGATCAGGGGTGTATCTATAATGGGTGCAGGGTGTGTGGTGTCCGCACCGCACACTCTGCACCCATTTTATCTACATCTTACCTCTACGATGTCCCGCATCGGGTGTCTCAGCCACGGCCATTTTTCCGGTGATCTACGCATGCGCAGTAGACTCTGGGGCCTGGGCACACTCTAGTGCCCAAAGTCTACTGATGCTGCGGTGGCTCGCCGGCCAGCCGCATTGGTTGCCTGCCGGAGAGAGAGGAGGGGACCCCGGACAGGAATGGACACGCCCCCCTCCTCTCTTAAGACACCACTGATTCAGATGAAATGCAATTAGAATATTTGACAACAGCAATTAATATACACATAATTTCTGTTTACTCAAAAGTATATGATACAATATTAGTTTACATATCATAAACAGAGGATTTTCAACTCCAATGATCAAGTTATGTACAGTTGAATTAGTCTATTTTGCTGGGTCAGTAATTATCCCACCTGTTTTCACAGACAGAATCCTAAAAACTTTACCTGTTGGGTGTACTTGAGGATTGGAGGCAGGGCCGTCGAGAGCTCTGACAGGCCTGGGTAATGGGAGACCCTTGCCCGTGCACTGTCAAAAATCGGGGATGACATGCCCGTTTTCCGGAACCGAGGCTGGCCTCGCCCACTCCCCTCCTCCCAAAATGGCCAAAGCCTGTCAATCATCGGGTTTGCGTACATCACTGAATCAGACCCATAGGCATTGCGTGTGACTCAGAATCAGGCCCATAGGCACTGCGTGTGACTCAGAATCAGGCCCATAGGCACTGCGTGTGACTCAGGATCAGGCCCATAGGCATTGCGTGTGACTCAGGATCAGGCCCATAGGCATTGCGTGTGACTCAGAATCAGGCCCATAGGCACTGCGTGTGACTCAGAATCAGGCCCACAGGCACTGCATGTGACTCAGAATCAGGCCCACAGGCACTGCGTGTGACTCAGAATCAGGCCCACAGGCACTGCGTGTGACTCTGAATCAGGCCCACAGGCACTGCGTGTGACTCAGGATTAGGCCCATAGGCATTGCGTGTGACTCTGAATCAGGCCCATAGGCATTGCGTGTGACTCAGAATCAGGCCCATAGGCACTGCGTGTGACTCAGGATCAGGCCCATAGGCATTGCGTGTGACTCAGGATCAGGCCCATAGGCATTGCGTGTGACTCAGGATCAGGCCCATAGGCACTGCGTGTGACTCAGGATTAGGCCCATAGGCATTGCGTGTGACTCAGGATCAGGCCCATAGGCACTGCGTGTGACTCAGGATCAGGCCCATAGGCATTGCGTGTGACCCAGGATCAGGCCCATAGGCACTGCGTGTGACTCAGAATCAGGCCTTAAGTGACTGATTCTGGGAGTAATGAGGATATGAAAGTTGCACTGGAATGGACAAAATAGATTTTTCAAAAAATGTTTAACATTTCTTCTGAATGTTGTGTTGTATTGTAGGGAGTCAATACCCCTTAAACATTTAACACCAATTAACCCTGTCTTTATAGAAGTGTCCTTATTCACCTGCACTATGACGTTATTTAGATGGCGTGCCACGGATACCTAGTTTTAGACTTTCACACCTTAGTGTCTTTTTCACTGATGTACTGCTTTCTGTGCAATAATAGGATTTTGGTACTTACCGATAAATCCCTTTCTCCGATTCCACAGGGGACACTGGAGCCTCAGTACAATGGGGTATAGAAGTGGGTTACCCGGGAGCTGGCACCTTTAATAAAAAAAACTTGAATGGTAGTTAGCTCCTCCCCCTCTATACCTCCCCCCCCCCAGGTCAGTCTAAACAGCTGTGCCCGAGGGGAGCTGGAAAATAAGGAGAAGGAAACAGAGAAGCCACAGCATTCATATATAAAGAAGGTTAATAAAAGACAAACCAACATTCCAATCAGACAACAGTAACATAAACAACCGTCTGAATCTGGAAAAAGTAACAAATGCAGGTAGAGCAGCGCAGGGTGGGTGTCCAGTGTTCCCTGTGGAATCGGAGAAAGGGATTTATTGGTAAGTACCAAAATCCTATTTTCTCCTTCATCCACTAGGGGACACTGGAGCCTCAGGCCCTGATTCAGAGCCAGACGCTCTGACAGATCAGGGCCATCCCTCCTAGTTTTTGGAGCAGCCTCCTGGCCGCTCGCATAGCTGTGGGTGACCACCCATAGCTATAGCGAGCGGCCAAAATCATGGTCGCGATGGTCTTGTGGTAGGGTCTCGCTGCCGCAAGCCCTGGAGTGCTTTTGGCTCTATCAGAGCCAAAAGCACTCCCACTGACATCATTTGTGATGTCAGTGGGGCCGGCCCCAGACGGTAGGCGTTCCCATGGGAACGCCTCCGTCAGGGCAGCCACGCCCCCGGCACGCCCACCAAGGGGGCGTGCTGTCAATCACCATCGACAGCACGCCCCCTTTGGTGCGAGACCCATAACGACGGCTTGGCCATCGTTATTCGGGTCTCGCACATGCACTCGACGGAGCCGCCTCCGTCGTGCGCATGCACACTTGGGCAAAATCGACCCGCTTGCGAGCGGGTCTGAATTAGGCCCTCAGTACAATGAGGACATCCCAGAGCTCACATCCCGGGTGGGAGAGCACTGAGAACCCTGCAAAACTGCACGGCCAAACTCTGAAGCGGAGGCCGCAAAAGTATCAAAACGGTAGAATCTTAGAAACGTGTTCTTGCCGGACCAAGTGGCTGCTCGACAAAGCTGGTTTAAAGAACCCCACGAGCAGCCGCCCATGAAGGTCCTACCGAGCGCGTAGAATGCGCTGTAATAGAAGCCAGTGGTTGCCTGGAAGCCACCAAATAAGCCTGTTTGATAGTCAGACGTATCCATCTGGAAATAGTTTGTTTAGAAGCCAGCCAACCTGGTCGGGCCAAATTAAACCAAACAAACAAAACATCCGATTTACGTAGCGAAGCAGTCCTGTCGACATAAATCCGGAGCGCTCTGACTACATCTAAGAATTTAGAAGCTGGAGAGTCATTCTTAAACACAGGGACCACAATTGGTTGATTTATATGAAAAGCAGAGACTACTTTTGGAAGAAAGGATTTGTGTGTGCGTAATTCTGCCCTATCTTCATGGAAAATGAGATAAGGAGGACAGCATGATAAGGCCCCCAGTTCAGAGACACGCCTCGCTGAGGTGAGTGCCAAAAGGAGAACCACCTACCAAGTTAAGTACTTTAACTCCACCCTCTGTAGCGGCTCGAAGGTTTCAGACTGGAGAAAAGCCAATACCAAATCTAAGTCCCATGGTGCCATAGGAGGCACAAAAGGAGGCTGAAGCCTGACTACTCCCTGGAGAAAAATCTGGATATCCGGTAATAAGGCCAATTTTCTCTGGAAGAAAATGGATAACGCGGATATTTGTACCTTTATGGAGCCCAGACGAAGACCTGCTGTTAAGCCAGCCTGAAGGAAAAGTAGACGTGATACCTTAAAAACTAATGGAGGTGAATAGCATCTTTCACATCAAGTGACATAAGCTTTCCATATGCAATAGCAATGCTGAGACGTAACCTCCTTGCGAGCCCTAATCATGGTAGGAATTACACTTGACGGGATTCCCTTCTGTCTAAGAACGGCCCTTTCAGTAGTCATGCCGTCAAATGAAGCCACCTCAAGTCTTGATAAATAAATGGCCCCTGAAGCAGGAGGTCGTCTTGAAGAGGAAGCGGCCACGGCTCGTCTACCAACAGATTCCTTATCTGCGAGTACCACGCTCTTCTGGGCCAATCTGGTGCTATGAATAGCACTCTGACATTCTCGCGTTTGATTCTCTGAAGTAAGCGAGGAATTAACGGGAAAGGAGTAAATAAGTATACGTAGTGGAACCTCCACGGTGTTGTCAGGGCATCCGCTGCTGCTGCCCCTGGGTCTCTTGTCCGGGAACAGTAAATTGGTAATTTGTGGTTCAACCTCGATGCCATGAGATTGGCCTGTGGACGACCCCACCTGAGAGTTAGTTGGTGAAATACCTGAGGATTGAGCGACCATTCCCCCGGATGAATATCTTGCCGACTGAGATAATCAGCCTCCCAGTTTTCCACTCCTGGAATGAAGATGGCAGAGATTGCCACTGCGAATTCCTCTGCCCAACGCAGGATTCCGCCTACTTCCTTCATGGCAGCTCTGCTTTTGGTGCAGCCCTGTCTGTTGACATAGGAGACTGGTGAGGCATTGTCCGACTGTACTCGGACTGCCTGACCCTGCAACAGAGGCTGCGCCAGATGGAGAACATAAAATATTGCTCTTAACTCTAGAATATTTATGGGTAGACCTGCCTCCCTTTGAGTCCAGTGCCCCTGAAAATGTCTTCCCCGGGTCACTGCTCCCCACCCTCTTAGACTTGCGTCTGTGGTGAGGAGAATCCAATCCCATACTGCGAACCGTCATCCTGTCAGCAAATGCGAGAGATTCAAACACCAAATTAGAGATGTTCTCGTCTGGGGAGACAAGAGGACTCGCTGGTGGAGAAATAGGTGGGATCCTGACCACTAGGAAAGAAGGTCCAACTGAAAGGGGCGGACATGAAATCTTGCATATTGAATTGCCTCGAAGGTCGCCACCATCTTTCCCAGCAGGCGGATACAGAGTTGTACTGATACTCTGCGATGCCGCAAAATCAGACGCACCATGCTTTGAATGGAGGAGACCTTGTCCTGGGGCAGAAATACCTTCTGTTCCGCTGTGTTCAATATCATGCCCAGGAACAGCAGACATTGTGTTGGAGTCAAGGAGGATTTTTGGAAATTTAGAATCCACCCGTGTTGCAAGAGAAGATTCTGGGTTAATTGAATGTCTATTAACAATCGAGCTACTGACGGAGCCTTGATCAGTAGGTCGTCTAGATATGGGACAATGACTACCCCCTGAATTCGCAGCAGAGCCATCATTACGGCCATGACCTTTGTGAACACTCTTGGTGCAGACGAAAGACCGAAAGGTAGGGCCTAAAATTGCCAATGCGAGTCTAGGACCGCAAATCGAAGAAATGTTTGATGAGGAGGCTAGATGGGTATGTGGAGGTAGGCATCTTTTATGTCTAGGGACACAAGAAACTAGTCTTTCTCGAGTCCTGCTATAGCAGACTGGAGAGACTCCATTTTGAACCTGAAGGCTCGAAGATAAGGGTTTAGATCCCTGAGATTGAGAATGGGTCTCATAGAGCCGTCCGGCTTGGGCACCACAAATAAGCTGGAATAAAAATCCTGACCTCTCTGATGGGTCGGAACTTCCACTACCACCTGGGACAATAGCAGCTTCTGTATTGCTTCTAGAATAACCTCTCTTTTTTCTGATGCCAGTGGTAAACCGGTTGTGAAAAAATGAGAAGGCGGATCTATTCTGAAGTCCAACTTCAGACCGTGGGTAATGATATCCCTGACCCAGGCGTCCTGGCAAGACTTTATCCACACTTCCCTGAAGTGTAAAAGACGAACTCCCACCCTCTGCTCCCCCAACTGAGAGGTGAGAGAGTCATGCGGAGGGCTTTGCTGTTGTCTTGTCCTGCTGGGACCCGGATGTAGCTGATGTCACAGTTCTACCACGGCCTTTAGACCCTCAGGAGAAAGCCAGAGCTCCCCTGGAGCGTCCTCTAAACCTGCCGGGGGGACGAAAGGACCGAAAGGAAGGTCCTGCAGAAGGTCGTCTAGGAGGGGGAGCCGCAGATGGTAGGTAAGTGGATTTCCCACCAGTAGCCTGTGAGATCCACTTATCCAACTCCATCCCGAAAAGAACTTCTCCGGTAAAAGGAAGAGCTTCTACAGCTCTCTTGGACTCTGCATCTGTGTGTCATTGACACAGCAAAAGGGCTCTTCTGGCTGATATATCTAAAGCCGAAGATCTAGAAGAAAGACCACATAATTCCTTAGAAGCTTCCCCAAGGAAAGTGGCCGATTCTGCAATCTGCTCAGCCAGCTGAATGAGATCTTCAGTCTGCGATCCTGTCCTGAAACCCTCTGCAAGTTGTGTAGCCCAGGCTTCGACAGCTTTATTTACCCAACAGCTAACCAGTGCTGGATGCTGTGATACTCCTGCCACTGTATAAATGGATTTTAGCGTGTTTTCCAGCTTTCTGTCGGAGGACTCCTTTAAGGAAACAGCTCCCGGAATGGGAAGCACCATCTTTTTAGAAAGGCGGGATACTGAGGGATCTACAGCTGGGGGAGTTTTGCATAATTTCCTACTATCTGGTGGAAATGGATAATCAGATAAAAGTTTCTTAGAGATTTGAAACCTCTTATCAGGGTGTTTCCACGCTGAGGTTAGGATATCATCCAACTCCTCTGAAGCTGGGAAAGTGACAGTCTGTCTAAATCTCTTACCAAAAATAGACAGTTTAGAAGTCACCTCTGAGTCCTCTATGTGTAAAGCCTGGCGTACTGCAGTGATTAATGCATCTACGCCCTGTGATATAGGTTCTGATTCATCAGGAAACTGAACCTCTTCTTGAACCTTGCCCTCCTCTGGTTCCTGCGCTTCCGCGTCATCCGAATCATCCCAATGTAAAGGATTCTGGATAAGTCTCTTATTAGGGACATTATATGATGAGGCAGCAGGAGGGGCCTGGGACATAACTTTAATAAGTCCCTCCACAGATTTGGCTAAAGAACGTGCCCAATCTGGTGCAGGTGATCTCTGTGTGATCACCTCCCTGTCTCTGCGAGCTGCTTCAAGCTCATCAGATAGTCTAGTCATAACAGAAGTTATTTGATCAGACCATAACGGCTGGGATGGAGTGTCGGCAGCCTGCGGCTGAGACACACACTTGTCACACAGCAGAGAGGAGTTAGATTGTTCTTGTGTGAACTTCTCTGCACATTTTTTGCATGAGAAGGACTTTTGTGCAGCTTTAGAGCCCTTAAAAGCCATGCTGAATCACTGTCACACACACCACACACACAGTAGGTGAGAAGACAGATATAGAGACTACACAGCAACCAAGGGGGGGCAGAGAGGGAGATTGCTATTCCCCATTAGCAGCTCTATAATAGAGCTATAAACAGCTTTTAAAAGAAAACTTTTTACTGGCCTTAATCTGGATTTTTTGTGCAGTCTCCAGGAGCAGCCCTTTTTCTAAAATGGCCCCCAGCGCCTACTACAGAATCGCTGGGGATGCTGGGAGGCAGGAGCAGAAGACGGACTTAAGCTCCGCCCCCTCTGCTATGGTGCCTTCACCGCGCTAGCGCTGCTGCTTGTTTACACGCCTGAATGAAGTCCTGGATCTCCCGCTAGTCGGGAAGCCAGGACGCACTGACCTTCACACTGCCAAGGCTGCCGGTGGCGGGGTTTATGCTGGTGGAAGCCCGCGATGAGTGCCGCATGCAGCGCATCTAGGGCTCCCCAGAGACTGAGGTCTCTGTAGCTGGAGACCTCAGCGCGGAACGCAAGCAGTGGCGGTGAGGTCTCCCCGGCAGCTCCAGCAGTGCAGTAGGCTGCCTGTCTGTTCCTCAAATGAAGTTCCTAGAAAAGTGTCTTTCACTGTGCCTCAATGGAGCATAGGTCCATCTCCCAGGGCACAAGCTTTAGACTGACCTGGGGGGGGTATAGTGGGGGAGGAGCTAGCCACCATTCAAGTTTTTTTTATTAAAGGTTCCAGCTCCCGGCTAACCCACTTCTATACCCCATTGTACTGAGGCTCCAGTGTCCCCTAGTGGATGTAGGAGAAATAATGATATTACAAACCACCAAGAAAGCCAGTGCACATGTATATCACCACAAAGCCATAGACCAAGTGCTTTGATTCAGCCACAGACCTGTGGAGTTGGGGGCAAAGAAACACAAAAGCAAGTAATTTTGTATCTGGAACACAGTAAGCAGTCAGGAAGGTTTCAGCAGCAGCTACATATTGCCCAAGAGGTAAAAACGGTGCCAGGTGCTAGTGAATGGGCATGATGGTGGCAGTGTGCGCCATCCTATAACTGAGGACACCACACAGATATGGAGTCGACACTCGTAGTTGGTGAGTGTCAGATTTAACACCAGTAGAATAGACAGAAATGACTAGTTGCTGAAAAAAAGAAAACAAAGCATAGGAAGCCCATCCCGCAACATATGTATTATACAACACTATTTTACAGTGCAGTACTTATACACTTTTGGACAGCCCGTTCTTTTTGCAACTTTCCTTTTTGTGAAGCTCTCCCTGACACGTAAAGCTGAGAGCTATGCAGTGCTTGGTTTTGTGAGTGCATTGCACGTTGTCCATAGCTCTACAAGTGAGCGCTATGAAGAATTTGAATAGATTTCTATTGTCAGCTGTAGATGATCTCAGTCCACCACCACCAAGTGCCACGTTGTAAGTCAAATCCCAACTTCAGGGGACAGGGGGGATAGGGGTTGAAAATGGGACTCCAATATTTATTACATGTAGACAGACAATCCCTCAAAATTCACTGCCAGAATTGCCTCCATTACATGCGTCTGAGTGTAGTTAAGTGGAATGTTTTCTTTAATCTGAATTGCTTACCACCTTACCACTCCTACAGTAATAAAACTGAACATTGTGTTTTACTGTGTGTTTTGAACATCCTCCAATCTTCTTACCTATAATCTGTAAAAACAGATACAATTATTTGTCAATTCACAGTAGAACATACCATGGATCAATCACTGAGTGATTGAACAACTGTCCCTTCAGTCTATTTTGCTCCCTCAGTGACTGTTTTCACTATGCAACAAATCTCATAAAATGTGCCTCAAGAAACCAACAATACACAGAGTACAGTGCGTCTTCTAGTTCCAAATATGTTTTATCCTTTCCAGCTAAATGCTTTTTACATTATTTGACCAGTCAACTTCAGATGATCAGGATATTAACTTTCTAGAGAGTGAAAGAATATTATCCTATATATATATATTATTACTGCCTAGCATAAATGTTAATAGATGTTGATATTTTGTAGAGGCGTGCGGCTCGGTTCTCCAGAAATCCGAATCCACCCGAATTTCGTGAATCTGGACAGACCCGAGTCGCAGTTCTTCCATGGGTTTGGAATTCAGATTTTAAATCCAAATTTTGGGTTTTGGATTGCAAAAATACCATGATTTTATTTTTATCAATTAAAAAAAAAAAACAGATCCACAACCAAAATCAAAACACGAAGATTAATCCAGATCCAAAACGAAAACATGGGGATTAGCGCACAACTCTGATATCTTGGAAAGCATCCAATACCTATAAAATCATATATATTGACTCTATTTTCAAAATGATCCTCCAATAGTCAGTTACTGTTCCAGTCTTTTCCCTCATTATATATGTAACTCAGATGCAATGAAGCATTTTGTTGATGAATAACGGACGGCTCGAATGAGCCAGGAGTGGCTTAAACCAGAAGGCTGGGGACTGTCTTGGGTGATGATCACATGCAGTCAGTTAACCTATTACACAGTTTAGGGGTGTGGCTGTTGCAGAGTTATTTAAGTGTTGGGATGCAGGCTTAAGGCCTCTTTCCTGAAGAAAATTTGTCCAGCAAGGTGACGTTGTGATTTCTTACTGGTGTCATATTTTGTCTGACTTTATCTCTACTTTTTCTTTTCTGCCTGCCTCTGATTGATTCTACCTTTTGCTTTTAGCCTGCTTCTTCTGTTTTCCCTTCCCTGCTCTATCTACTTCTTCTCATTTCAAGGGATTTTACATCAATTCATTCATACCCCCCCCCCCCCCCCCCCGCCGCTATGTCGCTAGCCCGCCCGCTACATTCAGGCTGCGTCCAGGAGTCGGCGTTCGTCCACGCAGACCCAGCAGCGATGCTCCTTACAACTGGAGCTCTCCAGCGGGGGAGGTCGCGGCGGCCGTGACGTCACCTGCCGCGTCCCGCTGATGGTTGCTCACAGACGCCAGACCTGCTGCTCTTATGTCCGGCAGGCTTCGGCCAGTGCATCAACTTCCCAGCGTTAGTTAACGCAGCCCCTGCAGTGATTGCTCCTTCAAAATGGAGCTCTCCAGTGGCGGACATCGCAGGTCGCGGCGGCCATGACGTCACCCGCCGCGACCTGCTCGCGGCTGCTCTCGGACACTGGACCCGGTGCTCTCATGTCCAGCATGCTCCGGCTAGTGCCGCAGCTGCCCATATGGGCGCCTGACTCTTCCCTCAGGCCGGGCAAGTGGGCACTGTCAGTGGCCCTGCCTCCATTCGCAGAGGAGGCAGGTGCTATATTGGGAATTTGTGGGGGGTGGAGCTGGCATCCTCTGTACCAGCTTTAACTAATTCACTGCCTGGAGATGCTACTGCCACTCAGGCTGCCTCACCTGTGTCATTAACACTTCCATTGCCTCTGGCTGCTACTCATCCAATGGTTCCTGATGCTGGGTCATTAACCCTGCCTTTGCCTGTTGCTGCTTCTACTCCACAGGCTCCTGTTGCAGGGCTGTTTGCGGTAGCTGCCTCAGTTATTTGGCTGCTCCGGCTGTGTACCCAGCGCTGGTCCCTACTATCTAAATGGGGTTTTTATTTCCAACATGGCCACGATATTTGCCCCTGTGTTGGTGGCCATGCTCCCTAATGCTGCATAATCTGCACCACCAACTCCTGTTGCTCCTATTGTTGTGGTTCTTGGCAAGGGTTTGCCCCGTGGGCAGTTTGCCTGCTTCAACGGCCCAACCTGCTGACACTGCCATGGGGTCCGCATCAGTGGTAGGGGGTCCGTCTGCTGGCTTCGCAATGGTGGCACTGCCAGTGCAGGGGATTCACAACCCGCCTCAGCCCCAGAAGGTCCTTTTCCTACTTTTTCAGATTCTGATTATCCATCGTGGTCGGCTGGTGACGAGGTGCCTGCAGGTGGGTCGCTGTCTGGTTCCTTCGACGATCTTACAGCTGAGGTTCGCAGGTGGGTATTTATCAGACTCTCATTCCATTCTAATTGAGGTCAGTTCTTCCACATCGGATGACTCTAGTGGCTGCAGTTCCGACCAAAAGGGCTCATAAGGAGCACAGCGCAGTTTGCTAAGCTGGAGGCCAATAAGCAGGATCGTTAGTACACAACGCACTCACGCATCCACTCATGATGACAAGGCTTGGCCAATAGCGCCGATGCGTTGGTGGCCCGCGGTGCTGCGAGGGCCCCGACCTAATATTAGGGACAATATACGTAGGGATTGGTATGTTGTGTTTTCCCTCACTGATAAAATGAGGAAGGATTTGCGGGCTGCAAAGGCGGTATAGGCCTGGTAGCCTTCCAGTCCTATTCCAATTGACAGGCGGGGATATTTGTTTCTGCTTGCAATTTGGAGATTTGTCCTGCTGAACACTCTTACCCTTGTCAGCAGGGTTGAGCCAACTGTTCTTTATGCGGCCGCTGTATACCCCGCTCACCGTCCTGAACATTAGCAATACTTCAGTGATCGCGGTGAGTGACAAAATTTGTGGGTCCCAGGGACCCAACACTTTAAAAAAATGGGGTCCTGCCTGACCATTTCTGGGTCCCATAATTTATGCTTTAGAGCTCCCCATATGCCTCAGACCTCCCCACATGCCCCTAAATTGCAGATCTGATACCCCCAACAGCATGAGATATCCCCACAAGCCCCTTAAATGCATGTTTTAATGCCTCCATGATCTTTCATGTAATATGACTTGTCTGTTAACAAAACCCATAGTGAATAAGTAGGCTTACCATATCATCCCTTTAAACTGGGACACTCATGGATTACACAGGTTCTGTGGCTCATTAAAACCAGGTGAAATCCAGGTATGAAGTCAGCCAGTCACAGAACCTTTGTAATTAATTCATGTGTCCCGTTTTAAAGTGATATTATGGTTAGCCACTTTAGATAATAGGCATATTTATCAAAGTATAAGTATAAATAAAGTATAAATGCCCGGTCTGTACACATTATTTCGCACATTAATGCCCTTTACACATTATGCCACAGCAAAGCCCAGCCTTTACACATTATGCCATGCAGTAATACCCCTTACAAAATGATGCCGCACATTAATGCCCTGTACACATTATGCTGCACATTAATGCCCTTTAGCCCCCCTGTGCATTGCCCCCAGCAGCAGGTCCCCCTGTGCATTGCCCCCAGCAGCAGGTCCCCCTGTGCATTGCCCCCAGCAGCAGGTCCCCCTGTGCATTGCCCCCAGCAGCAGGTCCCCCTGTGCATTGCCCCCAGCAGCAGGTCCCCCTGTGCATTGCCCCCAGCAGCAGGTCCCCCTGTGCATTGCCCCCCATATGCCTTCAACCACCTATGCAGTCCAATGAAGGTATCTGCCTCAAAAGATGTGAGTGAAGTGACCTGGGCATTAGGCCCAGTCCACTAAAGGGCAAATAGGTGGGCCCTCTAGTGACCAGGGCCTAATGCCCAAGTCACACACCTATTTGGGGGGGGCATATACCTTCAATTTGGCCTAATGCCCCCTATGTTGCCCGGGCCTTGTGCCCGCCTATAGACCCACAGGCCTATTGCCTGAATTTATCCCACGGGCCTAGTGCCCGACAACCCTGGTGGTCTAGGAAGGAGTAAAATTCCGGTGGCCCAAGGCCGCCTACCGGTACGGTGGAAGAGGCTGTGGGGGGGGGGGAGCTCCGTTAAGTCTTTTGCTTTCCTCCCCCGCAGTCCTCTTCGGTCCTCAGCTTCAGTCTTCTGCCGCTGGCCAGCGGCGCCGCCTCTTCCTTATTGATCATGCCGTCTTCTGGCCTCTAGCGCGGCCACCGGAACTGTTGCCGCGCCGCTCTTCTCTTCGGGAGATCTTCACTCCTCCCCTCCGCCAACGGACTGAACTTTCCCGCTCAGCGGCGTCTTTTTAAGACGCCGCGAGTGGGTGGGGCTATGCACGGCTTTCCACAGCAGCAGCCAATGAGAGTCTATCTGACTCTCATTGGCTGCTCTAACAGACAGCGTTATGTCTGTCTCTGCAGGGGGACGCGCTGTGCTGCAGCCAGCTGTCAGGGATTGGCCACAGCACAGCGCGTCCCCGGGGACCCGGGTACTTTAAAAAAGTGGGTCCCCGGTGCCCGATATCGGGTAAAATACGCGCTATAGCGCGTATTTGCGAACACTGTACTTCTACCTCATACATAGCATTTATAGGTCGGATAGAGGCGTGTCTTGGTGTGTTTACGATGAAAAGTTTAGTTGAAAGCAGGTACAGGCTTCCAATCATAGACTTCGGGTGTACACATGTGGCTCGTGGTCACGCAGGTTTTTCTATCCTCCTGCAGCAACTAACCAGTGTCACAAATTAGGCGCAGGCCACCCTGCCCCATCTACCAGCAGTATAGGAAAGTGTTTACCTTCAACTCCTCTCAGTGTCCGTTTGGGCAGCGGTGTCATTTTCGACACCTCTGCATCAAATGTGGAGAGGGCCACCCCGCATCCGGATGCTCAAAACCGAGTTGAAGCACAATTTTTTAGCGATGGTTTTAAGTTGAGTTTCCATTTGCCAGTTTATTCTGTTGGTCTAGTTGGTTCTCCATTGAACTTCTGGTCAGTGAGAGACCTGCCGCTCATTGTAAAGGATGAAATCTTTAAGGAGGTGCGGCTGGGCTGCATGATTGCACCCTTCTCCGATCTGCCCCTAGCAGAATTGGTGCCATCTCTTGTTGGCGTTGTCCCTAAAAAGACGCTTGGGTCTTATAGGCTCATTCAGAATCTATTTTGCCCATGCAGACGATTAGTTAATGACGCCATCTCACAGGAACTTTGCACAGTGGCTTATCACTCTTTCGATCAGGCATTGATGGGTAAAGCAAATGTTGAATCGGGTTTTCGCTTACTACCTTTGCACCCTGACTTATTCAGGTACATGGGTTTTCACTAGAATTATGGATACTACATAGGTAAGTGCTTCCCTATGGTGTGGTCTGTGTCATGTGCCCCTTTTGACAATTAAGCTTTTTTTTTTTTATGCAGTGGTGTGTGTAAGCGGGGTCCGGCGGTTACTTTCTGGATTGAATTCAGGCACTTTTTTCAATTTTGGGGGGGTTCCGATTGCCTGCAATAAATTGGGTAACGAAATCGATACCTTGGATGGATGCTAAAGCTTAATGATGCAATTCATATTTGCTTGACCCCGATGAGGTAACGATGCGCCAAGCTCAATCTTTTTTGGGCTTGCTGAACTTCAGCTGCCAAGTTTTTTTTCCCATGGGTAGGGTTTTTTCTCCCGTAAACTGAAGAGGGCCGCTGTGAGAGCCCGGGGAGCACACCATTTTATTCGGCTCTCTGCAGAGATCAGAAGGTACCTCTCTAATTGGCTCTCTTTTTCTGGATGATTTTAATGGTGTTCTCTTGTGTTTACCTCCAGCGGCCCCCAGCTCCAAATTTTAGTTGTTCACTGATGGGGCTGGCTCCTCTGGGCTCAGTTGTTGCCTTGAAGGAGCATGGTGCGCTGCTTACTAAAGAGATGTTTGCTGCTGACCTTGTTTCCGATCACAGTGGCAACTGGGGTTGTGGAGTCGCAAGTTTGCTTGACAGGAGCTTTACTTTTAGATGCGATAAACCTGGGAGTTACGCATGCTATTAATGGGCAGGGTCCATCCTCGCTGTGAGCGCTGAGTTTTTTGCTTGCTCAGCTTGATGTTGCACGGCTTGCATTTTAACATTGTTTTCAAAGAGCTCCACGTTCAGAAAATGACATTGCTGACGTGCCTTCGCGCTTCCAGTGAGACAGGTTTTGGGTTCTTTCACCCGAGGCTTGTTTGGTTGGTGAGCTTCGCCCTCCTTATGTTTGGCAGGTCATAGAGCCAGCATGGAGGACCTAGCTGAGCAATCCTTCGCTTTTGCAGCACTGCTGTCCAATTGGAAAACGTGGATGGAATAGGAAACTAGCCTCTGGCGTTGCAGACATGTAGGATTGAGCAAGCATTGCTCGATGCTATCCTTTATGTGCGGTCTCCGGTAGGTCTCGTGCAGTCGTCTCCCAGTTTCTGGCTGGTATTTTTCTTTCATATCACTTTTTAAAAGGGCGTTCTGATCTTACTAAGAGCTTTATTATTTTTCAATTAAAGTTGCCGACCATTATTCGCTAGGACGTATGTGTTAGGGAGAGTGCAGTGTTGTGCAAATTAGGCTTTCTGAAACCGACCAAATTGGTCCCACCTGTTGGGTCTCCCTGATGACTTGCGCTGATGGGTGTATTTGTCCTGAGTCCCTGGCCAAGAGGTACTTAGATTTGTGACCAACCATGGCCGGTGCATGGTTAATTCATGCTGATGGTTCGCCACTTAGTAAATATCAGTTGGTTTAGTTTTTAGAAGCCGTTTGGTCTGTATTGGCCTCTCCACTAGCCATTTTGGTCCTTATTTCTTCGGAATGGGTGCCAGCATGTCCGCTGCCTCAGCTGGGCTGTTGGTTCCACAGATCATGGCTCTTGGTCGGTGGAAATCGGCTTGTTATAAACGCTAGGTTAGACCAGTTGCCACTGGTTGTAGTTTTGTTTACTGTTGCTTAATGTCTGTATTGTGGTCCTGCTTGTCTGTCTGTATGTTTGTCTTGTCATTTTTGTCTCCCCTTTCCATCCTACTCGGATAATACTTGACACTTTCCACAGTAGGGGTCTTGAGAGATTTTTATTTTTGCCTGACTAGACTGACTTAATTCGGGCCAACCATACAGTCCCTCAGCAGGATTTTGTTTTTACCTCTTGCTGAGTTACTGAGTTTTTTCCTGAACTACCCTCCCCCCCACCCTTTTATGCCCACTCTGGCCCTCCCCTTTTATCCCTCATCTTCCCCCTTTTGTTCTCTATTGTTGTTAGGTTTTTTATTAATAATAAACTGACTAATTAGAAGTTTGTTGTTTTTATTGGTTAATTTGGATCACTGTTTTTTTGCTTGATTAAAATTAAAACATCTTTCATTTTAATAATATAGTTTAGAATTTAATATATCCTACCTTATAACATTCTTTAATATAGCCTACCTATAACATTCTTTAACATAACCTGCCTAATAGCATTCTTTAATATTTCCTAGCTAATAAGTTTTTAATATAACCTACCTAATAACATTCTTAATATTACCTGCATAATAGCAGTTTTTAATATAACCTACTTAATATTCTTTAATATAACCTACCTAATAACATTCTTTAATATTACCTGTCTAATAAGTTTTAATATAACCTACCTAATATTTTTTAATATAACCTACCTAATAACATTCTTTAATGCTATATTGATGTTCTTTCTAGTTCTCCCCTGCCCTCTGTTTTAGGTTTGATATGCGATGTTAAGGATGTGTGGATTGTGGGTCATTTGTTTGTATTAATGGGCGGCTCGCTCCACAGGGTTAGAGAGCGGCTGCAATGTCTTTTGTCAGCTAGGACTTGTTGGCTGGGTTTCAGAGGTCTTCATTGGGATGTCCTTGAAACCCTAATTTGTTACTGGCAGAGCTGCAGTTTGGTGTCCCGAAAGTGAAGGTAATCCAACTAGGTGGGAGTGACCTTGGCTCTAGGATACTTCCTGACTTAAGACTTAACATCGTGTCTGACCTCCTACTCATAATGGGTGCTTGGCCGTTCTGTACAATACTGTGGTCTTGCATTACTCCTCGGCAGCAGTGTCGTGGTGCCCGTTGTCCGAGGGTTTTAAACGAGTCTAGAAAGAAGTTTCATGCTGCTGTGGCTAAATTTGTGCTGGCGCATGGGTTTTTTTTTTGTAGAGTTGAGCGGGTTCAGTTTCCAGAGGTCCGAACCCACCCAAATTTAGCAGAACCGAGTCGGATCCAAGCAGGATCAGATGTTCCCGCCTTACTCTGATCTCTCAAATTGAGGCAAAACCATAGAGGTTTGCAAACTTTCGTCTCTATGATCAATGTAGTATATAAGGGACCACGCGACGAATGCCATTTCAGTCTGGCTGTGGAGACTGAACAGGGAGGGTGGGTAGTGTAGGGCTGGAGAGGTGCTGTGTCCTGGGCTGGTGATTGCTGATCCATTCTGGGCTGGTGCCTGTGACAGCTGTCACTGTGCTGTCTGCTGTGCCATCTGGGCTGTTGCTGATCCATCTGGGCTGTCTGCTGTGTCGTGGGCTGGTGTTTTTCATGTCTGCTGTGTCCATCTGGGCTGGTGCTGAACTGTAGATACATCTGGGCTGGTTCTGTGTCCATCTGGGCCCAAGTTCTGGACTCAAAAACAATAAATAAAAATAAAGTAAAAAAAAAAATCAAAGTGTCATTTATATTTTTCTGTGTGCGTGTTAGGCCTAACCGCACAAGATCCAGCCAGCAACGCAAGTTGCAAGCTAGTGCTGCCCGACTCCAGTCGTGATCAATCTGCTCTGTGCCCAAGTTCTGGAGCATAAAAAAAATTAAAATCAATTGTCTTTTTTTTCTAATAATTGTCTGTATGTCTGTGCATGTTAGGCTTAGCCGCACAAGACCTAGCAAGTCGGCAACGGAACCTAGTGCTACCCGACGCCAGTCGTCATCAATCTGTGCTCTGGGCCCAAGTTCTGGACCCGAAAACCCCTCACCCCAAAAAATAGTGGCCCTCATTCAGACCCACTCGCGAGCGGCTGTCCGCTCGCAAGTGGGTCGATGGTCTTCACTGCGCATGCGCACGACAGAGGGAGCTCCGTCATGCGCGAGACGCGACGAGCGAAGGACTTTCCTTCGCTCAGAGTGTCTCATCAAAGGGGGCGTGCTGTCGATGGTGACTGACAGCACGCCCCGTATGGTGGGCATGTCGGGGGCGTGTCTGCCAGACGGAGGCGTTCCCAAGGGAACGCCTACCGTCTGAAGCCGGCCCCACTGACATCACTAGTGATGTCAGTGGGAGTGATTTTGGCTCTGATAGAGCCAAAATCACTCCTGGCCTTGCGGTTGAAAAACTCAACCGCAGGCTGTTGCTCGCAGTTTCGATGGTCGCGATGGTCAAGACCATCGTGACCATCATCCTGCACGCTCGTATATGCTGTGGGTGGTGACCCACAGCTATACGAGCGTCCAGGAGGACGCTCCATATTAATGGAGGTGGGCCCTGATTCAGAGCGAGCGCTCTGGTCAGAGCGTCCGGCTCTGAATCAGGGCCAGTGTCTTTTGTCTATTTATTTTTTGTGTGTGTGTTAGGCTTAGCTATACAAGATACAGCAACGCAACCTAGTGCTGCCCGACTCCAGTTGTCGCCGATCTGTGCTATCTGCCCAAGTTCTGGAACTTAGAAAAATAAAATAGTCTCTTTTGTATATTTTTTTTCTGTGTGCGCACGACTGCACGTGTGTGAATTTTGTAACCGCACCTTGGCTACACTATTGGTGCTTGTGACACTGCTTCAAGACCACAGAAAATATGGAGGGCTGTCACATGACAGGAGAGCAAGGGCAAGAAGTACATGTTGTAGCTGCCGCCAGCAGTCATCATGATAATGCAAGGCCGTCGACTTCCTTGTCCTCTATGAAGGCCCATGCCTACAATCCTCAAGGGTATCCCAACCATCATCTTTGTACAGTCCTCAACTCTATTAATAATTATATCAATCAGTTTTGAGCCAGCAAGCTGGATGCAACCTTTTGGCCCTTTAGATGAAAAAAATCAATATTGTGAGCTGTGAGGTAACCAAAATTTACTGGAAACTAGTGGAAATAAATGTTTTATGAGCTTATTAATACTGCAGGAACAAAAAAGGCACATCTTATGTGATTTTTAGCTGTTTTTTTTTTTTTTTTTTTAAAAATCCAAAACACGAAAACAAAACACCAAAGAAAAAAATCCGAAACCAGATTTAGATCCAAAACCAGGGGAGATCCAGATCCAAAACACGAGGGTCGGCGCACACATCTAGTTTTTTGTGGTGTAGCTTCCTTGATCCGTTTCTGTGGTAGGCATCTCTATAGGCCTGATGGGGTGCATTTGATGGAGGAGCTTTTGGTCTTGTTTGTGGCTACAGTAGTTCGCTAGCATAGGGCGGGTGGTTTAGTTTTGTATGGTGGCGGG
The DNA here is from genome assembly GCA_031769625.1 of Taudactylus pleione. Classification (NCBI taxonomy): domain Eukaryota; kingdom Metazoa; phylum Chordata; class Amphibia; order Anura; family Myobatrachidae; genus Taudactylus; species Taudactylus pleione. The sequence continues at coordinate 4,566,213 of JAUIMM010000189.1, read as the reverse complement.
CTCTGTTTCTCTTAGGTAGAAACTGGCTTTGGCGTGAAAGTATGGCTTATCAGCCCGGGTGCAGTTGGTGTATTGGGTGCACTCACCTTCTAGTAATTGTGGAAAAATACTGTACTACCTTTACTGGGGGTAGTATGGCCATCTCCAGATGGGATTGTTGAAGGTTTGTGATTAGCACCCTAGCGTTTGGTTTTTGCATCCACTGGGCGGACACCGCCCGCAATGCAGTATTTGGTTGTTTGGTTTGCATTGTTGGGCTGCTCTGTGTAGGGGCCGTCCTTTCTAGCCACCATACAATATTTTAAAATTAAATTGTTTAAATAAATAGCTGACCTGTTTTAAATCCATTTACTGTCTCCGTGTATTTATTTTAGATAAGTTTTGGTTATGTATGATGATCACACACCCATGACACACCTCAGCCGTTACTCATCTCTAGTCTTCTGTAAAGAGGTAGACACCCGAGGCTTGGTATTTTAGTTTGACTATAATCATAAAACTAGATGTCTTCCCATTTCTTACAATGAATATACACAATAATATGTACATGCCATACCATAAGTCACAGGGTTCGTGGTACGGCACACACAAAGCATTGCAGCTGCTTTCAGCTTCTACGTCGCAGTATTTACTCTTCAACAGTTTGGAGGTTGAAACCATCCTCAATTTGAAGCGATGGCTTCAAAGTCCCAATATCATAGTGGTTTACACAAAACGGTCAGCAGTTTTGTAAAAAAAAGCTTGGTCTTAAGTAAAAAAAAAAAAAAAAAGTTATCCCCCCCCATTGATGTGTGTCAATTTTCCATTCAAATCTGCAGTATTTTTACCTCAGAAGCTTGGTTGAGAGTCGGTTGGCAGTAAGCACATTTGAAATTTGAGATTGTTGAGAGGCAGTGCCAGAGGACCCCAGGCAGTCGAAATCTCGGGGCCTCCCTCTCAAGTTATCTTCTAATATGTTTTTAATTTTACCAACCAACAATTTAAGTAAACTGTACATAGGTTGCACCAAAATTTTTTTACAAACTGATAGCTGACAAAAGATGAGCTTTTAAGAGACAAACTGTAATGTGCATCTGATGTCTATGATTTATAATTATATACTTTAAGTTGTTAATGGGTACATTACATTAATACAGTGTTTTCTCTATAGAGTCTTTAATGTAAAGTTCTCTTTTCTTCGAGTTGATTAATTTTTTTTATCTTTTGGAAACAATTTAAGAAAGCTTGATTGTAATTTTCTTTCAAGATCAAATCATTATTATTTTGATCCGTTGTCACGGGGCCCCTAAAAAGTGAGCGGCCCATAGGTCAGTGCCTAGTCTGTGGTAATCCAACACTGTGGAGAGGTGTCTTGTTATATATTGGTATACTTTTGTTCCTTATCTGTCTGTTTTCTTTATTGTTTGCCCTCCTTTTTGGGTTTACAGTAAGACTTGTCAGGGTCACCATCAGGGGGTTATGGGGGGTACTGAAGTAAGGGGCACGGACTGACTAGGGGCCCAACAGTGGCAGATTTGCTTTATTTTCATAATGATTTTATTCTACTACTAAATATTTTCTGCACCCAGGAGGGGCAGGGGGAGCACTGACTCAGCTGTTACTTATCAGGCTTGGCTTTGGCATATTTGTGTCAGGCAGCCTAGACAGGAATAGTATTTGCCACCATCTTCCATGGCAGAGCAGCGGCTTAGCTCTATCTAGCTCTACCAGAGAGACTTCGTCTAAGATTCAGCCATAGCAGCTTTATAACCACTGTTAAAGTAAGTGAAGCTATTATATTTTCATTAAGTTCTATTTGATTTATATTTAGTTTTGTGTTATGGTAGTTAAACATATATGGTTTTACCCATTTTAGGTGCATATTTATTTACCACAATTAGATGTGTTTGTGGTATGATATGTTCACCTATATTCGAATGCGAATTTAGGAAATATAACATGAATGTATTAAAATTTACATGCAAGGAGAGAACCTGCGAGAAAGCTCTGTCCCTTTAAATTACATCCCCACACCTCTTAGGGTAATTTTCGTTAGAAAAAAAAAAAACGTGAGACTGTGCCTGCACATGTGCCCGCCGGCTACCCGCCCACTAACACCTCGATGATTGGCGATCCGGTCAGCTCCTCTGTGATTCCAGTCATGTGATGGTTGGGCTACTGCTCTGTGACCCCGGTCATCTGATCTGTGCAGTAAACTGAGATGCTGGCCGGGACTTTGCATTGCATCTCAGTTCATAGGACAGATCAGATGACCGGAGTCACAGAGCAGGAGTTCACCGATCACCGGTTACCGGTCCATGGGTCCATGGGTACATGTAAGTTTAATTTTTTTCATTTTCTATTATAACTATTTTTTTTTTGTGATCACTCTGTGGTCTATCAGATGCTCAGGCTGATCATAGAAGCCTACTGCTGGCTCTGCTCTTCCTGTCAGCACGCAGTAAAGGCTCAACTGGAGTAGGGGAAACGGGGGGAAGCCTGAATAACGCCATCTTCAGATTGCGTTGTTAGTGCAATGCTCTTTCTCTGTATTTTTTTTTTACAATGTCTTTTAGTAAATCTGAGACAGATCTGATTCTGAGTACCACACAAAAGTGCACATGGGTGGTTTACTTAAACGGCCTAAAAACTCCTTCCCTTGTGTACATCCATGCAGCTGAATGTACAAGGACTGAGATGCCCACTTTTTGTTCCCATGCACGCTGTAATTATTGATGTCTTATTGGTGTAAAACTATAGGCACCAGCAGTATGTGTATCCTCGGGGGAACACATGTGTTGCACGTCTGTGCAGTACAGTCTCAGACACATATAAATGTACCTGTGCATATGGACAAAAAGGTGTTGGGTCGCAGGGTACCAAATGCTCAGTAAGGAATGCGGTGGCCATCTTGGTAAAGATGGCTTCTATGCTTCAATGTAGGAGCAGGAGATAGGGTTGGAGTGCACTCCTCTCTAACAGTAATAGGGGTCTATTTACTAAGCAGTGTTAGGAGAAATGAAAAGTGATAAGGTGCCAGCCAATCAACTCCCAACTGCCATTTTTCAAACACAGTCTGTGAGATGGCAGTTAGGAGCTGATTGGCTGGCACCTTATCACTTTTCACTTCTCCAGTCCTAACACTGCTTAGTAAATAGACCCCCATAGTGTCTTGTGCATGCACCGTAGGGGTTTTCAGAAATTATCACGCATGTGCAGTTGCAAGTAATCGCCCAACTATTACGCAGATTACATGCGGCTCTGGATCAGGTCTCTAGTGTTCTTCTGTAACACCACAGAACAGCTCACATCCGGCACCAAAACTTTTGTATGACACTGGATCAGTATTCTACATACTGTATATTCTTGTCTTCAGTATAAAAATTAAACCCTGTTTATTACACCCCCAATTTAATTATTGGACAGCACAGGTTAGTATTTGTGTCTCTGACGTTTGGGGTTTGATATTCAGCAAGGAGTTATGTTTGGAGTTTGTATGTTCTCCCACAATCCAAAAACATAATGGTATGTTAATTAGATTCTTGATTGTAACCCTAATGTGTGTACATGTGATAGGGAACATAGATTGTAAGCGCCTCTTGTGCAGTGACTGATGTCAATGAGCCTGATTGGACATAATAGCACAGCCCAGTGGAATCACAATGGGGATGCGGGCCACACCTGGATGTCACTCACCAAGGGGTGACACCAAAGTGCCAAATCCTCAGTGACAGAAGCCGGGTGCTGCACTGTAGCATTAAGTGCAGTACTCTGCTCTTGACACAGTGAGGGAGCCGTTACTGCACACAGACTGGTCCCCGGGGGCAGTCAGCATCTCTGTCCTGGAGTGTTACAACGGGGGTTCGGGCCGCGAGGCCACACCCCATACCCATGAGGCCATGCCCCTGTGTTACCAGCATGCAACTTTGCAGCGCGCAGTACAGCCCTCCCCGCATCGGCTGTCATCACGGGGAGGATAGCCACTGGCATAGTCACTGCATCTTTGTACACAGCGGCTGTGCCACAATATGCAAAGACGCAGCATTGTATCAACTGCGTGACCATCGGACATCTGAGCAACCCTCAGGGTGTTACTCAGGGTGTACAGTGAAATCATGCTGCTGGGGCCAGTAAAGCTCTGTCCAAGCATGCAGGAACTGGCTTCGGCATGCCAAGAGGCCGACACCTCCACTTTTTCTGGGACTCTATCCGTGCCCCTAAATGCCAGTAGCATGTCAGTTGAAATAGCATCTATCTCTGCATCAGCCCCAATGACCAAATCTGTAAGGCACTGCAGAATATGTGTGCTCTACATAAATAAATAAGCAGGAAAGAACCGTTATGGGCAGGTGTCAGTAATGCAGAAAGGCATTTAAAGAGGACTGTGTCATACTGTAGAAAAGTTCTAATTAAGACATTAAGGTGCCTATTTATCATTCAAAAAAATGCAGTCAGTCCTCAGAGATTGTTTTTTCGGAGGGAGCTGCATTCTTTAGTGACTACTGAGTGTATTTATATTAATACAACAGATATAGCAACATATAAAGCACTATAGCAAAAAAAGATATATAAAAAACTTTAATCAATGGTTTCAAGAACAGAAACAGGGTTTATGTTACCAAAAGCTATTCAAATTCATCATATTATCCCACTGTGTATTTTTATTTAGCAATTTAATACATGTGAAGTGTGAACTAAATTTTTAGCAAAATACTGGCATAGACTACTATAAGTACTTTATGATGTCCTCTATAAATGGAGTCCTTCACAAAGTAATTATACAGTTGTCAGGGTCACTGATTGAACCTAAACCACTCTAGCCATAACCACTTAACCATGACTAGTAGCTAATGGCCCAATAACCACAATATCAAAAATGTATTACAGAGCGTTGTTGCAGAACAAAAAAAAAAAACTTGTCAGAGCTCGGTCAGGCACAATACAATGAAAATGTCCAAGACTACTGGAAAACCCCTGTCCCAGCTTCTGATTATACGGATTCAGAGGTGGACGCAGTTGTGTCTTTTGCCGCAGCTGCGATTGCATCTTTATGCTGCGGCCAATGGTCTTCCTACTGAGACGCCCATCTACTGCTGCGTAAATCCATCACTGTGTGCAGGGCTGTAACTAGGGAAGCGAGCGATGCAATCACACAGGGTGCAGGGCCTGGGAAGTGGCACCGTCACTGCCTCACGGCCCCTGTATCTGGCTAGCAGGGTGCATGGAACAGCACCCTGCAGCTAGTATCGCTGCTGCAGTGTCACTTGGAGCGTCCTTTGGACGTTCAAGCACGCTCCCTACAGCCTGTACAACTGCTCAGTGTCCTCAGCCGTTCTGGGCAGTGCCATACTGCCCGGAACACAGGTCGCCATTCCCTGCAAATGCATCTGTCTACCAATCAGGCAGAGGCATAGGGGGCTGACGCACACGCATATTCCAAAACATTGAGAATCTGCAATCAGCAGCGCGCTAGTGTACACTGCTAAATCAGGACCATAGCCATCAATAGGGGGTCTGAGTAACAGGTGATAATAAAACCCTGGTGTGCTTTGTACACTGATGATTATGATTGCAAACCCATTTAAACTGACTATAACAGCAATGTTTTACAGTGTCACTGTACACTGCACGGCACACTCGTTTTGTAAAGAAAGCTTCAGCTAGGGAAGGAGAAGCCTACACATATATATTTATAAGTGTTGTTAAATAAAAATGCTATTTGTGTCTGCTTCGATTTGCATTTCAGGTGCACTAATCCTCTTGGGTACTTATTATCTGCACTATCCAGCCATTAACTGTACTGTTTCCTTTGTGTGTTGCAGTTCTTACCATTTTCAGTTCTCCCAGTGAAACCATGCTTCCAGTCGTACCCCAGCCGCATTAGACCCAGGTACGTGAAAGGGGAGGCGCCGCAGCTACAGACTTGCGAATGCGACTGACTGAATAGGTTCCAAATATGCTACTTTTTTCAGACTCCATTCGTGTCTGTGAGTAAGGCCCATTGCCTCGTGTGACTTCAGCATACATGCCTACCCTCCCGGTTTTCGCGGGAGGCTCCCGATTTTTCGGGTAACCCCCCGCACCCCCGGAAGGGTAGGCATTTCTACCGCATTCTGCCACTTCCTAGTGAAGTGGGCAGAATTAGGAGAATACCCGCGGCAATCGCGGGTCTCCGTGAAGCGGGCGGGGCTTAAGCTGTGATTCTGCATGAATCACAGCATTTGGCCCCGCCCCCTATGTAAATTGTGCCCAATCGCTGCAATTTTACAGCGAGGGGGCGGGGCTTAATGATGCGATTTGTCAAGCCCCGCCCCCGTCGGCCCCCTGCTGCTTCTTTTACCAGGGCTTCTCCCGGGAAGAGAATATTAAAGGTAGGCAACCCTGGACTTCAGTGCAGACCAGTGATTCCACTTTGAAATGTTCACATTTCCTGGTCTATACCAGATTTTGTTGTGATTCTCCAGGAACAAGTCCCGTTACCTGGCACATTTATTTCTTAAAATGCTGTTGTAATTACATAACAGGAGAGCTGACAAAACTAACTACAGGAAAAAAAATACCTGAAAAGGTAATTATATCTGACCAGGGGAAAAAGGTGGAAACAGTATACTTTAACATTGTCAAAAGCCGGAAAAAACTGGGAAAATGCCCGCTGCAGCGCCTCCGGCTCTGTCCTGCTGTTCTGAGACGTGGACTCCCAGCAGCACACAGTACAGTTCTGCTGGGAGTCCACGTCTCAGAACAGCCACTGGAACCAGATGACGGACCAGAGCGCCGGAGGGAGACTCCGGGGGACCTGCCCACGCTGACACAGGTAAGTGTTACCTGCTATTCGCCACATCACAGTGGCAAATAGTAACTCCATCAAATTCCGAAAATACATAATTTTCGGAATTTGATGAATGCCATAATTTCCATATCCCCTTACTCATGTACTAATGTATGGGTAGTGTGGAAATTAACGCAGGGGGACTTAACACTGGAGATATCACTGATATCTCCTGTGTTAAGTCTCTTCATGAATACTAAAATAACGTTAATTAAGGAAAATGTCCTTAAAAACTTTATTTTAGTGTTGATGAATAGGGCCATATGACTTACTACTTAAGTGTGTTGGAACTACTCAAATTAACTACACAGAGACTTATCCCAGATCCTATATTTGTTTTTCTCATTCCCTGTTGTAAATGTTTTTTTATTATTATTATTATTATATAATCTACATGACAATTTGCAGTGGGACCCGGGGTGCACATCACAGTGGTTCCAACTCAGGCAGAACTATGGGAGGCAATGGAGGCGCCTGCCGCCGGGCTCCAGCACTGAAGGGGCACCTCCTTTATTGCACACAATATATTCACCCCACTAGTGGAGAGCTCCGTGTCAGACCATCAGGTGCTGTCTCCGTCTATCTATAGCCTGTCCCTACTCCTTGGTGTTGCTGCTTCTCCGCAGCTTCTTTGTCAGTGTAATACGTCTGGTGCCCCCCTCACCCACAACTCTCTGTCTCACTCCTCCATACAGTGTCAGCGGCTATTATGGAGGGGCACCAAATAACAACTTGCCTCCAGGCGTCTGGGATGAACTTACGCCACTGCTAGGAAGATGGGACAGACATAGCCTAGCAGGAGAGGAGGAGAACCTGCTGGTCCTCCGGGAATGTGTTTACTATGGGGGGCAAGACAGACGAGGTGGTTTGGGGTGTAGGGACGGAGTGGGTTCCAGCGGGATGAAGCAGGGTGGACAAAGTGGAGGCGGAGCAGTGGATAGAGAGGGCAGAGCAGGGAGCAGACACTGACGTGGTTCTGTATAGCCCTGAATCAGCAGCATGAGCAGACAATCGTGGATTAACCCTTTGTTATTTGGCGGCCCCAGAGCACAACTTTGTAAGAATCCCTATGTACAGTACCACCTAATCGTAAAAAATTTATATAACACATGTAACTGTGACAAGGAAGATGGCCACCTTAAGCTCTGTGCCCCTTGCACCTATCGGAGTTACGCCCATGGCAAACGCATATGCCAATGACTTCTAAAGCATCGCCATTGCGCCGGCCTCTGAATCAGGCCCATAGCTCGCAACCGAATAATGTGACTAATCACTAACAATGTTTAGCATTATCCTCCCATTGCAGTAAGGTGTGCAACATTGCCCCAGTCCTAGAGGAGTTTACTGCCAGAAAATAAACTAAAACGCAATGATGAATAAAGAATAAGAATAAAATGTGCACTATAGTATTAAGTATTTGGAAATTTAGCAGCTGGAAACATTTAAAAAATGATAGTTATATGTAAGGGTTAATTTTTGGGGCGTGGGTCCCCTGGATTGCTTGGATGGTCTGCTTCAGGGCATCGCATTATAACACATTTTTCCTTTTTAGCACATTTTAGCACTTTTACTGTTTGTTTTTATTATATTTGTATTTTCACCTCTCTATCGTATATATGCAGCCGTAGCTGCTCTTACCTATCTTTCTTTACACTTCACCTTTCTCATTAGAGCGATGCCCTGGGGTGGCTCTGCTGTGCTGGTTTGGGGGTGTCCTGCGCTCTGGATTTGAACCCTAGTATGTTAGGGACCTACCCTATTGAAGTTACCTGGACATGGTGGGTAGGCCCATGATTATGCTAAAAACCTCTATTTATTTATTGCAAAATTTTATTGCATAATGTATTTATATATAATCAGTAATTTGGAGTTGTGCACCTGTGATCTGTCTGTTTCTGTGCCTGCAATAATAGTCTCAACAGGTAGCACCTCCCATTATATATATTCAGGGTGTGCAATCTAGGAACCTTCCCTATACAAACACATTCATAAACATAATGTATATTATATTCACACATCACTAACACATACATACACATATATACACTAGCACATTACACATACATACACATATATACACTAGCACATTACACATACATACATATTTACACTTCTAATGCAGCAGCTGCAGGTTGCTAATGGGGACGGGCACCTTGCATCATTAGGCCCCGCCACCTCTCAACGTAATGCTGTGATTCATGAGGATATTGGGGACAGGCTTGCTGTATTGGCTTCGCCCCCCACTGCAGCCAGTGTAAAAGGAAATCGGTCTGTCTAGGTACTCAGACAGCACCTTGTGTGCGCTACGGGAACACATCATTAAGCAGTAACCGCCATGTTACATTGCTTGATGACCATTGCAGCCCTTCATGGATTTCATGGATAATGCACCGTGTCATTGTTCCCAAGTTGTCCAGAATTGGTTCAAGGAGCATTCTGGAGAGTTCCGATAAATGGTGTGACCACCATGTTTGCCCAACATGAAACCAATTAAGCATTTATGGGCTGTGGTGGAGAGGTCCATTCACACCCAAGATCCTGCACCTACAAATATCAGTGAGCTGTGGGAAGCTTTGCAGACTGCATGGGTCAATAGCTCCAGAGGTTTGCTGTCCACTTGTGGAATCGATGCCACATTGAGTTTAAGCTCTTCTCTGGGCTAGAGGGGGTCCTACACAATACTAGACAGTTCATTTATAATAGTTCAATGACGCTTTAGTTGGCCTGTTGTCTTTCAGTGTTCTTTTAGTTGTTGAAGTTGGAGGATAAGATTCTTCTTATTGTTTCTACAGTGAGATCCTCACACCAGAGTTCACCCAAAAATGCAATAATCAGTTTCTGTATACTTTAAAGTTTAAAAGGTTACAAATCTTATCACATACAGAGTGGCCTATATAGACTAGATGTTAATAACTTGATGTCCCTCCCCTCAGGAGTATGAGCTATTTAACAGCACGTCAGCCAATTTTCGGTCACTTTTGCCTTATCACACAACGCATTTCATCAGATATCAACTTCTTCAGGGGTGTTTAATATCCGGACAGATATTCCCAATGGATATTTCAATTCTTTATCTGGCCACCGCTGGCTTAAATAAGTCACTAATTTTGGATATACTTTCCAATGGATGTTTCATTCTTTTCTGGGGCAATAAATGGTTCTCAATTGATATTACTCAAATGTACTCGATCCAGTGAGGATGACTATTCTCAGAATGTGTGCTCAGTTCCCTTGTCAGGCAGTGAATCATTCAGTCCAGAGCACCTGTTGACATTTTTCTGCACCCCAGTTCCTATGTTTTCATGCATAGTTGAGTCGCTTGGCCTTGTTTCCACATCGAAGGTATGTCTTTTGGCCGCAATTCTTCCATGAAGACTACTTCTTGCCAGACTTCTTTAAACAGTAGATGGGTATATCTGGGTCCCACTGGTTTCTGCCAGTTCTGAGCCAAAGGGATGGAGACGGGTACAATAATGAGTGTCTGCAGGCAACAGTGAAGCATGGTGGAGGTTCCTTGCAAGTTTGGGGCTGCATTTCTACAAATGGAGTTGGGGATTTGGTCAGGATTAATGGTGTCCTCAATGCTGAGAAATACAGACAGGTAGTTACCCATCATGAAATACCATCAGGGAGGTTTCTGATTGGCTCCAAATTTATAACAACCCAAAACATACCGCCAATGTTATTAACAACTATCTTCTGCGTAAAGAAGAACAAAGGAGTCCTGTAAGTGATGATATGGCCCCCACAGAGCCTTGATTTCAACTTCACTGAGTTTGTCTGGGATTATATGAAGAGACAGAAGGATTTGAGCAAGCCTACATCCACAGAAGATCTGTTGTTAATTCTCCAAGATGTATGGAACAGCCTCCCTGCCGAGTTCCTTCAAAAACTGTGTGCAAGTGTACCTTTCAGAAATTAAAAAATTTATGCTGTTTTGAAGACAGAGGGTGGTCACACCAAATATTGATTTGATTTAGATTTCTCTTCTGTTCATTCACTTTGCATTTTGATAAATTATGAAAACAAACTATTAACACTTCTATTTTTTAAAGCATTCTTACTTTGCAGCATTTTTTCCACAGCTGCCTAAAACTTTTGCACAGTACTATATATCAGCAATAAGATTTGAAAAATTACATGGTGGTAGATAATTCAGAGATCTCAGCTGCATATATTTGTAAAAATATGGCTAAGCCTCCAGGCCACTTCATGGCATCTCTGTATACTGGAGGTCCCTAATATTTAGTCAAAGTCTGCGGCGCAGAACCCCAAAAAGCCGGCGAAGGCCAAGCCATATAGTTTTTCAAATCATATTGCTGATTTCATTCTGAGTGCTGGGGGAATACCTTTTGCTGTTTCTTATATAGAATAACCTCGCCCTTTCATGCACCTGAGTGATATTACTAAAGTGATTGAGCAGCTACCAATATGTACTACAGTACTGTATATAGAAGATATGCTGCATTGACTCTATTACACATGTTTATAAAACATTACAATAATATTTAAAATAAGCATCAATATCTTTATAGCCAAGATATTACTGTATCAGCAGTGTCATAAATCAAAACTGAACATATTGCAATATCAAAATCCATTTTATAATTGGAGTGGTATTTTTTCTGCTAGGAAAGAGGAGATGTCCCCAAGGAAATTCTGTTTATATGACCTTCTACACTGTGTAACATGGTCAGGGACAATTACTCCAGCAAAATGTATTTGCTCTCAGCTTGTTAATCTCTCTGTACCAGTTTGCTTTAGTAAGCAAATAAATTAATTGCAAATATGATAAGTTAATGAGATGGTTATTATAGATACCATGAGCAATTGACTGAAAGGAAAGAAATTTAGTGTTTGGGCCCACAATTATGCTATTTAGTGAACAATAATAGTATGCAAACCAAATATGAAAAAAGTGCTCCATATTCGGCCAGTGTTATCGTGTTCTCGGAAGTGTTTTTTGTTTTTGTTTCCATCAGGAATCTTAACTCAAAATTACTAGTTTCCTGCAAGTCTGCCTTTATTTAGAGAGACTGCAGATAGTTGTGACCTTGCATAAAAGCACAAACCCATACAATAGATACTTTTAAGACAAAAATAACTCTATTGAAGCCTCTAATTTGTCTATATTGTACTGGTGTATGTATGACAGAGACCAGACCAAGACATACTTAGCAAAACTACTATTACAAACTAATATTCACAATCATTTTTAATTTGTGCATTTCTTTGCACATGTAGAGGTATATTTACAAAAGTTTGATTTTGTTCGATTTTGGATTTGGGTGATTTTTCAAAATTGAATGTAAAATCGAATATAAAACCAAATCCCCTTCAAAATCGAATACCGTCAAAACATCTGTACTTTTACATAGACAAACATAGGATCCACTGATTTACTAACATTCAAATAGAAAATCGAACACAAAGTCGACCACAAAATCCCCAAAATAATAGACTAATAACAGACAGGCAATTTTAGTTTCTAAACAACATTCTATTGCCTAAACCTTCATTATGATGCATATAAAAGTAGAGATGATGGACGCTATGCCGATGTTTTTGCAATTGAGCAATTATGGGTAAATTGCACATGCATATTATTCGCACTGTGCAGGCACCAAAGTCTAATAGCGATGCTGCTCCCAGCGCTTACCTTTACGCAGAGTGATTGACAGCTTGGCACTGTTTCTGGCTGTTGACAGGTGAGAGGTGGCAAAAACGCAGACGTGTCGGGGCTGTTTTGGGGGCGTGTCGCTGGGTCTTAAAATATTATATTTAGGCCCACAGTGAGATTATTTGTACTAATCCATGACACAGCTATGGGTAACTCTATAAAACATTTCAGAATGATTATGATCAGCTTCACCACACATATACATACAGTTTATAGCTGCAGCTATTGCAAGCTATATATTAAACTCTAAAATACAGTTGCGCTGTGTAAAATGCTATTGCCAGTGGCGTTATAGCAAATGTGTCATAATACAGCAATTCACACTTGCTGGCCTTTGGGCACAGCTTGAATTAGATCACAAGGGACCAGCAAAGGGAACCAGCAGTTCTAGCTGTGCCCAAAGGCCAGCAAGTGCTGTATTATGAAACATGACTCTTCTGGATCGTTTCATCTCTCAAAGGAAAAAAATAGTGGATTGTTTCTCAGCCATGCCAGGTGTGTACCTAGTTTAAAATGTGTACCTACTGAAAATTATTCTGTGCCTACACACAGACACATTGCAATGCCCCAAACCCTATTCCTAAGACACCAAGCCATGCTACACTGCCCCTCATCCAAACTGCACACACATAAGCCAACATGACTCCCAGTAACATTGCACAGACCAAAAGCCATGCTTCAATTACCATAACCTGCTCTATTGAAGAAGGGGTTTATAATTACACATCAGCCTGTAACCTCTGTGATGATTACCTGCAGTTCCCAGGTACATCCTTCTCTATGAAAACTTCTCTATGTTAAATAGAAAGAAGTTAGTGATCCAGACAGGTACCTGCACATGGGGTTTCAAGATAAACAGCATATAGAGGTTCTGGGCTTCTAATACAGTTACAGTAGAGCCATAGGACTCAGATGCCAATGGATTTCAGTACCTTCATAATGTAAATAGAGCAATGTACCTCATATTATCCACCAAGCCCTGTGAAAGTGTCTCAGTTAATGTGTAATCCAACCCTTCCTGTTAGGGTACCACTAAACATGCTCAAGAGAATGTTATATTTTTAACAAATATTTGCACTCCTTTAAAATTCTGATTACTAGAACTGGCTGTGCTGGGCTGATTAACAGATTATCAATCACTAATTAAATGTCATAGTCTTTGGTGCCCACAAAAACCTGATATGTGGGACAAATGCCCCAATTCCATTATTACTTTTATGTCCCAGGATTTATTTGTCAAATTAATATAAACTTTAGCACAACATTTGCAAAGCTTTTGCTAAACCACCATTTATTCATAGTTTTTTGTTTAGTAAATAGCCAATTTATTCATATGAAAATCACTGGAAAGTCATTATTTTATAAAGCAGACTGCATAGTGTTTGAGCTATCTGGCCAATCAGAAGGTAAGGAATGACAATATAGGTAATAATTATGTATTGAAAAAGGAATCTAATAAGATTAATAATTAACGTATGTGGGTAATATTATTTTATTATTATATTCCAATGCAAAATTAATGATTTTAAGATATTCATATTTTTATTGAAATAGAACAAGAACATCACAGAGAACAATACAGACATGCAAAACATCAACAAAATAAAGTCCAACTAGCGTCTAAAGCAGAGTTGGAGGCAAGTACGTAATGGAATTATACTTTAAAACCAGTAGAAATACAGCCAATATAACTTCAAGTTTATACCAGAAAAGAGGGACTAAAGAGGAAGACCTCTTGTGATTATCACAGACTGGGCCACAAGAAAATAAAATTCAACCATTCGCTACAAAAGCTAAAGCCTTACTATTGGCATAGAAGATACTAACTAGTTGATTTAAACACCTTGAGAATATTTGTCCGAATATATAGTTGATATAAATGTCCAATTGCTTATAGAAAAGTAGTAACTCCTGTTTCTATATCAGACAGGGCCACAATATAATAATTCCAACATGTCAGATTTAATCATAGAAATGGAAGGTGGAGCTGGTGAGACCCATTTACTGAGAATGGCCTCACAATTAAAATGAGTGACAAAAGGGGTTTGGCCGTGATGCAAAGAATCCCAAAATTAATTTTATTAAGAAGACAATATTATTTATTAATTAATTAAATTAATGGGGAAAAAGTAATTGGTGTAATAAAATGGGTTTTTTTTTATGACGAGCAAAATGTATTATTTTATGATGTGGACACCACTTATAGTCATAAAATAAGAAATGTTGGACTGTCCAGTGGTTTAGAGGCTTAAACTGCTGCTAATGTGCAGCCATTTCAACCCCCTGCAAAACCAATGCTTAGCCCTTGTTCTTATTTAATATTGATAGAGTTGAAATAAATGAATCCATCATGTTTTTTTTATAAATGAATAAGGTCATGCATAAACAATTTTAGTTCTTTCTCCTACCTTCTCTAAGAATTCACACACGACAAGAGAATCATTTTTTACCTACATCTGAGCTTCAGATTAGTCAGTTGGCAACTTTGAGACAAAGAAGGGTCAATGCTCGTACTACGAGGAGGAGGTGGAGGAGGAAAATTAAATAAGTAAAGTAGGTATTTCTTCAATTGTGGTGACAGATTCTTTTCATACAAATGACAGTGTTCTGTTGGATGTGATACAGCTGGCCCACCAAATGCATTCAGCATCAAGACTAACCTCAGGAACTCCACTGTATAAACAGAAATTCATTTATTTGACTATGCATATAAATTAATTAAATAATAAAATACAGAGATAAAACAGGAAAATACGAGTAAGCATGATAATTAAAGTAAATAAAGAATTAATATAATCCAGGAAGAAGTAATTTTGTAATTATTGGATTTAGGATTAGAGTGAGGAAGAAATCTATTTAGGTGATATATAAGATAAGTAATTGGGATATGACTTAGCGTACTTTGGTTCTTTTCCTCTGGATCAATGTCATCTAGAAAAATAAAAATGTATTGTTGCATGTGAGTCATTTTCTACTGCAATCTATAAAGCTATGTTATATTTTAAAGAACAGCATGAATACAATGTAACAAAATATATACATTAATTTTTATCTTAATTCACTATTGTTAAATAAGATTTTTGTAAGACAAGTTTTTCAAACATTGGAAACAATATAAGCTTGTGTTTTGTTATATCCACACTAAGGGGCCTATTTACTAAAGTAAATTTGTGGGATATCCCCGAAAACACCCATTTAGGAGGATATCTGCAAATTTACAGTATCCCCTGAATGTATTTTGGAGGAATGCAGCAGATATTTTAGGTTTCCATGGGGGTTGCTTTTTTTTCCAAATTTACCAATGCATTAGCCGCTGTAGCCCTAGGGCTTGAAATCACAAGAGTAACCAGCACTATCCACTCGCAGGCAGGGTTGTCTTAACAGCAGCGTGGGCCCTGGGCAAAGCAATGCACTGGGGCCCCTACACACCCATTCACGGAAAAAAATGTAAATGGTCAATAAAATTAAACCCTCCTGCATGCCCATCAGACCTCCCACACATGCAGAGAGACTGGTCTGAAGCCGGCGGATGAAGTGAAACTGGGACTGAGGTGAGTACTCGTCACGGGGAGGTTAGATCAGAATACAGTGCACCGGCTGCCGGCCTATAACTATCACAAATTTACCAACTGTCCGCAGCTGCAAGGGGGCGGGTTGGCAGGCCCCTACAAGCTTTGGGCCCTTGGGCAACTGCCCAACAAGCCCAATGGAAGCGAATGCCCTGCTCGCAAAGGTAAAATGGTTTCAGCCCCTAGAACAAATACTGTAAACTTACAAATATATAATCACAGCCAATATTACAGATACCCATGCTTAGTGGAGGACTGCCACTCTGCATCATAAAACCTAGCTTGTGGATTGGTAACTGACAGGACTAGTGGACACACAGGACAGCCATAAATACAAGCCAGACGGTGGGACAGACACACTGACAGTGCTAAAAGACAGACTGAAAGGCCAAACACACTTGCATGACACAGTGGTGTCACTGGGGTGTGACACCCAGTGTGGCCAATAGACCCCCTGCACTCGCCAGAAAAAGAGGGCATGGCCTCACCGGCAAAGGGGCCTTTCCTCATAGCAAACTGCCGGGTTGCCCCCAGAGACTCTCCATGCACTGCTGACTCCTCCTCAGTGTCACACACTAACATCACAGTGCAGCACTAGGCACCCAGTCACTGAGGAGAAGCCAGCATTTTGGTGTCATGTCATCGGAAGGGTGACAGCTGGTGGTGTCTGCACCTCCTAGTGACGACACTGACATGATAGCTAAGACACAAATCAGATTCCAAAACAGTCACTAACAACACTGGGAAACAGACTCACAGGTTAGGCAAACACACTGACTGGTCAGACAGACACATTGAATGTGCTCACTCTCATTGCCCTGTGAATCAGGCATCTACAGACTCCCCTTTTCCCTGGACTGTGTGCTGGGCACCTCCTGATGACATGGAGGAGACACTCAGCTGCTTCTGTTCTGCTACTTCCGGAGCTAGTCCCTTCCTTCACCTCTATTTAGAGCCTCCTGCAGTACTCAAAACTAAAAGCTACTGAATATCAGGGAGGTGTCCAATAGTTTTCAGCACCAGGGTGGGTCTCTATGTCTTCAGGTATGACAGCTGAAAACCTGTGTATTTAATGGAATATAATTTGTATTATTCATGTGTTGTACTAAAAATACCACAGAAAATAGAAAAATCTTGAAATTGAAAACAGGAAATAAAAGTGGTCCCATTGTGTATTAAGTTATTGGCACACTGGCTCTTAATGCACATAAATACATTTACCGCAGGAACATTTATATGTTAATATTGCCTCCACATAGATGTTACAGCACTATCATTTGAGATATTAAGGTCCCTAAATTCACTTCACAAGGTTTTCACCTATAGAAATCCATCTGTAAAGAGTGATAAGCTCACTGGTACTTTGATTCCACCAGTTTTTCAAAGTAGGAGATATTTAGTAGCTCTATATGGCAGGCAGGCATGATCAGGGGCGCAGAGAGGGGGAGGGAGCGGGTACTAATTACCTGGGCCCGGCCATGCCAGAAGGCAGAATTTTTTAATTCACCCTTATTAAAACCTCCGCGTCATATTATCAAGTATAATCCGTCGGGAATAAGAACACGAAAAACATCCTGAAATGCAATAATAACATCACATTTCAGTTTTACGATTACAATAAAGAAATTTGAGCTGAGCATGATCTGCTTGTGTGTTGGACATGCGCAGTACAGCGATGTCGGCGGCCTATGCATGTTACAGATCGGATGTTTGGTTTTTAATTACATAATTATACATATATAGATATACGCACACATAAATATCCATCAAATATATCAATATAGAATTTAATTTGCAAATACTAGACAAATATTTAATAATAATTCAATGACCATTGGCTTGTAATAGCTGACAAAAAAGTTCACAAGATATCCACTATGTTTCTGTGGTGAAGTATACATGAAATGCAGCACATAACTTGTTACCAGGAAAATGAATCAAGAAGATACGGAAAGAGAAGGAAACTAATAATCAAATAGAATTGTGATCATTAGTTCCCTCCCCTTTCAGTATCTTCTTAATTTTATATCCCCCAAGATATGTGCTGTAGTTCATGTACTTCACCATGGAGACATCCTTATTTTCTGAACTCTTTCATCCAATATCACAAGCCAATGGTCATTTAATTATTATTCATTATTTAAATTTCCAGTATTTACACATTTAAATCTGTCTACTGATAGACCACAGAAAGTATTTTCCTATTAATGACATCAGTAGCTGCCGTTAAAAATACACGATGAACACCAGATAAATTCATGATCTGAGAATGATGCACATGATTAAAAATATACGATAAACACCGGATAATATCATAATCAGAGAATTATACATACGATTCCCATTCACTTCCCATACAAAATAAAATTTTCCAATAAGAATGAAAAAAGTGACTGATTAGTGGAAAAAAAATGCAAAAACTGTTTCTTACTGTACATTCTGATGATTCTTATTTATTGTAAATATTTAACTTGATACATATCTACCTTGCAGAGATTTACCCATATTTGTTTGCAACTGAAATTATTGTAAATGGATTATGGAAATATCTTTATGTCACTCTCAGAAAAGCAATTTCTAAGCTATAGAAATGTATTATAAATCATAGATGATGTACAGTGTTTATGTACACATGGAGAGAAGCAGCTGACAAAGTTTCTTTAATGTCATATAGTCTACCAAACAAGTAAATTGGAAATGGAATTCTCTGTGGATGACATAAATGTCTTAGACATCAAACTACTCCTAAGAAATGATAAAAACATGAAACTGTGTGCAACTATATAATATTCTTACAGACAGATGCAGATTCCTTCAAAATTCTAGTTTCCATCCCTAACAAAGTGAGAAGGCCTTGTATAGTCGGGTTGGGTATGAAATACTGACGGCTTAAAAGCCGTCGGTTCAGATCCCAACCCTGGAAGCCAGATAGATGAAAATCCCTATGCCGTAAGTATATTTAATCCTACCCTCTCCCCCCCTAACCCTCCCTTGGGGGTGCCTAACTCTAAGACTGAGGGTTGTGCCTAACCCTAAGACCCCCCCGTGGTGCCTATCCCCCCCTCCCCACACCCTAAACCTAATCCTTCCGGGAGGGGGGTGCCTGACCCTAACCTCCCCTTGGTAGTGCTTAAACCTAACCCCCCCTTCCCCTAGTCTAAACCTAACCCTCACGGGGGGGTGCATAACCCCAAGTCCCCCTAGGGGTGCCTAAACCTCACCCCCCCCCCATGGCTAACAGCTCGAGACGCCCGGCAAACCAACGTTCGGTATGCTGGGCATCGGGATTTTGGCTTGGTATTTAGATGCCTATCTTTTGCCCATGCCGGGCTTTCAGTGTCGGGATTCTGGCGGTTGGCATTTTGACCGCTGGCATCCTGACTACATCCCGCGTAGTCAGGCAAAGAAAAAACACAGAATATGATCCAATGCAGAGGGAAGGGGAAAAAAAGTTCAGTGTATCACTGGAAATCTTCAATAAATGCCTAGGAGCAGAAAACAATAAAATGATTAACAAAGCATAGATCACAGGATCTCAAACTCGGTCCTCAGGACCCCAAACAGTGCATGTTTTTTGGGTCTCCTCACAGAATCACGTGAAATAATTAGCTCCACCTGTGGATCTTTTAATATGTGTCAGTAAGTAATGACTACACCTGTGCACCTGCTGGGTGACCTACAAAACGTGAACTATATGGGGTCCTGAGGATCGAGTGTGAGAACAACTGGCATAGATTACTCTTCCTGAACTACAGTATGTATACAATATCTGAAAGGAAGACAACCAGAGGCATATGTACAGTATACATTTTGGAGGCAGTGTGTAAAATAATGAAAGAGCTAGAGAATTTCTTAAAACACAATGGGCCAAATTTAATAGAGTGCGAATTTGTAAAGAATGCGAATTTAGCGCTAAACTCGCATTTTTTACTCACTCTCAAATGTAATAGATTGCGACTATAGTAAAACTCGAATTTTTCAGGCATTACTATAACTCACAAAATAGCATCTCGCATCCAGGTGTTTTCCCATTCTCAAGATAGAGCTCGGGCAATGTAATAGAGCGCGAGTGCTTCACTCGCACATATTACTGCCTGAGAAATTGCAATAACAATAGACCAGCTTCATTGTAGCGAGTTTATCCTGAGCAGGTCAGAGTAACACAGAAATATGTACATATCCATGAGACACGTGCATGTTTCTGTGTACATATAAAAAATAACCTTAAAAATAAAAAAATTAAATGCACCCCCCCCCCACACACCCACAAGCATAACCAGCCCTGGGTTCTTGTAGTTTTTTTTAAATATGTATTTTGCAGTAGAACTACAGGTACCGGCCAGCCTGTAATGCCCCACATGCTGGTACTTGCAGTACTCCAATACCAGCATGTGGGAGAGGCTTGCTGGGACCTGTAGTTCATCTGCAAAAGACAATATTATCTCATCTATTTTTTACACCACACTACACTCTCAACCTGCACCCACCGCCCAGGGGTGCCATGGTTAGCATCGGGCTATCATCTCAAGCCTGGGGTGCCCTAGAGAGGGACCCCTTTATTGGGGGGTCCCCACCTCCCCAGGGATCCCCAACCTTGGCTAGCTAGCGGTCAGGGGTAATGCTTTGGCCAGAGGAACTGGTGAAAGGATTTTCCTGACTGTGACATTACTCCTCTGCTAAAAAGACCTCGGTGCTGGTTATGGAAAATACAGGGGACCCCTACTGCTTTTTCCCCCTGTATTTCCACAACCAGGATCGGCTCTGTAAAGCTCTGTGCTGGTTCTTAAAATGCAGGGGACCTCTACGCAATTTGTCCCCTGTCTTTTAAGCACCAAGACAGGCTGTACAGAACCCGGGTCTGGTTATGCTTCTGGAAAAGGGGGCCTATCATTTTTTTTTATGTTAATATAACTTTTTTTTATCAAACAGAAGCCTTTATGGATCTCACTGATCTGTGAAGACTTCTGTATAATTTGCACCTTTTAATGCTAGTTGCATTAAAATGTGTGATTTTGCACAGGAAATACTCGCACACATTCGCATAGTGTAGTAGCCTTGAACTCAAAAGTTTGCAGGCTATTACATTTGCGAGTCCCGGCACCGGCTCGCACCTTAAAAAAACGCGAGAAGGTGAGAGCTGGTTTTTGCCTGAACACTCTCACCCTATTACATTTGGCCCAATAGGTTATCCTTAAGATTTTGAAATGGATGCATATTGCTAAATGTTAAATCCAACATTGATGAACCATTCTTTCCGTGAAATAGATGGTAACTGTGCAGCAACTGTGCAATTGCATTGGAGTGTCATGGGCATGTAAGCCGACTTCAGTGCTTATTCATAGCATGTGGACAGAAATGGGACACCTGTTTGCACCCTGCATTTAGTGGATGCAAGTCCTGATACTAATAGTTATAGTCATGGATGGATAAACAGTGGACGAGCCAGCCTTCCGCATGGATACCTGTATCAGGAGTGACCAAAATGGAATTTCCGAGCCATTTTGCTATTCAGTACTCTTAGTCGGTTTTGCATCATATACAGATTATGACAAAGTCCAGTATGTGTCAACATCCTTTAGAATGCTAGCTAGTTAGCTATTACAAATGTTTAGTTATGTGACCAGACATACTTAATACAAAATCAACATTGTGCTACCTTCAATTAATCCAAAATACACACCATAAAACTTGTTATTGAGATGTTTTTTCCAATATTCATAATTGAGGCAACAGTGCCCCCTACTGTCTATTAATATTTATGTATATTTCTAAACATGACCTCTATACTTGTTAAAATGCTTATTCGGGAGTTTTTCTCTTAGAGAGCAGCCTACAGTATATAAACTGTAATTTCTCAGTATAGAATGAGCTGACTGCAGAAGAGCTAGGAAGTTTGAATATAATCCAGTCTCTAGAAGCTGAGAGAAGGGCTCCTGGATTTGCTGATGTGATTGCTGTATCTACTGAATTTAATCCTAGAACATAGGAGGAATATCATTAACGGTTTTGACAAACATAGTGTCTCGAGACACTTTAGATTAGAACATTTTGGGGACCCTAAAGGACTGTCAGTAGTAGGTATAGAGTTTATTCCCCCCACCTTGAGAGGGGGGATAGATATCCCAAGTTATGCATCAGAGAAGCGTATTGGATGCATGCCTTGCATACTCTATACCCTGAGGGGTTAAATGAAATGGTATAATTAGATTTTTAGACCCATGGGTGCTATTTATATAGGGTGATTATGTCTCCCTTGTCACAATCTGGTGATTATAATAGTGTATTGGGAGGAATTCTCTTTCCCCATATATATATATATATATATATATATATCTTTTCTATTGGTATCATTTATTTTATTAATTTTTCATTCATATCTAATTTTATTTATTAAGTGTTTTAGTTCTTATACTCATTCTCATATAGGTATGTATAAACATTTATGTGTGTGTATAGATCTATATTTCATATTATATATATATAATTTATATTTTTTAATTTTTTAGTTTTATATGGTTCTTGTTATATATGTGCTGATATTCTTTTTCTTTTTACATAATGAAGGATATAAGTTTAACTTTTAGTCTAATTAAATGATTTAATTGTATGTAATCGTGATGCACTTTTTTGAATGCTGTTTGCTACAAGCTTAATGCTGAAGCAGATGGAATACAATTAACATATAATTGAAAGCAGATGATCCACCAATGCTCTGATAGGTCACTACCTGTATAAATTGTTGTTCATGGACTGAGTGGTCATCTCAGCTTTTTGATAAAACCCCTGAATTCATCCATTCACTGCCCTACACCCTGGTGGCAGTGCATACAACCACCAGGGTGTAGGGCATACAAGGAGTGTCCAGGCTCCATGCTGGAATTTCTAGACCCCCTGTGGGTTGCATCCATGGTGAGTGGCAGACCAGCCTGTTGTAATTGGCATCCCCGCTGCATGTGCTTTTGCCGGAGGGCAACTGCGCTGTATGAGTGTTCTCCAGCCCTACACAGGAGATACATTGTATTTCCCCCATGCAGTGTAACAATCTTGGTTCTCATAAGAGGCACACTGCATCCACACTACCCCTTTAATACTATACAAGCCTCCAGGGATATCTGGATATCCACTGTTTAGCAGACGTGGAGCGGTGAGTCTTTTGTGCTTAGGAACACCTTTTTTTGCTGGCTTTCCTTCTGGAAACAGGAAAGCATTTATATCACAGTGTTCATGCCAATTGTGACATGCTTTTACAATCAGAACTCACAAGCATCTTTTTCTGCCAAGTAGGACTTTATTTTATGTATTTTGAACTTTTTTATAACTTAATTTCAGGATTATGATATATATCCAATTCTTATGTGTATATTGATGCATATTTGCACCTGCTGATTGTTCATTTGATATTCAGGCACTGCAGTTCTTTTTTGTGTGTATTTCATTATTAAACTTTTGGTAAACTTATTGCTCCATTTTGCTTTTTATGCTTTAGTGATCCTAAGCACAGACATATATATATGTAAGCTTGCAAGCAGGGCCCTCTTACCTCTATGTCTGTCTGTTATTACCCTGTTTTGTTCTATAAATGTTTCCAACTATAAAGCGCAACGGTATATGCTGCGCTATATAAGCAACTGTTAATAATAATAACAATATTGTGCCTTTTGTGAGAAGATTTGTGGCAGTCTCCTCTGTATGTCAGCTGCTGTGGATTCACTTTAGATCTCTGATTGATTAAGCGCATCACTACATTTGGTACTCAGTATAGAATGAGCCTGACTGCAGAAGAGCTAGGATGTTTGAATATAATCCAGTCTCTAGAAGCTGAGAGAAGGGCTCCTGGATTTGCTGATGTGATTGCTGTATCTACTGAATTTAATCGACAATTGTAGCTAAGTATTATAATAAATTAAAATTTTTATACTCAATTTGTTTGTTTAAGTATCATTTTTGAGAATTCACCCATCTGGGATCTCTTAATACTGCAGTGCAGCACCTGGGTCCTGTCACTGAGGGGGAGTCTGCACCTTGGTGTCACCCCTCAGTGGGTGACATCCGTGTTCAGCCCACACGCCCCTTGTGATGCCACTGCAATGTGCAAGCAGTGCCATTCTTTTGCTGAGAGACCCAGGTGGAGGGCAATGCAGTGGTCTTAGTGTGATGATACAAATGCATGTATGATTTAGGCAACTTAAAAGGGGAACTTACCTACAAACCACATGGAAGATGGATTTTTCTTAATGTATTAAAATGTCAGATTTTAATACATTAAGAAAGATGATGATGTTTGTTTGACACTGTTAATCAATGTTACTTCCAAACCTACTTGAATGTGTTCCTGTGTATCCATTGTCAATTTGAATTATATCCCACTCCATTCCTACTTTCTCTTTATCTCCCTTCTTCTTTTGTACCCCCTCTACGTTTTTGAAAATCAATAATAAAAGGAAATGAGCAAATGTTGCCATGGGTATAAATTAATTGATTTAAATTCCATTTAGTGAAAATGTTGGGCAGTTTTATTTATACTGTACACTCAGGGACATTTTAAGAGAGGAGGGGGCCCGTGTGCACTGCTCGTGTGGGGCCCCCTCCTCTCTCCCTGGTGGCTGGCAGCCGACTGATGGCTGGCCAGCCACCGGAGCATTAGAAGACTCCGGGCACTAGAGTGTGCCCGGAGTCTACTCCGCATGCGCAAAACGCCGGGAAAATGGCCACGGCAGCCATTTTTCTGGTGTTCTGAGCAGCAGTGACACCCGACACGGGACCTCGGACAGGTAAGTTTAAAAAAATATTGGTGCATTGTGTGCGGTGCGGGGCCCCCCTGGAACCGGGGGCCCGTGTGACCCGCACACACTGCACCCATTGTACCCACTGTGTACACTGCAATTTAGAGTTAGATCTGTAAATACATTTTAAATTTGCACGATCTGCACTGCAATATGGTTTTGCCAAAGCGCATGAGGCAAGGCCTGTGTGCAAAATTGCAAATACACAATCAAATATGAGAACACTCACTACATTTAAAGACAAAGCACTGCATAAAATATATATTTCTTGTTAAATGATGAGTTTGACTCTGATACCCATGGCTGGTGGCTGCCGATGAAAAGTAGCATGTATGATTGGAGGCACGACTTTGTCCAATGCCACGTAACTGGACCTACAGATGACAAGTAGGCAACATTTTTTCTTTAATAAAGCATTTCAACTTTTCTCACTTCAATGTGTGTGTGTGTATGCGTGCGTGCGTGTGTGTTTAAATATATATAGTGTTGAGGTTTGAGGGGCATGAGACACATATTAGTACTGTGTGTGCGTGTGTGTGAGGAGGTCATGACATGCATCCACACCGGTTTCATCTGTACTAGGCCCCGGAATTTCTGATGGCAGTCCTGGCACAAGGTACAGTACTGTATAACACAATCACATAGATATCTCTGAACTTTACCCAGTATTTAGCAGCTACAGTATGAACATTTTTGCATGTTCCTAAAAGTTTAAACTATAAGTAGAGCACAGCTGACCCACAATTTTGTGCAAAAGATAATTTGTTAAAGTATTTTTTATATAAACATCACAAATGACCCATGGATCATGGACTTCATTTGTATTTCTATTCATGCTTGATCAAGGCCGGTTCTAAATGTTGTGGAGCTCAGGGCGAAAGTTCCCAGTTGCACCCCCTTCAAAAACAAAATTCTTTATAGATGGCGATCCTCTGAGAGTGCCCCTATGAATGAAAATGGAAAACAGAGTGGAAACAGTGAGAAATGTACCTGATTCAGATGTGCACACAATTTGGATGGAACGCTCTGCAAAAGCAGGAGAGATCTCAAGTACTCATGCAAATTCAATTCTGCACACTCACATGATCTGCGAACAAGATGGCAGATGCCCAAACAAGTCACACCCAGGATCTGCAATAGTGTACGTGCACAAGTGGCCACACTGCACACAATGACATTACCATGAATTGCATTGTTTGCCAACTGCACACCTCACTACATGTAGGAATCTTCTACCAATGTTTAGTTAGCTTTTATCAATTATCCATTTGTGATAAACAGTTCAAAGACTTAATACATCAAAAAGACCAATTATTGAGTAAACATAACACTTTACATGGTGCTTCATTGATACACATTTATTCTACCAATACATGTGCAATAAACATTGTAATAGCGGGGTTTCATGTGAAAGGTCATACCTTTCTTTTTCATACTCACCCACTCCATACAACAAACTGCCACTGCATATTGCTACTACCTAATATTTCCACAAGGAAAGTACATTTCTAACATAGGGCTTAATTCAGAGATGTAAGTAAACCCGATGTTTATATACATTTACAATGTTTTCAGATCCGTGCATGTGCAGATCCGCGGCTGCTATGTCTCTCCCAGTGCCCCAAACTCTGCAGTATTATTGACATGCTGCTGGTGTTTGGGGCAGCAACAGGCAGTGTTACAGAAAATGGGGGCATGTCGGCCCTGTTTTCTGGGCATGCTGAAGCCAATGGCTGCGTCATTGGATGCAGCCTCACTGGATTCAGCAGCTTAAATATCCCGGCCATCTTGAGTTACTCAGATGTTGCAAACCCTTTGGTCCTGTCGAAGCAAATAAAGAACTTGATCTAAAAGTTCCACATACTTAGCATAACCCCTTTCATTTCATCTCCTCCTTCAGCTTCTCTAGCTACTTTTCCATTAGTTTCATTAAGGGAATCATCTAACTCAGGATGGCAGGCCTGAAGTCACATTGGTTACAATTTCAAATGGTTTCAGTATCTTGCATAAAACAGAGTATAGGGTACCTATATTGTTTCTATACATTACCAGATTTTCATTCCAACCAACTAGTTGGATGGATAGAAAGATTATCTTAACATGTATGGCCATCTTAACACAACTGCACAAAAATAGTAATACAAAAAGAAACTGCAATCTTGTGTGACATAAATGACACCTCATCAATGATAACTTTGCAAAATGTAAATTGTAATGATATGAAACATGTAAATAGCAATTTATTATTAATATTTATAAAATAATAATTACTAATAAAAAATGTGTTTTTTTCAGTGATATGACAAATGTGTTGAATTGAATCAGAACTGAGTAGCAGATTATGTTCAACCTACATGTAAACTAATTCAGACCAACACAATTATAGCCAGAATAGTTACAAAATGCATTTTGAATAAGTTATAACTACTGTAATAGCGTGGAAACTAGATGATTTTTTTTCTGCTTCACTTACTGTATCAATACTAAATCGCTCTCACTTTCTTGAGCAATGTGCTTTGTCAAAGTTTTCAGTTGTAGGATGACTTTTAGCCATTTTGGCTCCTGCCTTTGTGCTCAGCAATAAACTTTGATTGTATGTAATGCGTAACTGAAGACATCAAAGGAAACAAATATTTATTTAAAATAAAACATGCTAAATCACATTCCATTGCTTTTATGAGGCACTGGTCATATTTGCTTCAAGAAAACACAGTTGTATTTCTTTCAGGGCCGGCCCCAGGTTTACTAGCACCCTCTGTGAGAAATTTTGGAGCTCCCCCTCCATCCAACTATATCCATAATTAATACTTGTATTATTATTATTACTAATAAAATAAACACCCACATTGGCCCCCACAGAAAATAATTAAAACAAATCGGTCGCCACAGGGAAAAAAAGCAAACACATTGGCCTGAACAGGAAAAGCAATGGCCCATGACAAGTAAGAAAACAACGCTTTGGTCCCCACTCCCCACAGGAAAAAAATAAAACACTTTAATTGACCTGACCTGTTGGTAGCGAAGAGAAGAGAGAGAGGAGCTTCCAGTCCCTTCCTCAGCCACGGCGGACACCAGCTCCAGCAGTGACTGCAGCCTCAGTCACTGCAGAGCACTGTTTTATTATATACATTAAGTAAGCAATCCAGTCCTTGGTGTCACCCATAGGGAGATTTCCAGTATACATGGGTGACCCCACCCTGAGAGCAGCCAGCCTGAATGAACAAGGTCACTCAGCATGATGTTCTCATACACAGTGACACTGGCCTCCCATGTAAACCACAGGCCAGACAAATACAGTATCAACCCTTCCCCCCGCGCCAGTACTGGGATCCTATCCTGCCCACCAGCTAAGCTAAAAGGGCAGCAGAGAGTGGGATACCAGAATGGATGCCCCTCCCTCCTGCCTCCCCAGTCAGGTGACAGCCATCCGCTTACCCTGCACGCTGCTGTCCATCCTCCAGGAGCAAGGTGATGGATGGGGCAGAGGGCCCTCACACCTACACACACTATGGTCTAGGACATAAAGCTGGGGGACTCAGGATTGATGCCTGCAGGGAAAAAACTCCACTCTGGGTGTGCAGGCTGTATCCATCCAGAAGTGGTCAGCACCCAAGGTTAGCACTGGTGGTGCGGCTGGCGCTGCGGTTGCCACCAGCCCCATTAGCCAATCTGAGGCCCTGGCAGAGGCCGCACTGTGCTCCGCTGGAATGGCCCTCGAGCCAGCCCTGATTTTTATGCATACAGGCAGTGTACTGGCAACTATAACTCTAGGTTAAACCAGGTAAATGATCTAAAAAAGAATAACATGTATGTCCTGCCATCCAACAGTCATTATGGGGCTGACACTGAGCTGAGCACAAGTTGGTTTTATTATTGATAATAATAATAATAATGTTATTTATTTAGCACTTTTTTCCTAAAAGTCTCAGGGGTAAATTTACTAAGATTAGTTTTGGTCCCGATTTGTCCCGTTTTTCAACTTGGATAGGATCGATCAAAAACGGACGTTTTTTGTCACTTTAAAAATCGTGAATTTACCAAGCTCCCGGTTTTGTCAGTATCAATTTGTTTGATGGTGCATTTGATTGATCCTGTCTGTGTTGATGCCCCGAATTCCCTGCCCTCTCCCGAACAAGCAGCCTGCACATATCAGTGAAATATGTGCAGGCTGCTTGTTTGTTTTTTAATGTTAAGGGTTAATTTTTAAGAAAAAATTTACATGGGGCCCCCTCCAAAAGCATAACCCACCCCAGACTGGTCAGCCAGTCCTGGTTCCTATAATTATGGGGAACAAAACATGGTGGGTTCCGCCGTACTTTAGGAACCAGCACCTGGCTGCAGGGCCAGTCCTGGTTTTAATATAGGAGGGAAAAAATGCGTAGAGGTCCCCCTATATTTAAACCCAGCAGCAGACCCAAACCGACCGGGGTGTAATGCCACAGCCAGGAGACCATATTACCGGGTCTCCATGGCCAAAGCAGGGCACTATGTGGGTACTGTATGGAGCGCTGTACACCACTTTCTTGAGCACACAGTGCATCAGCAGTACAGTGGCATAAAGTAGCATAGAAATGCCAGATGGTATGAAGTTGTGGACAATGTATTGAGTTCAGTTGGCCTTGATAAAAATACTGAACTTTAATTGCTTGGTCTATATGTAATGCTGAGAGTGTGTCTCTTTGGTCAAATGAGATACCTGTCTAAATGACAGAACTCACACACCACCAAGTCCTGTAGTGAAAATTTTAAAAAATAGATGTTACTTACCAGGTCTGAAACCCGGGTCGTCCACTTTTGCAAGCCGCTCACCAAACCTCTAGCCCACAGTCGCACCTGTTGTGTACAGCACACAGTGCATCAGCATAGTGCTGATGCACTGTGTCACTCCCGATCAGCTCCACTGGGCATGTGCAGTACTATGAGACTCAGTACGCCAAAGCATAGCACAACTAGCAGGGCACTACATGGCATATGGAGCAGCTCCACTGGGCATGCCACCACAGAGCCGACAGTGCCGCAAGTGTGCGTCTTAAAATGCACAGTCAGTTTGTAATCCAGTGACCCCTCTTTCAAACAGAGCCCACTACTAGTTTCAAAAGTCATGAAATCACTATAGTCTCTAAGTCTGGGACACACTGTGTGTGACTCCTGACCGCACTGGGCATGTTGGTCAACTGAGATACCTGTATAAATGACAGAACTCACAGACCGCCAAGTCCTGTAGTGAAGATTTAAAAAAAAAAAAAAATACCCTAACATCCTGATTACTGGTAACAGGAATGCTAGTCTAACATCTCTTAAATTTGGGTTAGTCCTGGAAGCTTTTAACTAGAGATGAGAGGTATGGATTCTGTGGAATCCGAACCGCTCCGACTCGGATCCCCGTTCAGGGCCGAACGGCGGCCTCCTGATGTCGGATTCTCGCGAGAGAATCCGACATCAGGGATCCTCTAGTGTATGGCAGAATGCTGTGATAGCGGTCTGCCCTACACAGAAACAAACAGACAGCCGCCAGCGGCAGCTGTGTGTTTGTAATAGCAGCCAATGAGAGCTCCGTCTTCCGGTTCCCCCCGCTGCGGGTGATGGAAGAGACATCATGAGTGACGTCTCTCCCATAGTGCAGAGAGGATCAGATGGCTGCGGTCACAAGCAGGAGCGGGGATTCAGGTAAGTTTTGTTTTTTCTGTGTAAGGTGGTGCTACTGGGGGCATACTACAAGGGGCATAACTACTGGGGGCAATTATTCTAATGGGGGCACACTACAAGGGGCATAACTACTGGGAGCACTTATTCTAATGGGGGTACACTACAAGGGGCATAACTACTTGGGGCACTTATTCTAATGGGGGCACACTACAAGGGGCATAACTACTGGGGGCACTTATTCTAATGGGGCATACTACAAGGGCCACAACTACTTGGGGCACTTATTCTAATGGGGGCATACTACAAGAGGCATAACTACTGGGGGCATACTACAAGGGGCACAATTACTGGGGGCACTTATTCTAATGGGGGCATACTACAAGGGGCATAATTAATGTGGGCACAACTACTGGGGGCACTTGTAATGGGGGCATACTACTAGGGGCACTTGTAATTGGGGCATACTACTAGGGGCACTTGTAATGGGGGCATACTACTAGGGGCATACTACTGGGGGCACTACTAATGGGGGCATACTACTGGGGACACTACTATTGGGGGCATACAACCAGGGGCACTACTAATGGGGGCATACTACTGAGGGGCACTGCATAGGGGGCACTACTACTGAGGGCATTGTGTAAGGGACACCACTGCTGGGGGCATCGTGTAAGGGACACTATTGCTGTGGACATTGTATAAGGGGCACTACTACTGTGAGCATTGTATAAGGGGCATTACTACTGTGGGCTTTGTGTATAAGGGTCATGAATGTGGACATTGTGTAAAAGGGGCACTACTGTGGGCATTGTGTAAAAGGGGCACTACTGTGTGTCGTAACATGAATAAGAGACACTACTTTATGGTGTAATGTGAATCAAGGGCACTATGGGCCTGATTCAGACCCGCTCGCAAGCGCTTGAGCGCTCACGAGCGGGTCGATGGTGTGCTCTGCGCACGGCCGCACTGCGCATGTGCAAGCCCCGGAGCGAGAGAGAAATTCTCTCGCTCCGTGGCTCACTACAAAAGGGGTGGCTGTCGATATTGATCGACAGCTCGCCCTGTTTTGTAGGCGTGGCGGGGGGGTGGCTTCACAAACTGAGGCATTCCCATGTGAACGCCTGCCGTTTGTGGGCGGCCCCACTGACATCACCAATGTCAGTGGGAGAGCTTCCGGCTCTATTAGAGCCAGAAGCTCTCTGGGGCTTGTGGCCACGAGACCCTACCACAAGGGCCTCGTCACAAGCCCCGATGGTTGCGATGGTCTAGACCATCGTGACCATCATCCTGGTCACTCGCAATAGCTGTGGGTGGTCACCCACAGCTATGCGAGCAGCCAGGAGGCCGCACAAAAAAAAAAAAAAAACGCCCTGATTCAGAGCGAGCGCTCTTTCAGAGCGTCCGTCTCTGAATCAGGCCCTTTGTGCGGTGTAATGTGAATAAGATTGTGCACTGTGACTCCTTGGGCCGTAGCCACCTGTGTATACAAGTACTGTGACTCTGCTGGCCGTACCCCACTGGGTGGGTGGGAGGGCCCGAGGACCATTCCATCTTGCACTACCTTTCATTTCTGCCACTGCTGTGTGGCAATGTGTCATAGATGTGCTTTAAACTGTGGTGTCTGTGCCGCTGCTCTGTCGCTTGGTAACCAGTCAGCTCACTGCAACCTTTGGCCAATAATGGTGAAAACTATAATTTACACTGTGAGGTGGTCTAAATTTACTGTAAATGACTGGAAATTAATGTTATTGAGGTTAATAATACTCTAGGAAGAAACAAAAAGCCCCATTTATGTGATTTTAGCTTTTTTTGTCAATTTTTGTAAAAAAATCCAAATCCAGTCACTGCAGTTTAGCAAATCCAAATCCAAAGCCGGACAACACATTAGAACCAAATCCAAATCCGGCAAAAATGGTCCAGCGCACATCCCTACTTTTAACTGACATTTAGCTAGAGGTGAATATTGAAACTCTAACATCATGTCATATGATATGACACAATAGGGGTAATTGACATTGCATACCTGTTTGGGGAATGTCAAACAGTACTGTGGGCTTAACTGTTCAAAAGTTGAATTATAAATAAGTGCTGCACATAAAGCAGGAACTGGGTCTCTGTATACGGGATGCAGTTAAAATACAGATGAAGGGAATTCCAGTGGTCAGAATGGTTAGGTTTAGGCATTTGGGGGGAGATTAGGGTCAGGCACCGGTGAGGGAGGGTTAGGGATAGGGTATGGAGAGGGGGAAGATTAGCATTTCGATTGACAAAGTGTCGGTATTCTAACCCTGCCGGGATACCGGCATCGTGATTCCGAGCACCTGGATCCTAGACGTCAGCATCCTATCCCCATCCCCTGTATACAACTAGTCAAGATGGTCACAATCAAATATATTCAAATTAGGTGTCCATCCATACTATTTATTTACTAAGCATCGGGTTCTAAAACCCTGCACTTCCTATTGTGTTTAAGCCAGGTATTTTAAAAGGGCAATGCTTTTATTAGCCATATTTTGCTAGTAAAATCATTGCCCTTTTAAATTTCAGGCATGAACACGACCGGAAGCACCGGATTTTATAACCCGACGTTCAGTAAATAAATTCCTAAATATTTCATGGTAAATGGGTGATACTTAGACCCTGGTATCTTTGCAATGGTTCATTTCCCTGTGGCAGGCAGGAGAATATAGGCTTTCTCCAGTGATGGCAACTTTTGCGTTGATCAAATGACTAGAACAGACAATTACTCTGCTGCAATTAGCCTAAGCTTTTCAGTGGCAGAGAAATTCTAAATTTGCCTGTCATGCAAGAAAGAAGAATAAGTTGCTGCAGTAAAACCAGAGGCCACAAGACATAACAGATGCCATGGCAACTGGTGAACACTGTTCAACTAGGGTTATTATATCCAAAAATATATATCACTGTGGCACCAGATTACCTTTACATAATTATGGAGTCTATTTATCAAGCAGTGAAAAGTGTGGAGAAGTGGAGCAGTGGAGAAGTTGCCCATAGCAACCAATCAACAAAGAGCATGATTCAGAGCCACGTGCAAACTGACTGCTCAGGTATGTGCATATGACTATCAACTAACTTTACTATCAGCATGGATGTACACCAGCCTAATTCTGGGTGCAAAAGATCCATCTGAAAATGCCGGATCCTTACTTGTGCTTACCTCTGTATAGGCTACAATTCTGTCTACACACCCAAAACAAGCTAATGCTAAGCGCAAATACCCATTTACACCTGTTTAGCTGCCAGTGGAGTTCTGGCTGACTTCCGTGCTACTACGAATAGATGCAGATATTAGCATTGGACAGCTTCGGGCACATACATAGGGCTCTATTACTACAATCTGCATTGAAAATGCCTTGACAGACTTTTCACTGTATTTTCCGCAAAAATACAGTAAGTATGTGTTCACACACGTACCGCCGGCCGCCACTGCACCCTCCCGCTCGTCCAAACAGTCAGCTCTATAGTGTGCCAGCACAATAAGCAACTATGATAAATATAAATGTTAATAAATATATTAATTAATAAAAATGTAACTTGTATTGTGGGGTGCAGCACATATAAAAAAAACGTCAGACTATAAATTATAGCACCGTATATATTCTGGTACCAGGTATAATAAAATAGCTGTCTGTGTGGAAACTCTTCCCATCCGACCATAGAGCAGATTAGTGTTCTGACATGGATTCAATAGTTCTATTTTTGTAGAATCATTGTACCCAACATTGAGTTTCAAGTCTATTAGCTCTGTTTGAAACTGAAAAGAAATAGAAATGTTTTGAGATAAATAAGACCATGTTATACTATAAATGAATGTTAGTGTTTACCTCTTTACTTTCTTCATTTTAAAAAAAATCAAGCCTGGAGTCAAACCCTCAAAAAACACACAGTGTTATTATTTCTATAATTCACTAAATTATTTTGCTCATCAATATTATTGTTTTTTGTGTAATTATTTAATTCACAAACAACACAGACACAATAGATAAAAAGGGCAATGATATGACAATGAAACATAAGACTATCTGTCTATCTATCTATCTATCTATCTATCTATCTATCTATCTGTCTGTCTGTCTGTCTGTCTGTCTGTCTGTCTGTCTGTCTGTCTGTCTGTCTGTCTGTCTGTCTGTCTGTCTATCTGTCTATCTATCTATCTATCCATACATCTCTGTCTGTCTGTCTATCTATCTATTATGAGAAACACGTTTATTATGAAAGAGAAATTTCTATTTATTTTCTGTTCAATACACAAGAAACGCCATCTATAAATGTTCTACAATGTCTGTTTCCCTCCCAGCTGTGTATCGCGCTGACTTATAAGATACGTTTTGTCATCTGTCACAATGAAGTGTGGCTGAGAGTTCACATCTTATACCCCTGGCTGTCAGACAAAATGCTGGTATTCCTACATACAGTCCCCAAATCCTTATAATTATTTTAAAAAGTAAAAATACTTTAAAAAGGTTCCAGACATTATTTCTGAATTTTCATTCTTGCTTTCTCAATCTTAATTTTTTTGCTGATCATCTATATTTCTGCACTATATAAAATATATTATAAAGCATAATAAAATATGGTAACATTTTGTTAATTTATTAGCCAAGATACAACCAACACTGTTATGCATTCTGGGCCTGATTCAGAGCCGGACGCTCTTTGAGAGCGCTCTCTCTGAATCAGGGAGCCTCCTGGCCGCTCGCTAAGCTGTGGGTCACCACCCACAGCCTTAGCGAACGGCCAGGTGGTGGTCGTGATGGTCACGACCATCGCGACCATCAGGGTTTGTGACGAGAAGCTTGTGGTAGGGTTTCGTTCCCGCAAGCCCCAGTGAGCTTTTGGCTCTAATAGAGCCGGCAGCTCACCCACTGACCTCACTCGTGATGTCAGTGGAGCCGCCCCCAAATGGCAGGTGTTCCTTCGGGAACACCTCTGTTTGGCCAGCCACACCCCCTGCCCGCCTCCAAAACGGGGCAAGCTGTCAATCACAATCGACAGCTGCCCCGCTTTGGTGCAAGACCCCTAGCAACGGAGCACCCGTCGCTGGCCAGGTCTCGCACATGCGAACACCGGAGCCGTCTCCGGCGTGCGCATGCGCAGTGGGGGACCATCGACCCACTTGCAAGCGCTGTGCGCTCGTGAGCAGGTCTGAATCAGGCCCTCTGTACTTTTGTTGTGTCTCAATCACTGCAACATCCTCTTAATTAGCATTTTCCCCACCGATGTGTACCTGCCCATCCAGAATGCTACGGCAAGACAGGTCTTCTTTGCTTGCAACTCCACCAGGGGTTAAAGTGGGCCGGAACTTGGTGGAACTGTGTATACAGTTCCGCCTCCCCCGACCCACCTCGGCCCGGCACCGCAGGGAGGCTCCATATACCGGCCACCCGCTGAGATTTTGTTACCAGTGGGCGTCCAGCTCCCTCCCCACAATGCCAGCCGGAGGCTGGAGCTCACCGTTGAGGTCCGGCTTCTGGCTCCCCCCACTAGCACTATGGGAAAGACATCATGACGGACGTCTCTCCCATAGTTCAGCGGAGCAGTACGGTGGACCAGAGGCAGCGGACACAGGAGCAGGGCTTAAGGTAAGTGTAGTGTTAATTTTTTTTTGTGTAAATGGTTTCATATTGGGGGCATAACTTCTGGGAGCACTGCTACTGGGGGCATTAACTTCTGGGCACTACTGCTGGGGGCATTTACTCTGGGGCATTACTATTGGGGGCACTACTACTGGGAGCATTTACTCGGGGGCATTACTATTGGGGGCACTACTACCGGGGGCATTTACATGAGGGCACTACTACTGGGGGCAATTACTCTGGGGAATTACTATTGGGGGCACTACTACTGGGGGCATTACTATTGGCACTACTACAGGGGGCATTACTACTGCTGGCATTACTTCTACAGGGGGCATTACTACAGGGGACACCACTCCTGGGGGCATTGAATAAGGGGCACAACTACTGGGGTCACTGATTAAGGGGCACAACTACTGGGGTCACTGAATAAGTGGCACCACTACTGGGGGTCACTGAATAAGAGACACTACCACTGTGGGCACTGCATAAAGGGCACTACCACTACTGTGGGCACTGCATAAGGGGCACCACTACCAGAGGCACTGTATAAGGGGAACCACTACTGGGGTCACTACATAAGGGGCACTACCACTACTGTGGGCAATGAATAAGGGGCACTACCACTACTGTGGGCACTGCATAAGGGGCACCACTACAACGGTCATTGCATAAGGGGCACTACTACTGTGGGCATTGTGTAAGGGGCACTACTGCTGTGGGCATTGCATAAGGGGCACTGCTACCATGGGCATTATGTGTATTAGGGGCACTACTACTGTGGGCATTGTGTATAAGGGGCACAAATGTGGGCATTGTGTAAAAGGGGCACTGCTGTGTGTCATACATGAATAAGGGACACTTTTTTTAAGCGCACCACTTCTCTAGGACTACTTTAAGTACTGAACTTCACTATTCAATCCCACACACAGTTACCCCCATATCCCTGTAAATTAAATTCATATTAATCCTCACCTACAAAGCTCTCAACAGCGGCACCCTTCATACAACTGATATCTCATCTCAAAATACTCTACTCTACATTGTCTAGATCTACCTCTCGCCTGCACCTCACCTCATTTATGATAATCACACTCAAATAATGTCCAAGTGCTTGGATATCCCACTGAGCACTGTCGGACCAGTTGTGAGGAAATGAAAGCTACAACATAGCACCCAGGTGCAGCCTAGTCATGGCTGTCCCTCAAATCTCAGCATGAGAGGCCATCTATCACTTCAGAGGAGCTACAGAGTAAGACTGGAGTGAAGGTGTACCAGGAAACCATATTAAGAGCTCTGCATATAACTGGACTATATGGGAATTGGGTAGGTGGCTAGAAAGAAGTCTTTAATAAATCAAAACATAATTATGCCAGTAAACATCAGAGTGACCCAGCTTATATGTAGGATAAGGTATTGTAGTTAGATGAGACAAAAACTGAGCTTTTGGCCCCAATATAAAAAGATATGAAGTGCAAACCTGACATTCACAACAGTGAACAATGGGGGTGGCAGCATCATGATTTGGCAACATTGGTGGTGGATGAACAACAATAAATGAGAATGTTCTACAATAACCAAGTTAAAGTCCATGGGGAGAATGCATGACGCATTGCATTTGGGATGTGATCCATCCCGCCACTCATCGCATGCATGCCGGCGTTAGTTACACTGGTATTCATGAAGAATATCACAAAGGACAGCTCTCTTGGTAAGAGGCGTCCTTTGTGAATGAGGGACTTCCGGGTGTATGACCCTAAAGTCCCTCTGGTCTCATTCTGCGCATGACACACATCCCGCGGAGGGTGCTGGATCCCTCTCACAGCACTCTCAGAATAGAAGCCCTTAGGCTTCTATAGGGTAACGCCATCAGAAGATGGTATTACCCGCCACATCCAAGCACATTCCGGGGCATATGTGAAATGTGGTCAAGCCCACATTTTGGGGGTTTAAATGCATTTCTCCTGTTGCTGCATCCTGCCCCAAATCTCAGTCCAAATAAGAATCTGTGGCACAATTTAAAATTGCAGACCAGAACCAACCAACCTGAGCAATCAGGAGCAAATCTGCAAGGCAAAATGGACAAAACTTAGCTGTTATTGCAGCAAAAGATGGCTCTACCAAGTACTAGTCTGTGGTGGTTGTATACTTATACAAGCACTATTTTTCACTTTTTATCTTATTCTTTTTTTTGAATCTGTAGACAAATATGGAATTACATGTTTGATATTTCCTTAAAAAGCCTACTGGTTCACAATAACAATACTGTCTGGCCCAAGCTGTACAAGTGTGAAATCTGTAATACACACAAATTTGTTGACTCTTTAGGGTGTTGAATATGTGTGTGGAATACCCTCCATCATGACCCCTTCCATCAAGCACAAAATGCTCTCTCATGGACTTTCCACCTAAAGTCACCTGTGTTGAACTAGTTGATGAGAGAGGATGTTTCAGCACAGGTAATGGCAATCATAAATTTGGTAGGAAGTCTTGTACCTGATGGAAGGGGTTATTATATATATATATATATATATATATATATATACAAAGATCAGCAAATCTTGCTTTCAGGTGCAGGTCGTCAGGGTGCTATAAGACATGAGGCCTTAGTGTATGTGGCAGTGCCCTTGGAAGAAGGTACTTGAGGGTACCGAAACAGCTGTCGGGCCGGGCCACATTTTATCGCTACAACGATGGTTCAACTAACGATGAGTATCATGCTGGAATTACATTACTTGACTGCATGTCACATTTTTTTGGCTTATATGAACTGACGTTGGTAGCTATTGGGCAATGTACCTTTTGATGGTTTTTATGGGCTAAAACTATTTTTTGCATATGAAAAAGGTGTGCCGGTCGTCTGGTGTTCTGGACTTTTGAGACTATATATATATATATATATATATATATATATAATAATATATATATATATATATATGCTGTATATATAGTGAGAAAGATGGGAATTGTGTACACTGGAGTCAGGATGTAACTAGGCCCTGCCACTGGGTGACTTGATTGCCAGGGGTATAAGATGTGAGCATTCAGCAACACTTCACTGTGACAGGTGACAAGATGCATCTCATAAATCAGAGAGTTGCGTAGCTTGGAGGGACAGAGACATTGCAGAACATTTATAAATGGAGCTGAATAAATGCTATGTGGCCCAGTTACTGTAGTTTGGTTAGTTAATGGCAGCATATACTGTATATTCGCTGTGATCACCGACCATGTTTTCCACTAGTCTCTGTCATTTCATTAATCCCAATAAGATGTTACTAGGGATTGGCAGTTGTTTTGGGTTGATGCAGACAAGGAATTTCTGATCAATTTGATGTAAAATAAGTAATAAGCAGTGATTTAGAAGGTATCTATGTAACTTGAGGGCAGCTTCCATCAGATTGTCAAGTGCTGAAACCTGTGAAAAACTCGCCAGTCAGATGGCAAGTTTCATTACATAAGGCGCCTTCAATATAAATTATATTGATATCAATATAAATCCATTGTAAAGCAATGGCTGTTAGAAGTTGGAAAGTTTGACTTCAATAGCCCTATATATGCCTTTTTGTGCAGATTACACTTTAAGCGGTTTGGTAAGGAGATAGGTTTTTAGAAGAGAGGAAAGGTGAGTTTGGTGAATTTAAATTTGGTGAGTTAATTGCAATTACTGCTTGATTTGTCTGTACATTGATGTGCCCAGTTGATTTTCTACCTTTGGTTTTTCTGTCCTGTGTTATTTGAAAAAGACTAAGGGGGTCATTCAGACCCAGTCGTTAGCGCCGATGCAATCGGAACGGGTCGATGGCCCCCACAGAGCATGCGCACGAGGGCGCCGGCGTCGTCGTGCGCATGCGTGAGACCCGCTACGACCGACAGCGCCGGTCGTAGCAGGTCTCGATCCAAAGGGGGCGAGCTGTCGATGTTGATTGACAGCTCGCCCGTTTGGAAGGCGGGCCGGGTGGCAGCCCAAACGGAGGCATTCCCATGGGAACGCCTACCGTTTGGGGGCGGCCCCACTGACATCACTAGTGATGTCAGAGGAGAGCTTCCGGCTCTGACAGAGGCAGAAGCTCTCCGGGGCTTACGACAAGTGAGACCCTACCCTAGGGTCTCGTCGTAAGCCCCAAAGGTCACGATGGTCTCTGACAATCGCGACCATCACCGGAGCGGTCGTTAGAGCTGTGGGTGTTAACCCACAGCCCAACGACCGCAACAGAGGCGGGCGGTCAGGATGCAAGTGGCCGCCCAGTTTCTGAGCGACCGTTTGCATCCTCCGACCGCCTCTGAATGAGGCTCTAAACTCTTAGTTGAAATGCATTGGTGTTCTATTATAAGGCTTGGATCCAAGAAGTGGGGACCATTCCGAGACACCGCAGGTTGTTGAAATTCCACGGACCCCTGTTCCCAGGAAGTGTTATATTAGCGATTTAGGTGCAGAGCCGTAACTAGACTTTTTGGTGCCCTGTGCCAGAAACAGCATTGGCGCCCCCCTCATTTTTGAAAGGGTCTTAATGTACCCAAAAGGGCCATGGCTTCATGGGGAAGGGCCAGGGGAGAGATAGGAGAGGCCAAGAGATGCTGGGGATGAAATAAGAGGAAGCTACAAGCAAGAATGATAATAAACATAAATTTGACAGGCCCAAACAGCGCCCCCTGACCTGTGGTGCCCTGTGCGATGGCACCGTCCGCACTACCCTAGCTACAGCCCTGTTTAGGTGTATTCTGTCTACACCCACATCTTCTGGTATGCCTTCAATTTTATTATTGTCATGGTGTATTTGTTTTATCCTGATGTCTATTCATTTTAAAATTATTCATTCATATTATTAAATGATAATGCACTATGGTGGTCCTTCTCTCTGTTTCATATGAACGGATGTGATATGGGAGTTTGAAGATTTCTGTGAACAAGTCGTTTTGAATACTTGAAGAATACCCCCTCCTTTTGTACAGTGACTTTGATTGTGTACTGTGGTGAAATCCAACAGAAACTAACACATTTCCATTTTCCAACATTTTGGACGTTTAACTACAGTGGTAATAATAACTACGCAAGACTTTGTTTACCTCAGTTGTGTATTTGTATTCTTGTGCGCTTAGGTGACTATTTTTATTTATATTTCACATACTCTCTTTGGGGTATATATAGGGATTACCCCTTGACACCTGTAGCTGCCTTGTTGTGACGCGCGGGCTCTGATATCTTCCCTTTTTTATTTGTGTGAGAGCTGTGTACTAGTGTGTTTATAATGTCATTTTTTTTTCATTGTTAATGGTTTGTTTTTTGTGTATAATTACGATTAGAAGAAGAGTGGAGGTTGAGTCAGGGCACAATGTCAGATTTAGTTTTGAGGTGAACTTTGCCCTGGTATTGTACCAGTTTATGACCAGGTCCTAAGCATTCTGGTACACAGAACATCATTGCCAAGGAAAAAACAGCTATGGCAATCTGTGTGTGACTGTCAACTCAGCAGGGCATGTAAAGAGGAGTCTGGAGACATCAAGGGCAGACTCAAGGAGAAGGTGGCAGAGGAGTACAGAGCAGCAGAAGAGGCCGCCAATTGAAAACTAAGTTCTCCTACCATGAGGAGTTGATGTGCCAGATTATACCACCAGAGATCCTACCAGGACTTCAAGTTGTTGACAATGATAGGCCACTCTCTCAGTCATAGCCTGGTGAGCAGCAAACACTTTTTCTCTCTCAAAATATGCACCTTATTTCCATAAATAAAACAACTGGGAGCAACAAAAGTAGAGATGTGCATGGACCCCATGTTTTGGTTTTAGTTCTATTTATATCGTGTTTTGGTAAAACCACCCCAAGTGTTTTGGTTCGGATTTTGTTTTGGTTTGGTTTTGGATCCCTTAAAAATCGATGAAAATCGATTTAAAAGTCAATAAAAAAATATTGATAAAACATCTAAGATAATGTAATTTGGAAATGTTTACATACAATCCAAAACCCGAGTTAATTTTTTAAATCTTAGTTCCAAACTTACAGCAGAAACGTACCGGGACTCGGTTCAACTTGGAACCCCAAGGTGATTCCGAACTAGAACTTGATTAGACTCAGAGCCCCTAAGTTCGGGTATGTCTTCATATTTCAGGAAAAGAAAACCGCACATCTCTAAACAAGACTACATTGCTAGATTACACTGATCAATATGATGTGCAACATTTGTAAAATTTATGTGCAAATGAACCTCAGTCTGTGTAAAAAGTAGAAATGAGCGGTTCGGTTTCCCTGAAAACTGAACACATATGAACTTTGGGGTTCTGAGTTGAACTGACTCCCGGCTTGGATCACTTTTGGGGTACCATATTGAACTGAGTCCCAGCTCTGGACTTCTCGCAAGTTTGGAACTCGGATCTAAAAGCAGGATCTCACGTATTTAGGAGTGCATATAAAAATCCCACCCTTGTGATTGGGCGCCATTTCACACAGGATAGTGGAGGAAGAGGATGTTGGACACTGGGCTGGAGTGCTGTGTTATAAAAAACACCATTAATACGCTATTAGGGAGCAATAAGGGCGCTATTAGAACTGGACTAAGGCCCTGATTCAG
This sequence comes from Taudactylus pleione, assembly GCA_031769625.1. Lineage (NCBI taxonomy): Eukaryota > Metazoa > Chordata > Amphibia > Anura > Myobatrachidae > Taudactylus > Taudactylus pleione. Next base: position 4,523,564 of record JAUIMM010000189.1, on the reverse strand, counting down.
AGCCGGATGCTCTGACAGAGCACTCGCTCTGAATCAGGGCCGTCCATCCTAATTTTAGCTGTGGGTGGTCACCCACAGCTATAGCGAGTGGCCAAAAAGATGGTCGCGATGGTCAAGACCATCGCGACCATCGGGCTTGCGACGAGACCCTTGTGGTAGGGTTTCGTTGCCGCAAGCTCTGGAGTGCTTTTGGCTCTATCAGAGCCAAGAGCACTCCCACTGACATGACTTGTGATGTCAGTGGGGCCGAACCCAGACGGTAGGCATTCCCATGGGAACGCCTCCGTCTGGGCAGCAACGCCCCCGGCACGCCCACCAACTGGGGCGTGCCATCACTCACCATCGACAGCACGCCCCCTTTGTAGCGAGACCCATAGCGACGGCTTGGCCGTCGCTATCCGGGTCTCGCGTATACGCACGACAGAGCCGGCTCCCTTGTGCGCATCCGCACTGGGCCAACATAGACCCGCTTGCGAGCGCTCAGCGCTCGCGAGCGGGTCTGAATTAGGCCCTAAGAGTCTGTGTAGGTCTAGGACAAAGTGAAGTAGGTGCCTGGGAAGGGATACTGCAGACGACATTGTCAGTGTATGTCTAGTGTTTGTCAAACACACTGGCTGCACACTCATACATTGCAGTGCGAACAGGCTACTGTGTGCAGTGCTGTTGATTGGGGGTTTTTTTTGTTAAGTGAATCTGCACCATTTTATTCTCAAAGAAATCTATCACTGCAGTATACTATATTGTTTATCTGTCCAAAAAATACTCTACTGTTTCTGAAGCTGCCGCACTCCATGAACACCTATTTGTTTTGTTTTTTTCCTAGTATAAAAAAATAGCAAAAAAATAAAATAAATTTCCTTAAAAAGAAAAGCCGGTCAGCCTGAGTGAGCTGAGGCTCACCGATGGTCGCGATGGTGATCCCAGCCTGCGACCTTGTTGCAGTGCTGCGATCGCAAATGCAGAAGAGGGATTAATACACCTCCTGCTGCATTTGCATATCAGCAAGGACGTAACTACAGAGCTACCTGCGTGCAAATATTTGCAATTGCGATCCTTGCAGAATCATCCCCTGTGTGCAGTGGTATCCCCACATCATCTGCACCCCAAAACAATTCTCTCAAAGACTTGTTCCTCTTAATGCATGAACACAAATGTCAGTGTTTGTGTACTAAAATAAAAGGTGTAAAATAAATTGCATAATGTGTATTCCTACCAGTTTAAGCAACGGTGTGCAGTGGTATCCCTCGAGCATTTGTACCCCAAAACAATACTCACAAAGGAGACCTGTTCCTCCTAAAGGGTTGGGTTTGGGTCAAAATCCCAATGCCGGCATCCCGACAGGGTTAGAATACTGACACTTGTTGGTCAGTATTCTAACCCTCCTCCTCTCCCTACCTCTAATACTAACCCACCCTCCCCATTGCCTAAACCTAACCTCTCCCCCTAGTGCCTAACCCTAACCTCCCCCTCCCTGCACCCTAAATCTAACCCTCCCTCTTTGTGCCTAACCCTCCCCCTAGTACCTAATCCTAACCCCTAACTCTCCCCCTAACCCCACTACTTACCTTCGGTATGCCAGTAGTTGGGATGCTGGTGCTGGGATTCTGACAGATGTCGGGATTCCTGTGCCATTATTCTAAGCCCTGGCATCCCTCAAAAAAATTATTTCTTGGCTGGTGTAAAAAAAAACTCCATTCTTTTAATAAGACTGCATGGTAAAGGTGACAGTCCCTCCTTTCACTATCTCATTAATGTTGTACATTCACTTGGTGTGGTGGCAGATAAATTAAACAGCAGTAGCTTTACTCCTGTCCTGGTTTAAAAAAAAAAAATCATGGATCAGTCAATAGAAGAGCGGGAGCAGCAACCCAGTACTAGTGCTGCAGCTGCTGCCAGTCATAGTACTTCAACATCTACTAAAGGTTGTCAAGGGGAAAGAAGGTTTAAGAAAGGGCACCTGAAATCTAAACAATATTTTACAATGTTAAAGAAAAAACATCACATCTAACTATAAAGGGAAAATTTACTACTAAAAGACATAAAATTGCCAACATGCCATACACCACACTCAGTGCCAAGGAAATGCTCAGACCATGACCTACCTTTGTGAGTGGTGGACCTGGTACTGCTGTTTCATGTCCTAAAATGCCAAACAGACAGGCATCTTCATGCAACACCTTCTCGCTCTGAGTCTAATTGGCAAATCAGGGCATGAAAAGAAAACTAAGGGTGAAGAACAAACTGTCTGTTCACAAACTTCACAGATCCCTGAGGAGAGTCTAAGGGTGTCCACGAGTGCTATGTGTGAGTTTGACATTTCTAAAATTGTGATCGTAGAGAAGCCTCCTTCCAGTCATTAGCATATTTTTGCAGTTGCGATCCATTAGACATCACAGCTGTGATGGTATTATATGCAGATCTGAATCAAGACCATTGTACGAGCATTGCAGCTGGGTTAATTTAAACACGTACCATATTTTGCGCACACAATAAACTTGGTGGTTCAGAATTTTTTTTAAATGACAGGTGCATGCAGGAGATGCTGTCTGTGACCCGAACAATTTCTGGACATTTTCAGCAATCAGAACCGCATGTAGAAGATTGCAGCATCTGCAAGAACAGTTCCATTTGCCATGCCACCAACTGAAGTAAGAGATAGTAAACAGTTTGAATTACACTCTTTACATGTTTCAGCAACTGAAGGAACAGCAGCAAGCTATCCAAATGTACACAACAAGTCATGACATAGGGACTGGGAGAGGGGGTGCATTGTACCTTACTCCACCACAGTGAAGAATACTCTCAGTTTTATGCAAGATACTGAAACCATCAGAAATAGTAACCAATGAAGTGGGTTCAGACTGAGGCCCTGATTCAGAGCCGGATGCTCTGACAGAGCTGGCTTTCTTCATTTTTAGAGCGGCCTCCCGGCAGCTCGTATAGCTGTGGGTGACCACCCACAGCAATAGCGAGCGGCCAAAAAGATGGTCACGATGGTCTTGACCATCGCGACTATTGGGCTTGCGACGAGACCCTTGTGGTAGGGTCTCATCTGCCGCAAGCCCTGGAGTGCTTTTGGCTCTATCAGAGCCAAAAGCACTCCCACTGACATCACTAGTGATTTCAGTGGGGCTGGCCCCAGATGGTAGGCGTTCCCATGGGAACGCCTCCATCTGGGCAGCCACGCCCCCGGCACGCCCACCAAAGGGGGCATGCTGTAAATCACCATCGACAGTATGCCCGCTTTGGTGCGAGACCCATAACGACATTTTGGCCATCGTTAATCAGGTCTCGTGCATGCGCACGACGGAGCTGCCTCCGTCGTGCACATGCGCACTTGGCCAACATCGACCTGCTTGCGAGTGCTCAGCGCTCGCGAGCGGGTCTGAATCAAGCCCTGAGTCAGTTGATTCCCTTACTTAAACTACTGGAAAAGAAGCTAGAGAAACTGAAGGATGAGATGAAATGAAGTGATTCTGCTAAGTTTGTTAGACTTGTAGATCAAGTTCTTTTTATGCTTCACCAGGACCAAAGGGTTTGGAACATCTTGCAATTGGATTACTACATTTTGGTAACGATGCTTGAACCTAGGTTTAAGTTATATGTAATGTCTTTGTTTCCAACTGATATAGATCTTAAGAGATGCAAAGAGCTCCTTGTGAGCTCAAGTGGCACACAACATGATGACATCTCCTATTTCAGTTTCTCCTGCAAATGCTGCTGCCAGGAAAAACTGACTTCTTACAAGAGACCCACTGGTGATTAGAATGTGTCAATTCAGTGCACCAGAATGAAATGCCATTATGACTTCAGTCAGGCTTAAAAGAATTGCTCAAAATGATTGACACCTCTACTGTGACTCAATATGTTACAGTAAGCATCAATAGAATGGTGGAGGATTATGTTAATGACAAAGTACAAATTAGCATGTCACACAGTCCCTTGCTGGGAGGACAAAAAAGGCAATTTTGAGCCTTTTGTACAAACTAGCTCTGCTTTACTTTAGCTGCCCACTCTAAAGTGTGTACTCGGAGTGTTGCACAGTTGGGAACCTTGTGAGTGAGTAGCGTAGGAGGCTACTACCTAAAAATGTGGAAAAACTAATGTTCATAAAAATTTACTTCAAATTCTACCACCAATTACAACAAAGTACAGAGACTTCTGTAATGGTGGATTCCAGTGGGGATGAACTAATATTGTGTGATGATGAAGTTAACATTGATGAGGGTTAGGGTGAGGACGAGAATGATAATGACATCTTCTAACTGTACAGATGATTAACAAACAAAGCTGTTAGCAGCCTTAAACCCATTGATATATTGTTTTGTACAGACCCAAACAAGCCTAGATCTTCAGTCACCAACGTGGCAGTACATGTTGCTGAAGTGCTTGGTTTATTCAACTATGCTCGTCCTTTTTAATATACAACATAAGAGTTGTTGGAAGAGCCCAAGGACAATTTTATCTTGTACCACTTTTCATTATGGGATTTACCAGGACTGTATGTGTTTTACAGGCAGTGTACTGTATATTACTGTACTTTACCAGGCGTTCATGTTGTTTTGTATATTGCAATGCCCCATTTCATGCAGCTTCTCAGCAGATACAGAGTAGTATAATAAAATGATATAATCATATAACTATTAATTATCGACTTCAACCAGGCTGTTACTCTGCTTTGAGTCCTGAGGCCTGTGATTTGCAGATTGATTTGCAGAATTCAGTTTCCACTTTAAACATCTCTTTAGGATGCTGTAATCAATCAATCTCATCAGGATTTTGGATGCTTGTTGTTTTAATAGTTTGTTCCATTTCTCACATTTGTTTTTCTTTATAGTAATATTAGTACTGTATTCAATCAATCAATCTCATTGGGATGTTGGATGCTTGCTTTGTAATAGTGTTTTCTAATTCTCTGATTTCTTTTTCTTATAATTATATTAACACAGTAATCAATCAATCAATGATTTACCTGGCTTCCACTAAATACTCCAATTCCATTTACCTGTGCTAGCCTTGGGCCTCTTATCTAGTTCTTCATTAGTGAAACAATTCTATAGTATCGTATTGTTTATACTGTATTAAACTGCCAACCTGTCTGATACTGCAGTGCCACTGTTTCCTAGAAATGCTATAATATTATTTAAACTGCCATATGTTTGTGACACTGCTCTGTCGCTTCGTTTAGCCAGTCAGCTCACTGCAGCCTTTAGCCAATATGGATGAAAACAATATTGTGAGTTGTGAGGTGGTCATAATTGACTGGAAATTAATGTTATTGAGGTTAATAATACTGTAGGAACATCAACATGCTCAAATTACATTACATTTTTATACAATCTTAAAGAAATCCAGATTCAAACCAAAACACTTGAGGGTGGTTTTGGCAAACCAAAACACGGGGGTCTGCACATGTCTCCAAATTTAAGTCCTTTCCTAGTAAAATTACTAAAAATTAATGTTATTAATGTTAACAACAATACTATTGGAACAAAACGAGATCCAAGAACATTATTTTAGTTGTTTTTATTAATTTTTAAAGAAATCCAGAACCAAAACTGAACCAAAACACTTGAGGGTGCCCAGAGTCTATCAGTGTGGTGCTGGCTGTGCTGCGCTCAGTGCGCTGCCAGCTACTGGCAGCCAGACTGAGAGGAGGGCACCCCGATGGAGACTGCACACGGGACCCCTCCTCTCTTGAAACACCCCTGGCTCAAATCCTTCTGTCTCTTCATGTAATCCCAGACAGACTTGATGATGTTGAGATCAGGGCTCTTTGGTGGCCACAGAGCCCTGAAGATAGTTCTTAATGACATTGGCTGTTGGTTTGGGGTTGTTGTCCTGCTGCAGAATAAATTTGGAGCCAATCAGACACCTTCCTGATGGTATTGCATGCTAGATAATTACAAGGTTATATTTCTCAGCATTGAGGACACCATTAATCATCACCAAATCCCCAACTCTATTTGCTGACATTCAGCCCCAAACTTGCAAGGAAATCACTGTTGCCTGCAGAAACTCATTATTGCTTCACTGTTGCCTGCAGACACTCATTATTGTACCGCTCTCCAGCCCTTCGGCAAACAAACTGCTTGGACCAAAAAAATAGCTAATAAGATCAGTTTAGTTTTTAGTAGCGATGTGCGCTGACCCCCGTGTTTTGGTTTTGGATCTGTGTCTCCCCTGGTTTTGGATCTTTTTCCTTGGTGTTTTGTTTTTGGATTTTGGATCTGTATTTTTTTTTTATAATAATGTCAGCAATGCCCCAAATTGTGCAAAATGTAAAGAGGTGCAAGATGGAATTGTCCCTCCCACCCACTTATGTGGATATTAAAAAGGACATGCAGTTTAACTAACCAAGCACTTTAGCGACTAACAGTTTTGTGGCTGAACTCCTTGGTTTGTATGTGCCCCCACAAAACATTTTTTGGAAGGACTACCTTCAATTATTAAGGAGGAGGTTGATGATGAGGGTGTTGGTGGTGGAGATTGCATATGCTGGTCCAAACTGCTGGTAGCTGATACTGGACTGCTTGTTATTAATTTGCAAATTATTATAATTTTGTTAAACAAATTGCATGAACTTGCAAATGACGTAAGAGGAAGGAGTTGCCTAGATGGCTTCCTCTGCTAACTTTGGCTTTACAAATGGAACAGATGCCTTAACAACTGTTGTCAGAATTTAGATTTAAATAATTTCACACCCAATATGTGGCTTTTCTGTTTTTCTTTTTATCATGAGCAAGAACTGCTGCCACTTGTGGCTCATTTACACAAACAACATCCTCGTCATCAACATCCTCATTAGCATCTGATAGGACACAAATTTCCCAGTAATCCTCCTTTTGCACTTACTCCACACTATCATCCTCATTTTCTATTATTTCACCATCTAATACTAGCACAGCCATCATGGTGTCAGTGATCCGCTGTGAAACTGGGTGACAGCTGTTATACTTACTGCATCTATCAAAGGACTATTCAATAGTCAATTGCTTTTTAAATTCCTAGTAGTAGTAGTCTTCTTGGTCCCTTTCTGGGATGAAGATCCACACACAGCTGCAGCAACAGGCATAGCACTCAAGGATCCTTCTGAGGAATCATGGATAGGAGTCAGTCATACTTATGAAATTGGATGCAGGACTACTTCCGATCATGAATGAGGATTTTGCTGATGATGCAGGTGTTGGTGGTGGAGATTGCAGGTGCTTGGATCCAGATAGAAGGGAGCAGCTAGGTGACACTGGACTGATTGTTGTTCGTTTTTTTGTCCCCAAAGTTTCAGAATTTGAAATACCCTTACCAATTTGATGAATGCGCTGCAAGTGACGTAACAGGGAGGAGGTTCCTAGATGGAAAAGTTTCTTACCTCTTATGAATACCCCTAAATTGCTAGAGAGAAATAATCGCTATCCAGACAATAATTGTGGTTCCAAAGAACAAAAATTCTTATTGCATTCAAAAAGAAAGGTACACGCTTTGATCTAGCACAATTAGCGCAAAGACAATTAAATACAGAAAATAAGATACAGCCCAATACATACGTCTGCGCACTGGTCCCAGCAAACAGTCATCAGTCCAGAAGCCTGTGGTCATCCAAGGAGAATGGCTGTATGTTGGGATCAGCAAGCAGGCTATATACTTTACAGATCACAGATAACATCAATGTAGACAGACAAACATAATTCCATTGGTTCTAGCTCTTGGTCTTTGTAGTACGCTGTAGTTCATAGGACAGTTCATATGTTGTCACTAGGGGTATGTCCCAATTCTCTATCTCTATTCTGCTGCCCCTAATCCAGGACATATAGATAGTACCAGTAATAAATAGATTTGGTCATGTAGAGATTAATAGAATCCCTTGATTGTATTCCTAGTATTCAAACCATTCTTGTATTGTTAAAGAAAGTATTCTCATTTCCATTTTTTATATAGTGGGGTAATTTATATGTGTATTATAAGGGATAAGCATTGAAATATGGACCTATATGGTCACCCACAGCTTAGCGAGCGGCCTGGAGGCCGGGATTAAAAAAAACAAAACGGCCAGCCCTGATTCACAGCGAGCACTCACAAATAGCGAGTGGCTCTGAATCAGGGCTAGTGTCCTGGAGACTTAGGGGTGAATTTACTAACAATCGAGTTTGGTCGAGGTAGCAAGCTTTGGAGAGTTTGGCCATCTTTTCCCACTCGCAAATTTACTAATGTCAAACTCGGGAGAGAAGTCTCCTTTGCTACAGGAAAAGTCTGGAGAGTTAGCGAACTCTTCAATTCACCATCGGCCAAACTCAAGTAACTTTTCACTAGTGAAGATAGGATTCGAGAATTCACCAAGATAAGAGTTTCAAAACTCTCCCGAGAATGAACAAACCTTGTGTCCAAATTTGTGAAATCAATTCACCTGCCTGTGAGCTGCGAGTTCTGCAGACACATATACAGATCAGTGTGATCTATGTATGTTTCTGCCTGTAAATAGCCAAAAAGGGAAATGTTAAAAAAAAAATGACGTAGGGTCCCCCCCAAAAAGCATAACCAGCCTTGGGCTGCTCAGCCAGTCAGTTCCAAAAATACAGGGAAAAAAACGAACAGGGTTACACCGTATTTTAGGAACCAGCACTGGGCTGCTGAGCCTGTCCTGTTTTTAAAAATAGGGGGAAAAAACTGCGTAGAGGTCCCCCTAGTTTTAAAACCAGCACTGGACTCAAATCCAGCTGGGGTGTAATGCCACAGCCAGGGGACCCTATCACCGGGTCACCCCAGCCAAAGCATTATCACCCCAGGCCGGTCAGCCCAAGCTGTGGATCTCAGGGGAGGTGGGGACCCCCCAATAAAGGGGGAGTCCCCACCTTTTATTGGGGGGGTCATGTGCATGCTAGTCAGGGCACACAGGTGCTAGGCTCCACCTCCTGATTTTTCCTCAGCGTGGAAGATGAGGACACAATGTCTGTGTCTTTTGCAGACACTTTGGTGTTGTCTCCATCCCACAGCAAATGAGCAAGACAGCCCTCTCAGGACTTGTCTCAGGCAGCAGTCTCCTCTTCTGAGGAGGAAATACTGTTCAAAAGAAGAAAGTTTATTAACCCTGTCAGGTCGGAAGACAGCAGGGATACCTCTGAGGAAGAGGGAGTCAGTCAGGTTGTGGAGTCTCCTTCCCCTCCCCCATTTTCTTACAGTGTGGTGAGAAAATGTACTTCTAACAAGCACATAAGAGGTGTTTCTTCAAGAGATGCCTGTTCAGGAAAAAACATCTCTTTCCCAGGTATTGCCCGTAGTTGGAATACTTTTAAGGTCCGCAGCAGACCACCTTTTCCTACCCATGACCGGGCCACCTTCCGACAGATATTATGCGCATCAGTGCTCTCATAAGTGGGCTAGTAAGCACCGTTCATTGTCCCCTGCTCACTCATATAAAAATATCAGTTACCCCTTCGTGTACTGGGAGTCGGAGGTCATGAGAACCAGTGCGCAGAGGCGAATACAGTAACTTGCAGATGGCCCGGGTAGCCTTAGAAGGCAGAATGCCACCTTCTAAATTGTATACGTCCCATTGGGCTCTCGGCAAGTGCTCCCAGCTATATCAGTTCGCTCAATTGGCCTTTAGAACCACCCTCATTAAGGAGGACGAGATGGTTCTCCGCAACCATACTGGCATTTCAGACATTCCTGCCGTAAACCTAGACAAATCAGTTTTGACGCCTTGTCAATCAATAATTTTTCTGGGATTTCTCATAGAATCTCCTTCTTTCTCAATCTCAGTTCCCTCAGAAAAATGGAGAGACATTCAACAATTCATAACCCAGGTCCTTTCAACACCAACTTTCCCTGAGAGATTTAGCCAAGATCACAGGGAGAATGAGAGCGCTGGATCCAGGTTTCATCCACGCTCCCCTCGTATGCAGACCTTCTTTCACATCTCCTTCAGCAAGGGTTTGCTTGGTCAGACGCCATTCACCTACCTCCCACAAATTCTGGATGATCCTTCCGCTAACTCATCCCAGACCCCTTTTAACCCCTCCCCCGAAAAATTGTCATTACTTCCAACACCTCTCTTGCAGGATGGGGAGCATTTACAAAACAAAAAGTGGTAAGGGGGACATGGTCTGCTCGGTAATCAACAGCCCGCATAAACCTTTTGGAGTTAAAGGCTGCCAAACTAACACTATCCTCTCTAGTTCCTCTGAATACTCAGGTGACCTCTGTTCAGCTGGAAAACAGAACTGCAGTCTCTTACCTCAACAGACTGGGAGGCACACAATCCCGCACTCTCTGCCTAGAGGCAGTAGACATCTGGAACTGGGTGATGCATCGATCCTTACTCCTGTCTGCCATATGTCCCAGGGGAGCTGAACGAGCTGGCCGATTCCCTGTCCAGAAAGTGCCTCACATTGGATCGCGTAAGTCTCAGGCCATTAACCTTCCTTTCCATAGTAAAGGCCTTTGGTCAACCGGATGTCAATCTCTTTGCAACTCCATCCAACACACAGGTCCCGGCCTTCATGTCCAAATTCTGGACCCATGGAGCCCTACAGATGGACGCCATGCTTTTCCATGGACCAACCTCACTCTCCCATATGCTTTCCCTCTCCTGCCATGCTACTAAAGGTGCTTCACAAGGTGTCTTGCCTCATTCTGGTGTACCCTGTCTAGCCCTCCAGAACATGGTTTCCCTTGATCACCCAATTCTGGAAGGGACCCAAACTTCCCCTAGGACTGTCCAGGGACTGCTTCCAGGGGACTCCAGATCTACTGCAAGTGCTCCCACAATGCATGTGGATAGCGACATTACTTGGCTGCTAGCCCATGCCAATCTCTTAGCCTCTTCCATGGCTTTGATAAATGCTTCCCTCAGGCCAAGTACAAGGTCCAGATACCAGTCTATCATAGACAAGTTCATTTCCTGGCAGAACTCACATGCTCCGACCTCAGGTTCCCATTCCGAACCGAACTCGGCAATAGATTTTCTGACCAATAAGTTCAAAACAAGCCTAGCCTACACCACTATATGCTCATACAGCTTGGCCCTGGTGCTTTTAATCCCTGGCCTTACAGAAAATACACTATACCTTAGTTTGCTCAAGGGCATTTTCCTTTCCAAGCCAGCATGCCCATGCTACTCTTCCACGTGGGACAATAACCCTTTCTAAAGCTTTTTAGCTACTATCCCTTCCTCAGCTAACATTTTTTGCCTTTCACAGAACTTGGCTTCTTTATTGGCTTTGGCCTTTGCAGAGCTTTCACTGATCCACACTTCAGAGCCATGGATGACCTCCATCCCAAAGGGTTTTCATGTAATTCTTAAGGGACACTAAAACCAGTTCTGTTCAAAACCCCCTGGTGGAATTCGACCTGGTAAAAGACCAATCCGATCCCAACCTCTGCATAGTTGAGTGTTTACCCATTTACATCACACTCACGGCACCGGTTAGAGGCGACATTTCCAACTTATTCATCACGTGTCGTAAGCTCTTTCACCCAGCTGCGCCTTCTAAGATCAGGAGATGGATTGTTTCTGCCATGCAGAGCTCAGTGATAGACACCTCTCTACCCACCCTGTTACCTTGCTAGGTCTGTTGGTTGTGTTCACTAAGCTTCAGTATTTTATACCTGGTCTATCTCTGGTTCCAGATGCTCCAAGAGGACAGAAGAAGCAGCAGGGCTAACCGCCTAAAGAACAGAAATTATGTTGGCCTTCTCTTTAGAAGTTTCCCCAATTTCCTGGGGGCCTGATTGATGCTCCTGATCCAAGGCAACATGATAATCCTTCCTTCTACCCACTCCCAGTTGGGCTCCTAAATATGTTTATGTTCACATTTACAATGGTTTTGAGTAAACTTAGTTTTTTCTGCATACATAGTCTCCTGTCTTCTTTGTTCATAGGATACAGGAATCAGGTTGACCTCACTCTCGTTTGTTCTACTTAGGTTTGCCATCTGTAAGCTTCTGAAAAATCTGAGTCAGGGGATGGAGCCTAGCGCCTGTGTGCTCTGCGTGCATGCACGTGACCAGTGTGTGTGCACACGACCTGCCTAGGTAGTGCACGTGACGTGCACGTGTGCGGCGGTGGCACGCATGCGCATCCTATGGCACCAGCGCTGCCTGCTCCCCCAGCCTGTGTGAGAAGGTAAGAGAAAGTTTCTTTCACTTTACGTTCTCAGCGTAGTCGAGAGGCTTGTACCTAACCCACCAGCTGTTGCTAGATGGCAATCCTATTCCCTAGAAGAACAAAGAGAGCTTGCAGATCATAGATTCCTGCAAACTAGTGTTTCTCTCAATTCATCCATGTTATCAATAATTCTCTCAATTCATCCCTGTGAGCAGCGGCTAAGCAAGACCTATAGAGGCCCCATGGCAAAATTTCCACACAAAAAGTAAAAGTTTGGTAATATTTTTCTTGTTTATTGTCTCCAGTATTTTCTTTTCTTTGATTTAATATTAACAATGGAGAGCAGAGAAGTTTCATTTCATGGAGGATCACCATGGTGCTCTAATTTTTTTTCCCCAATTCATCCCTGTGTTATCAATAATTCTCCCAATTCATCCCTGCGAGCAGGTACACAGCAAGACCTAAGGGGGCCCTATAGCAACTTTCCACAGGGCCTCCCTGTGCAAATTATTTTGCAGTTTTTCCATTTTGATTGTAAAGGTTCTAATATTTCCATGATCTGCCTACTTAACTGACATAGAGGAACAAATGAATGGTGATTAGCATATAGTAAGTTTTATAAATGAAAAAATATATATTTTTAAAATGTATATAGTATTGTTATTCCTAAATATTCATGCAATAACGTGGTATACAAGTCTATGATTCATTAATAAATCAGTCAGTGAGGAGAGACACAGGCAGAGCCGGCTGGGCCAGTGACAATAGATGCCCTCCAGCATCACTCTGGTGAGAATGGAAAAGCCGGGGCTCAGGAGATGGTAGTGTAACTCGGTAAAGGGCTGGACCTCAGAGGAGTCCGAAGCTCCGAAGCAGCCGCACTCCTTAAATCTATTGTAACTCATACATGCCTACCCTCCCGGTTTTCGTGGGAGGCTCCCGATTTTTCGGGTAACCCCCCGCACCCCCGGAAGGGTAGGCATTTCTCCCGCCTTCTGCCCACTTCCTAGTGAAGTGGGCAGAATTAGGAGAATACCCGCGGCAATTGCGGGTCTCCGTGAAGGGGGCGGGGCTTAAGCTGTGATTCTGCATGAATCACAGCATTTGGCTCCGCCCCTATGTAAATTGTGCCCAATCGCGGCAATTTTACCGCGAGGGGGCGGGGCTTAATGACACAAATCATCAAGCCCTGCCCCCGTCGGCCCCCTGCTGCATCTCTTACCCGGGCTTCTCCCGGGAAGAGAATGTTAAAGGTAGGCAACCCTGTTGTAACTACATCTTTGCCTGTGCGTGGCAGCATGTCTGCCAAAGATTGGAAGACTGTGTTCGGTGACAGAATCTTTCCAGCAGATTGATTTAGCAGATGCAGCTCTGAGATCTGCTGCAAAATTGAGCAGCTGTGTAGGCATATATTGGGTCTAAATTCTGCGTCTAGGTCTCCATTAGATTGTGTCAACAGTCTGGTCTGGAGTTGGATCCCCGGAGGATTGGACAAGTGTGTACACATCTTAAGTCATGCAGTGTCATATCATATGAACAATTTGCTATACCCAATGTTTCTAAATTAAAAATGCAGATAAAATGGAGGAAGGTGTCTGAAGGGGTTGTGGTGACAGGCCAAAATTTGTCATATAGTCCTTACCTGAAGATGTTATTCAGATTCTTTTTCTGAAGATGTTGCTGTTTAAGACCTTATTGGAAGATGTAATATAAAATCCTTATCCAAAGTCGCTTAAATAAAGCAGGAACTACTCAGAGAGTATCAACGTAGGACAAAGTGTCACCACAAAATGGCTGCCAGTAGCTGGGCATCCTATAGATAGGGCTGTGACTTGCATTGTGACATCACAGTACATGCATACTGCAGCTAGAGATGGCTGTAGCTTAGATCAGCTCTGGGCTCTACCTGCTACATTAATATAACATCGGTAAATGATTGTGAAGGCTGGTGCTTCCTTGGTGAATCTCTGATCTTCACCAGTGAGCCTGCATGGAAATTTAAGCTTTGCAGAAGGAATGCTGTATCCCTCTGCCATGCTTCCAGATATTGCTGGTGCAGGTACAAAGAATGACCATCAAACTGGGGGCCTCATTTACTAACGAGTTTTATCACCAAAACGAGTGATAAATTCCCCTCTGTATGATAAATGGTGCTCCAGCCAATCAGCTCCCAACTGTCAACTGTTAGAAAAATGACAGTTGGAAGCTGATTGACCATTTATCATACACAGTGACATTTATCACTCGTTTTGGTGATAAAACTCATTAGTAAATGGGGGCCTGGGTCTGGGACACAAATGGAATGCAGAGGGAAAATTTAAAAAAAGCCACATACAGATAATACTGGATTCTGAAAGAGCTTATTGGTTTCTCTAAAGAGATGTTATAGATAGAAAAAGCAGAGTTCCTAGTACTGGGCCTTGTGGTACTCCAAATGACAGAGGAGCAGAGAGGTTGTGGATCGAGGAATGCAAACTCTGAAAGAGCGATTTGATATGTACTGTAGGATGAGAATCAGGATAAGACAGTGTCATGAAGACCTAGGGATTGTAGCTTTTTTATGAGGAGACAGTGGTCAACAGTGAAAAACCATTGTGTTTGCGTACAGGTCTGAATAAGGTTCTAAAGCCTGAAAAAGAGGTACAACACGACAGGCCTTTTTCCCCATTAATGTGATCTTGCAGTGAACAAAATTCAAGTAAAAAACACACTTTTTTTGGGGGGAGATAATGTACATTAAAAATACTACAAATAACTTAATGACCACTTTTGCAACCAGTGTATTGTAGGTTTGTGTAATTCACTTATTTTCTTAAATGTATACTGTATTTGTGTCTGTCTTGAATTGACATGATTTATCTAATTCAGGCTTTAAATCACAAAAACCTACAATGTCAATAAGGGTTGTGTAAACAATTTATATATGCACTTTACAATAAAGGAATATGCAAGTTGATAAGGACAAAAAGTAAAAGTTTAGGTGTTGCTGCAGCACAGTCCAAATTTAAATAGGGGAGTCACACCAACTGCTCTTCCAAACACTGCCAAACATTACCAGCCAGGACTCACTGGCAGTTGGTGTGGCCCCCCTATATGAATCTTGGACTGCGCTGCAGCCCCACCTCTGGAGCCGCCATGGCTCGCAATTCATCCTTGTGTTATCAATAATTCCCCCAATTCATCCCTGTGAGCAGGGACATAGCAAGACCTACTGGATCCCCATAGCAAATTATATTGCAGTTTATCCCAGGGCCGTATCTATAATGGGTGCAGGGTGTGTGTTGCACATGGGTCCAAGGGGGGCCCACACCACACACCCTGCATCCATACTTTTAAATACTTACCTCTCCGAAGTTCCACATTGGCTGGAGAGGCGCTACACAAAACGCCTGGAAAATGGACACTGCGGCAGTAGGGAAATCGCAGAAAAAACGGCTACTGCACAGACTAGTGCCCTGAGCCTACTGAGGCTGTCAGTGCATGGTGGCCACCAGAGAGAGAGGAGGGGGCCCCGGATGGGGAGTGAACACGGGCCCCCTCCTCTCTTAATATACCCCTGGTTATCCATTTTGATTGTAAATCATCTAATATTTACACTGTCTACCTACTTAGCTGACATAGAAAAATAAATGGTGAATAGCATATAGTAAGTATTATAAACTAAAAACTATGGGCCTGATTCAAACCTGCTCGCAAGCGCATAAAAGGGCAAGAGGGACATCGATTGCAGTGAGATGACTCCGATGTGTGACAAACTGTTCCCTCATTTTTGGCTTGATTCAAAATAGTCCAATGGGATTTAAAAAAACAAATACAGTATTATGAATGCATCATGCTCCAAAGAGCACCGACAGTGCAGATTGTTAAAATTAGGCAGTTTGCTAGTTAATAGCTGACAACAACAAGAGCTTTGTCAACTTTACTTGATAAGATGGGGAGGCCCTGATTGGTTGTGTCTCAACAGTCAAGATTTTGATTTTGTGTAGTTTAGACTGGAGATGAGCAGTTTGGATTCCTTGAAATCCAACCAACCTGAACATCGGCGGCTCGGGTCTACTCGCCTGATATCAGTATAGAGGCACTGGGGATCCAGACGCAGATATCAGTAACAGATGCACTGGGGAGGGAGCCATTCATTGGCTGAGAGAGGCAGGGGCTGACCTCTCTCAGCCAATGAACACTCAGACACAGACCTTCAAAGGAGGAAGTCACGTCTGAGCGATTCAGTCAGGAAGTAATAACCATCCTGCAGTTCTTCTGTAAAGACAATGTTAAACATATTCTTTTCTTTACACTACATCAACACAATCAACCCGCCACCCACCTCCCACGGGTGGCGGGGATAGCCCCGGGATATCAGCCTAGGCTAGGGGTGCCCTGGAGAGGGGGACCCCTTTGTGGCAGGGGTCCCCAACTCCCCAGGGATCCCTGGCTTGGGCAGACTAGCAATCAGGGCTGATGCTGCGGCTGGGGGGGCCCAGTGATAGGGCTCCCCTGGCTGTGGCATCAGCCCCCCGCTATAAAGGGTCCAGGGCTGGTTCTGTGAATTACAGGGAGACCCTACGCAAATTTTTCCCTGTAATTCCAGAACTAGGACTGGTTCCCATAGCTCAGTGCTGGTTAAATTAAGTACAGGAAGAACATACACAATTTTTTCCCTGTACTTAGTCAACCAGGACTGGGTTTGAAAAGTCTGGGGCTGGTTGTGTTTGGGAGGGGTACCTCACTTAATTTTTAACATTTAACTATTTATTTACTTGTTACAGTCAGATACATGC
This sequence comes from Taudactylus pleione, assembly GCA_031769625.1. Lineage (NCBI taxonomy): Eukaryota > Metazoa > Chordata > Amphibia > Anura > Myobatrachidae > Taudactylus > Taudactylus pleione. The sequence goes on along the minus strand of JAUIMM010000189.1, from coordinate 4,506,683 downwards.
AGGCATCTCCCTGATGTCTGCATGTATCTGTGAGAGAACAAACTGCTCATGCTGAAAGTGAAAGCATGAAGCAGTTCTATGCCGTTGGCGATTTGCAGTTCGGTTTCAAGTGGGATTTGCCGTGCGATTTGTACATGAACATGTCAAATCGAACTGCAAATCACTGTTCAAAACCGAATCAAATCGAATTTGTATTGCAAATCGCAAAACAAATCGACCATTAGTAAATCTTGTAAAAAAATGGGGTTGTCACAATTCAATTTGAGTTAATTTGAGGTGAGCTAAATCACACTTCAAATTGACTATCAAATCGACCTTTAGTAAATTTACCCCTAAATCTGTCCACGAGATGATGTGTGAGCCTGAACTTTCTGATACTATTGTACTCGCAGAGAAGCCGCCTTCCACCATTTTTGCTCCCTCTGCAAATGTGGGAATGAGCAGCACAAATATAGCTGATGTCACCGAGGAAGTGCAAGAGGATGAGGGGGATATTTGTGTAGCTGATGCCAGCGCTAATAAGAATGTTGAAGATGAGGATGTTGTTTGTGTAAATCAGGCACCAGTGGAAGCAGCTCTTGGCCATGATAAGAGGAAGGCCACTGTCATGCCTGGGCATAGGACCAACAAATGCACTTCTTATGTGTGGAATTATTTTTACCCAAATCCTGACAACAATTGTCAAGTCATCTGTAGCATTTGTAAGACCATGGTCAGTAGAGGTAAGGATGGTAACCATCAAGGAACCTCCTCCCTGTTACATCATTTGCAGCGAACTCATGAGAAACTGGTGCTAAAAAATTACAACAAGCAGACCATCATCAGCTAGCTCCCTTCTCTCAAGTTCAACTAGATCCCAGCACCTGCAATCTTACCGCCATCTCCTTCATCCTCAATATCCACAGTAATAATCGGAGGTAGTCCTGCATCCAATTTGTTAAGGCTAGGTGACTCCTTCCCTATCCACGATTCCTTAAAAGAATCCTTCAGCACTAGGCCTGCTGCTTCTGCTGCTGGGGATGGATCTTCATCCCAGAAGAGGACCAAGAAGACTACCATTTTAAAAAAACAACTGTCTATGAAACAATCCTTTGCAAGGGGAAGCAAGTATCACAGCTCAAAATTGAATATTGAAAACAATATTGTGAGCTGTGAGGTGGTCAACATTGACTGGAAATGAGTGAAAATTAATGTTATTAAGGTTAATAATACTCTAGGAACACAAAAACAGGCTAAAATCATGTGATCCTAAGATCCAAAACCAAAACCAGTCATGGCGGTTTGGCAAAACGAAAACCAGCCGACGAATTAGAACCAAAACCTGCAAAAATGTTCCAACGCACATCTCTAGCTTACTTTAGACATCTAAAAATTACTGCTTTTGACCTTTTTCTCTGTCGTCGTTACATCGGCTTAGACAGTGGGGACATTTTATTACCATATCTATCCTTCAACGCCATTGGTATTTTTAGTAGAGACTAACTGGAGTACCCAGCGTTGCCCAGGATTTTAAGAATGTTTGTTACACATCATCCTCCAACAAACCTGTCCTTAGGCAAGACTCACGAAAAGTGTGACAAACTTCCCCATCAACAGTCCTAAGGTCTTCGAAGAAAGTAGGTCCTGTAACCGTGTAAAGCAAACTTCGGAGAGAGAAGCATTGAAAATGTATTGGATGTACAGTGTACACACGGCCAAGAGCTTCTGTTGCTCTGATACCAGGATGACCATCTACAGCGACTCCCTGTTTTCTGCGCATAAAAACTTTTCCAGAAGCATTCCACGTGTAATATTTTGACAGCTCACAGTACAGCTGGGTCCTTGCAAAGTCATCATTTTGACACAGTATAGGTACTGCCACTTGTGGCTGAAATGATTGGTTTGTTTGGACCCCCACAAAACAAGCTGCCAATGCGCAGTGGTCATTGGTGGCAATGATCCCATACACAAACTGGCTTTACAACATAGGTAAGATCAGATGTCGTCATCATCATCCCCATCAGTGTGTACATCCTCTTCTTCACACAATTTTAATTTGTCTCCCCTGGAATCCACCATTACAGACGCTTCTGTATTTTTTTTACTTAATTGCTGGTAAAGGTCTTCCTTGTGGAATTTGTAATTCATTTTGATGATCCTCATCTTTTCCACATTTTGGGGAAGTAATCTCCTAAACCGAACACCGACAAGGTTCCCGGATGTGCTGAAAACTCTTTCAGAGTACACACTGGAGGGTGGGCAACTTAAATAAAGCAAAGTCAGTTTGTGTAAGGGACTCCAAATTGCCTCTCTTTCCTGCCAGTAGTGAAATGGACTATCTGACATGCCTATTTGGATGCCATCCCTAAAATAATCATCCACCATTCTCTGAATGGTGACCATATCATATAAAGTCACGGTAGACATGTCACTCATTGTAGGCAGTTTTTTCAGACCCAACCAAATGGCATTAGTTTTTGCTGACTGATCTGTTTCACCACCAGCAGTAGGTCTCTTAGGAACATTTAGTTTTTTCCTGGCAGCTGCAGAAACTGAAGGAGGAGATGCTGCTCTGTCCCGTGCCGCTTGAGCTGACAATTTTTTCACCAACAGCTCTTTGACACAAGGTATGACTTAAACCTAGGATTAAGTATGGTCGCCAAAATATAGTGATCTGACTTCAAGAGATTGAGAACCCTTGGATCTTAGCGAAGCAAATGAAGGGCTTGATCTACAAGTCCGACTTACTTAGCGCAATCACTCCATTTCAGCTCCTCCTTCAGTTTCTCCAACTGCTTTTGCAAAAGTCTGATTAGGGGAATGACCTGACTCAAGCTGGCAGTGTCTGAACTAACTTCACTTCTGCCAAGTTCAAAGGGTTTGAGAACCTTGCACAACACAGAAATTATTCTACACTGCGCTTGACTATGGTGCATTCCAGCTCCTCTACCTATGTCATAGGCCATAGTGTAGCCTTGGATGGCCTTTTGCTGCTCCTCCATTTGCTGAAGCATATAGAGGGTAGAATTCAACCTAGTTACTGCCTCTTGCTCCAGCTGATGGCAGGGCAAATTCAACAGTTCTTGCTGGTTCTGCAAGAACTCACAGCAGCAGCAGAAACAGGTGTAGCACTCAAGGAACCACGGATAGGAGTCAGTCATTCTTATGAAATTGGATGCAGGACTATTTACGATCATGATTGCGGATGTTGATGATGATGCAGGTGTTGGTGGTGGAGATTGCAGGCGCTTGGATCCAGATAGAAGGGAGGAGCTAGGTGACACTGGACTGATTGTTGTTACTTTTTTTAGCCAGTTTCTGAATTTGAAAAACCCTTTTCAACTTGATGAATGCTGCAAGTGATGTAACAGGGAGGAGGTTCTTAGATGGTAAAGGTCCTTACCTCTATTCATTGTTACTTGGCAATGGTTACAAATGGCTTTGCAAAGGTTGTCCGGATTTGGGGTGGATTTTTTGGTCCTTTGACAAGGCATGGCAACAATGGGATTTTTCCCACCATGGGCAACAACTGTTGCCTGATTTACAATTTTTACACAAACATCCTCGGCATCAACATTTGGGGTGGATTTTTTGGTCCTTTGACAAGGCATGGCAACAATGGGATTTTTCCCACCATGGGCAACAACTGTTGCATGATTTACAGTTTTTACACAAACATCCTCGGCATCAACATCCTCATCATCATCATCATCCTTGCCATCATCGCCAACTACCTAAATATCCTCCTTATCCTCCTGGTGCAATTCCACAGAAGCATCCTCGATTTCTACGTCAGCATGTTGGCTTGTGCTGCTCATCCCCACATTTCCAGAGGGCACACAAATGGTGGAAGGAGGATCCTCTTCAAGTACAGTATTAGAAAGGCCAGGCTCACACATGGTAACCATGGACACACTTGGACTCTCCTCGGGGATCTGTGACTTTTTGGAGCACACAGTTGCTTCCGGTGTCTTACTCGTCTTAACAATTTTTATTTTTTTATACCTCTACCCCAAGCAGAGGGGCCTAAATCATCACAACTAGAACCATCAGTCATAAATAAAGGCCAAGGCCTTATCCTTTCCTTGCCACTTCGTGTAGTGAATGGCATATTGCTAATTTTTTGTTTCTCTAAAGCTAACTTAGCTTTAGATTTTTTTTTATTTTTTTTACATGGCCTGACATTTAACCCTGGTGCATCGGCCTTCATAGTTGACGTTGACGGCCTTGCATCATCATCATGACTGCTGCCGGCAGCTACAAGACTGGTATGTGGTTCCTGCTCTCCTGTCATGAGACTGTCCTCCATACTCACTGCAGACTTGCAGCAGTGTCACTAAGCAATTATAGCACAGCTAACTTGCTGCTAATGCACACAACCACCCAAAAAAACCCCACTAGTTTTAAAACTGGGGGAAGAGCACCCCTGAATGAGGCAGCAGTATCTTGATAAACAACACAGGCAGCACTCCTGCACAGCTATGTTGCTGAAAAGTGTGGCTAACGCTCACACACACATAGAAAAAAAAACCTTTTTTACATTTTTACACTAGGGGGGAGAGCACCCCTGAATGAGGCAGCAGCCCCTTGAAAAACAACAGACAGCACCCCTGCACAGCTATGTTGCTAATAAGTGTGACTAACATGCACACACACACAGAGAAAAAAAACTTTTATTAATTTTTTTTACACATGGGGGAGAGCACCCCTGAACTAGGCAGCAGCTCCTTGATAAATGACACAAACAGCACCCTTGCGCAACTACATTGCTGAAAAGTGTGGCTAACGTGCACACAAACACACAGAAAAAAAACACTTTTATTAATTTTTTTGTTTTTTTTTACACTGGGGTGGAGAGCCCTCCTGAATGAGGAAGCAGCCCCTTGATAAACAACACAGGCAGCACCCCTGCGCAGCTGAGTTGTTGATAAGTGCAGCTAACATGCACACACACACACACAGAAAGAAAAACTTTTATTATTTTTTTTTTTTACACTGGGGGGGAGAGCACCCCTGAACGAGGCAGCAGCCCCTTGAAAAACAACGCAGGCAGCACCCCTGCGCAGCTACGTTGCTAATAAGGGTGGCTAACATGCACACACACACAGAAAAAAAACTTTTATTAATTTTTTTTTACACTGTGGGGGAGAGCACCCCTGACCGAGGCAGCAGCCCCTTGATACATGACACAAACAGAACCCCTGCGCAACTACGTTGCTGAAAAGTGTGGCTAACACGCACATACACACACACAGAATAAAAAAAAAACAGTTTTATAAAAAAAAAATTTACACTGGGGGGGAGAGCACCCCTGAACGATCCAGCAGCCCCATGATAAACAACACAGGCAGCACCCCTGCACAGCTACGTTGCTGATAAGTAAGGCTAACGCACAATCACACAGAAAAAAAACCATTTAATATATATTTTATGCACTTGGGGGGGGCACCCTTGAACAAGGCAGCAGCCCCTTAATTAATGACACAGGCAGCTCACATGGCTCAGCTACGTTGTTGATAAGTGTGGCTAAAGCACACTGACACAGAAAAAAAAATATTTTTTTCTTTTTCTTTCTTTTGACACTGTGGGTGAAGAGCACCCCCGATGGACAGAGCACCCCCTGGACAACACAGCAGCACCCCTTTATGGGCTGCAGTGACACAGGAGCTACTGAAGCCCCCCTCTTCTGCGTGCAGCACAGCTCCTAAAGACAACACAGCCCTTATGGACCACAGCACAGCACGGGAGGCAATCGGGAAGCCGACTGCCTATATACCGGCAGCCGGCTTCCCGACTGTATTATCCCGGCAAGGATGAAATGCCGGGAGATCGGCGCCCGGCATCACGATCGTAGTGATGCCGGGCGCCGTGAGCGGACAGCCACGGGGGGGGAGGGTTAGGTTTAGGGCTCCCGAGGGGGACTTAGAGTTAGGCAGCCCCCGGGAGGATTAGGGTTAGGCTAGGGGGAGGGAGGGTTAGGGTTAGGCACCCCTGGGGGGGACTTAGGGTTAGGCACCCCCCCGGGGGACTTAGGTTTAGGCAGCGGGGAAGGGGGTGGTTAGGGTTAGGCACTTAGAGGGGGGATTAGGGTTAGGCACTTGGGGGGGAAGTTAGGGATAGGCACCCCTAAGGAGGGTTAGGGTTAGGGGGGTTAGGTTAGTGGATACTTACCTATCCACGATTGGGCTTTCCAGCGCAGTCGGGCTTCCGCTGATGGGAATCGCCGGCCGGCGGTATTTCATACCAATTCCCACAGCACAGCCCAGCCAGCCCCTATGGACAACAGCAGCCAGCCCCTGTGGACAATAACCAGCTCATCTCTAATTTTTTGTATTTCCAGGACGGTATCAGCAATAGATTGATTCAGAGCAAGAACTTTTCCTGATTCAGGCTATCCTACTATTTGCAGATTTTTGAGACTGGACTTTTTCTTCAGGTTGTACATTTAATTGCATATCTGCTTCTGCAACACAGAAAAGTGCTTTTTAAGGGATGATACAGTATGTCCCGAAATGCTTTCCACATTTGTATTAAACCTTTGTGTGACCTGAATTACATGATCTTTTATCCTTTGGATAGCCTTTTACTGGATTACATCTGCATGAGGGGCCCAGGAGTCCCCTTCATGGCATAAACTACTTCTCCATATATTAAAAATAATTTGCACAAAAACACTCTCAAAGACAATTCATAAAAAAAACCACAATAACAATATTGTATTGATTATATGTAATTAAGAAAGGTACATTACAGTCCTGGTCATGGCACAGGATTGATACTCTGAGTCCTCACTATAGCAAAATTCTAAATTCTATACCAAGAAACTCATTAACAACACCGCCTTGTTGATGTACAATGACAGAAAGGAAACTCTTACCACACTGGAAGTCATTTAAAAAGGACAAAATGCCAGCTCTGCAGCCAAAATACAGCGTATGACCACTTTGATTTGCACAAGACATCTAGATTTCTGCTGGGCAGCATAGGTTTGTCAATTGGCCCCTTATTAATTTTTTTGTTTTGTTAATATGGGCGTCCTTTCTCATTTTCTTTGTTTTCACTTGGTTCCAATCTGATTTTCCTTTTCCCATTAAAAATGTAATTTACACCATGACCATTAGGAAGTCAAAAACTCTGTTTACACAGGACTCTAATGAGGATTTTTTTGTTTTGATGCTTCGTAAACAGGCAAAATAGAATAACTATTTTTGCAGCAGTAAAATGGGAATAAAATGAAAAAAAAATTTAATTAAGCCCACTAAAAGTGCCCATACCCAATATTTTTTTTCACTTTATTATCATATTAAATACAATCATATTATTTTTGCAATTTAAATCTTAATTAAAAGTTCTTAACTGAAGAGATCTCACAAATCATCCAAGTTTGAAAATCTGAATCAGCTAGTAATCAGCAGAAAAAAACTGTATCAAATATAGATTCTGGGCCTGATTCAGCAGTGAACGCAATGGCGATTACGGATGCAGATCAAGCGATTGTTTGCCATCGTGCATGCATATAAGCCACACTGTGCGTGCGCATCGATCACATTGTGATTATGGATGCACAGAGAAATCCATCGCAAAGTGAGTGACAGCCTGTCAGCGTTTGGAGTGGTGACGGGGTGGTCGTAAAAACATAGGCATGTCTGTCCCTTTGAACGCCATTTCATGGGCGTGTATAAATTAGCCACTGTGATTGCATACACAGCATGAGAGCTCTCTGCGTGTGGGGAGAGCTGCAGTGTCTGTGGCTGGTCAGACTTGTTGAAAATGCTGCATGGCTGCCCGATGTACGTCGATGGTACCGATGTTTACGCAGAAGAGCGATATTGGACGGATATGAGAAGGCAACAGTTGGCGCTTTTATGTCGGCTGTGCTTTGTCAGGCATTAGCATATTTTAGTAACTGCGATCCGTAGATGATTGCAGTTGCGATTGCATTTGTGTCCACTGCTGAATCAGGCCCATAATGCAGTTGCAATTCTGGATGTCTGCTGCAATTGTAAGTCTTATGCAACTATATGCTTGTACTCTTGAGTCATAGTAACCATTATCACTAGTAACTGCATTTATACCTATCCAAAGCTTAGGGCAGAAGATGCGATTGAAAATAGCGTGCACACTCCAGTGCACAACTCAGGTCCTACATGCACACATCATGCTCCTGTTACAAGCTAATGTCTGTTGGCACCCAGTAATGCCCACACAGCCATCTGTGAGAAGTGACTGAGATGCATGCAACTCAGTAGAACTTGTAGCTGTTATAACTAGGGGTGAGCGGGTTCGGATTTCTGAAATCCGATCCCCCCCGATCCGAGGCCGATCCGAGTCAGGCTCGACTTTTCCCGCCTGACTCGGATCTAAAATTGAGGCAAAACGTCATCATCCCGCCTTCCTGGTCTCGCGGGTTTTGGATTCTATATAAGGTACCTGCGTCGGCGCCATTTTCTCACTCGGCTGTGGACAGTGAAGAGGGAGGGTGGGAGTTAGGGCTGGCTGGCTGGGCTGTGTAGTGTAGTGTAGTATAGTGTAGTGCAGTGTAGTGCTGTGCTGTGCTGCTGTTGTCCATTGGGGCTGTGTCCACTCCTCCAGTCCAAAGTCCATAGGGGCTGGCTGGACTGTGTTGTGCAGTCAGTTGTCCATAGGGGCTGTGTCCACTCCAAAGTCCTGTGCAGTGTCCCAGTCCTAAAGGGGTGCTGTAGTGTTGTCCACGGGGTGCTCTGTCCATCAGGGGTGCTCCCCCCAAGTGCAAAAAAATTAATATTTTTTCTGTGTTTGTGAATTGTGTGCGCAGTAGCCGCACGTGCATCAACAAAGTAGTGCCAAGCGTGCGCCTGTGTCATAAGTAAAGGGCCGGTTGGCTTGACCGTTAAAGGGTGCTGTAACCCCCAAAGTGCACTCCAAACCAAATAAAAAAATATTTTCTGTGTTTGTGAATTGTGTGCACTGTGGCTGCACGTGCATCAACAAAGGAGCAGCGCCAAGCGTGCGCCTGTGTCCCATAAGTAAAGGGCCAGCTGGCTTGTCTGTTAAAGGGTGCTGTAACCCCCAAAGGGCACTCCAAACAAAATAAAAAAATATTTTCTGTGTTTGTGAATTGTGTGCACTGTGGCTGCACGTGCATCAACAAAGGAGCAGCGCCAAGCGTGCGCCTGTGTCCCATAGGTAAAGGGCTGGCTGGCTTGACCGCTAAAGGGTGCTGTAACCCCCAAAGTGCACTACAAAAAATATAAAAATATATATTTTTTAGTGTTTGTGAATTGTGTGCGCAGTAGCCGCACGTGCATCAACAAAGTAGCGCCAAGCATGCGCCTGTGTCATAGGTAAAGGGCCGGCTTGCTTGACCGTTAAAGGGTGCTGTAACCCCCAAAGTGCACTCCAAAAAAAAAAATATATATATATTTTTTTGTGTTTGTGAATTGTGTGCGCAGTAGCCGCACGTGCATCAACAAAGTAGCGACAAGCGTGCGCCTGTGTCCCATAAGTAAAGGGCCGGCTGGCTTGTCCGTTAAAGGGTGCTGTAACCCCCAAAGGGCACTCCAAACAAAATAAAAAAATATTTTCTGTGTTTGTGTATTGTGTGCACTGTGGCTGCACATGCATCAACAAAGGAGCAGCGCCAAGCGTGCGCCTGTGTCCCATAAGTAAAGGGCCAGCTGGCTCATTTCTTAAAGGGTGGTGTAACCCACAAAGTGCACTAGTCTCCAACAAAAATAAAAAATTATTTTCTGTGTTTTTGTGCGCCTTAGCCGCACGTATATATCAATATAACATAAATGGAGGACCAAACTTTCTCCGATAAAAATAAAATAGGGAAAGATCAAGAACCACTTCTTCCTAGTGCTGTTGCTGCTGCTGGGAGTTGTTCATCATCCCAGAGAGGAAGTAGGAACACCACTACTTTTACTAAACAATTGACCCTCCAAAGTCCTCAGCGAGGAGGATGAAGTACGACAGCAGTCATCCTGAAGCAAAACGTATAACTGAGGCCTTGACTGCTATGTTGGTGTTAGATGTGCGCCCGGTATTCGCCATTAGTGCAGTGGGATTTAGACAATTGATGGAAGTAGTGTGTCCCCGGTTCCAAATCCCGTCTAGATTCCACCTGCATCCTCAAAGCAGCAGTGACAAGCGTGCATCTGTCTGTTAAAGGGTGGTGTAACCCTCAAAGTGCGCTCCACAAACAATATAAAAATTCTTCTTTTTTTTCTCTTTGTGAATTGTGTGGGCTGTAGCCGCACCTGCATCCTCAAACCAGCAGTGACAAGCGTGCGTCTGTCTATTAAAGGGTGGTGTAACCCTCAAAGTGTGCTCCACAAATAATAAAAAAATTCTTCTTTTTTTTTCTGTCTTTGTGAATTTTGTGGGCTGTAGCCGCACCTGCATCCTCAAAGCAGCAGCGACAAGCGTGCGTCTGTCTGTTAATGGGTGGTGTAACCCTCAAAGTGGGCTCCACAAACAATAAAGAAATTCTTTTTTTTTCTGTCTTTGTGAATTGTGTGCACTGTAGCTGCACATGCATCAACAAAGGAGCAGCGCCAAGCGTGCGCCTGTGTCCCATAAGTCTGTTAAAGGGTGGTGTAACCCCCAAAGTGCTCCAAAAAATAAAAAACAGTTTTTTTTCTGTTTGTGACTTGTATGCGATGTAGCAGCACGTGCATCAACACAGTAGCAGTGCCAAGCGTGCGCCTGTGTCATAAGTCAAGGGCCGGTTTGGACATCTGGTCCGGACTGAAGGACATGCCAATAATTTCTGACAAGTCTACTGTCACTGCATATGATACTGTCCTCAAAGCAGCAGCGACAAGCGTGCGTCTGTCTGTTAAAGGGTGGTGTAACCTTCAAAGTGCGCTCCACAAACAATAAAAAAATTCTTCTTTTTTTTCTGTCTTTGTGAAATGTGTGGGCTGTAGCCGCACCTGCATCCTCAAAGCAGCAGCGACAATCGTGCGTCTGTCTGTTAAAGGGTGGTGTAACCCTCAAAGTGCGCTCCACAAACAATTAAAAAATTCTTTTTTTTTCTGTCTTTGTGAAATATGTGGGCTGTAGCCGCACCTGCATCCTCAAAGCAGCAGCGACAAGCGTGCGTCTGTCTGTTAAAGGGTGGTGTAACCCTCAAAGTGCGCTCCACAAACAATAAAAAAATTCTTCTTTTTTTTCTGTCTTTGTGAAATGTGTGGGCTGTAGCCGCACCTGCATCCTCAAAGCAGCAGCGACAATCGTGCGTCTGTCTGTTAAAGGGTGGTGTAACCCTCAAAGTGCACTCCACAAACAATTAAAAAATTCTTTTTTTTTCTGTCTTTGTGAATTGTGTGGGTTGTAGCAGCACCTGCATCCTCAAAGCAGCAGCGACAAGCATGCGTCTGTCTGTTAAAGGATTACATTGGTGACAGCATCCAAGTAGGCATGTCAGACAGTCCGTACATGTACTGGCAGGAAAAAGAGGCAATTTGGAGGCATGTAGGCATGTCAGACAGTCCATACATGTACTGGCAGGAAAAAGAGGCAATTTGGAGGCCCCTGTACAAACTGGCTCTATTTTACCTGAGTTGCCCCCCCTCCAGTGTGTACTCCGAAAGACTGTTTAGTGCAGCCAGGAACCTTGTTAGCGAAAGGCGTAGGAGGTTGCTTCCACAAAATGTGGAGATGATGTTCATAAAAATTAATTATCAACTCTTCCAGGGAGACCAGCCTCCATAACGTACAGAGGGACCTGTGGTGGTGGATTCCAGTGGGGACGAATTAATACTCTGTGAGGATGAGGATGTACACAACACTGAAGAGGGTGAGGAATCGGTGAATGAGGAGGATGAGGACGACATCTTGCCTCCGTAGAGCCAGTTTGTGCAGGGACAGATTAATTGCCAGCTTGTTTTGTGGGGGCCCAAACGAACCAATCATTTCAGCCACAGTCGTGTGGCAGACCCTGGCGCTGAAATGATTGGTTTGTTAAAGTGTGCATTTCCTGTTTATACAACATAAGGGTGGGTGGGAGGGCCCAAGGACAATTCCATCTTGCACCTCTTTTTTTCTTTGCATTATGTACTGTTTGCAACCTAGTTTTTCAAACTGCCATCCTGTCTGCCACTGCAGTGTCACTCCTACATGGGCCATGTGTTTCTGCTGCCCACTCGTGTCGCTTAGCATAGTCATCCAGCTACCTCGGTACAACCTTTTGGACATAAGAACACTATTGTGAGGTGTGAGGTGTTCAGAATAGACTGGAAATGAGTGGAAATTAAGGTTATTGAGGTTAATAATAGCATAGGAGCAGAAAAACTGTAATTTTAGCTGTTTTTATGCTTTTTTTAAAAAAAATACAGATCCAAAACACAAAACCCAGAACCCAAAACACGGAAGGGTGGTTTTGGCAAAACCAATCCAGATCCAAAACACGAAGAAAGATCCAGATCCAAAACCAAAACACGAAAAGTGGCCGGTGCACACCCCTAGTTATAACCTGTGTATGTGGGCAGGGGAACAAGCGCAGTTTGCTAAAAATCGTGAGATGCAGCCACATTAGTACATAAAGTTATTTGTTTTATTGTTTCATATTGGTTAGGGCAAAATTACATAAAACTAAGAAAAATAATATAGCTTCCATTAATTCTGCTCATGATTATTATCATGCAAATAAATAGCACTCACCAGCTTCTTCTAAGGGCAGCAGTTTACAAAAATAATAATTTATAAAATTCTGTCAACATTTCGGTCCTCAACAAACCTTTGCCCACACCAAGCTTACAAGACATCCTAAAAAAAGATACATGAAAAACAAGTGAACACAAACCCCTATAAATACCTGCATCCATTAGCCTTAATTAACCAGCGTGGCCTGCTGCCAGAAACCATGTCATCCGTCTTTAGTCATTCTGAACTGAACTATCATTAGAAAAAACAAATCTCAAAAACTACAAATAAACCAGCGCTAATGAAGATGGACGGTGATAATCAATAATATAGTTGTCATTTATTACATATATTAACACAAATTAAAATTGAAAATAAAAATAAATATAAATTGCAATAAACCACACAGTAAAACAAGTGACTGGCACTCTTAATATAAAAGTCCCATAGACATTTCTGGACCAGTATTTAGTGTCTCTGATCCTGTATGTAGGACAAATTAACCAACAGTTTTGGTATAAAATTCCAATGAAAAGGAAAAGCAACCGCAAAGTGAATATTATCTTTGATCCTGCACATATGTCAGATGAAAAAGGACCTAGGACTCCATCCGCTATATCCAAGACAATGAGGTCTCAAGCAGCCAAGTACTCAATGAGTGTAATGGGTTTCAACACAGTCTTTAGCACACAAGGTGCAAATTAAATAAGCTGTTTGTAAATCCACCTGTATTACGATTCCGGCGCTGCCCTCGGTCCTGTAGAATTGTGGGGGTCCAAAATTTATGGTCCAATGTAGTCAGGATAGTCAGAGTAACCACCTCAACGCGTTTCACTAGGCAAAAGGCACCTAGCTTCCTCAGGAGTGTGTGTACTAGTTCACATTGTAGAGTTTGTTAAATACCCTTAGATAATTAACTAATTAAAAACACATGTAGTGGCAATCAACAACATAGAAAAAAAGAAAAACACCGTCCATCAGTCTTATTATAAAACAGCCTTAACAAGGCTAAAGCAAGGCAATCCTACTTACCTGCAAACATGGGGAATAAAACCTTATTCAATTGAAAATCCACATTGTAAAATAATCAATCTATCAATAGGTGCGATCATGTGACAATACGGTGTCACATGATTGTATATCGGAATCTCATTGATCAAAAACGAACCTCTATAAATTGCAGTCAACCGCATATTGGTAATGTCCGGACTGTGTCCAATGGTATGTGTCTCCACCCATACGATGACGTATTCCATACATAACCCGGAATCTGTCAACGGCACATGAAGAAGGGACCAAAGGTCTCTCCATAAGCCCTTTGTGTGTACACGTCACAATGCGTGTCAGCACCGGACCACATGGCCATAGGTGGCCAATAACACTGCGAAAACCAACAGGTCTCCCTCCGAACACGTGACTAATCCCATGTCCGGAAAGGGGAAGCGCAGTGACATCCATAAAGGATGGGCCACCCTCCAATAAGATGACAAAAAGGCGTGGACACATAACCACTACTCAGCCCGGACTCCATTACCCAGCAGTTGCATCTCCGATTATGTGACCTTTCACGTGATTGGATAGTTGGTCTCCATAGAATTAGTATGTGTGTCTGTGGACTGCATATCCCAACAGTCTCCTTTTCCGATCTCGTGGCTTATCACTTAGCCTTGCTGTATATTTATAAATAAATAAATAAAGATCCATGCATTTCTCACTTGATGCAGAATAAGTATGAACATCTCATAATAAATAAGTCACATGATCGGAACCTACAAAGTCCTAGGTCCTTTTTCATCTGACATATGTGCAGGATCAAAGATAATATTCACTTTGTGGTTGCTTTTCCTTTTCATTGGAATTTTATACCAAAACTGTTGGTTAATTTGTCCTACATACAGGATCAGAGACACTAAATACTGGTCCAGAAATTTCTATGGGACTTTTATATTAAGAGTGCCAGTCACTTGTTTTACTGTGTGGTTTATTGCAATTTATATTTATTTTTATTTTCAATTTTAATTTGTGTTAATATATGTAATAAATGACAACTATATTATTGAATATCACCGTCCATCTTCATTAGCGCTGTTTTTTTGTTGTTGTTGTTTACTATGTGTTTTTGCAGGGTGTGACTACCCCTCACTAGCTGCTTTCTTGTGTCAGCGCATCCCTATCCAAAAAATCTCAAAAACTACCTACATCTGCCTTTGACATACGTTTAAAGAGATAAACCCTGTACTCACAACAAATAGAACCACGTGTGGCTATTACCAGGGTCTCCTGCAGTTCAGGAGCCACTTAATCCTATGGGACGCGGACAATATCCCAACATTGTCAGAATCCCAGTGCCGGAATCCCGACCGCCTGAATCCCAAAGGTAAGTAGCTGGGTTGGGAGTAGGGTTAGCATTAGGGTTAGGCACTAGAGGGAGGTTTAGGGTTAGGCACTAAGTGGGGAAGGTTAGGTTTAGGGTGCGGGGAGGGGGAGATTAGGTTTAGGCACTGGGGAGGGAGGGTTAGGGTTAGGGAAAGGAGGAGGGTTAGAATACTGACCGACAAGTGTCAGCATTCTAACCCTGTCAGGATGCCGGCATCAGGATTCTGATCCAAAGCACCGGCATCCCATGCCCATCCCAATGTTTTGTGTGAGTAGCTTCTGATCATGTGGCTTTGCTAACAAGGGGATAAAGGATGTATTGCTAAATTTATATTTACCTAGAATTCTTATTTAACAAATATGAACATTTGATTCTCTTCCCTACAAGGAATTGCTTTTATTTATAAAATGTTCTAGGCTATATTAAACTAAAAATGTGTTATGCTACCGTGCCATTTAACAGTACAATTTTTGCTAGCAAGATTTAAAGGGATGTAATTTAGTTTCAAATTTGATTTAACAAATCAGTATGATGTATCGTTAGCTCTAGCTGCACAGCCATCTTTATGTTCACCAAAGTAAAAATTAATCACACACTTTTCTGGAACAGTCAGGAGGATGTGTGTAATATCTGCTAATGGAAAATATGACAAAGTTAATCTGATTAGTCTAAAGATCTCATTACAATGGCATACTGTAGTTAAGAATATGTACATTTGCCATTATTGCTATTCTATTCTAGCTGCATAAATATAAATGACAGTAAAAGAATAATGTAAAATGATATTACATTTAAAAAGACAACTAGACGATTTTTGAACAACAGAAAAAAGCTCTTATAACTGTAAAGTCACCCAAACTATCTTTTGGAACTAACACTAACAATAAATAACTGAATTTGCTTGAACCAATGTTTATGTTGCTAATAGTCTAAGGGGTCTATTTACTAAGCAGTGTTAGGAGACAGAGTGAAAAGTGATACGGTGCCAGCCAATCAGCTCCTAACTGCCATCTCACAGGTGTTTGAAAAATGACAGTTGAGAGCTGATTGGCTGGCACCTTATCACTTTTCACTCTGTCTCCTAACACTGCTTAGTAAATAGACCCCTAAATATGCTATACACATCAGTAAGCAGATACCAGAGCCGTAACAAGAGCTATGAGTGCCGGAACTGCAGCAGTGCCCAGAGAGTCTTGAAGACAGGCAGCTGAAATTACGACAGGGTGCCGTCTGTAGCGCCCAAAGGACGCTACAGGTGGCACTGCCGCAACAATACTGGCTGCATTGTGCCATTCCAGGCACCCTGCTAGCCAGAGGCAAGGGTCATGGGGCAACGACGGTGCCGCCCACAGAGCCCTGCACTCTGAGCATCCGCACCATTTCACAACCCTAGTTATGGCCCTGGCAAATACATATACATACGTACATACATACAACAGATATAGGGATGTACTAAATGGAAAATGCAATAAAACCCCCAACTCCATATGCACTATTGGGTGGCCGCCGGGTATAGCGTCACCCTATAGAAGCCTATGGGCTTCTACCGCATCGCGCTGGTATGAAGGATCCGACCGCCGCATCACTCTGCGCATGCGCAGATGATCTCCCGGGTCATAAACCCAGAAGTCCAAGGCGCAGTGCTCATCGCAAAGGACAGCTGGCGGGATGTACTCCGCAAAGTTAGTACATCCCGCCTAAAGTATGTTCCACCTTGTTGAAATAAGTCTGGTGGTGCCAGGGTCATGACACCTAATCAAATTGATCTGAAGTGAATGTGGGCCTGATTCAGACCCGGACGCAAGTAAAACATTAGGCACAAGCGACCTCAGAAGTCAACTCCATGGTGGGCCTTTGCACGCACAGTGGTGGATTAGAGCTGCAGCCAGTGGCCGTCTCAATAGACAGCCCCCTTGGCTGCAGCATTGGCAACACTTCATAGTAGCGGCTGCAACAAAAGTCACAGCTGCTACAGCTTTGCATCCAGCTCTGAATTATTCCCTATGTCAGCACTGCATTTAGTATTGTATACAGGCTTTAGGAAACACATCCCTAGTTCATACACCTCTGTTTTCTTTTTTATATAACAGCTTCATAATGGGGGTAAGGTGCAATCAGAGAGATTACTAAACTCATTTAGTTGGGGATAGAGGATTGAGGCTACACCTCTGCACTAGGTTTTGGTTTGAACAAAAAATAGTTCTCTCTTTTTTCTTAGATTACTAGACTCTTCAGGGAGTCAGGGAGATTGCTACTATTTCAGTGAGTCTCCCTAACAATCAGAGAGAGAAGGCAAATATGGCCTAATTGCAAAAGTATTACCCTATAAATCTGACAGTACTTGTCTGCAACATCTGCCTATCCCTCATTTACACAATAGTCTCCCAGTACCAGTTCTTTTGCTGTATGGGTGTGTGAGGTCCAGAACGAAATATAACAAATGCTTATTTTGTAATTTCAAAGCAAATAATGTAAATTATATAATACAAAAATATAAAGACATTACTTAGTATCCTAAATATTAGATAGCTCTCTCTCATGCTCAGTTCTTAACTTTCTGAGAATTGTAAAAAGTCATTCTGTGGTTGGTTGTGAGACTTTGCAAAGTTCACTGTCAGAATTGAACATTATGGGACATTATGGGCTCTATACATCATCCCTTCATTTCTACAAAAGTAGGTGAAAATAAAAATTTTCACCTACTTTTGTAGAAATTAATTTTCAGGGCCATTCATTGTGTAGCTCAGGAGATATCACTGATATCTCCTAGTTACAACTGTTCCACGATAATATCTACAATATGTAGAAATTATGTCATTCATTAAGTTCCGAAATAGCATTTTTTTCGGAACTTGGTAGTGTTACTGTATGCCATCCTAAGATGGCGTACAGCCTTCGAATATATGTTCACAAGCTGCCATTTACACAGCAGCTTGTGCAGCAGAGGGATTTTTTCAGGGTAGGTAGATGTGGGGATACCGGTGCTCAGAATGGCGGCGTTGGAATCCTGACAGCAGTTAGAATTCTGGCACCAACATCCCAACAATAAGTAGTGGGGCTAGGGGGGGGGTTAGGGTTAGGCACTAGGGGAGGGTTAGGCTCTAAAGGGAGGGTCAGGGTTAGGCACTAAGGGGGAGGGTTAGGCACTAAGGGGGAGGTTAGGTTTAGGAGTAGGGGAGGGAGGGTTAGGTTTAGGGGTTGGGTTAGGGTACTTACCGGCCATTGTTGTTATTTCAACCCTGTGCATCCCACACCCAACCCCTTTTCAGATCCCTCCCTGCTGTGTTCTGGCTGCCTGCGGCTGCTCCCTTCTCCCGGCTCCACTGCACTCATCATGCCAGTGGTGATTGTCAGTGCTCCAGACAGTCCCAAAACTTTCCTCCTGTTGCTCCGATCTTCCGAGAATCTTTGCCGTCTGTCTTTATGCTTCATATGCACAGTTTGAAGACAGGCTGTGAAGAGTGTAAGAAGATCGGAGCAGCAGGAGAAAAGTCTCTTACTTCCGAAAAGCTGACTCCACAGAAAGAGTTCCATTAGACTATGCTAGGACCGGGCATCATTTTTGTATTTTCTTTTTGCCAAAAATGCATCTAAGTTGCAATGCGACTAAGACGCAAATGGAGACTGTGCTGGTTAATTTGTTATGCAACACTTGTATATCTGCATGCGACTGAGTCTCTGAATCAGCATGCAAACTGCTAAGATGCAGGAGCCACAGCTTTTTTCCACTCCAAGTTCTGTTTACAGACTCAGGGGGTCATTCAGACCCGTTCGCGAGCAAAGGACGCTCCGTCGTGCGCATGCGCGAGACCCGGACTGCGACAGCCAAGCTGTCGCTCCGGGTCTCGCACCAAAGGGGGCGTGCTGTCGATGTTGATTGACAGCACGCCCCCTTTGGTGGGCGTGCCGGGGGCGTGCCTGCCAGACGGAGGCATCTGGAGCCGGCCCCACTGACATCACTAGTGATGTCAGTGTGAGTGATTTTGGCTCTGATAGAGCCAAAATCACTCCTGGGCTTGCGGCAGCGAGACCCTACCGCAGGGTCTCCGTCGCAAGCCCGATGGTCGCGATGATCAAGACCATCGCGACCATCATCATGGACGCTCGCATATGCTGTGGGTGGTCACCCACAGCTATGCGAGCGTCCAAGAGGACGCTCCATTTTCAGGTAGGAGGGCCCTGATTCAGAGCGAGCGCTCTGGTCAGAGCGTTCAGCTCTGAATCAGGCCCTCAGTCACAAACAGATATACAAGTGTTGCAGTGTTCTCCCCAGGCTGTTTTTGGCGGGTGCACCACCCAGCAAGAAACAGCCTACCACCCGGCACTTTGGAAGCCTCCAAGTGGGGACAGTATCTGGGAGTTGTATAAAAAGGACTTTGCAGCTTTTTCATAATCAGACGACTGGGCCTCTAATAAGAAGAGGAGAGTTAATATATAAAATTTTTTTATTTTAAATCATTATTGGGTCAAGGTTTAAAACATTTTATTATTGCGAAGGCCCCACCCGGCTACTTCTTGATGCCACCCAGCTGGAAAGATTTTCTGGGGAGAACACTGTGTTGCATATCAAATTAATCAGCACAGTTGCAGTAAAAGACATCCAATGCTAGCAAAGTTGCACAGGACCTGGTGGCTCGCACTGCATGGCGTACTGAGGCTAGATGAGCAAGGACACTTCTGTAGTTTATGAGGCATGATGAATGTTTTTTGGAACTCACAGCAGGGCTTGTTCTCTCACAACAACCCAGTGTGCAGCTCCTGAGCCTCAGTGAGGCGTAACACCTGAGCCTACTGATGGAAGTTGAAACTAGCTTCCCTAGGCATTCCACTTCTAACTCCACTTGTGACATGGTTTGGCATCAGTAATTCTGCCCACAGGAAACAGCAATCTTATCACCTGAGCTCCACCCCAGCTCTGACTGGAATCAAACATATATTTTTCTAACAGCTTTCTTATTCCTTACATAAGAGTGAGGACATAATACTGATTAAACCAGATGCGCTGGTTGTTTTTCTAGAGACACAGCCAGCCCCACCATGGGGCCTGCTATCAGAGACAGTAAAAATCTTTTGTAGTAAGTCCTTTACTTTGTTACATTGCATACAAATAAACTTGGGTTAAATAATTGTTTCCTTTTGCACGGTTGTAGATGAACCAAAGCACCACCCCACACACACATACAACTAACACAACAATGCACTGAAAGATGGAACAGTCCAGAGATAAAGACAACCATGTTGGACACCCTCCTCACCTGGAGACTCACTGCAAGTAGCCAGACACAGAAAGGCAATGCAGTGGCAGACACAAAGCCAAAGGAGCCAGAGGATTGGTTCCTCAGGGATTGCTAACAGTGGTGGTCACAAGAAGAGATTACGGCTCAAAGCAGCATGAGACCAGTTTAATGCCGGCAGCACTTAGCCAAGTGCCAAGTGCAACAGGCTCTTCAGCCAGCAAGCACCTCAGAAGCTACAGACATCCAGCAGTAGCAGCAATAGTGAGTCGGGCAGTGGAAGCCCAAGAGCTGGAGCTCATATAAAATGGTATCAGCCACATACAGAGAAGACTGCTGATTGGGGGTAAGAAGCCTATCCACCCCCAACCTCCTTTCCTCCTCTCAAGCATTTCAAACTGTCAATCCGCTATCTCCTCTTGGATGTTCCAATGTTTTCTCAAGCTAAATATGTCAGAGACTGAGGGCCTGATTCAGACCCGCTCGCGAGAGCACAGCACTCGCAAGCGGGTCGACGGTCCCCCACTGCGCATGCGCACGCCGGAGCCGGCATGCGCGAGACCTGGCCAACGATGGGCGCTCCGTCGCTACGGGTCTCACACCAAAGCGGGGCAGCTGTCGATGGTGATTGACAGCTTGCCCCGTTTTGGAGGCGGGTAGGGGGGGTGGCTGGGCAAATGGAGGCGTTCCTGCAGGAACGCCTGCCGTTTGTGGGCGGCCCTACTGACATCAGTAGCTGGACTTCCTGCTCTATTAGAGTAGGAAGTCCACTAGGCTTGCGACCATGAGACCTACCACAAGGGACTCGTCGCAAGCCACCTGGTCGCTCGCATAAGCTATGGGTGGTCACCCACAGCTATGCGAGCGGCCAGGAGGCTGTCTTTAAAAAAAAAAGGGACGCCCTGATTCAGAGCGAGCGCTCTCAAAGAGCATCCGGCTCTGAATCAGGCCCTGAGTGCATTGTCTTCCCACCATCCTGTGTCTCCACCTCTCCCTAGCTCACCCTCACTGTTGACAAAACCACCATGCCCTTAGTTCAATAAGCTGCTGCCTGGGTGTCACCCTTGATTGCGCTCTCTCATTCATTTCTCACATTCAGGGTCTCATTTACAGACGAGTTTTATTACCAAAATGAGTGATAAATGTCACTGTGTATGATAAATGGAGCTCCAGCCAATCAGCTCCTGTCATTTTTCTAACAGTTGACAGTTGGGAGCTGATTGGCTGAAGCACCATTTATCATACACAGTGAAATTTATCACTCGTTTTGATGATAAAATTCGTTAGTAAATGGGGGCCTTAGTTACTTACACACTTCTGTCGGTTACATCTATGGAGTAGATTTTTCTCTCCCTCGATGTTACCAATTGTCTATTCCCTCATTATCTCTCATCTCAACTATTGCAACCTTCTTCTCACTGGCCTTCCACTCAACCACCACTCTCCTCTCCGATCTATCAATGCTGCTGCTAGATTGATCTTTCTTTCATGCTGCTCTGCCTCTGCTTCTCCTCTCTGCCTATCTATCCACTGACTCTCTATGCCTACAGGATTATCTAAACTCTTCACCCTAACCTTCAATGTTCTTTCTTGCTGAGGGGCTCACAGCGCCCCCCCCCCGGCGCGCAGCGCTGCGCAAAAGTATCTTTTTGGGGGGTTTTTTCTTCGAGGGGGCGTGGCCACACCTCCCGCAATTAGGCCATGCCCCCTCTTTACCAGGGCCCCGCGGCACTCTCAACGGCCCTGACAGTACGTACTAAAGAATATGGGTGCAGGGCGTGCAGTTTGAGCCCCCCTGGACCCAAGGGCCTGTGTGCACGGCATTATAGATACGCCATTGGCTAACATCTAGGAGTGGGTGTATTTTGGTGAAGTAGATACAACTCTGCTCCTGTATTTAAGCTCAGACATGGAACACAAATTATGCCTTTGCTCAATAAACTTTAATAACATGTTTCATGTAAAGTAAAACACATTATGTCTATAAATAGGGTATAGGAACAGCATTTAATTATTATGAAATATGTAGGGAGCCAGTGTCATTATTGTAATAAACAGTTTAGTGTTGGCAATATCAAAGTTATTTACCAATTTAATAGCATACCTGCCTACATTACTGTTACAAAATCACGCTGCACAAAAATAAATTGGAAGAGAAAAAACCCATATCAAGACGAGGCATTATCCAGAGACACTAAACTTACAACTTTTTTAACATTCATTCAGTGGCTCTGGGCCTGATTCAAAGATGTATCAATGGGGATGTAGTTGGAATCCTGGCACACAGAATGTCGGCGCTCAGCATCCCGGCACCAGAATCCCGACGGGCGAGAATGCCAGCATCAGCATCCCAGCACCTGCGCTCCCGGCGGGTAAGTATGAGGCTTAGGCTGCGGGAGGGGAGGCTTAGGGTTAGACTGCAGGGAGGGAGGGATAGGATGAGGCTGCGGTGAGGAAGAGTTAGTGTTAGGCTGCGGGGTGGGAGGGTTAGGGGTTGGATCAGGGGTACTTACCATTGGGCGTCAAGATTCTGACCACCGGGATGCCGCTGTTGGTATTCTGACCACGGGCATCCCAACCGCCAGGATCCCGTACCCAACCCACGCAATGCCTATATGTATTTACATAGTTGAGCGATTTATCGGTAAACTGCACGTGTCAAGGTACATTACCGTAGTTGCTCATAGCAACTTTTTACTCGCAGTCTGATTAACAGGCAGGGAGTGTTTGTGAAAGGTAACGGGGAGTTGAGCAAAAAATGCAGGCATGTCGCAATAATTTCAGAGCGTGTGTCAGCCTGCGCCCGTGATGCCATACGCTATATAAATGGCTCATGCATCTCAGTGCCTGCATCCATTCTGCGCAACCACAAACTACTCAGAAGACCAATGATTGAATAATCTGCGACCAATACTGTGTCTTTATACGTACTGTAAATGCTTGGATTTGCAAAGCTGCAGGTGGGCGTCACAATACACTCCTCCTAAAGCTGGGTACACACCTATACAATCACTCTGCTGAGTGGATAAATGCTCCCGATCAACCGAGTGCTGTGTCCCCAGCTTGATCCCTGTCAGCTGCTGCAGAGCCCCGTATGCACAGTGCAGACATAGCACAGGGTGTACAGGCTTCTAAGGGGTTGACAGGTCGAGCCCACAAATAGTAAACAGCCCATAAGATGCGACCTCCCGAACCCGACTGTTGCAGGAGCGTTACAAGTCATTTATCAGCTAACGTTCCTGAACCGGTCCTGCATACACACCTATTCAATAGTTGGCCCGATCACCCGATATCGGATGTGTCAGGACGATGATTGTATAGGTATGTACCCGGTTTAAGTGTGCCTATTTCACACCTTGGATCTCATTTAAATAATCTTGTGTGGTGCTTTAAGTGTGGTCATACACCTAGCCTGATTTAAGCATGGAAAGCCTGATCTGCCCAGTTCCTCCGATATGAGGATGGATAATTCTGAACCACTACAGGCAAATTCAAACTCTTTTTTTAAATATGAAAATCTGTCACTAAAGCTACATTACATTTTACAACATTCTGCAAAGTGAAGTTCCTGCTTGGTAAAATAAACTGTTCAGGACACAAGTGGTAATACTGGACTTCTGCATAAATCAATATTGTCTTATTATTATTATTCTTTTAGTGAAAATGTTCTTTTCATTACTAATTTTGTAATAGATACAAAATAAGCAGTTCTCCTAGGTGTACTGCTATTAGTGTAGCTGACTGATTTGGCAATACTAGGTACAATGCTGTACTGTGAAATTTATTTTGCTGATGCAATATCATTAGCAGCTTACTAATGTTTTAAGTTTCCATTAACACGTCACTTCTTTTGCGTATTGCTCCAACACAAAGCAAACACATGATTTTGTACTGCTATTATTCATCATCTCTAGGATGTAAAGCTAATGCCAGGCTCTTCCAAATGCTCCAGAATATAACTATTTGTCAGTGTTTTTCTTGAGTACATGTAAAATGCTCTCTGCAAAGCTGGAATTTTACCCCTTGAATCTCATTTAAATAATCTTGTCCCACAAAAAATTAATTTTGCATGTGGTGCTTTAACCCTTTCATTGATGAGGGTTTTCTTACCCCTGTGCTGAGGCCAAAGATTGAGGTCAGCGCTCGTCACATTCAAACATCAATATTACTCTTTTGATATGGTACCCGCACATATTATACCTTGCTTTTTTTTTATTTTCAGAAAATGCCATTAGTCATTTTGCGTATTATAACACGTTCAAAAAATTTAACCAAAGTGGCCAAAAAAGTGTTTTTTATGAAAATTAACCAAAATCAAGCATTTTTTTTAATCAACAGCACAAAAAAAATCTTTGTAATTCTTGTTTCAAAATTAATCTACCTTTCCAAAAATAGCAAAAAGCAAGCTACTATGTGTACATTTACATAACAAATCTGAACATAGGGCCTGATTCAGACCCACTCGCGAGCGGCTGTCCGCTCGCAAGTGGGTCGATGTTCTGCACTGAGCATGCGCACGACGGAGGGAGCTCCGTCGTGCGCATGCGCCAGACGCGATGAGCGAAAGAAAGTCCTGATCAAAGGGGGCGTGCTGTCGATGTTGATTGACAGCACGCCCCCTTTGGTGGGCGTGCCTCCCTGATGGGGGCGTTCCTATGGGAACGCCTACCGTCAGAAGCCGGCCCACTGACATCACTAGTGATGTCAGTGGGAGTGATTTTGGCTCTGATAGAGCCAAAATCACTCCGGGCCTTGCGGTTGAAAACCTCAACCGCAGGCTCCAGCTCGCAGTTTCGATGGTCGCGATGGTCAAGACCATCGCGGCCATCAAACTGCACGCTCGTATAGGCTGTGGGTGGTGACCCACAGCTATACGAGCGTCCAGGAGGACGCTCCATAGTTATGGAGGACGGCCCTCATTCAGAGCGTGCGCTCTGCTCAGAGCGTACGGCTCTGAATGAGGGCCATAGTTTTTACCATCTCAAGTTAGACTATTACTATATGTAATTACTATTACTATATGTATATTACTATTACTATATTTACAAGGTTTATTATTTAATTAAAAATTAGACAACCTACCGCATTAAATAAGGGACCCCTTTTTGATTAGACACAAGATGGGGAAGATATGGGCTTTAGATGCCCCAATCTGGCCGCCAGAACCATGGAGTGCAGCACTGCTCCAATTGCTTTGGCAGCACTGCCAAAGCAATACTGGCTGCAAGGTGCCATTCCAGGCAACCTGCTAGTCATAAGCAAGGGTCGCGGGGCAGTGACGGTACCGCCCACAGAGCCCTGCACTATGTGCCATGGTACCGCTGCATACCCCTAGTTATGGCCCTGCTTGCCACCTAGTAACAGTAGGTGGGTAGGGGTGCATTTGCTTACTTTCCGCACAGCCAGGGGAGCAGGCCACATCACAGACACTCGCACATTTCAGAAGCAATT
The DNA here is from genome assembly GCA_031769625.1 of Taudactylus pleione. Lineage (NCBI taxonomy): Eukaryota > Metazoa > Chordata > Amphibia > Anura > Myobatrachidae > Taudactylus > Taudactylus pleione. The sequence continues at coordinate 4,481,012 of JAUIMM010000189.1, read as the reverse complement.
GTGTGGTTACCAAGCCTGTCCCCTGCTCAGATATTACCTCAGCGCTGGAGATGTGTCTGTGGGGTAAATTTACTAAGCCTTGCATGGAGATAAATTGGACTGAGATAAAGTAGCAACCAACCAGCTCCTGTCATTTTTCAAACACAGCCTGTGACATGGCAGTTAGGAGCTGATTAGCTGGTACTTTATGTTCACTTTATCTCCATCCAAGGCTTAGTAAATAGACTCCTGTGTCTGCTACAGACTCTTTAATAATGTCCCCATTTCACAGCAAGAGGCATCTACACATGAACTGTCTGATTCTGCTAAACATTCCTCTTCAGACGAAGAAATTTCATTTAAAAGAAAAATAATTATTAACCCTTCTAGGCCTGACAACAGCAGGGATATTTCTGAGGCTGAATGAGTCCCACGGGCTGTAGAGACACCTTTACCTCCTGTCTTCTCCCACAAGGTTGTGAAGAAGTGCACCTCCAAAAAGAAACATATAGGGGTCCATTCATCATCAAAAATATTGTATTATATATAGAGAAAATATTATATTTGCAGAGCTTGACCAAGGGAGCATTCGCCATCTTCAGATGGTATTTGCTCCCGCATCACTGCTCCTTCCCCCAGGTTGTGAAGAGGGATTCTTTCGGATACCTCCGCCCCTGCTATCTACTCCCGCCGGACGCCAGGGCTTTGTGCTCCTGCGTGAAGCCCAGTTCATGCAGGAGCACTAGCACTGCCGAGTCAAACTCAGCAGTGCTGAAAAAAGCAGTGAAGGGAATCGTGGAGACAGCTGACTCCACATCGAAACAATGTTGAATTGCTCTGGTGAACTTGTGTTAACTGCTGCTACTCGCAGTGAGATAGATACTTAATTATTGGGGCTGCCCAAACCCCAATAATTAACATAATGAATGGACTCCATATGAAACCTCTCATTCGAAACTACTGCCCATAGCTGGAATACCTCCAAGGTTCGCAGCACTCCAATAATGGGCATTTGTTGCCCCATCTCATTCTGGGGGTTGATTTACTAAAGTGTGGGTTTTTAGAAGTGGGGATGTTGCCCATATCAACCAATCAGATTCTACTTAACACTTATTTAGCACCTTCTAGAAGATAATAGCTAGAATTTGATCGGCAACATCTCCACTTCTAAAAACCCGCACTCTAGAAATATACCTCTAGGAGTCAAAGGAGGTTACCAGTGTGTCCTCTTACAGAGGAAAGTATGGTGACCTGCAAATGGCCCAAGTGGCATTGGCGGGCAGAATGCCTCCTAATGTACATATTGCACTGGACACTGAGCAAGTGCTCTCACGTATATAAATTTGCCCAGAATGCTTTCAGAACTGCCCTCATTAAAAGGGATGAAATGGTTCTCTGTGACCATATTGGCATTCCAGACATCCCTGCCCTCTTTGCCTTGGCACTTTAATCACTCTTTGAGGATGGCCTAGAGGGAAACCATGAATAAATTACTAAGAAAAAATTCAAGTAAAAGTCTAAGATACTGCCGGACCACTGTTATTTGTCCTAGACAACACAGAAAAAAAGGGATTTTCTAGCAGCTCCATTAACTCCCTGGTACGGTAGCTTCCAAGACATCCCTTTAATAAGCAGAGCTACCTTGATGATTCGCCAGACTTTCAATTTGATATTGCATACCCACAGAAATTACTGGCTAGCTAGAGCAGGTCTGACTAATCTATCTCCCAAGCCAGTAGATGTTCCCAATCTTATAGAATCTGATCTTTTTGGCCCTGAATATATAGACAAAGTTAAGATTTCCTATGAGGCCCGCAAGTCCTTTGCAGACCTGAAGGGCCAGTTTTCAGGACAGCCCTTTCGCCAGGAGGGTCGTTCTTTCGGAGTCAGCAGTTTGACCTGAGACCAGCAAAGTGTCCTCAGAGCACTTACAGGAGTTTTCTCTATGAGATATTTAGCCAAAGTCACCGAAAAAATTAGAACTTTGGGTGCAGGTTTCCTACATGCTCCACATGCAGGCACTCTCAGAACTTTCTGGCATCTCCACCAGAGGGGTTTGCTTGGTCAGACAAGTTCCTGCTAACCCCTATAATACATTGGGTGATACAGAGTTGGACAATTCTTCCTCTGACTTCTCCCAAGCCCCTTATACCCCATCCTCTGGACATTGTCATCACCTCAGATGCTTCCTTCACAGGCTGTGGAGTGGTTACATAAAAACAAGGTGTTAATAGAGAAGTGGTTTGCCGTGAATCGGCAGCTCACATCAACCTCCTGGAGCTAAAACAGCCAAGTTAGCCTTGCTTTCCTTAGTTCCTTGACATTTTCAAGAGGTTTCTATTCAACTCTGCATATACAACAAAACTGCTGTTTCCTACCTCAACAGAATGGGAGGCACTCAATGTCGCTTTCTCTGTAAAGTGGCAGTAGACATCGAGTTGGGCGATAGAACAACTCATATTGCTATATGCCAGGAGAGCTGAATGAGCTTGCAGATTCTCTGGAAGAGCCTCACATTACACCGAGTGAGCCTGAAACTAGAGAGCTTTCTTGTGCATTCTGACAACATTCGTCAGCCGCAAGTGGACCTGTTTGCAACCTCATCCAATGCATAGGTTCCAGAAACTAGACCCAGGGGGCCTATCATATGGATGCCAAGTCCTTCCAATGAACCAATCTTCTCCCAAGCAATCAAAGTGGACTAGGAAAGTTCAAGGACTGCTTCCAGGTGTTACGGTTCTCGCATGGTTGTGTAAGACCTCTAGAGCAGGGAGAGGATCTTCCACCAATAACAGTCACCCACTGTTCCCTAAGGGATTTATTTACACACAGGTATTTAGATGGTCACCTGCATTTACGCCTCCAGCAGTAGAGCTTATGCAACCGACGAGAGACTGCAGGACTGCTCACCAGGAACACGACAGGAATAAGGAGTGGTAGTCCTTCCACTACTGGTACTAAATGGAGTGATACTGCGGGTGAATGGTACAAGAACTAATAATAAGAACTCAGTACTCAAGCAGCTACAGATGACAAGATCTCAGGAATGTCTAGGGACTATGGTGCAGCTGAGTTGTTTAGACAAGGAGCAAGGTGACAAACAATACAGGCTGCGCAGCAGGAGTGACCTGAACTGTGATATTGCAGGATTTAGACAGGAGTAGACCAGACAGGACTGGCAAATAAGAAATGACTAAACAGGCAAGATAATGGACAAGGATAAGACAGGCCAATAACAGACATAAATCAGACATACCAAAAACAAACAAGGACTAGGTACAAGAGGCGGCCTTGAGGGCCGAGGTATAACAGAAACAACACTGAGCGGCCTTGAGGGCCGAGATGCGGCTTTGAGAGCCGAAATGCGGCTGGAGAGCTAATAGATGTACAAGCTGTGATGTGGCCTTGTGGGCCGAGATGCATGAACCAGATGGCAGACAGGAGCATTCAGACACAGGAGGAACACAGACTGAAGGCAGCGAGGTAGAGAACACTGTGAGTAGGAATAGCTGGAACCAGACCAACACGGCAGAAGCGGCTGTGGTATGGAGATGCCGCGGGCAACAGAAAGATTAACTGCAACTGCAGAGTAAGTGTGGAGAGTACAAACTGTGAGAACATAGACAGATGGATACACGGCTGGAAAACACACTGGCAGATACAGATCCAACTGGCAGGTACAGGACACCAGAACTGCAGAACTAGGAAGACCGGTTAGAACTCAGGCTTCTGAGAACAGACCAACAAACATAGCATGTCAGACAATATAACCGGCATGGAGTGAAGGGCTGGTTGTAACTTAAGGAATACAGGATCCAATCAAAGCCATTTCCTGCAGAGAGCTATTCCTAATCACATGCTAGTGTGCGCCTGAGCCACACACCTACAGATGGTGATTAGTGAGTACCTGAGACAAACACACAGACAGACAGGAATGACAGGCTATGAGCTAAACACAGACAGGACAGGAATCCAGCTGCCTGCAACAGCCGGAACATGGATCAGCACAAGATGCAGTGTCCCAGTGACAAGTATAGCTGGGACCTGCCACCAAGATGATCCGCTGTCACGATCCTAACACCAGGTGACCCCAGACTTACTTCAGGAGCTACCACAATATGAGCTGATTCAGAGATGGATGCTGTTGCAGCCACGGTTGCGATTTTTGTTGGAGCAGCAGCGACAGTAATATGCAAGTGCTACTTTCAGCCTTCCCCTTGTGTATTTGCGAGTGCAAGCCCTCGACCCTTGCATCAGCCTATGGCAGGTGCAGTGTCTCCTTCTCAACTCCATATTATCATGGCCTATATGACTGTGGCTCTGCGATTGAAAATGCAGCTGTTTCCATATACACATCTGTGACACTCCCATAAAGCACCCCTGAGATGGACTTTTTTTGCAAACACTTTGGGCCACCTTCCAGTCACCACCCCAGAATGCCCATGGTTTTGCCTCACAGTTCCTAATGCCGGTGATCTTGTATGCAGTGTATGTGCTGTGGGGGTTTTCAGAATATTTCATACATGTGTAGTAGCAAATAATCGCTGAACTTCACCAACATCAGCATTGTATTCAGTTTGTGTCCACCTCTGCATCAGATCCTGTATATAGATAGCGGCAATGCTGGTTGCTAACCAACACTAATCTCTCAGCTTCTTCCATGGCCTTGATCAGAGCCGTAACTAGACTTTTTGGTGCCCTCTGCCAGAAAGAGCATTGGCTAAAACCCAGGACTCAATCTAGATACCAGTCTGTCATTGAAAAGTGTAATTCCTGGCAGACTGCATAAGCCTCATCCTTTTGTTCATGTTCTGCACTCAACTTAGCAATAGATTTTCTTGCCGCTAAATTAGAAATTTAGCCTCACCCACTAATATTATTATTATTATTCTTTAATTATAATGTGCCACAAGCATTTCGCAGTGCCTAACAAAGTACATAAACAAATAAGCAGAAAATTAAAAAAGTAAATTACAGCACCAGACATAGCAGGACAAGTAAATGGTTTATAAACATTGCTGCATTAAGCGCTCATAGCACTCAAATAAGCAGCAGGGTGGCAGAAATCAATGGTGAGGTGCCTTCGTAGGGAGTATGCAGTAGATGATAATATAAGTAAAGGAAGGAGAAGCAGATGAGGGAAGAGGTCCCTGCTCGTGAGAGCTTACATTCTAAAGGGGAGAGGCAGACAGACAGTGGTGCCACAGATAAGGTAAACAGAGAGCATGGGACAGAGTGTTAGGATGAGAGTTAGATTGCTTTGATGAAGAAGTGGATTTTGAGAGCCCATTCAGGAAGACAGCAGAGAGACAGTTGGAGATATGAGTGAGGAAAGAGGGGGAGAGGACTGGGGAGAAAAGATAGAACTGTGTATCATCAGCATAGATATGATGTGGTGTGGTGCTCAGGGTAAGAACTAACAACTATACTTTCTTATGAATTTCCTAGCTACTTCCATTGCTGACATTTTGTTTTTCAATGGAACTAGCTTCACTACTAGCTTTGGCCTTTGCGACCAGGGTGCCAAACTCTCTCTAATAGACACATCTGACCAATGGATGAGACCCACCCCAATGGGTATCCATATCATTCTTATGGGTCACACAAAGACCAGCTCCATATAAGGAGTTTGATCTGGCTAGAGACCAATCAGATCACAATCTTTGCCTAGTTGAATGTTTATCGATGGCCCCATTGAGAGGCAACATTTCCTGGCTTTCCAGCACATGCCATAAGCCTTTTCGCCCTGTCACATCTTCTATGATCCAAGGTTGAATAGTTTCCATTATGCAGAATTCAGTGATAGACACTTACCTATTTAAAAGTTGTACCTTACATGGGGCTGCTGTTTTTTTCTGCAGCTGCTAAACAATTGTCTTTACAATCCATAATGCAGGTCGCTCGTTGATCTTTCACACGTACATTTTTAAAACACTATCTTATGACCCAATAAGGATTGAGTTTCTTAGAGCAATCACCAGGTAGCCGGGCTTCTGTCTGCCCAGCAGCTGTTGCTAGGTGGCAAGTCTCCTGACAAACAAAAATTAGTTTGCAGGAATCACTTTTCTAGGGATAGGATTGCCACCTAGCATCCGCATCCACCCTATACTTTGCTAGGTCTGTTGATTTTACTCTCTTAGGGGTCAATCCTATTAGGTATGACTTGGAATTGGAATCCAATTAGCAACTCGCACTGAATCAGTCAGACTGAATTTGCAAATTTTCACTCGCACCTCCCTGAGGGTGAGAGATGGAAAGGAAAATTTTTATTGTAAGGTTAAAATGTGGGGACGCCGTGCTGAACCCCTTGGACACCCCCCTAATGACTAATTAGGCATTTGGAAGTTTCCAGTTAGCTTAATTAGTCCAATAGTTTTTGGGTAAAAAGAAATTGCCTCAAATTACTCCAAAATCAACTTTTTCGTTAGTTTAGGCACCCCAAATTTAATTACAATAATTTTTTAGTTGAAAAAAAATTGTTTTTAGATTTTTTTAAAAATTTTTTTTTGCATTTTTCATTTAATTCGTTTGAGATTAAATGAAGTTTTTTTTATAATTTCCTTGCATTTAAAAAACCCCACACAAATCGTCCATTTGACACCATTTAAAAACCTACAGTACCTTCCTAATGCCCACAACCAGCCTTCTATATGGTCCTGTTAAAAAAATTATCCATTTTGCAGGGTCCAGGATGGTCTCCCCACATTTTCATGCATTTCTCGCAAATCTCATTTGGCAGTCAGTTCGCACCCCTCCGCTGCGAGTATTGCTAATAGGCATTTTTCATTGGATTGGAGAAATCTCGGGAGCGTGCTTCGCTGTCAAGTGTACAATTTTCATGAAACAAACTCGCTACTCGCCATTTGCACCTAATTGGATTGAGCCCTTAGACTTCAGTTATTACTAATACCTAATCTTTCCTTTGCTTACAGACTCTCCAAGTCAGAAGAAACAGAGTGTGAAACCACCTATAAAACATAAATGACTTCAGTCATTTTTCCCTCTGCTGCAGCATTCTTGCCCGAGTTTTCCTTCACTTTCCATCTTCCAAGACAATCGTTATAGTTAAGACTATCAATCCTTTCCCAGTTTCTTCCCACTATTTTATTCTGTTGTATGTACAAATACTACTAGTAAATGTATTCATTCTGGATCCATTTGTCTCTGGTCCTTTCTTTATTTATGCTAGAGGCATTTTTGATAACTACACCTCTCGTTCTATTAAGAATTGCTATCTGTAAGCTTCTGAAAACTCTAAGCAGGAGGCAGCCTTAGCTCTCATGTAATCGTGTATGCACTTTACCAGAGTGCACGTGCAACTGGGTACGTGGTGTACATGTGTCCATGACGCACATGTGCAAACCACAGCAGCCAGCCAGCTCTGGGAGAAAAGGTAAGTGAATGTTTATTTCACTTTTCGGGAGGCTTGGCACACCTACCCACCAGCTGTTGCTAGGTGGCAATCCCATTCCCTAGAACAAAGAGAATTTGCAGGTCATATATTCCTGCAAACTAATGGTTTGTGTACTATTTAAGTTATCACCAAACAATAACTACTAAGGGATAACAGTTTGAAAGAGGAAACTCCCCTCTTTCAAGATGGGTGCCCCCATGTGTGTGCAGGCCAGTATGGGGACACAATGTACCCTTCCCCCATCTATGGAATCTATTTTTTTCTGTAGCACTGGGCGATATTGTCTGGTGATCACCAGACATTAGCTGTTAAGTGGGCTGCATAATTTGAAAGACGGGATTCACCTCTTTCATATGTGAGCGGCCCCACATTTACAGGTGTAATTATGGGTGTGACAGGGGTCGTAGTGCCCTCCTATCCCCTATGGAAAACAACTATTTTGCATAGTACAGGGTAATATTGTCTGATCACCAGGTATAATTTTCTATGGTGGTAGAAAGTTGAGTCCCCCCTTTCAAACAAGGGTGTCTCCATCTTTCTATGTTACACAGTGGGGGAGATAGAGGAACTTAAAATCTATTCCCCAGCATTTCCATTTTTTGTCATTGCCCGTGCTGCCTGCATTGCACTAGGAAACATTCCTGTGCCAGCTGGGTCCCGGCATCATGTGCACAAGCGGCGGTGGGACCATGCATGCGCAAAACAGGCTTCCAGGGACAGCTTTGGCAACATCCCCTAAAAGCTGGTTAGGGCTGCTCGCAAGACAGAGGAGCGGCTTCCTACTGGAAGCACACTCTCTGTTAATCACAGCCAGGACTGGCAGTCACAGGGGAGAAAAAACTCTCCCCTGTCTGTCCTTAGTGTGAATGGCCGGTATCGCTTCTAATGGAAAGCTACTGCCAGTCACACTGTAGCCAGTCACAGACTGCAACTGGCTCACTGTGGTGGCAGATTTTACTGGGTGGGGGGCAACCCTGTAGCCCCTAGGTAATTTCTGCCACTTGATACCTCCCAGTCACTGTCCAGGAACGCCCCTTACCTTTTTGCTACCGTGCATCTAAATTTTTAGTACGACTCTGTATGAACAATATTGGGATGCATGCGCGGTATGACTCAGTTGCATGAGCAGGTGAAAAGCATTGCTCTATTGCGTCGAACACTGCCGCTGCATCTGACGCATAGTCTGGCCCATGTTTAAAATATATTAATAATGCACGTTCCTTAAAAGGTAGAGTAACCTTTAGGTTATGGTTAGTTAACTAACAATGAATTTGGGCAATATTGCCACAGTAATTAACAGTTTGGCATAAAGATGCTTTTCTTAAGTATGGATGAACTTGACACAGTTGCTAAAATTAACTTCCTGGTGAGGATAGATTTAAAATATCATTCAGATGTGACCATAATTCATCCAGGGAATATATCACTGACAAATTATGGAAACATGGAATTGGCAGTACATAGACCAAAATACAATCCCAAATATTCAAAATGCTCATCTCTATGCTACATGGAATTGTTCTTCCTCCTTTATACAAATTTAATTGCCCCTTGTCAACCCAGATCCATTGAAAAATAAAACAAAGCTTAGAAAAGGCTTCTTTAGCTATACGTGTGAGGGCCTGAACTACTCTCTGCACATATTTAGAAGATGAGTAATTGCGTGCATTCAATTCCAGTGGCGTAACTAGGGTATTTGGAGGCAAGGGCAAATAAAAAAATGGAGCCCCCCCCCCTCCCCTCCAAATAAGTGTGCGCACTGAAAAAATGGGCCTGGTCACATGCCACAAGGGCATGGCCACTGGAAAATGGTGCTCACTAGAGTTGAAGTGAGTGATAAGAAGAAAGAAAGAAAAACTCTGTGATGTGAGCACTCTTGGAAATAAACTAATTAAAACATAACTTTTATTAGATAACCTTCAAATAAAATGCCTAGTACCAACAACTATATGTGGTTTATAAATGATAATACTGATGAAGCAGGGATATTAATTATATGAAAACACATGTCAGAACAACAAATGAAATACACAGAGACAATTATGTAGATGCTGAGATAAGGATATGCACTTGTAGATATGATCACCTTCTGCAGCTCGACATTAAATCATAAAAATAGAATAGTGTTACATAAATATGTGTCGAAATATTGAAAAAACATAAACTCTATATCAGAAACCTCCATGGTGTCATATATAAAGGGCAAGTTGGTATTATTGAAATAAACAACACACACTTAAATTACCTCAAAAGAAGAAGTAACAGAATAGTCAGGAAAATAAGTAAGTATGCTGCCGGCAACTCTGCTGCGTCCCACCTGACCCTAAGGTCATCTATGGGAAAACTATAGAGCCGTCTCCATGCAAAATTCCTTGGAAACAACAGAGTGATTGGTACGTTGCTCAGGATTACATCCCTACCCTTGAGCGGCTTGCTTATGTATAGAACATACGTGGGGAGGCCAATCTTCTGAGTTAGTATTATTATTATCGTTTACTTATATGGCGCCACAAGTGTTCCACAGCGCCTTACAAGGTAGTATTCAATTAATCAGAGAAATAGAATAGTTATGTAACACTATTCTATTTTTATGATTTAATGTCGAGCTGCAGAAGGTGATCATATCTACAAGTGCATATCCTTATCTCAGCATCTACATAATTGTCTCTGTGTATTTCATTTGTTGTTCTGACATGTGTTTTCATATAATTAATATCCCTGCCTCATCCGTATTATCATTTATAAACCACATATAGTTGTTGGTACTAGGCATTTTATTTGAAGGTTATCTAATAAAAGTTATGTTTTAATTAGTTTATTTCCAAGAGTGCTCACATCAGTTTTTCTTTCTTTGTTTGTTCTTACCAATTATAGTCCCCCCTATGCAGTGCCCCCAGTAGTAGTCCTCCCTATGCAGTGTCCCCAGTAGTAGCCCCCCTATGCAGTGCCCCCAGTAGTCCTCCCTATGCAGTGTCCCCAGTAGTGCCGCCAGTCTCCCCTATGCAGTGCCCCGAGTAGTAGCCCCCCTACGCAGTGCCCCCTATGCAGTGCCCCTTATATAGTGCCCACAATAGTAGTCCCCCCTATGCAGTGCCCCCAGTAGTAGTCCCCCTATGCAGTGCTCCCAGTAGTGGTCCCCCCCTATGCAGTGCCCACAGTAGTAGTCCACCCCTATGCAGTGCCCCTAGTAGTCCCCCCTATGCAGTGCCCCCAGTAGTGGTCCCCCCTATGTGGTGCCCCTTAAATAGTCCCCCCTATGCAGTGCCCCCAGTAGTAGTCCCCCCTTTGCAGTGCCTCTTACTATATAAGGACAAAGACACCCCAAAAAAAAAACCACTTACCTGAATCCCCACTCCTTCTTCTACACCCGCCGCTGTCCGCTTCTGTCCTCCCCGGCTAGCCCGCGCTGCACTATGGGAGGGACGTCATGACATTTTTCCCATCAGCCACTGCGGGAGCCGGAAGGTGGAGCTCATGAACGGCTCCGGCAGTGAGCGCAGCAGTCAATGAGTCTGTCTGACTCTCATTGGCTGCCAAAACAAACACACTGCCGCTGGGTAGTATGAGTGTACTACCCGGCACCGGCGTTTTTGTTACTGTGTTTGTTACTACACTGACCATTGTCCTGGACTGCGGCCGGCGGTGCCCTGGGCACGAGCCCTGCTTGACCACCCCTAGATACGCCAGTGTTCAATTCTACAAGATGTCTACACCTAATGTGTAAAAGGTGTTGTGTATGGAATCCCGGCACTTGGGAAGCCGGCTGCCAAACAACAACAGCGGCACCCCGATGCTGAGAATCCCCACAGGGGATAAATATGTTATGCCTTCCCCCTCCCGCAGCCTAACCCTAACCCCCCCGATCGGGATGCCGGTTGTCGGGATCCCGGCCAGCGCCGGTCTTCTGTCCGCAATTCAGGATTCCGGCGCCGGGATTTCTTCAGCCGGCATCCCAATCGCAGGTTTAGTAACTACATCCCGTGTAAAAGGCTATACTTTATGTAAAACACTGGTATTTAATGAATCTGTCCACATTCCATATTAATTCTATATTTAATACAAGATTTTTAAGATGTATTGTAGTGACTGACATGATGTGCACACTTTTTTAATTAGATGAGTAGACTGTGTGCATTGCTATTCATAGTGAAGGGCTGTTTGTTTACACAGCAGTGCTTGATGACAACTGCTCCTGTGAAAAGCATTGTATGAGGGCCTGGCTTTCTACACAGAGCGGCATGGTAATGAAGGGCTGTTTCTCTATTGAAAGCTGACAGGGTCTTTTTGTATGCTCAAAGTTGCATGAGATGAGGGGCTGTTTGCTTACACAGTAGTTAGAATTAGTTCTAACATACACTAGTGTGGGTCACTTATTATCTGTTATATAACACACATTACACAGCGCTTTACAGAGAATATTGAAAATGTACTGATTTCCTTCAGGGGGATATAGATCTGCTTTCACTGACTTATAAGCACGATCAGCAGGTTGCAGCTATCCCAGTTATTTAATGTGTTTGGTTAGAATTTTTCCAAATCTAATTTATACCAGTATATCGGTATTTATATATTGTCGACATTTAGAATGTCAACACTGTAATGCCGAATGACTCAGAAAGTCTACAACATTGTTTATAATGCCAACATTGACAAAATGTAGACATTATCCATGTCTACATTATGAACATATCAGCGTTAGGGTTAGGCTGCAGTTAGGGTTAGATAGTATGGTCGACATTCTCACTGTCGACATGCATAATGTCGATATATGTTGAACTAGTCAACATTATGTCAGTGTCAACATAGATGTCAACTTTTAGACCAAGTCGACATACAAACCATGTCAACATTCTTGTGCTGACGTGCTGATGGCGACATTGATTGTCTAACTCGTATACCACTATGTATATAGATATTGAAGTTAATACCTTATTGTCTATTAAATAAATATTTTCATTTTAAATCATGAAACACAAAAAGATTGCACTCCTGGCGATATATCTACTAAAGTGCGGGTTTTTAGAAGTGGAGGTGTTGCCTATAGCAACCAGATTCTGCTTATCATTTCTCTAGCACCTTGTAGCAGATAATAGCTAGAATCTGATTGGTTGCTATGGGCAACAACTCCACTGCTAAAACCCCACACTTTAGTAAATACACACCTTGGAGTCATATTGTTAGCTTAGTTCCTTTGCTTTGGCATTTTCCTTTTAATTGGGATCAAGGGGCAGTTTAAGGGGCAGCATGACCACCAGATAACAGAGTTATCGATGTTCCTGATGAATCTACTAGTCTGTTTAGACGATAATTTTGTTTTAGCAATCAGCAAGTTTAATTAAAAAAAATTTGCCTGTGCTATTTTGCGCATCTGCAAAATAATAAAATCTTGCCAGCTGTAGTGCTTTCATTTATGACATTATAAGCACATTTTTGATCATTGCAAAGTAATGAGTCATGAACATATACATAGTTTTCTAAATTGCTGGCATGTTATCGAGGCTCAGTCAGTGACACTGGTTCTTTTTGGATGTGAACCATGCAAACCTATTTAAACATTTTACACAAATTTTGTTACTTTATTTGTAAGATGCCAAAAGCATATTACTGTACTTATATTTTTCCAGGCAATTCTTTTGTTTTTTTTATCTTGAAAATAGCTACATTTAAAGAGACTATCTTCAGCCATCCTTTTTTATTTATATATTTCTATATGTAGAATGATCACCACTTAAAAGTAAAATTGCAAACAAATCTCTTATTTTCTATAGATTTAAGAGTTCTGCTTCTTTCATAGTATGATCCCAATGGTTGTCATTTCCAGTGACCCCAGTCTTTGGCATGCTTCACATTTTTCACCATTAACACAGTATTCAGGTAGTCATACAATGTATGTAATAGCAACCTTAATAACATAAAAATTTGAAGGGTGAACTGTGCTCGCTCTGAATCAGGGCCGGCCCTCTGGTTTTTTAGAGCGGCCCCCTGGCCGTTCGCATAGCTGCGGGTGACCATCCACAGCTATAGCGAGCGGCCAAAAAGATGGTCGCGATGGTCTTGAAATACGGAATATTCCGAAATACGGAATATTTTTAGCATGATTGAAATAGTGAAACCTTTGATTTTTGATGGTTCAATGTACACAAACTATGTTTAAGGCACAAAATTATAAATAATAAAGTATAAAATGACCTATAGGCTGTGTGTATAAGGTGTATATGAAACATAAATGAATTTCATGTATGTACACAAACTTTGTTTGAGCCACAAAATTATTGAAAGTATTGTATAAAATAACCTTCAGGCTGTGTGCATAAGGTATATATAATACATAAATGCATTCTGTGTTTAGATTTGGGCCCTATTCTTAAGACATTTCAATATGTTATACAAATATTCTAAAATACGGAATATTCCGATATCCAAAATACCCTTGGTCCCAAGCATTTTGGATATGGGAGACTCAACCTGTAGTTTTATTCCAGGGGTAGGACTTTGACACCTCACCATAAAGTAATGTTTTGGCAATTGTGCCCCCTTTGCACTGTTCTAAAAATATTGTTAAAGTTGTTTGTGGCAGAGTCTCCAGTCTTTGGTGTAGATTACCTTCAGTAAAATACATATTGACCATTATGAAGATGTACACTCAAATGGACAACAGACAGATAACATTCATTTATGGGGAAATTAAAAAAAAGCTCATCTCTATATGGGTTACCATTGAAACACTGCTTGATCACTCCCTTTATTACATATTTGTAACATATACTATCCAATATTACAGGTATTTCCATCTGCAGCAACAGCATTTCTTAAATGTACTCGGCTGCCCTGAGTGTTGACTGGTTTATATATATATATATATATATATATATATATATATATATATATATACAGTAGCAACCTCTCACATTCTATTGTGGTTTGTTATTACAGCATACATTATGCCTGATCTAGCTTGTCCGCAATGAAGTACGACTGGAAACATTTTGGCTCTTCATGGATTTGGTTAACAGCAGTGTCTTGCCCATGCTATATTTCTCGGACGAAATTTCCCTGCCTCTCAGCATTGTGACATGGTTGAAAGCTGCGCGGCACTATCGTTACATATAGAACATCAGCATAGCGAGACTTATTGGCCTTGACACAGTGCAGATCTCTACTCTGGACCGCCCCACCGGAAGGAGGATACCAGCCACCCCATCCACCTTGACCCTGGCTCAATCTGTTGGTCGCCCACCTACCACGCCCCACTCCCTAGTTTGTGCACATCCACCCCAGCTGCCTCATAATACCACCCGGCAAATAATAATTCTGGAGAGAAGACTGAACAGCTACCAATACTATGTTAAATTTGAGGGGGTCACAGGATCATGTGCTGAGCACCCATTGGAGAAGCTCAGCACACGCTCCTCTGACACCTGTGTTCACCAGCCTCATGGAAATGATTCATCAGAGGCTGCTGGCTGTCTATTGCAGGAGCACTTGGTGATGGAAGGGTGGGGAGCAGCACCAGTGGCGGAGCTGCCATTAGATACTCGGGCAGGCAGGTCATGGCGGTGAATTTCACATCACAGTAGGAACTAATGTGTGGCAGAGGAGCCAAGGGCGATGGGTGTGTAATAGCGGCTTATACCACAGATCAGCAGGGACCCGGATCCTGCAGAGAGAGGAATCTTCGGGGATCACCACTCCCAATTGTATGTGATTGTAAAACAGTAGATTTCACTTGACTAGTGGCCTATTAATGTTCTGATTATCTCAGTCAATTTTTATGATTCATGGTGTACCACGAACTTTGCGACTTACCCGCACCAAGGGTTCCGCCAAAGGCTTTTTCACAAAATATTCGTCTTATAATAGTCCCATCACTAATGCAATAAAAGTACAATGCAATTGTACCATGAATGCTATAATGGTATTTCATGTAACTTCTCTTTGCGACTTATGGTGCATATACACTACACGAGTGTAGAATGACTTACATCGTAATCGTTCATCATCCTGTGCAGTGGATATTGTGCCCACACTGAACGATATGTCGTCCAGTGCAAGCGGCCTCTCTCATCCCCGAACATGCACAACCTGTTGATATCGGCAGGTTGTCCTGCATGTTCAGGCGATGACAGATGCCGGCAACGACCAGTGGGAGCGCGCATCGCTGGTCATTGCTGGCATATTCACTGCACGATTAATGAACAATTGAACGATAACAATGTTGTAATCGTTCATTTATCATGCAGTGGATATGTGCCTTTAGCCACTAATCTGCATAGAAAGGCGGAAGACAGAGGTCTGATAAAAGTGGTACATTCCATGCCTCTCACCATATATCTTTATACTTAATCTGCGACTTTTTACCAATTTCTTTGCTACAAGAATACTACAGTAATTATATGCACCTTGTACACTATAAGCAAATTTGTATGTGGCTATAATGTGAATAAAATGCAAAATTCTGGAAAAAGTACTTAAAGTACAGGAATTTGCTACCTGTGTCGGAGCGTCTAGATCACGCCATATGGCACAAAAAGGATAGTTGTATGAGGGCACATCAGTATAGCTGGCAAAAATAGTTTTTTTACTGTTTTATAAATATGCCCCTCACTTGACAGAAAACTGAGAAATAGGATTTCAGTTGTTCTGGGTGCAAATCATTTTGTTTTTCTCTGGAGAGGCCACACATGGCACTCAACCCTTCCCGGGTAACAGCTACAAAGCCTAAAGCTGGGTACACACGTAAAGATTATCTGTCCAACCATCCAACTAGTTGATGTTGGCCAGTCTGATTGAACTTCAAACTTCAATCGACAAATGTGAGCACGCATGAACGTTAATCGTTCATCGTTTTACACTGAACAATTTTTTGAACGAGTGAACGATACCGACGTCGTTATAGTTTAATCTTTCAAAAAATTATTGTGTGTGTACGCACCTTTATGGTGCATACACACTAGACAATATGCTCCCTGTGTGATATCGTCTAGTGTGTCCCCGGCAGGCTGTGCTCAATGTCGTCCATGACATTGAGCACACCCGCTGAATGATATCATTAACGATATCGTTCAGCGCCGGGCTCTCTCCCCCATTCCCCAACATGCAGCAACCTGACAACATCGTCAGGTTGCCCTGCATGTTAACCCGATGAACGATGATGACGAACGACCAGCGGGAACGCGCGTCATCGTTCATCGTTTTTGTGTTAAAAATGGCCGATAAAGTGGACGACTGAACGATAACGATATCGTTCAGTCGTCCACTTTAATCGCCCAGTGTGTACGCACCATTACACTTCACTATATAGTACTAGTAACCTTGGGAAGCTGAAGAGACACGTTGTGTGGCTGGTTTATTAGCTGTCAATCATACTTAGCATCAGCTGACACAAGAGAAGGGGGTAGGATGGCATGTGGAGAGGTCTGATGACATGTGGGTTGATATTATGGTCATGTGTGTCTAATGGAGGTAGTTTAATGTGGCATGAGAGGGTAAATGAATAGTGGTATGGATTGAACTGACTGGGAAGGGGGGGGGGGCAATTCAGCATCTTTCCTAGGGCCCCATGGCCCTAGGGCAATAATCCGTCTCTGGTGAGTGCAAGTAGCCTGCCTGACTTGGGAGATCTCTTTAGCTACCACAGCAGTGTGCACAGGGCCGGCCCATCCTGAAGCCATGTGCTCTCCTGTCATTACCTGCCCTCCTCCCAGCAGTGTCAGGTGATATACTCAGTCCCACTCATCCCCAGCACCGGCGGCAGTGCAGGCTACACGTTTTCCCGGATCATGCAATCCGCTGCCGCCACTCCGGATCACAGAGACGTGTGCTGCTGGGGAGAGTGTGTGCTCGGGGGCGCCGCCTGCCGATCCAGCGCCTCATCTTCCCAGCGCCTGCTGCACATCCAGCTGCCGCCGCTATTATAAGCGGAGCGTCTGTGTAGTCGCTTGTAACTGCACGTCTCCTCTCTCTCCCCACACTCACCCTGCCAGGGAGCAGCCCGGGGGGGTCAGCAGCCACACAGCGGCCCGCACTGCCGAATTTTTCCCCCTCCGTGGAAGCTAGAGGTGCCATTTGCAGCGAGGACTGGAAGCAACCTGCTATCCGGGATCACAGAGAGAGGGTGGTGTTTCACTGGGTGTCCTCCCCTTCCAGCTGGCTCTCCGGGGGGCTGCTGCGGGGCGCAGCGAGATGAGCAGGCTCTGTCGGGGGGCTGTGCTGCTGCTCTTGTTGCTTACTTGCTGTCTGCACCCGGAGCTCAGCTGGGTTCATGGTGAGTGTTCTCAGACATCTCCTCTCCTGTCAGTGCTGCTGCTGTGTAGGTCTGTCTGTCTCTGTCGTATAATTGCCATTAATGCCTGCTGCTGCAGATGGGGGTAATTGAAGGTGTTTGGGGGGTCAGTGAGGGTCCATAGCAACTTGATCTGGCAAATAAATGACATTAGCCAGTTGATCCCTATGACTAGTCGCATGTCTTGCTGGTTATTGTATCACTGGCATAGCTGCTGGTTTGGTTTTTTTTTTTCTTCCTCCAGTGCGTTCTTTATCATGGTTTCCTGTCAGTATAGGTACTATAGTAGGTCTCTCGAAACTGTATTTAATGTTTAGCCCATTGTTTCTTTCTGTATAGATTTGCCAAACCCCTCATTCATTGTTATCATGGCTAACAAGGTACAGCATTGGGGCAGGCAATCAAAGCAGTAATAAATAAAGCTGGTTATACTTGCATATGCCTGTTCCAAGTAAGGGGTTAACGAAGTGTTTAAAGGGCAGAGAAGGAGACTATGCTCCAGTCGGTCTGCTTTAATTCATTCTTAGTGCTAGACTTCCTTTGTCACCAGCACATGCAATGAAATGCCATGATTACCTGGCAGCACTTTGATTTGTTTGGATACAGAGCTGTAGAAAAGTGGCTGCTTTCTTTCTCCCCAGTAACTACTGTAGCTTGGCCATGTCCTCTGACTGGAATATATATCCCTGCCCTGCAAGTGAGTGACAGCCTCTTGTGTTTTTGTTTGTGCTTCTGTTGGTGAAAGTCATTTCACTTGACCTCCAAGTGAGCTGTCGAACCTATGAAGTTGTGGTGTTCTGAGCTGCCTCCCTTTGTAACACTGTTGGTACTTAAATAGAGAAACACTAATCAAAACAGAACTTGTATAGACCAAAGTAGTCCTTGGTGTCTGATCAAAAACCTCACAGGTGCTTCTCTGACTACAGTAAGCTTACCTGCTAAACTAGGTGTTTCTCTAATTATAGTGTAACAGTGACTTTCTGTAGTGAAGGCTTATCACTTGTTATGGTAGACAATAGCTGTACAAATGTAATGTGTAGGGCAGAGTTTCCCAAACTATGCCATTAGTCTAGTTTGAAGGATAACCATGCTTCACTCTGGGGACTGAATTGCTACCGCAGTCTCTTTGATTTACCCATCTGGACTGAAGCATTGATATCCTTAAACCGGTATGCATACCACATCCTAGAGGCCGTGATTCTGTTGCTTGCTTTACTGGTGCCAGAATAGACGCTGGTCAGAAACCTGGTGCCGGAATACTGAAGGTAAGTAATGGGGTTAGGGTTGGGCTCTAAAGGGGGAGGGTTAGGTTTAGGGGGGGGGGTGGTAAGGTTTAGGCACTAGGGAGGGTTAGCATACTGACCAACAAGTGTCGGTATGTTAACCCTGTCGGGATTCTGACCGCCAGGATCCCGGCTGTCGGTAGTGGAGTTTGGGAACCTCTGGTGTAGGAGGTGTATATCTTCTACTAGCTAACACAATGTGTTGTGTTCACATGGTTCTTGCAGTGAGGCCAGTTGCCTGTAAAAGGTTGGCGAGTGTTAGAGAACATTGTAGTTATGTTAATCCTGGATTTTGGTGTAACTGAAGTTGTACCATAGAGGTACTGTTTGGTATATTTCATAAACTGTCAAGTACAACCTATTGTACTTGACAGTTGACGCTTGTCATTTTACCGATGCTGGGAAACTGTGTGCTTTGCATCCCGATCAAAGTGGCGCTGATAGCCACGGGGGGGGGGGGTGGTGGTGTGGTATGTTTAAGGTTCTGGGGGGGGGGGGCACCTTAGGGATAGGCACCCCCCCTGCCCTCTGGGAGGTTAGGTTTAAGCTAGGGGTAAGGGGGGTTAGGCCTCCTCGGGGGGAGGTTAGGGTTGGGCACCCCCTGGGGGACTTGGGTTTAGGCGGAAGGGGGGGGTTAGGGTTAGGCACCACTATGGGAGGGTTAGGGGGTAGAATTAGGTTGGAGAATACTTACCTTGAACGATTAGGATTTTCTCCTCTGCCGGGATGCTGCTGTCGGGATTCCAACCACCGGGCATGGGTCCGGCAGTAAATCATACAGATTCCCTGATGCTTGTATTGGATTCTTGTCAGTGACTCCTCAGTCTTTATCCCACCAACTTTCAGTCAGCTTTTGGTCTGCTGCTTACACCTGTAATCTTAATACAAACTTCTGTGTTTTTTTTTCTTGTCTTACATGTGGAAACTAACACCTAGAACACTCAATGCTTAACATTGGGACTTTTTTCCTTTGACCAAGTTGCAGTGTATTAACGTGTTAAACCACAGTGGCTTAGGGGTCTATTAAGCTGTGTTAGGAGATAAACTTAACAGATAAGGTACCAGCTAATCAGCTCCTAACTGCCATCTCACAGGCTGTTTGAAAAAGGACAGTTGGGAGCCGATTGGCTGTACCTTTTCTCCGTTCACTTAATCTCCTAAGTGAACGGAGATAAGGTACCAACCAATCTGCTCCTAACTGTCCTTTTTTAAAAACACAGCCTGTGAGATGACAGGAGCTGATTGGCTGGTACCTTATCTGTTAGGAGATAAACTTAACACAGCTTAGTAAATAGACCCCTATTTTTTTTTATTTTTTTTTTTTGTATGACTGTTGGCATGGCGTGTTCACATATCCTGGTTGATAAAGGTAACCCATCATATGATCAGTAAACCATTAATCTATGCTTCACCACCTGTTACAAAAAAATCTAGACTTCCTATGCCTGTTATGGGCTGTTGCTTTGCCTCTGTCTGAGAGGAGCTATTCAATTGTTCCTGTCGTGCATGATCAGCTGCCAGCACATCATTTCAGCTCATTGGTGCATTTTATTCACAGGCTAGTTTAAAATCCCTTATTTTGTGTAGGGCTCCTATTTTAAAACCAGTAGCTAACATCTGTTACCTGAAGTCTGATTATAGGTATAACATGACCTACACTTTCTGGTATCAAAGTACTGGAGTACCATGAAATCATATTTGAGGCTATTCAGTGAGACATAGTGGTGATAACTTATTTTTGGTGTTTGAGATCTGTGGAATCTAAGATCCTGGCTTGTGGCCTAACAGTAATGTAGTTGATGCAGAGTTGTATGCAACTGAGCCCCCAAACCATAGGCGCAAATTGTCACTAAAAAGCCACAAATGCAATCATACAAATGGCCTCCCATCTTGTGTATGAAAAACCTTGCTTAAACATACATAAGCATTATATATGCCTGAGCTGCAAAGAATTTTCTGACAGTGATTGTCAAAATCCTACCACAAGCAGGTGCTGATGACAATTCTCAGTCTACATTAGGCTGAATGAGGGTGGTATTATATTTTATGCTCAAGGATCAGAAGCTCTCAAATCTGAGTTTGTGCACTTTTCTGGGCATGGGTTACACTATGTTAAGTTTGTTCCCGTATGGTAATATTAAACCTTGAACAGATTGTTCCTTACAAAGATCTGTCACTGCAATGGTAAATTGTTAACTAAACTATGGCCTTTGTTTTATGGGTACACAAGTTTCCTATAGGACTTTAATAATTTGCTTTCTATATTGGAATAGATGGTGAAACTTCATGTGCTACACATGGAAAAATGTCTAGCATGCATATTACATTTAAGGAAAGAACTTGCCTGATCTGGGTTTTTTTTTTTTCTTTCTACTTGGCTATACACTTTGAGGAAGCTGAATAACATGATGGTATCCCCTGTACAACAAGCACAATGTAGACTGTTGTTCTCTGGGAGTCACTTCTGTGGCAGGCCCTTACTGTCTTAAAAGCATGTGTGCTGTTCTGGTACTGAAGAAGGTTGCGTTTAAAGGAAAATGTATTTTTGTCAAACTCTGATCAGGTCTGTGAAACAATAACCATTTTTAGGACCATGACTGTAAATGACTACCAAACACAAGCTAGCATGTGTGCATCTGCACTTTAGTTCTAAACGCTGCATGCAACTCTACTCAATGGACAATATAATTTTAGTAGTGCTGTAATAACTCATGGCAATGTAAACAAACTGGAAAATCATAGATTAATCTGATGGCAGAACTAGTGTTAGTTGTGGGGGAAGCTCTCATGAGTATTGGGTCTAGGAGGGGGAGCAAGAATATGTACATTTGTAGTGACCTAATTGAGGGAGAGAAGACAAAGGGTAGTCATAAATGGAATCTATTCAGACTGGGCTCCGGTTACAGTATTGTGATGTACCACAGGGATCAGTCACTGTCATTAATCTTTTTATTAATTGCCTTGTAGATGGCCTAGAAAGTATCTTCTTGACAATTATGTAGGGCTTATTTAACATTAAGTTGTACAGTCACTTGCTTACTGCAGATTCTTACAATGTAATAGAATGTTGCTGGTGTTGGCAGGGCTGGATTAGAAGGGGGCAACAGGCCCTAGGGACCCCACACACTATCACCACAATTGGTACCCAGATCCTGAAGTATAGCCTTTCGCTGTCTCCTGTCCCCCCTCGGCGGCTCAGCTGTTCTGTGTACAGCGGTGGCTGCAGTTCAGTCTCAGGAGATGTTGCGTTGCCATCTCGCAAGACTTTCTCCAGACTACCAGAGCTGAAGGAAGGTTTGGGGCTGCAGGGGGAACAGATGGCATGCAGTCGGGAAGCCGGCAGACCTAATCCCGACTATCATATCCCGGCAAGGGTCTAAAGGCAGGCGTCAACATGCCTACGCTTGTCATTAGACATATGCCGGGAGCCCGACGTCTGGCATCCCGATCGAAGGGACGCCTGGTGTGGATAGCTGCAGAGGGATAGTTAGGTTTAGGCTTCCTGGGGGGACTTAGGGTTAGGCACCCCCCCCCCCTGGGAGGTTAGGTTTAGGCTAGGTGGGGGGGGGTTAGGTTCACCGAACCCCCCCCCCCCCTGGTGTCTGACTCCCAAGCGTGAGCATCCTGACTGTAAATGTTAAGGTTAGGCTGTGGGAAGTGAGTTAGGACGCTTGCCTGAGTGGGTCTGGATTCTGACTGTTTTAGGATCCCATACCCAACCCGTAATAAACATAGGCCTTGAGGATTACATGGCAGGCTAGAAAAGGCATGATTTCTTTCCTCTGGAAGGTAACTGATTCATGTGGGTTTTGTGTTTTTGTTGTATAATCCTTTCATGGCAGATGCATCCTGTTATTTATGCTAGCAGCCTCCCAGAGGGCTGGAGGAGTGAAAACTTATGGATTTTAATACATGCATGATCAGAAGATAACACGGAAACAGTTAGAACTACTGCTTGAATTCTGCAATTGGTAAACAGTTATGGTTCTCCTAATTCACCCACCCCTCTGCCATGCCAACACATGACTACAGGGGGTGAACTTGACATATTCCTTAAAGCCCTGGGAGAAACTGCTACATGGAGGATTATCTTCTATAGGAGATAAGCAGTATGGCATATGACCAGTAGTCACTACTTTTACAAAAACACTACGCTTCCAGTTTTGAGGAGTATTTTAGCCAACAAGGAGATCATTTTCCATAATGAAACCTAAAGGTAATTTGCATTGTTAAAAGTTGTACATCAACCAGGCAAGGTTGTGAATAGGAGTGGTCAAGTACAGCTTAACTAGATCAGGCCTGGCCAACCTGTGGCTCTCCAACTGTTGTGAAACTGCAAGTCCCAGCATGACCTGCAACAGTTAGCATTCCCTAATGGCAAATCTGTAGCAGGGCAGCTCAGAGTACAATCTTGCATAGATGCACACGAATGGGACAGCGACCAAAAGACACATGTACATATTGCATTTTCTAGGCATTGGACCTATTCCCTACATCTGGCCCAGGAATGACTGAGCAAGCTGCAGGGCCACTCCCTGGGTATCCCAGCATCTTTTCATAAGAGGTTAGGGCCCCCTAGGCAAGAGCCTACCTCAATTCCCCAATCGTTGCCTTGCCCTCTCCTGCAGCCTCCTGTACTGCCACTCCTCTGGCTTCTCTCTGCCATCCATGTTGAATTTCCTGTGCAACAAAATGGTGTCAATTTGTTTCCAGCAGCTCCCTCCAATGGAAGCAGCAGACACATCCTCTATCTCCAGCATTGGGACAAGGAATTTATCTTCTTCAAATGGTGTATAGAAATATGTAAATCTTTTTTTTTTTTTTTTTTTTCTTTGAGTGCCTGTCACTTAGGCAACTATGGAGAGAATTCAATTGTTTTATCGCTGCTGCAGCTCCCGTGAAAGTAACATGTGCTATTTTAGTAGTTTTTGGACACCAATCACTACTGCAAATGTCTTCCCAAAATGCAGGGCATTCACCTAAAGAGACAGTTTAAGGTGCCCAAAAGCCCTACTTATTTCTCTGCTCAGAAATCTGGCTTAAGTAATGGTTTCCCAAAAACAATTGAACATCTTCCATCACTTTAGATGGGATCTGTGGCCACAATTAAACAATTGAATTGCCCCATGACTACCATAAAAGTGTCAATGCAATTACAGTATATGACTCTGTATTTTCAATCTTTTAAGACAAACTGCTCTGCATATTGTTAGAACAGTAGTAGCTTGAATAAACCTCCAAGCTGAACCATAATGGTAGAAGTATCCATTATGTTGTGGATAGAAGAGAATTGGACATCAGGCTTTGCCTTTAGCAAAGATCACTAGATGGCCATGGAATCGTTCCATCCTGATGTGTACCGTGGATACAATATGTCGGCTGCTATATCATCCAGGTACACATTGCTCCAGTGTGTACCTAGTTTTAGCGTTGGAGGCTTTAGTTGTGGGTCTTTTTTTATTTTATTTTTTTTTTTTTTTTCCCCTGAAGTTACGTAAATTGCAGTCTGCTGCAGGAGCCAATAAGAATCAGGCTGATACCAACAGTGAAGGTGCCAGCCTGCACAGGCGCATTGTCCAGGCCATGGCCATGTGGGGTGGGCTGCCGTTATATGCAGACAAGGAGGGAGGGCAGTGAATAGTGAGTGAACTGCAGGTTAATAAGTCAGACCCTTCCACATAGATGACTATGCTGTTCATAATGCAACAAAGCTAACCGCACATGTACAACAATAATGTTGGGGCTGGAGGAATGAGTTGCTTAGGTGAGCTCCTCATTATCAGCTGTCCCTGTGTGTATCCACATCCTAAGCTGCTGCTGTGCAGCTTGCTGGGGCCTGGGCACTGGGATGTGCTGGGAAGGCAGGAGGATCATGGATGAGAGACTTGTATTGCAGCATCAGCTGAATGTTTCTGCAGCCTCCATGTGCACCCCTTCCTGACTACTGAACATGGCAATAAGCAATGTTTTCTTTGCACCATGTATTTCCTAGGCAACTCTCCGTGGTGCCCCTGTCAGAACAGCGCTGACTCCATGGGCGTATGGCTTAGGGATCACTTCACAGTGGAGGAGTGGTTGTAGGCAGACTCCAGCCGGTTCAATGTAGGGATGGACACAGGAATCTGATGGTGACTAACCATCAATGTGTATTGCTGCCACCATTGAATGGAAATCATTTGGTGTTACGATGGTGGCTCGGACATGACCCTGCTTTGTACCTGACTCCATCCTCTCTAGGCTGCTGCTAAGCAACAGGGCACACTGGCTCTGAGACAGTGAGAGCCAATCAGAGCACAGCCACTCACATAGCACAACAGGTTTTTTATTCTGACTTTCTTCATACCAAGCCTCAGTTTCAGATGCTGTCTTGCTGTTTTCAGCACCATGGCCAGCTCCTCTACAGCAGCTTGGTGTTTGTTTTTTTTTTTTTTTTTTTTATGTGCCTGCTTTAATAAAATAGTCACTGCTCTGTTCCCTTTTGCCACAGATGCTGTATGGAATAGTGCAAGTTCCATCCAGTGGGTTAAGATATTAGCCCAAATGAACTAACCCCTAAACCAACTAAGGGTAGTTGACATGAACTTTGAAAAGGAGATGATGCATCTCTTGCTGTTAATTTCCCTAGCTTGAAATATTTCAAGTAGCTGGATTTTTTTTCATAGAGTAGTTGAAGTTTGTCAGCCATCGGGGTGACTTCAATTCTCCCTTCAGCCCCGTAAAAAAAAAAAAAATGGCCAAATAGCAGAGCAGAATTAGGTGATTATTGGCTGTAAAGCAAAGTATTAGATGTTCTTAAAAGTTGTCAAATTGTGGGGTCTTTCTTCCTTAGTACTGGTGGAAAAATGGGTAGGCTGCAAGTTAGTCTGTAAAGAATATTGTGCTATTTTGGTGACTCATTTGCAGATTGCTAGAAAAACACTAACTCACACCTGCAAGTTCAAAAGCCATTTTCCATAAATGCAACAGCCCCCACGTACCTGTCACATGACACTTCATGATCTCTAAAATGCTCAAAAATCAGGTTTGTCAGTATTGGCCATATTGTGCTATTTAAACGCCTCCCAGTGCTTGAATATTCAGTACCAGAGGTTCTGAGTAGTTGGTACCAGAGGTGTACTGACACCTTTTTAACTCTTATGTTCGGGGGGTACAAGGGAAGAAATGCAATTTTGCTGTCACTCCTGTCTGGGAGTTCAGAATAGAATTTCAAGATTGTGCTGAGATTACCTTCTTACCTGTGATATCACATCAAACTGAAATGAATTCCCCATCCCATTTATGTGAAGGAGCCACACTATGTACCTTCAGTGGAAAATAGTTTCCTCTCTGCTGATTAAGTATTAACCTATTCAATGACTGAATTTATAATATAGCTATAATGTGAATTTAGGGGGAGGTGGTAGAGGCAGAAATGGAGATGTGTGATTGTGGGCACCAAACATTGGATGGATTTCTATTAAATTCTATGTTTAATAGTGCCAGGAATGAGTTCCCAGGGCTATTCAATTGCTCATGCTGAAAACCTGCGATTAAAGGATTTCTGCTTGGACCCTCCTGAGGCATGAGCAGAAACCAGACTGAACCAGTGCCATCATGCTAGTTGCAGTCTTACCATATGCACTAACAGCATCACTCCAGGCACTTAAGTTGGAGAATGCAATTGCCACAACTAAACACCTAGCATTAGCCACAGTAAACTATCTCCTGACTTGAGAGCTCAGCGTGATACAAACAATTGCATTTAATTCCCCACATAGAGGTGAGGCGTTGAGTTGGGTGGACTTTCAATGCTTTCAGCTATGTTTGGTGAACCTATACATTGTCCATTCCTCCTCCAGAGCACTAGAAGCCATATATGCAACAGATTAATAGAAGCTATCACTCTCTCTCCAATGACCTGACCATAGTAAATTATGATGCATGATATATTCTCATTACTCTATCTGAAATGATGCAGTGATGTGTGCAAATGTTTACTCTTAATTTTAGGTGACCTACATGTGTTGACAATAGGGGAAATACTGAACTGAGTCTCCCCACAATATCTCCTGTTTCCACACTGTAAAATAATGGGAAATTGTTTGTGGCCAATAGTAGGTAAATCTAAGTATAAAGGTATCAAACTACAGTTTGACTAAATATAGTTTCACTAACTATTTTTGTCAGGCTTATAGTGGACTTTGGTCAACGTTTGTTTGCTCTATGCATTGTGCAGAATACTTGAGCATTTAATCCAGGCTGTAGGACCATTATGCTGATAACTTGTTGCTTAAATATCTTATTTTTAAAAAAAAATGTATGGACTCTTATCTAAATGCCTGCTTACCAATGCTTACTGTAGATGCAGTAGGAAGTCTAGTATCCCTTTTTTAAACCAGCAATTCATGTAACACTTGACTATACATCCCCCTGTATTGCAATAGTCTTGCTTTGAGATATAATTTCCTTCTAGGCACAAAGACATTGTGTGAAGAATCGCAGTTTGAGTGTGGTAATGGACGTTGCATTACTTCATTGTGGCAGTGTGATGGCGATGAAGACTGTGCTGATGGGTCTGATGAAAATTCATGTGGTAAGTTCCACTGTCAATGTAGTAATGTCAAATGTATCCATAAATTCTACATTAGCATGGTCTGTATTTGGTTGATACTCTGAATTCAGCATGTATGCCATGCAAACTGCTTTAATACATAAATTAAAGAGGAACTTTATTCTAGAACTTAATGTTAAGTGTTTATCTATGGAGGCAAATCGATTACCTGCAATGTGCTGTTGGGATAGCATCTGAAGGCCAGCAACATCACCCTATAACTTCACTTTTAAACTCTACAAAGTTTCCATGTTAACTGAAATTCTTTCTTCAGCTGCTAAAACTGTACAAACATGGTTCTGGTGTTAGACAAAGGGTTATTAGAGCCAGTAGCGTAGGGAAACTGTTCTATGCATTAGAAACTAATCTGCAAGTATTGTCACAAGAACTAGATTTATTCTAAATGCAGAGATTATCTGTAGTTTTTTGTTCAAACCGTATTGTATTCATATATTAGAAAAGCCATGCAAATAGAATGTTAGTTTTGTTACCAGTTGTCCTTGTGCTATATAATTTATCATAAATATCAAACTTGCATGTTTCATGGTGTATTCTACTCTAGCAGCCTCTTAAAGACTCTGCATACCATTATAAGTGTTATGCTAGAATACAGGATACCAAAGCCATATGCATTACTGAACCACATGCTTGGACAACCAGGAGATCTGAAGCTGTTGCTTCTAGGACTTGTAGTGTGCCAAGCCACCCACTGACTCTTGTCACCAATCATGTAGGTTAAGAATATTACACGACTTGTTAATAGACTATTAATATGGTTCAGGGTTTTTTCTTGTGGTAAAGTGTACTGCTGGTTTAATAACTCTACAACTTAGACTCTAGTTAGCAGTGACTATTATTTTCCCAGAAACCCTAGCATTTCATACTGCTCTCCAATAGGCTGGTTGTCAAATTTTTCAAAGCAGCATGATCTCTGCAGAGCTAGTGGGTTTTTTCTTCCCTCCCCTTAGTCTGTATATATTTTCTATTTTGCAGAAAAGAAAACCTGTGCGGAGGCAGACTTTGTTTGTAGCAATGGCCAGTGTGTTCCAGAACGATGGCAGTGTGATGGAGACCCAGACTGCGAAGATGGATCTGATGAAACACCGGAGCTGTGCCGTAAGTTATAACCTTCCTATGTATTATTGGATTACAGGAATTGTTTTACTCATAGTATCTCAAACTACTGTCCTAATCATATCCTGTATTTTCAGATACTAGTATAGCTATTGTAGTAATTCTATTACAGGTTCTCAAACTCAGTCCTCAGGACCCCAAACAGTGCATGTTTTGCAGGTGTCCTCACAGAATCACAAGTGAAAAAATTATCTCCACCTGTGGATCTTTGAAAGTGTCAGTGAGTAATGGGTACACCTGTGTTCCTGCTGGGTGAAAACATGATCTGCGTGGGGTCCTGAGGACAGTTTGAGAACCTCTGTTCTATTAGATTTAAAAGTCAAGTGCAGAGTTGAGTATAAAGCCTAATCTAAAGAGGAGGAAAAAACTGGTGCGTTGCTATAGTCCTACATGGGACAATGCCAGGTGCCCACATAAAAAAAATAGCATGCTCTGAGCAATGTATTAATGAGAATCTGGCTTGGCTCTGTAAAATAAAGCAATGCAAGCCACCAAGATTGCATATATTGATATTCCCTGGTAATGATATGGGAGGTAGGCCATATTGGATCTTCATTTGAATCAATCACTGACTCTGTATAGTAGTTAGGCAAAAGATGCTAAATTGTATTTGGCGTACCTGATGTCCCCATAATGAATAGTGGTGAATCGCTGCAAAACTGGTTTCACACTGCTGCCTCAAGCTGTTGGATCAGCAGATATAAATCTATAAGAGATGAGTTAAAATGTACTGTATCATATACAGATTTGTCCTCCTAAATCTAGCCACCACACTGCGCAAGTTGCCTGGTGAGTGAGCCTCAAGGTCCTGTGCTACTCTGCTAGCGTTGGACACATTTTTGGCAAAAAAAAGCAGAGTTGCAATGCGACTAGGACACACCAGTAGATGGTACTGATTGAGCTGATATGCGACACTTGTATATCTGTGTGCACCTGAGTCACATGCTTCTCCTTGCCTTACTTATACTGTCATTTACAATGGCACCTAACACTTGGTTGCTGACACCCTGCTGCTTAAGTGTTTTATGTAGCAAGGTTTATAAATCTGGTATTTTTCCTGCTTTTGTTTGTATGGTTTAACTTTTTTTTTTTTCTTCTGTGCTAATTTATTTCTGTACTTTATAAGGCACTGTGGAACCCTTGTGGCGCCATAGATAAAGGATATATGAAGCACAATGGAACTTGGAATGAAAAAAGCTTTGGCCGCTACATTGTAGCACTTCGTAATCTGAGACTCAGTCGCACACAGATACAACTTCCATATTAAATTGATCAGTGCAGTCCCCTGGTGCATCCTAGTGGCATTGCGACTTAAGCTGGCGGTACATGCTACAATTATTGGGGTGATCTGCCTGATATCTGCGGATCACCCCGATAATTGTAGTGTGAGCAGCCAACCGAGGGTTAAATATTGCTCGGTCGGGCATGCCGGATTGTCCAGCATGCCAGTCCGATGCAATATTTAGGGGGTAACCTGTTGGCTGCTTCAGGCGGAGTATGCCCGGCTGTGGCCGACAGACCGACATTTCCTGTGAACAGGGAAATGTCTCCTCCCCCCTATCCCCCCCCCCACCCTTCCTGGTAGAGGGTAGTTGCGGCCAAATACACTGTCTATGCCCAGCGTAAGATGCATTTTTAGCAATAAGACACCCAGAGCTAGAGTCTTACAGGACCTGGCGAACTATCTTTTTAGCGCGACTGCAGCAAAGATGTATAGGGGCACATCTGTAGTGTATGAAACCTGTTCTAAATCTAAAGGAGGTTCCCAACCTGTCCTCAAAGCACCCTAACGGTCCAGGTTCAGGATTTCCGTGGATGAGTAGAGATGGTTTATTAAAAAAAAACAGGTGCTAAGTCACCTGTGCCCAAGCATAGTTATCCTTAAAACCTGGACTGATGGGGTGTCTTGAGGGCAGAGTTTGGGAACCTCTGGTCTAAAAACCTCAGTCTGTTGAATGGGATCCAAAAAGGCATGAGTGTTATGTAGGAAACATCCAGTAGACAATGTTTCCATTCTTCAAACATAAAATCCTTCTGTTTTTAGCCTTAATGCTGGTATGCTTTACAATGTATAATTGCTGCCACACTTTGTTAAATTCCATACGTTAGGGGCTGCATAATGTAAGAAATCCAAAAATATAGGTTTAGATGACACACTTTTTGGTGTTCCAATCTACACGGTGGACCTCTTCATAATGGAGTTTTTCCAGAAGACTCCTAACAACAATTTTTTTTATCATATTTTTTTTTTTTTTTTTTAGAAAAAAAGCTGAAGCTTTACAGTACAGTAAATTCCACACATGATAAATGAGGTTACCAGACTTCACATTGGATGATTCTTTTTGTCTGAGCCAATGTCCTTTTTAGGCTGATTGGTTTCTACTATTTAGTGATATTTGATAACTAAAATGTGTTCTACTTGTGTTTTTAGTACTTGGAAGGGCTGAGTTGACGACCATTTTATTTTTTTTTCATTTATCCTCCCCTCACTTGATTGTCAACCATTGCAATAAGTCTGATTTTGTGTTCTTAGAATTAGTCTTGTCTATATAGGAATAACCATGTTGGCCAGCTCTTGTACAAAGTCTAATACTGAAACTTTCTTAGATTTGAGAACTTGCAGAGAGACTGAAATCAGCTGTGGGGCTCGTTCATTACAATGTGTTCCCCTCTCTTGGCTATGTGATGGCGAAGCTGACTGTGACAGTGCAGAGGATGAAGAGAACTGTCGTAAGTATGACCTGATGTATATCTTACTGAGCTTTGTGTAGATTTGGCTACAAATGAATAGGTTCCTAGCACTGTGAATAAATACTGTGAAGCAGAATGGTAACTCCTCAGCAGTTCTGATGGAACAAGGGTAAGCAGCTTGGGTTGGAGTAGCAGAAACTGTTTTCTGCAAACTACAAATCGCTCTAACTGGGCATAATTTATTTAGCTGTCTTGCTGGCAGCGAGGTCACAGCATGGCATTGAAGTGTAAAATGACTTTGCTGACAGGGCTTTTTAAATATTTCAGTTTCCTCAGCTGACTAGGTAGCATGTGATCTATAGCATGCTACAGCCATCTGGGGTCACAATTACTACACGTAAAGCATGTGGAAACAATATGCTGAGTTGTCTCAGCAGGTTTATGCCATCTTCTGTTAGACCCTTATTCTAAAATTATTTTGCTAAACTGTTCTATGGATTATATGGGGTGGGGGAGAAAAACATGTGAGGCTAATGGTTAGAATGCCACAAACGCGTAATCAAACTGTTCAGGATTGGTATACTAATTCACTTGTGCCACCTGATTCAGTGTGAAGGTGTAACTGTCTGCTGATGTGCCATGTAATGCCATAATGTTTGTACTATGGTCTGTTCTGCTTCCAGGGAATGTGACCTGTAGTCCAGCTGAGTTCACTTGCTCCAGTGGTCACTGTATTTCCATAAACTTTTATTGCAATGGTCACAAAGACTGCAGTGATGGTAGTGATGAAGTGAATTGCACACCTCCCACATGTGGGGCCCATGAATTCCAGTGCAAAAACTCTACCTGTATACCCCTGACCTGGGTTTGTGATGACGATGCAGATTGTGCCGACCACTCGGACGAGTCTCTGGAGCAGTGTGGGCGCCAACCCATTTCACCTCAGAGGTGCTCCCCCAGTGAGATTCCTTGTGGCTCTGGGGAATGCATCCACAAGAAGTGGCGCTGTGATGGGGATGCAGACTGCAAGGACAAAAGTGATGAAATGAATTGCCGTAAGTTCAGTCTTTCAAATCCAAATGGGTTTTTTTTGCACTTGTAATGTATTGGAACATGCAAATTATGGTTGTGCTACTAATGGCTTTTAGAAGACTTGGTGAAAATAATTCTGCTTACCATTCTATAATTTGAGAAAGTGGGCATCAACGTTTTTTAGGGAGGTTAAGATAACATTCTACTCCAACTTGTAAAATAAAAATGTTGGTGCACTATATACTGTAGACCTGTTACAGTATCTCGGCGTGGGCTGTTCTGTGATGCAAAGAATGTTCCACAAATGTATTTAAAGTGGGTGTTCAATGGGTTTAGATGAGAAATCTGTACACTACCTGCTGTCAAATGACTTGCAAGACAATACAAAGCACTAGAGGTCTTTAACTTTATCTAACTTTATGAAACAATACTCTAGTGCAGGGGTTCCCAAGCTCTGTCCTCATGGCACTGTAACAGTCCAGCTTTTAAGGATATCCATGCTTGACCACAGATGACTTAATTAGTAACTCAGCCAATCTAATTTAACCACTTATGCTCAATCATGAATATCTCTAAAACCTGAACTATTGGGGTGCCTTGAGGACCTTTGGGAACTTCTGCTGTAATGGCATGATAGCTCTATACTATCAATGACTGAAGCAGTGTCTTGCACAACAGCTAGGTCCATTAGTTATGTCTTGCTCTTATGTGCTACATAGTAAATGCTGCAGCTCATCACTGTTTGTTAACAAAAAGGTAACTTTTAATGCCAGCACACAATGGCCTCCAAGTTGGCTTGCTCACAAAGTGATCACTTTGTAATGGTGTCTAATGTTGCATCAGAGCCAATTTGGGAATTTGGCTATCATGCTGAGACCAAATTGATCTGAAGGAGCAATGTATGATTACTGATCAGAAATGCCTTTCAATATAGTTCAGTTAATACATTACCAGGCAATACTAAAACATTAGGCAATCTAGGTGAAACCCAATGACCACATTTACCAGAATCTTAACCAGACAATTTATCACCTGCTGCAAACCAGTGTTGCAGAGTCTTAAAAACATGTACTGACTGGTAGCCAAGCTAACCTTGAGTGGGTGGGAGTGCAGAGATGGGTCTAATTTGTCTTCTCATTTATTGTATAACTTTTTTTTTTTCCCTTAAACTCCAGCCTCCCGTACATGCCAACCTGACCAATTTAAATGCGAAGATGGCAACTGCATACATGGCACTAGACAATGTGATGGTGTGAGAGACTGCCTTGATGGAACTGATGAACTGCGCTGTAAAAATGGTGGGCACAAACTATTTGCAGTGATTGTTTGTGCTAAAATGGCGAGAAGTGCTACTCATGGCTTACTCACTTCCTCTGTACTTGCTCCTCCAGTCAATCAGTGCACAGGACCTGGTAAATTCAAGTGCAGCTCTGGGGAATGCATAGACTTGCATAAGGTGTGCAATATGCAGAATGACTGTAAAGATGGAAGTGATGAGCCTGCAAAGGACTGCGGTAAGTAACATGTTTCTTTACTACTGACCATTTGGATATAATTTCCTTCATTGTGTGTGTGTGTCACACATTCCACAGCGCTTTACAGAAGATACTTGGGCAGTCACATCAGTCCCTGCCCCAGTGGAACTTATAATCTATATTCCCCAGGGTTAACTTTTTTTTTTTTTTTGGGAGCCAATTGCCTGTATATGTGGGAGGAAACTAGTTCCCAGAGGAAGCCCATGCAAGCATAGGGCGAATATACAAACTCCACAGTTAGGGTTGTAGTGGGAAATCGAACCCACGACCTCAGTGTTGTGAGGCAGTAATGCTAACCATTACACTGTCTGTGCTCCTTTTAATAGGAGTCATTCCTTTTCATTGTGTATGTTGGTCTTCGGGTTTTACCACAAACAAGCCTCTTTAGTTGGCATTTTAACTCCAATAATAGATACAGTATGCTGTGCACTGGTTTGGTTTCAAAATTAAATTTGTCAAGACACCATCTGTATGCTGTTCTTTCTAGATGTCAATGAGTGTTTGCTGAATAACGGTGGCTGCTCTCACTTATGCCGGGACAAGATTATCAGCTATGAATGTGACTGTCCTGCTGGCTTTGAACTGATTGACAGAAGAACCTGTGGTGGTACGTTTTCCTCTGTGGAGAGGGTACAGCTTCTTGACACCATAAGTAATATGCTTGCTTCATTCAGGATCTTTGTAAAATCTAGCTTTTATCTTCTTTCAGATATAGACGAATGTCAAAATCCAGGCATCTGCAGTCAGATCTGTGTCAACCTTAAGGGAGGCTACAAGTGTGAATGCAGTAGAGGGTATCAAATGGATCTGTCAACAGGAGTGTGTAAGGCAGTAGGTAAGTATAGGAGGCTGCAATGTGCTTTAGAGAGCAGTAATGTAGCAAAGTAGTTTTTGCTATTAATAAAAATAGATTTTGTACCATGCGCTCACCTTGTCTATATATCATATTATAGAAAATGTAGCTAAGGTAAAAAATGTGGAGATGACAACAGATCTAATGAATGTTATAAACAATCTTTTATTTATATAGACACCATATACCAATGCGTCTAGTGATATGGATGGCTATTTTAGACTCTTATATGTCTCCTTTCTGGTAGTAGGAGTATGATGGTAAAATAATCTAATAAAAATTATATATGATGATTAAGTCCTATATGGAAGGATCAAGGTATGTCTGGGTGGCAGGTGTGCCCTTTGAGGGGGTTACCTTTCCGTAAATATATACGGTACCCTTATGTTATAATATCAGCTCAGTATTTGTCCATACCGACTAGTAGCCAAGAAAAAGTCAGCCAATAGGACTGATCCCAAGTGGGTAAATAATGTCCGGGTGGTAGGTGTGCCCTTTGAGGGGGTTACCTTCCCGTAAATATATACGGTACCCTATGTCTAAAAAGACAAGTATGTGTATGTCCCTTTGGCTACTTGCAATGTGCTAGGGAAGTGAGGGTAACCTTATGTAGAAAGGTAGCTCTCCGTATGTGGATATCCACGTACGTGTCCCTGCACTGTCTGAAGCAATGTCCCGGTGATAGAGTGAGCCGTGCAAAGTGTGACTGCAGCGTCCCGCTAGCGGGGCTTACCGGTCGGCGTCTTCACTGAATGTCACGTGTTGCACTGTCCATGTGGTGTGTGGAGGAGGGGAGCAGTGCAGTATGATTTCAATTGCCGCAGTCAGTCCAGCCGGACCACT
Organism: Taudactylus pleione; assembly: GCA_031769625.1. Taxonomy (NCBI): domain Eukaryota; kingdom Metazoa; phylum Chordata; class Amphibia; order Anura; family Myobatrachidae; genus Taudactylus; species Taudactylus pleione. Next base: position 4,445,376 of record JAUIMM010000189.1, on the reverse strand, counting down.
CGCTCAACCCTCTGCTTCTAATGCACGCTGCTCTGTAGTATGGCAGAGGAGGGTGCTGTTTCCTGCTGTTTCCTGTTAGGAGGATAAGGAGTAGCAGCGTGAGGCTGTGCAGAGAGCCTTGTGCACAGCCTCACGCTGCTACTCCTTATCCTCCTAACAGGAAACAGCAGGAAACAGCACCCTCCTCTGCCATACTACAGAGCAGCGTGCATTAGAAGCAGAGGGTTGAGCGAGTGGTCCGGCTGGACTGACTGCGGCAATTGAAATCATACCGCACTGCTCCCCTCCTCCACACACCACATGGACAGTGCAACACGTGACATTCAGTGAAGACGCCGACCGGTAAGCCCCGCTAGCGGGACGCTGCAGTCACACTTTGCACGGCTCACTCTATCACCGGGACATTGCTTCAGACAGTGCAGGGACACGTACGTGGATATCCACATACGGAGAGCTACCTTTCTACGTAAGGTTACCCTCACTTCCCTAGCACATTGCAAGTAGCCAAAGGGACATACACATACTTGTCTTTTTAGACATAGGGTACCGTATATATTTACGGGAAGGTAACCCCCTCAAAGGGCACACCTACCACCCGGACATTATTTACCCACTTGGGATCAGTCCTATTGGCTGACTTTTTCTTGGCTACTAGTCGGTATGGACAAATACTGAGCTGATATTATAACATAAGGGTACCGTATATATTTACGGAAAGGTAACCCCCTCAAAGGGCACACCTGCCACCCAGACATACCTTGATCCTTCCATATAGGACTTAATCATCATATATAATTTTTATTAGATTATTTTACCATCATACTCCTACTACCAGAAAGGAGACATATAAGAGTCTAAAATAGCCATCCATATCACTAGACGCATTGGTATATGGTGTCTATATAAATAAAAGATTGTTTATAACATTCATTAGATCTGTTGTCATCTCCACATTTTTTACCTTAGCTACATTTTCTATAATATGATATATAGACAAGGTGAGCGCATGGTACAAAATCTATTTTTATTAGTATAATTTTGTTGGAGACAGGACATCTCCAGTACCAAGCAGCCCCCTAAAACAATAAACATCTTGTTGAGCGCTGTTCACATTTTCCATTTCTAAACATAGTTTTTGCTATTGCTATAATTCCTTCAAGTGGAAAATTGTGCAGCCTATAGGAAAAGTAGCAGTCTAGTGTTCCCCTACAGGCCCCTAGCCCTCTTTCTATTGCCCTACACTGCTGATTCACCTAATAGACACAACTAAGGAAAATAAATAAGGGGATGCTGTGCAGGGTGAATCTTTTACTTATATATAAATGTTGACCTCCTTTGAAGGAAGGGAACCATGTCTGATATTCACAAACCGCAGGGATATCCGGAAGTTTGGACTTGAAAGGAAGGAATACATCCAGTTGGTGGAGCAGCTGCGGAATACGGTGGCACTGGATGCAGATATTGCAGGACAGAGTCTGTTCTGGGCTGACACCATTCAGAAAGCAATATTTAGGTATGACCATGCTTATAATTGTATATGGATGCCTCTATTTGGCACTATTGTGGCTAAAGTAGTGTCTACATAATATGCTCAGTGTAATATATCCCTTGCCTGCAAAAGGCAGCTACTGAAATGCAAAGGTTGTACTAATATACATTAAATATGTGGTACCTATTCAGTGTATGGTTGGGGTGAATAGACAGTTTAATATACCTTACTCTTGTTATATGTCAATAAGGTTCCCATAGAGAACAGCAACACATGTCAGCCAATTGCTTCGTTTTTCAGACAATCAGTTCTTCCTGAAATACACTACCACAGTGGTTCTCAAACCTCAGGTTGTAAGTCTCTGCTTGGAGTCATGAGTGCTGTGCCATGGGCAGGCAGGACAAGCCATCACCACAGTGCCTTGACACAGCCCTCTGGCTCCTCGCTCCTCCTCCCCAGGGGACTAGGATCATTGGCTGGCCTGGAAAACAATATATATTTTTCTCCAGTCCGACTAATCTCAATGGTCGGGCCCAGGGTAAAAAGCATATCTTGGCTAGGCAGGGAGTGTGGTCGGCCCCACTATCTTGAGTGATCTGGTGAGTCAGACTGGCCGCCTCTTCTGACCCACAGTGACTACTTGAAGATGTGGGGTGGGGAAGACATGGCATAAATTAAAACACATGCAGGGATAGAGGCTCCTAAACTAATCTTCTGTAGTTTTTTTGGTTATTTTCTTTGTGTTCACTTTACTTCTGTTTTGTGCCTGTGCAGTGCATGCAATCTGCTGACCACACACGTGTAGCAGTCATTCCGAAGTAACTTGCTGGGGGTCCTGAAACTTTGTCAGACAAGATTTCAGAGCAAAATAGTTGTAGAACCCTGTTATGACGGAGGTCACTCCTACTGGCTCATGGTTTTACATCTGTTTCTCCTTTCCACATGATACTGTGGTATGGTGCTACTAGAACACTGTCAGTTTGCTCTTACAAATAAGCCTTGTGATCAAGGAGGATTGTGTGCTTTAATTGTAATATTACAACAGTCATTCCAGATTCTGACATCTAATTGTGTGGGTGGCTCAATAAATAAGGCTTAGCCTTATTGTGTAGATTTATTTAACTTGTACATATACGCATAATATTATGGTACAGATTAGTTTTCCCCATACTTATCTAAGTGTTTGTTCCAACTGTACAAAGGCATCTATCCTGACATAGAAGCGCCTGAAGCAGGACATGATGGCTTGCTGAACTTCTCGGTCATTTGAGAACAGCCTCTAACTCATTTCCCCCCCCAAGCCCTACTATGGCAAGGCTGTAGGGAGGATGGTCCAGTACCTCCCAATGGTAGCCTATAGAAGGTGCTGGTTTTTATGGCACTGTGTGGCCTGGCATTATCGTGCAGCAATACGAAACCTGTTCACAGCAACCAAGGTAGTTTTTAACTAATTACACTCAGCAACTGGCTCTGTCACAGTAGCAGGCAGCATTCACAGTATCTCCCTTAGTGAGGAAAACAAGAAGAATGTCATTGTGGTCCTAAAACATGGTGACCTTTGCTGATGGAGGAGTTTTGAATTTCTTTGAAGGTGGGGACGATTAGTTCCCACGTCATAGATGCCTGCTTTGTCTCCCATGTTTCATCGCCTACAACAGTATGCTGCAGGAACTGCACTCCCTCCTCATGGTACCGCATCAAGTGCATGAGACCATCCCATCTTGCATCAGTACCCAGCATGAACGCTTTCCTGTACCCCAGTTCCTTACGAATGATGTGCACATTACCCACTCAGATGTTCAGTTTGTCAACAGTATCACTAACTCAAATGCGTCTGTCCTTCTGAATCTGCCTTCAATGCAGCACAAATTGTCATCTGTGGATGTGCTTGGCTGGCCTGATCACTGCTCAACTTGAACGTCTGTCTTGCCCTTGTCAAAGGCAGTGCACAAAGCCCGAATCTGTCTGTTACATGACGTTGCCACAGTAAACCTTCTAACTAGTTGGCAATTTAATTTCAATTGCCGATGCGCCCTCTAAGGTGCATACACACGTAAAGACTTTCTGCCCAACCATCCAACTAGTTGATTGATTGGAATGAAAATCTGGTAAGGTATGAAAGCAAATGACAATCAGCAATTTGCTCCCAAATGCCGGAAAATGGACAAACTGTTTGAACAAATTGTTTAGAGCAAACATTTAACAAACTTGTCCGACGACCATTTTCATCAGTTTTCTGGCATTTAGGAGCAAATTGCTGATAATCAGTTACTCCCATACGTTACCAGATTTTCATTCAAACCAATCAACTAGTTGGATGGTAAGACAATCTTTACCTGTGTATGTAGCTTAAGTTACAGAAATCTGATCACAATATGCGCCTCAATTTTGACGATTTCCACCAGCTTACAACTGATGTTGGTCAGTGACCGAGGCAGTCTAATGGCCATGAGGGGAAGCGGCGATCTACCTGCTCTGGCGGGAAAATTGATGGCGTACGTTACACATGTGAGGCCTTGTTACCTTACTGAACTTTCTTTGTGTAATATATAATTAAATTTTTCGACAGTCTTTTGACCACTTAACTGGCTACATTTTTAAGACTACCCCCAAATTTTTATTTTTTTTTATAAATCTGATTAAGTAGCTATTCATGATGCAGTATAATTTAGCAAATATGCAGATTCATTAAGTATACCAAATGAGCATTAAATAGATATCAACAGTTTTTTGTTTTGTTTTTTTAATTCACAAGTTTTGGAAAGTTTAACTCAATGTGTATATAACTATGCGTCCATTTTATCCTGGTGCACTACAAGTCACGTTATAAAACGTGTGCAACTCTAGCGCTGAGTTCCCCCCCCCCCCCCCCTCCCTTTCACTGCAAATGCATCTTATTTGGAAAGCATTCTAAATAGGATACACAAACCACTTGTGCTGATTAAAATATGCAGTAAACCTATATGCAGCTGTATCCGTGCGAAATGCGATGTTGTCAGTGGCTGTGACACTAATGTAGCACTACTTATGCAGCTACAGACACAAACAATAGTCATGCCGCATATAATTTTAAGCACCATAAGCTGCTTGTGTCCCCTATTAGCATCACTTTGAGAAATCTGCAAGAAAAGATGCTCAGCGAGTCACACCACAGCATGGTGTGAATAGAAGGGTTGTCACACGCAAGTAGGCTAGATGTATAAGGACACATCTGTGTTTTGTACGTGTGATTATGGTGGACACATTGCAGTCACTCCCTGGAAGTGACTGTAGAGCTGGGGGAAAGGGAATCTGCAGCTTGAATTCAGCCTAAAAGGGGTGTGAGATGCAGTGCCGATGGCAGTATTTGAGCACTGTGGCAACAGCAAGACTCGTGGCTAATTGGATTGCCCCTAAAAATGCAGGAATGAAAGGGGGGGTGAAGCAAGGCGCCTATTGGCCCTTTAACTTTTATTTGGTTATCCTCTTTAATGTCTAACAAGACAAGTGTTGCATCCTCAATACAAAAACTGCCACAGTGATCAGTGTCTGCAAAGGATTATTTTTTTTTTTTCTTTCCACGATGCATACTGTCCTCCTGTAGGGGCTAAATTCTCATTTATTGATCAAATAAACCCAAAAGATTGGATTGTGCTTCAGAGTGAAGCTTATTAAAAATTACTACATAATAACCACTTGACAAACAAAATAGACAAGGCTTTTCTTGGTAAAATATAACAAATTTAATATACATAGTCAGTTATCAATTTTGACACACGAGATATAACATATCTACCACATGGTCTTTATAAAGCTCCCTGAAGGAAGCAAAACCGGTCGACAAAAGGGATAATGGTGCTCAGACTCCAGGCATTCCAGATATACCAGCTTTGTCACATTGTGTGGACCTGTACAACTTGGAGGGCTTAAGCTGCCCATTCAATAGGCGAATAAACCTAGCGATTGAGCGATAACTACCTTCATCAGGTTGCCATGTTCGGGGATGATTGATCTGCATACACTGAACGTTCAGTGTAGGCACTTCACCCCGCGGGAGATGACTGCGTCATAATCGTGCCGTCGTCCCCGCATCTAGTAGTGGATGGGCAACATAAGCCACTGGCAATGGATGATGGACCTTGGTAAGACTATCACTGGCTCTAACCATAGGCAAGTGATCCCCACAGGGAGGACCCGGTGCGAGGAGTGCCGGATTACCGCACCAGCCGCTGTAAACAGACATCGTGGTTCCCCAGACTCTGGAGGAGAGCCATACAGAAGAGACGCACTCCCGCCATCCTCAAGTTATACAGGCGGGAAGACACTAATATTGAGTTAAAGCATTTCCTCTGGATCCTGTGCACTTAAGATAAAGGAAACTCAGTTTGTGCTTTTTCAACTTGCCGGTGAGCATTGCACACTATATGTACACAACTAAACTATACAGGAGACCTGACTAATTGGAATTTATACTCTAGTTACCTGTTTCATATTTTACATAGTTTTATACAAGGACTGATTTAAATCCAGGGGACACCATTTTATACATGTATGTTTTACTATGTGGTAGATTTGTTATATGTCAAAATTGCTAACTTTGACTGTATATTAAATTTGTTATATTTTACCAAGAAGCCTTGTCTAAATATTGTTTCAAAGTCAAGTGGTTATTATATTGTAGTAGTTTTTAATAAGCTTCACTCTGAAGCACAATCCAACAATCTTTTGGGTTTATTTGGTTTTGAGAATTAACTAGCTAGCTGGTACTGGCTGATCAGATTAGCAGCTGTGAGTGGGAAAACTAAATAAATTATTTATACTAGCACAAAGATTTCAGCGGTCTGGAAAGTGTCGATGTAACATAAATGAGAAATTGACTAGTAGTAATCTTGTCACTTGTTACAAATCTTAAATGGTGCTCCCACAAATCGAAAAAATGACAGGAGCTGATTGGTTCGAGCACCATTTTAAGATTAGTAAAGAGTGTTAATCGGTCGTTGATAGATGAGGCCCTAATTCTTCCTTGTATTGAGTTTTATTAGATTGCAATAAAACTGTCAAAAGTAACTGACTTCATAGTGGTATTTTTATAGCTCAAAATGTTTGTTTGTTTTTCCTCCTAGAGCCTCCGTGGATAGCCGTGACAGAGTAGGAAACCATATCAAGGTCATAGAAGGACTGCACAATCCTATAGCCATTGCTGTTGATTGGGTGTACAAGAACTTCTATTGGGCAGACATTGGTCAAAAGACTATCTCTGTTTCAAACTTCGATGGTTCCAAAAAGAAGGTTCTGTTTAACACAGGCTTGGAAGATCCCACTTCTATTGCTGTTGATCCCATATCTGGGTAATTATTTGCTTTAGGACAGCATGCTTTCCAGCAGTATCAAACCCGGCTACATGTGGTGGTCTGTTATCTGTTCTTGAGGAAATTGTACCATACACTTATAAAACTGATCCTTGGGTACCAGTATAGAAGTTACTGTAACCCAAGGCAGCCAATTGACCATAAGCTGTGATATAAAAAAAATATAATCTGATTCCTATGAGTTTTAGAATTAATCACTAAATGACTTGCTGTGAAACACCATAATGTAATATTGGAAGGTGTACTTTCTGAGATGCTGACAAATGTATTTAAATGGCATCTTTGTTATATTTAGTTAGTTAAATATGTAGGAGGTCCATATTGCATAATTGATTTCTGTGACTTTAGACTATAATTATGACTTTTTTTAATTTAAGATTTATCTACTGGTCAGACTGGGGAGAACCTGCCAAAATTGAGAAGGCTGGAATGAATGGAATAGACAGACAGGAACTGGTGACGACTGACATCAAGCGACCCAGTGGCATTGTGTTAGGTAGACAAGATTTTGCAGTTCTTAAATTGGGGGGGGGAAACTAGGCCTATGAGGGTGTGTAAAATATACTGTTAAATACTTTGCTTACTAGCTCAGATGTGCATGAAGTGTGTGTGTGTGTTTCTATTGCTCTAGTACAGGGGTCAGGGAACCCTTAACTTTTACCCCAAAATATATTTAGATATGCCCATGTTACCCCCTTGAATTGAAAGAAATCATATAGTAGTGCCCCAATAGAATGCCACTTGTACAAGAAAAACCCTTACCTTGATCCCCGCTCCTGCATCCGCCACCGTCCTGTCCGCCCGGCTGCTCCTCGGAACTATGGGAGACGTCATGACATCTCTCCCATAGTGCGCATGGAGAGAGCCGGAAGCTCGAGTTCAGAAGAGAACTCCAGCCTCCAGCTAATGTGGCACTGCAGGGAAGGAGCCGGTCGCCCGCTGGTAACATCTCAGCGGGCATCCTGCTGGAGCCTCCCTGCGGCACAGCCGGGTATGCATATGAATGATTCGTATGCATGCCCAGCTGTCTGTCTATTACCCCCAGGAATTTCATTTTACCCCATGTGGGGTAATTTACCCCTGTTCCCTGACCACTGCTCTAGTACTTGTAAGAAGCTCTTTGTATGCTGGCTGACTTCAGTGTTCGTTATGGCTTTATCTTCCCTCTGGCTCTTTGAATAAACCAGTGTGGCATGTGATCCTGCAGCGGTTTTACCATGTTTTAACTGTTTAGATTTGGTGAAAAGCCGCCTTTACTGGCTTGATCTGAAGCTGCACCATCTCTGTAGTGTGGACCTAAATGGACAGGACCGTCGTATAATCTTGAAGTCTCCTGAATTTCTGGCTCACCCTCTCGCACTTACTATATTTCAGGTAGGATTTATTTCTTGGGTCTTTTATTGCCAAACTGGGTTGGTATCAAATTTGTTGTAAACGTTGAATGTTTGACATTCTTAGTGCTTGCACATAGCTGGTCTTCCTTGTACTTTAGGATCGGGTCTACTGGATTGATGGCGAGAATGAAGCGATCTATGGTGCAAACAAATTTACAGGGCAAGAGCTGGCAACATTAATTAACAACTTAAATGATGCACAAGATATTATTGTCTACCATGAACTCGTGCAGCCAACTGGTAAGATATGGGTTTGTGGACTCACTGTATGAACTGGCTTTTGAGACTAGGAAAAAATGACACACCAGTGTGGTATAATTTTGAAAGGGGATTGTATCCTAGCTACAGTCAAGATAATTAATTTAAATACTCTGCCAACAGGAAGAAATTGGTGTAATGAGAGGCTAGAAAATGGAGGCTGTGAGTATCTCTGTTTACCTGCTCCACAGATAAATGATCGTTCACCAAAATATACCTGTCTGTGCCCTAATGGGTTGGAACGCTTTGGCCGAACCTGCAGAGGAGGTATGGGAATCTGTTAAATATTTGTGTATTTATAGATGTGTTGTAGTCTATATATCATGCACCTATCTGGTTTAGAGGTCTGTTCGGGCTAATCTCGAACCACTCAACAGATCTTGATGGGGTTTTCACTATTCTATACAGCATTGGTTGAGGAAGGTTTAGGTGTTTGAACATTCATCTGACAAAAGGAGCTGAGCAGTGACTATTAGTGAAGCAAGTCACAGAAAAAACTTGTGCTGTGAGTGTTTAATTGCTGCAGGGTGAAGGCTTTGCTCTGACAGCAATTGGAGATGTGCTCTATTGCTTGGCTCAAGACTCCCTCCCTTCTCTAGGCTGCTGCTGAGTAAGGGCATATCTAAGGCAAACAGACTGCCAACGAACATATGAAGATGCCTTGATGCAGACACAATAGCAAGGAAGGAACCAGGGGAGGCATAGCTATCTGGAATTAAAAAAACATCTAACACCAAACTATTTCCATTCGATGGTGACAAACATTGGACCGCCACCCTCAAATGGTAAACACTACCATTTGAACAAAAGTGCTAAGTAACCCATGGATTCCGATGTCCATTCCTACGCTGAACCTGCAGACTGACTCCAGCCACCACTCCTCCACTGAAGTGATCCCTCTCAAGTATGATACTTCTGTTCAGCCATACGCCCTTGGTGAACAGGAGGCACCTTCCATGGAAGTCAGTGCTGTTCTCAGACGGGCACCAAGGCAAGGAGGCTCCACAAGAAGACCAGGATATACTGTGCAGAGGACATTGCTCATGTTCAGCAGCTGGGGAGGGGTGCAGAAATATGCACAGGTGCCCCAGCTGTGGGAAAATGCTGCTGCTAATGCTTACGGTAGCTGCAACACAAATCAGCCATGATCCTCCTGCCCTTCCCAGCATAATCCAGTGGCCAGGTCCCAGCAGGAGCAGGGGGGTTGTGGTGACTCTGATACAGGAGGCTGTGGTGAGATGGCATGGGTTGAGATGCAGAGGGCTGTGGCAAGATGAAATTGCTGCCATGAGAAGTGTCCTGTATGCAAGAATAGTTAAGTGGCTAAGCTTTACTTGGTGGTTGACTTACTCTGAACTTGACTCAAATAGCCCCATTTGGCATGCCATGTACTCTGCAACTTGGCCAGTGCATGAGTAACCCTGGACACTGCCGTTGGCTTTGCATGCAGCAACTGAGGTGTGATTTGAAACAAAAGTACGAATTCTAAGTGACCAGCAAGCGACGAGGAAGCCGTCGCTCGGCGTCTCGCACCAAAGGGGGCCTGCTGTCGATGGTGAGTGACAGCATGCCCCCTTTGGAGGGCGTGCCGGGGGTGTGGCTGCCAGACGGAGGCGTTCCCATGGGTCCGGCCCCTCTGACATCACTAGTGATGTCAGTGGGAGTGATTTTGGCTCTGATAGAGCCAAAATCACTCCAGGGCTTGCGGCGACGAGACCCTGCGGTAGGGTCTCGTTGCCGCAAGCCCGATGGTCTTGACCATCAGGGAAGCTCGCTATAGCTGTGGGTGGTAACCCACAGCTATGCAAGCATCCAAGAGGCCACTCCATTTTTAGGTAGGAGGGCCCTGATTCAGAGCGAGCGCTCTGGTCAGAGCGTCCAGCTCTGAATCGGGCCCTCTGTCCTCAGAACCCCAAACAGTGCATGTCTTTCCAGTCTCCTCACGGAATCACAAGTGAAATGGCTCCAACTGTGGAATTTATTTATTTTTTTAAATGTCTGTGTAATGAATACACCTGTGAACCTGCTGGGTGACCTGAAAAATGTGCACTGTTTGGCGTCCTGAGGACAGTTTGTTAACCTCTGTGCTAAACCTATAGGTGAATGATGACGCCTAACTTTTCCATGCACTCCAGAAGTCTGTAGGGAAATTGGCAATGTTAATCTGTGCAGATCACTGACTATGGCAGCTCAACATTGTGACACATCACAAAATTGAGATTCAATTGTTTGCACAACATTTCTGCAGAAGTAATTTGTAACAGTTTGTCATGAGTCACATCTTGTCTAACACTGTGTGCTGTCAAAATTACTGTGTATAACTACATTATTGTAATGTGCTCACTGTCATGTTGCTCATGATCTAGAAACTGCCCTTCTACATACTGTACTGTTTACTGTACTTCCAACTGTTTCAAAATCGCCACCTTCCATCTAGCACATGTGACTCTTCATATATGTACAGTAGTCAGGGGCACACAAAATAGTGCAGGTGGCAGGATGTCTCAGTACCCACTCACCAGGCAATGTCACCTGACTCCTTGAATATGTCCAACCCTGATTTATAGATGAAACAAATTTTTATTATTTTGTCTGTTTTAAGGTAGTTCTGTTTTAGCTGAAGACCATACCATCCCTACAGGATTACATCCTGACAAAGCACTTCCAGGGGGTAAGTGCTTAATTTGAGTATTTGATAAAGAACCTTATTCCAATTAAACAATAAAGCAGTGCAGCTGACCATACCCAAGGTGCAATACAATTATTTTTGGGCACCAACTGTTCAGTTCAATTGTTGGGCACACTTTCCACATGCGCGCGCCCAAAAGCATGGAGTTGAGCAATATATAGCAGCTAGCCTCGTCTAAAAGTACTGCCTTGTGCGCCCAAACAGCCGAATTACCGCACGTTTCTGCTCACCGCCTCAGGAGGCCGCAAGCAGAAATGTGTAACCGCGGCTATGCATGCCCAATCAAATCAACAATTTAATTGCTCCGTCAGGCGCCATTAAGTTTATGCACCCTATAAAACCATTTAATCGCCCACTTAATATCTAGTATAGTTTTGACTTTATCTACTGCAGCTGTATCCACCATAGTTCTAGTTCAGATTATGTTCACTTAGTAGTATTGCTAGGTGTGGCTTTTTTTTTTTTTTTTTGCTCTGCTTATTTAGGGGACATTGTTCCTAGGTTTATATCTGAATAGATGGTAAGAATTTCTTCTCATGGACTACAGCAATAACGGTGCACATAATTTCCTATAGATATCTGGAAAGTACTTTGGTTTAAAGAAACTAACATATTGTAATGTAGCTGTTGTCAATGTCTGTGTACATAACATAAGTAGAACCTGTTCTTCCAAATTGTCAGTGTATGGTTGTTTTACAAGTCTGTTGGTGTATACATTTACATAGTGGTGGATTCTCTCATATCTAAATTGTCTAGACTGAAGTTCTCACATGTCAGTTAATTCATGCTCCCTTAATGTTGCACGTCTCACATGGGACTAGGTGGAAAGACCTGTCTTCTGCTAGGTGGTAGTTCCCATTAGTGTTCACTCCCTACCACTAGATCACTTAGACTCAGACTGTGTTAAAACCTAGGATCACTTGGCTGGTTGCTGCTATCACAAACCGTCTTATCTGCAGAGGTATGCAAATGGCACTTTGTTTCTTTTGTAGGAGGCAATGGTAGCATGTCTGTGTTTGAGGCAAATGCAACCAAAGACACATCTGCGGCATGGGCTATTCTTCCTCTCTGTAAGTACATAAGTGAAAGTACATTACAAAAGGTTGTTTAGATTTTCTAATGTCATTGGTCATGTCTTTCTATAAAATGTAACTAAGGATAAAGACCTGAGCTACAGGGTATGGGTGCTATTTACATGGGGGGGAAAGGTCACAAATTATCCATAACCCTATGGATGGTAACTTGGAACTTCTTCTGTTAGTGTTACTAGTCATGGTGGCAATTGGCGCTTACCTGATGTGGCGCAACTGGCAGCGGAAGAACATGAAAAGTATGAATTTTGACAATCCTGTGTACTTGAAAACCACAGAAGAGGACCTCACAATAGATATTGGTAGACATGGTGCCAATGTGGGACACACGTATCCAGCAGTAAGTATCTGACATTACAGGCCTTTTGTGCTAACTTTATAACCTATTCACTGAGAAGTGTATCATTATGTACAGTGCACTTTGCCCCACTCCTGAAATACAACGCTACTTTGGTGGCACAGGCAAGTCTCTGGGTAGCAGACTGTCATCCAAATTAGAGTCTGCGTAGCTTTCACTTATTAATTTGGGGAGGGGACGACTTGCACACTATAATTCCTACTTAATGTGTAGTAGCTCTTCAAAATTAAATAATGCCATGAATGGAAAAACTGCTTATACTAGGTGATCGGCATTTCTCCATACAAAGTGAACCTTTTTAGTTGAAGCACTGGCTGCAGGGCTTCCACATGGGGGCATAAATGCTGCTGCTATACAGTGTTGCCATTATTAAAGGAACTTGTACAGCAATAAAGCCTCATGTGCTTAACAAGAGATTTCCAAATGTTACAGCTTTTCAAGAACCGCAACTTTTAAGGCCAGCAGGTTACCAACTTCAGCAAATGTAACTGCTTTCTACTACTGTTTAGTCACAGAAGAAAATCAAATGTAGCTCGGATGTTATGTAGAGACTCTTATTCTAGACTCTGTTCATCATACCAGCAAAATGTTCAAACTGAGGGTTTGTGCTGGTTGTTCCCCCAAATCCCCCCTCTTCCTGCTGCACGAAATTAATTCCTGCCGCCAATCTGTCAATTCTATAGTAGTTTAGTGTCTTGTATTACCCTAGCCACATATGACCTAGTGGGTTTAAAATGTTTACTTGTAGAAACCTACAGAGGAACTGTAATGGCATGTATCTCAAGCCTCATGTCTATTGTTGTAGCCAAGAAACTCCTATAAACACTGCCTGTGAGTGCTAATTTTTTTACAAATTGGATAGATAGATAATCTATTTATTTTATATTTTTATTTATTTTCCCCTCCAGATATCAGTAGTTAACACAGAGGATGACCTATCTTGAGGTTGACTGTATATGGTTGGCATTCACCATCCTCCTTCAGTCTACAATGCTTCAACTGGATTTATCTTGAGTTCTGGATGGTAACCAGGCCAGAAGCTGAACACCTCCCACCCCACTAGTTATGGAAGTATGAAGTGTGCAATACAGCTCTTATGAATGGGATGCTACAATGAAAACCCCTTGTATATATTTCTTAATAAGCTTGTTCAGCTCTTGATATGGTTGCCATTTATTCTATGGCCCCACAATTCCCTCTATTTATTTTTTTTTTTTTCAGTATTAGCAACTGCTCACCTCCCCTCTTGCCAAGTACTGTAAAAAGCACTTTCCATAAAAAGCCATATCCCAGCAATTAAACCTTGTGCTATATATAGTGAAGTCACCTGTACATACTTGTATAGGCAGTTGTACATATCTCTAAGAACTCAATCACTATTCTGAAGCACTTTGAAGTCTATTTTGATTTGTAAATAAGTTTCTGTATACTTTTTTTTTTTTTTTTTTTTTCATATGGTTGGGGCAATGGCAATAGACTAAACAAAACGGGTTATTAATATCAAATTGCCAAATAACTTCTTAACCTGAAACCGACTTTTGTATGTGTGAATGCAAATGTAAATCTGTCTTGACTGACCTTTTTCTAGAGGTGTGCAGAGTGAGCTCCCTATCAGAGAACCACTGGAGATCTTTTCAGAATTAAAAAGAAAACATGGATTTACAGATGTTGTCTGGATTTATTTAAACATTTGATTGTTGCCTTACAGAGGATTGCTAATATAAAATACTGACATATATAAACTGGAATCTCCTTCAGCAATTGTCCGCCACAGACTAATCTGTATTTGCGAGTCTTTTATGTTGTATGAAGAGTACAAAGGCAGCTGGAATGGATTTGGTCTTTGCAGAAGGTTTATCAGTACATTTAAGATGTATGACGTTTCAAAAATTTTAAATATAATCAAAAGTTAAACTTGTAAGAAGTGCTGAGATTTTTATGTAATAGAACTTCTGCAGAACTTGGTAGAAACCCTTTAATCAGACTTTATACGAACAAATGGATTCTTCAATTGAAGCCAATATCATCGTTGGTAACTAGAAGTCTGTACAAAAATGTCGTCAATGTAAGAAGAATGTCTAAAATTATTTAGCAAATTTAGAAGGTGGAAAATATGACTAGGGGATGACTAGGACCACCCTGGGGACATGTCTATTAGGCCTGTGTGGTGGTATCACATCACCTTTGTCATAGGTTTTAGTAATGGAGCCCATCTCCTTGCAGCATTGGACTTGCCCTTCATCCCATTGGCAACCTATCTCATACTAGTGCTCACAGGGGAAGGTAGTTTCCAAAATGCCAGTTACACTGTTTCATGGACAACCATAACCTTTGCAAAACCAAATTCCCATTCTGTAAGGAATCTGTCCAAACCTAAAAGTTGGACCTAGTTTTGTGCTGTTTTAAAAGACTGTCTCTTCTGTCATTAGTAGGTGCCCAGCGCATAACTGTCTTTCCTTATGCTGTTCAAGCTACAGTTTCCCCACCCCCTGAGTAGTGCCAGTATCTGTCTCCCAGTCCTGTCAGAGCACTGTTTAATTATGTTTACAATAAACTTTGTCAGTATTTGTTACTAAATAAATTGCAATCTAAACACATTAGCCTGGACTATAAAGCAATATCATTTTACATGTGGTCTAGACTTGCATTTTCGTAACAAGATATTAATTTAAGTTTACATAGAACTGATGGTTCCCAAGCTCTGCCATCACAGTCCTTGTTTTAAGGATATCCAAGCTTGAGCAGAGGTGATTTAATTAGTACCACAGTCAAGTTCACTTAACAATCTGCATGGATATCCTAAACCTGGACTGTAATGGTGGTGATTGGGCACCTCCTAACATAGAGCTAAAGTATGTATGTATATATGTATTTTTTTATGTGGCTAATGAAGCAAATTGTTTCAGGAACCCATTCTATCATTTCATTAGAGATCTAAAAGAATGTTATAGCCTGAGCAATACTTGTGTTCCCATAAATTCTGTTCTGCATAATTTAAGGTGCTTAAGAGATTTTAAAGGTACAGTAAATGAGTATAGATGACTCTTGTGTGAATTGACCAAATAGTCCATGCTGATTATCAGGTGGTCATTGATGCCACTGCTTCTAGTATCTACCTATCTGACAATGCTATTCCATTATGAAAAGTTTAACAAAATGGCAGGCTGATTGTAAATGTTAGTTTTTTTGCAGCATCAATTCTATGTTTTAAGGAACACTTGCTGTGGGCCTGTGACAGTAGGGGCTCAGTTGTTCAAACTAAAATATAATTTCTCCTTCAAGGCTGGGGGACACTGGACCATGGGTTTGTAGATGGGACTGCAGAAGCTGGCACTTAAACTAAACCTGTAACTTTAGCTCTAACTCCTCCCCTCTGCAACCCAGTGACTTCAGTGTGATTTTAAGTCCCTGAGGAGTTTGGTATGGGTAAGTGCTGCTCTGCAGCCCATATTTTATTTGTTTTTCTTAAGCAGGCTCCTTTTGAGCCTTTGGTTTCCGTGGAACTTAGATTTGTCACGTGGAAATTGGTTTTGCTTATGGCCATTGCCTCAGCTCGGCGGGTCTCTGAGTTAGGGGCCTTGTCTTGCATGCTGCCGTTCATTGCATTCCTTGATGATGGGGCTGTTCTCCAAACTTCCTCTGTTCCAACCAAAGGTGGTTTCAGCTTTTCACTTGAACCAGAAGATTCTTTCCTGTTTTCCCCATCTGAGACTTACCGGGACGAGCTCTGTTGGGACTTCTGGGCCATGCGGATATACTTGGACAGAACTTCTGCCCTCCGTCGTAGAGACTCCCTAATGTTTCTCTACAACTCAATGTGGCTGGCCGGTCACGAAGCAACAATTGCACGATGGATCTGCTGTCATCTCTCGGGCCTATTCAGATGTGG
Organism: Taudactylus pleione; assembly: GCA_031769625.1. Classification (NCBI taxonomy): domain Eukaryota; kingdom Metazoa; phylum Chordata; class Amphibia; order Anura; family Myobatrachidae; genus Taudactylus; species Taudactylus pleione. Next base: position 4,428,860 of record JAUIMM010000189.1, on the reverse strand, counting down.
GGCGACTGCACCTGCCAAGATGGTGGCTCATTCTACTTGGGCAGTGGCCACCTCCGGGGTGGCACGCTGTGGGTGCTCGGCTGAACAGGTCTGCGCATCTACCTGGCCCTCTGTCCACATGTTCGCTTGGTTTTACAAAAAAAACACTTTGAAAAAGTGGGTGGAAAATTCCAAAATGGGGGTACAACTTAACTAGTGAACTAGCCTTTGGGAGGTCTGCAAGTATGCGGAAGGCTTTTGATTGCAGGTTCTTGCTGAAGGTGTGTTTTTGGTGCACTTTAAAGCTTGAATTTTTAGTGTGTTTGAACTATGCTTGCACCAATTTTCATGTACCCCAAGCTTTGATTAATTTTTCCCCCAAAAAAGTTGCAAGATGCTATTCATCACTTGCTCAGATGCTAAATAGCACCTATTGAGACCGTTTAAAAACCCTATAGCAGGGCTACTCGGGGGTACCCATAGTGAACACCCATGTCAGGGCTTCTTTAGGGGGTGTCAGGCTGATTTCCCCAAAAACGACACGACTTTTCACCAGGTCCCATTTTAGACTATTTGGAATTGGATAAGCGGGGATGCGCGTGAAGTTCAGCATAACCTCTGATAGTGGTGAAAAGTCCGGCAATGGACTTTTCGCTCCAAATTAAATATGCCCCTTTGTATCCAAACACTTGCACATGTATTTACACCAGTGTTGGCTAACCTTTGACACTCCAGCTGTTATGGAACTATATATCCCAGCATGCCCTGCCACAGTTTTAGCATGCCCTAATGGCAAAACTGTAGCAGGGCATGCTGGGTTATGTAGTTCCATAACAGCTGGAGTGTCAAGGTTAGCCAACACTGATTTACGCCATCTACTGTAGAGTTGGACACCATGTGTACAAAACGCAGGTATAACCTGCGACTTAAAAAAAATTGTGCTGCTTGCAGAGATGTATCCAGCTTTGTAATGTTGGCAGATGTGCCAGTGCTAATCATGGGAAATTGTAGTATGTGTTGCTAGGATAAAGCGGTGTATATGCACCTGCTTTACACTGACATATGGCTTACTGTAGCTGTGTTCTAAATCTTTAAACCACAGTAAACAATATAGTACTACATTAGTGTCAGTTATGGATGTGTCCACAATTTGCTTGTGCGTTAAACAGCCCTAGTTCTGTCATGGTGTGACTTTGCAGGGATGAGCATCCTTTTACCTTCAAATGTCTTATGCATCCTATTTGCACTGTGTGAATAAGTGGCTTCTGATGTTTAAAATGGTATGCAACATGCCTATATTCTATGTGCAACTGCAGTTGTATCCATGCAGAATGCTTCAGTATCACAGCTGTTGCTATAGTAATGTTGCATTTCAGATGCACACAGAATATAGAATGTCGTTTATAATTTCAATAAGCAGAAGCTGCTTGCCCATCACTATCTTCAAATGAGTCATCTGTAAAGAGTTTCTCTGTGCTACTGAGTCTCACAGCGCTCACATGTTTAATGTGACTTGTAGAGCATGGTGGTAAGATGTGTGTGGACACATCTGTAGGTCTAATAAAATATATAGGGGGAGGGGCCCTAGGTTGCACACCCTAAGCACAATGTGAGGTGCAACTTGTTGAGACTTGTAGTGCTGCAAGCAGAAAAGGACAGATGCAAGTGCACACTCTAACTATGCTGAACCTAATAATAATGCTAAATTGCATCCAAAAGATTCTTTGCATAATAATGGCCATAATTATGGGCCTGCCCACCTCATCCAGGTGACCTCTCAGGCAGGTCCTTAACACTCCTATGGAACAAATATGTATATGTAGCACTTTATACACTTTATTATAACCTCCTACTTATAGGACTTAACACATAGGCTTTCTTTAATCTCTACCCCTCACTTTAAATATCACACTAGTGTGATATTTATGGGGATGGTTCTGCTGGGTTGGCTTGGGGGGAGCTGTGCCCTGTATTTGTTCCATAGGAGTGTTGGGGACCTGCCTGATATATATATAAATTTTGTTTTTTTTCTACCAAAACTTTTATTCAAGTTAGTCTGCACTTTAAAGCCATAGTCAAATAATGAATATCTGCTTTAATTTGAGGGTATTCACCTTTAATGTGGAGGAAGGGTTTAGGAATTAACACTGTTTAGTATGTAGCCTACTCATTTTCAAGGCACCAAAATAAACTGGTCAATTGACTCAAGCTGTTTCATGGAGAGGTGTGGGCTATTCCTTCATTTCTCAGTTAAGTGGGCAAAAGGTGACGCAGGCCATCCACTATACAATTTCCTGTCGGATATCTGTCCAATCTGGCTGGTTGGAATGAAAACCTGGTAATGTATGGGAGCAAATGAGTCGATCATGTGGTTTTAAAAACTGAAAAAATGACAAACAATTATTCAAATAGGTTAAATTTGTGTTTCAACCAATTTGTCTGAACAACCATTTTTGGCTATTTTGAAGTGTTTGAGCTAATGGATGACTCATTTGCTCCCATACAGTACCTGGTTTTTGTTCCAACCAGCCAGATTGGACAGATATCTGACAGAACATTGTATAGTGTATGCCCATCTTAAGGCTGCAAAAAAAAAAAAAAAAAAATCTGTCAAGTAGCAAGAAACTTAAGAGTTGCCAAAGCAATAGTTTGGTACATTCTGATAAAATACACTGAGCTCAGTATTACAAAGGCCTGGGCATCCATGAAAGACTAGAGTGGTGGATGATTGCAGGATACTGTCCATGGTAGATAAAAAACCTCCTTTCATGAGGAGGTAGGCATATCATTGGCCAAGTCTACCATAAAGACAAGACTGCATGAGAGCAAATACTAGGCACCACCGGTGGGAGGTTCGGGTTAGGCACCACAAAGGGAGGGTGAGGGGGGAGGATGGTTAGGATACGTACCACTCCTGTTGGGATCCTGGACGATCAGGCTTCCGGTGTCGGCATTTGAACCGATTCCACACAAACCACAATTAAAAACTAACACAAAATACATGCACTCCTCAGCACAGACACAAACACTGGCAAAGACTAAATTCAAAAAAAAAAATCACACTTAAGCACCAGTCTCCTGCTAAACACTCCTTCTCAGGCTTGCCTATCCTCCCCCATTCAGCAAATCTTACTAGTCCTCCTGGTTTTTCACACTTTCTCAGTAAGAATCCATACTGCACATGCGTGAGTCCTGGAATGTCGCGGGGGCGGGGCTTGCACAGGAGACATTACTAATTAATGTGTGACATCATGTTACTTAAAGGTCGGCCACCGTGGGGTTGTGGGTAGTGGTGGCCGCCTAGCAGACACACACTCGGGGAGGCAGTCTGATCTGAGGCTAGCGTACTTTGCATCAGCAGCAGTGGTAACCATTTATCCCCCCACAGGGGCCTTTCAAAATGTAAGGGAATTAAATAAACCTGAACTGCTTCATGGTGGCTGGCTGAGTGTCACAGGCATTAATTGTACTCTGAAAAAGGGCACTCCATGTTATTTGTGGCATATATGTATATGTATATATATGTGTGTGTGTGTGTACGTGTTATGAAGACAGTTACATGTGGGAGCAAAGGGTCCATGGGGATTTTGCCCACAAACCTTCCATATTGCTGGTACTACCTGCACTGGAGCCCACCCAGATACTGAGTCCAACAGCTCATGGAATGATTAGTGGGGACCTCTGCTGGTCATCTTCTGTAAATGCAAAAACTAGTAACCTTATTCATGGATGAACCAGCTGTTGCTGTTAGTCCTATGCATACAATGGGCCATATTCAATTAGGCTGCGAAAAGTCGGTGATGTCATTTTTGCATGTTTCAATTATCCCTGTATTCAAAATGGGGATAAGTTTTCACCATGTTTTTTACATGGTAAAAAAAAGTGCAGAATTGAGGTTTAGGGGTGCAGGCTTAAAAGAAATAGCCTGCACCCCTGGGAATGGCCTTAAAAAACAAACTGTTAAATAGGGACACCCCAAAAAAATTATTTCAAATTTGGGGTAAAAAAAAAATAATGGGGAACAGTGTTTAAAAATGGCGAAATAGGTTTGGGGTATTCTGTAAGTATGCGGCAGGTGTTTTCTAGAATAGGCTATTAGCGGCAGGTGCATTTTTGCAGAACTAAAAAAAAAAATTAGTTTAGGGACATAAAAATATGCTAGTACCCATTTTCATGTACCCCAAATTTGACAGGACAAATTTTACAAACGAAAAAAGAAAGCGAAGTGCTCTTCTGCATCACTTCTTCAATGTCTGGAAAAAAACACCTGTCATGGCTATTTAAAAATGCAGAACACATTCTGCAGGGCTATACGGGGGTACCCACAGTGATTCCCCATGTCTGGACATCATTAGGGGGCTCCCTGGATGAATTCCCGAAAATTCCCCTATTTTTCCCTATACTTTTACACAGGCTCCTATTTTTGCCGGCTCCAAATTGAATACGGGGATAAAGCAAGCACGCGCCCGATACTTTATCCCCAGAAAAGCTCCAATGTACAGCGAAAAGTCCAGCATGGACTTTTCGCTCCCTAATTGAATACGGGCCATAGTCTTGCATCCCTCATTAAAAACAAACAACAACAAAAAGCAGCATATTTTATGTAAAGCAGAAGTATATTTATTCCAGGGGGCAGTATATTCATTCCAGGGAGCTGTTCGTACTGTAGTTTTTTACCTGCCACTGCAATAGATATGCACAGCGCATTATGCTACCACCTACAATCTCCCTAAAACTATTTTTCAAAAGTAGGCATGTATGTTCTTCACTCCGCTATCTCCACAAAACACCTTTTCAATTTCCTTCAGTGTGTGCCAGCCTTTTTATAATGGGTTTCTGTGTGCATGCATGTGGTATGTTTTGGTCAATATAATACATAAGGAAGTGTTTGTCGATTTTGAAGTTTACATTCCAAATCGATTTCAAAATCGAATGTTATGAGAGATTTGGCCAGTGATTTATACAGCCGATTTCAGATGATTAAAATCAACATAAAAATCGACCTTTAGTCATATACCCCCAAGGATTCTAGAGAAGTGATTGATTCACCCTATTTTTCAGCCTTGTCCAGTATGAATAATAGTGGGCTAGCCACAGATGCGATTTTAATCTGATGTTTCTTTAAATATTGTCCATGAGATCATTATGGGATTTTTTTCACGCCCAGGGAATTTAAGGCAGAATCCACCTCAAGGGCAAATATAGCTGGAACATTAGGAGCCTTGAATAGCTCCCCCAAACACACTTGTCTTTAACGAAGGTGGATTTAAAGGGGATGCAGTTTATAGACCGGTGGACTAAATGCCGCCGGTCTATATCCCGACAGGAGAAGCCCGATGGGGGATTTAAGATAGGCGTTGATATTTTGATGCCTATTTTAATTCCGACGCCGGAACACCGAAGGATGCCAGCCCGAACAAGGTAAGTCTGGGGCGTCCTTAGCGTTAGCTGTGGGGGGGAGGGTTAGGTTTAAGGAGTGTAGCGGGGTTAGGGTAAGGTTTTGGGGGGTGGGTTAGGTTTAGGGTGCGGGAAGGGGTGTTAGGGTTAGGCACCACCCCAGGAGTTTTAGGGTTAGGTACCCCTAAGGGAGGGTTAGGGTACTCACCAGCTGGCGTCGGGATCTCCTGTTGGGATTTGAACCGGCGATCCTGATTTAAAGGCCTGCTGGGCAAATTTATACACCGATTTTACCCAGTGCGAGGAGTGTAATTTAGTGGGAGTGGGGGGGGGAGGGGTGGGGGAGTTGAGGATTGCCCACTAATGTCACTCTTTTCATCTGTATTTTCCTATATTCTTCTCAAGGAGGATGCGAACCTCATAAATTCCTATACCTCCCTGTCAACAGAAGAAGGCCCCTGATGTTGGAGTTGGAATATTTGTAATTGAACAGTGATGTCTGATGCTGGTACCCTTTACCAGGGTGGGTCCTAACACAAATGTTTTGGTAAGGGAATAGATTTTTTGGCGCCCCCAGGCATATTGTTGCGTGCACCTGAAAAAAATAAGGGGCCGTGGTCTCATAGAAAAAGCTATACCCATTAGCCACATCCCACTTTTGTCACACTGGATGCATGCCCAGCACTCCCGAAGCTGCTGGGCATGCCTCCAGTCCCTCTCTCCAGTGAATAGATGCGGCGTGCTTGTGGACGGCATTTATTCACCACTTGCTCAAAGCAGCTACACGCCTTTTTGTTTTTGTTTTTTTTTACTGAGGATAGATATGGCTACTATGCAGGTGTATAAAAGTCACCCATTGTCACACACACCAGTCAGATATTGTCTTGCATACCCACAGAAGTCATCCATTGTCTCACATGCACACACACACACACACTTTAGCCACCCATTCTCCCTCTCATACACACCAGTTAGCCATTGTCTCAAAAACAGCTGTCATCCATTCTCTCTCTCACACAGCAGTCAGCCATTTTCTCACATGGGTTGGGTAAGGGATGCCGGCGGTCAGAATCCAGACGCCAGCATCCCGACTAGCTTACCATCCCGACGGCTATATGTAAGTATCATCACCCTACCCTTCACTCACTGGTGCCTAAACCTAACCTCCCCCCTAGTGCCTAAACCTAACCTCCCACTCCCCACACCCTAAACCTCCCCCCATAATGTCTAACCTCGCTACTTACCTTTGGAATTCCCGACACCGGAACACAGAAGGACGCCAGCCCGAACGAGGTAAGTCCTTAAAGGGGAGGGTTAGGCTACAAGAAGGGAGGTTTTGTGGGAGAAGGGTAAGTAACCATCGGGATGCTGCTATCGGTATTTTGACGGGGATCCTGACAGCATATCACACACACACCAGTAACCCATTCTCTCACGCACAGCAGTCACCCATTGTCTCTCTCGCACACAGCAGTCCCCCATTGTCTCTCTCATGCACAGCAGTCCCCCATTGTCTCTCTCATGCACAGCAGTCACCCATTGTCTCTCTCATGCACAGCAGTCACCCATTGTCTCTCATGCACAGCAGTCACTCATTCTCTCTCACACACACAGCAGTCACCCATTCTCTCTCTCTCTCACACACACACAGTCACCCATCCTCTTACACACACCAGCATGGCTGCCATCAGAAATTGTGGGGCCCAGGACTGACAAAATCGCCAGGCACTCCCCCCCCCTCCGGTCCACCGCTAACTTATTCCTACAAAAAAAAATTGGGCAAAAAATATCATGCCTGCCCTCTTCTGTGTCCAGCCAGCCCCCCACCCTTATGTCTGTCCAACCAGCCCCCCCTTATGTCTGTCCAACCAGCCCCCCCTTATGTCTGTCCAACCAGCCCCCCCTTATGTCTGTCCAACCAGCCCCCCCTTATGTCTGTCCAACCAGCCCCCCCTTATGTGCATCAAGCCCACCCCCTTATGTGTCCAGCCAGCCCACCCCCTTATGTGTCCAGCCAAACCCCCTTCCTCTGTGTCCAGCCAAACCGCCTTATGTGTCCAGCCAGCTCCCTTCTCTGTGTATCCAGCCAGCCCCATTGTGTCCAGCCAGCCCCCCTTCTCTATGTGTCCAGCCAGCCCCTTATCTGTGTCCAGCCAACCCGCCTTATGTGTCCAGCTAGCTCCCTTCTCTGTGTATCCAGCCAGCCCCATTGTGTGTCCAGCCAGTCCCCTTTCTCTATGTGTCCAGCCAGGCCCCCTGGTGTGTCCAGCCAACCCCCTTCTCTGTGTATCCAGCCAGGCCCCCTTATGTGTCCATGTGTTATACAGAATGTGGATACCAGCGCTACCGTATGCCTACCAATGTTCTCGGATGCAGCTGGGCACAGAGTTGTCCAAACTCAAAAGAGGAGATAATAAGTTAAATAGTAGTATCCAGCGCTAACCTATTCTAATGGTCTATGGGAAAGTTTTATGTCCAGTGGTGTAGTAGTGAATACAAGAAATATCAATGACTATATAATTAATGATTTATTAAAAGGAGTATAAAGAGTTCAAGGAGTCGCTATTAATCCTATATAGTCTTAAAATATGTGATATTGGGCAGGTATCCAATTGCAACACATTAAGTGGGGATCAAAGTTCCTGAGCAGTGACACTAGTAGATGGATAAGAGAGCTCCTTTAGGGTGCCTCTTTCCGTAGACAACCAATGGGTGTCTACGTGTTCCTAGGCCAAAACTGCAGGGTCCTTAATATGAAAAGATGTCTCTGGATAGGTGTGGACACCTATGTCAAGGTGCAGGTAACATAAGGTAACCCCTGTATAGGGTCCCTTTCCGTATAGCTCCCCGTGCCTACGTTTCCCTGATACTACCTCTCTGGTAGTCTGTGGTAAAAAGGATGGTGCTTATATGCACATATGACGTGTCACATAGTTACTGTTATATCCCCAAGGGGTTAATGATGGTGCAGGGTGTAGGTGTACCCTCATACAGGGCTAACCTTCCGTATGAATAATCATACGTGCCCTCACTCAATGGGTAGCTGTGGTAGAAAAAAGGCACAGTGTAGAACAATGTTTAAATGGAGACAGGGGCGGCATCCCGCACTCCTGCCCTTACCGTTGGCACAGTGGTGTTCTGGTCGTAATGCGTTCTCTCCCATCTGGAACTGACTGCCGATCACCGCTCTCCTCCACAGAGTCTGTATGCCGGATGGGATGTCAGCGTGCACGATTCTCAGGTGCGCCGGCAGGCTGCAGGTGTATAGGCAGCCTCCGGTGACTCCTCTCCTCTACAGTACCTGTTGTCACGAGGGGTGTGGGCAGGCAGGCGGGCGGACATGCAGCCAGATGAAGTCGATGATCTATTACTGATGCCCGGACGTAGACTGTTCTAATAGTCCGCTGAGTAGCTGTGTGGAGCACGAGTTATCAACAACAATGTGTTCACCCTTTCTTCTTTCTTATCTTAGTTTATCCCTCCCCTTACACTACATGCATCAATAATATATGCATATAACATAAGATCCAATTACACACTTATACAGAAATTGATACATGGTATTGATTCATTTGTTTTATTGCTTTATTTATTGTTCAACCTACATATACAACATTGTAGGCCTTTATATCATTTCATTTACATATAGAACTATACTCATGCCCTATAAGTAAGAATACTTTAAACAACAACAGGTAAATTCGTTTAGACTAAAGATGCTTTTCCAAGGAGGAGAGCCAGATGGACACGCCCACTGAGGATCTGATTGGAGGATCCATGGATATATACCATATTGAGACTAATGAATATCAACTTGAAAAAGGCCATTAGGCTGAAACGCGTTGTTGTTGATAACACGTGCACCACACAGCTACTCAGCAGACTATTAGTCCGGGCATCAGTAATAGATCATCAACTTCATCTGGCTGCGTGTCCGCCCGCCTGCCTGCCTGCCCACACCCCTCGTGACAACAGGTGCTGTAGAGGAGGAGTCACCGGAGGCTGCCTATACGGATCACAGAGGATCCTGGCAACACCTGCAGCCCACCGGCGCACCTCAGAATCGTGCACGCTGACATCCCATCCGGCATACAGACTCTGTGGAGGAGAGCGGTGATCGGCAGTCAGTTCCAGACTGGAGAGAACGCATTACGACCAGAACACCACTGTGCCAACGGTAAGGGCAGGAGTGCGGGACGCCGCCCCTGTCTCCATTTAAACATTGTTCTACACTGTGCCTTTTTACTACCACAGCTACCCATTGAGTGAGGGCACGTATGATTATTCATACGGAAGGTTAGCCCTGCATGAGGGTACACCTACACCATCATTAACCCCTTGGGGATATAACAGTAACTATGTGACACGTCATATGTGCTGTCGAAACTGGATTATTGGCTGAGACAAGATCAGTTTAAAATTGAATCGCAGCGACACCATCTTGCGACTGGCCGCAAGACGCCATTTTACGAATGGCCGCCTAAGCGCCATTTTAGATAAACTCACACTTTAGTACATATGGCGATAATACTATTAGCATCATGCGATTGCATCCATGACCATCGCCATAAGTTACGGCGATTCACCAAAAGCCCATTTCATGACTTTACGTAGTTTGGGTGTTCTGGATAAAGTGCATATTATTATATATTGCATTTAGCTAGAACAGAGCAAATGGCCACGTGATAACAAGCCTGTGTAGAGAAGCTTCCTGGATAACGTCTGCTCTCACTCCAGGTGGCCCGGCTAGAATACACACCTTACATTAGCAGGCTTCCTGCAATGAAATAACTTCAAAGCCAAGAGGGTTATCTTAGGTTTGGGTCTTGTAGCTGGGCTAATTTGCATCCACACAAGTGTCTGGGAGAATAAAGGGCTTTTGTTTTGAGCCTGGGAAAGGTGGGGGCTGCTGAGAGAGGGGGCATGTGGAACTATAAGGCTCAGCATTCAACACTGCTAGGTATTCACTTAGTAAGTGAGATTTAAGTGCACCATTCCTCATACACACATTAATACGCACAATTGCGCTGGTAACTAATCGCATATTAGCGAATGCATAAGATCCTGTATGAAAACGCTGGTTGTTAACTTGGGGCAGATGCATGCGCATGAAGCTAACTAGCGTCTTTACATCACACCCGCATACTCACACATTACATATTTACACATAAGGTTTAATAAGCTTTAAAGTATAAGATTTAAGTTGGTTCAGTTAGTATAAATGCTGTGAAATAAAGATATTTGATAACTAAGGTTTTATACATGCTAAAGCCGTGTTTGGGTTCGTACTGATGCGTACTCTTTCAACAGAATTCCGGTATTGTCGGTGTGGAGATCGCATCATGCATTCTCAACTTATGGACCGCAGAGACTTCAAGCAACAAAATGTATAATATGAACAACTGTTAGGATATTGCAGGGGGTGGGAGGGCAGAGACCCCCAGTTGTTAGGCTGGTTCACATAGACTCAACCCAGCCTCTGTTAAACGCTCTGTAACAGATGCTTCCCCCCTGGGACCCAATAGCATCAGCAACAAACTTCTCTATTGTCCTGTCTATTCTGGGGGGTATAAATATGGGTGCTCCAACACTGGATTCTTAGTCTTCTTGCTGAACGCTGAGGGACGAGGGGTTTCTTGCTGATGCCTAACATCTGGACCAGAAAGCGCTGCGTATGTATACTGTACTTGGGTCTGTATAATTCCTTTGCGCCGAATTGTGTCTGGATCAATAGCGTGTAACTGACTGTACTTTTACCTGAATAATACTTCTGCTTTGGAACCACAGATTTCAGGTCTTAAGTCTTTATTTACTGTATGACTGCGTACGCAAATTAGCATAATCCTTAGAGGATTATAGGTAGGATATTAGAAGGTATAGGCAGGGGTATATAGAGGTTCTGATCCAGTATCGTCAGTGCATATAAGCACCATCATTTTTACCACAGACTACCAGAGAGGTGATATCAGGGAAACGTAGGCACGGGGAGCTATACGGAAAGGGACCCTATACAGGAGTTACCTTATGTTACCTGCACCTTGACATCTTTTCATATTAAGGACCCTGCAGTTTTTGCCTAGGAACACGTAGACACCCATTGGTGGTCTACGGAAAGAGGCACCCTAAAGGAGCTCTCTTATCCATCTACTAGTGTCACTGCTCAGGAACTTTGATCCCCACTTATTGTGTTGCAATTGGATACCTGCCTAATATCACATATTTTAAGACTATATAGGAGTAATAGCGACTCCTTGAACTCTTTATACTCATTTTAATAAATCATTAATTATATAGTCATTGATATTTCTTGTATTGACTACTACACCACTGGACATAAAACTTTCCCATACACCATTAGAGTAGGTTAGCGCTGGATACTACTATTTAACTTATTATCTCCCCTTGTGTTTCCAGCCAGCCCCCCTTCTCTGTGTAAACAATGGAATTGGACACCAAGCGCATATAATTACCTTAGACCTCTAACTGGAGGACTGGATGTTGTGTTAAATAAATATAGACAATTAAGGAGCCAAAGTCAATACAATAGACTTGAAATGATGCATGTGCTATATAATGAGAGGATTTAAATATAGGACCAATTGTATGGTGGATAGCCAAAATCTTATGAGGGCATTAAAATAATGTAAACATGCATAGCATTGTAGGTACAAATGAATTTATTAAAAGTGTTCAGAATAAAACGGAATGTCAAAATTACAATATCAATAGAATTGCCTCATAATGAATGTGCATTAGATGTTCAATAAATGTAAGGGGAGGCTAATACTGGTATACAACACTTAGGACAACATTTAAACGTTACATATAAATAATGGTAAAAAAACCACAATAAAGTGGTGTGCAGAGTGATACGCTGGAAGTGTTTTACTCCCTCTGCCTGGTGGTATTATGGATATGTAAATAGTCAATGCTCTTTTGTATCCTGAACGGACTGGGATTGTATGGCTGATATCACTGTGAACCTGTGATCCCCACTGCACACAGGATGTTTATCCTATGCGTGTGGTATGTATCAACTGCCGAGATGGTAAGGGTTCCGGTCCTGTGTGATAGGAGAGTCTATCCTCCAGAGTCCCCTTCCCCGGTGTGCAAATACCTTTTTCTTCTGGTGTGATCCTTCTCTTGGTCCATGTAGCGATCCTAGAGTGCCCCGAAATGTTGGGAGTCTGCCAGCAGACTTGCCCGAGACAGCTGCGGAGTGCACTGTGCAGCTCGTGTCGGGATGTATGTATGTAGCTTAGCCCCCTTGTGTGTCCAGCCAGCCCCCTTATGTCCAGCCAGGCAGCAAAACCCCCTTCTTTGTGTTTCCACCCAGAAACTACAGGGGTAGGAGCGGGCCTCCCCCACCTCCAGTCCAGACAGTCCCCCCCCCCCTGATGATGACCCTGCACAGCAGTCACGCATTCTCTCTCACACACACACGTCACCCATTCTCTCACACACACACCAGTCACCCGTTCTCTCTCTCACACACCACAGCAGGAATATGCCAGTCGATTCTTAATTCTACCTCAAACGCGGGCCACGACTCCCACTCTCCTCTCACCGCATTGTCCATCCCCAGTCCTATCTGCGCCTGTGACGTGACGTCATGACGTTACACCGCTCCTTACAAGCAAGGGCCGGGGCCTCCCATTACAAGCACAGTGCAGCTGTGTCACAGTGATAGTCTGTCGGCGGTCCGCTGCCTTGTGTTAAATAATAAATTAGCATTTTTGCAGCCAGGGTGCACTCCACTATGCGACACCCTACTCGGCTGCGTACCATGCGTAATTATAGAACTGGTACTGCCCCTTACACTGGGAATAGGTGTCCTCATGGTACCTGCTACAAGCAGATGTGCTGTCTGGGAAGGGGATTTGTGTCTGCTATAAATGTGAGTGTTTTTCCTGCTTAAAAGGAAATACCAGGGAAATTCACATTTTTGCCTAAACAGACATCGCTGTGTGGAATTTTATTCAACTGCCTCCTAAATACACAACAGTAATCTAGTGCTGCATGACAGCTGACACTCACCAAGAGGATGATTGTCACTTTCTCTTGACCTCTAAGCTATCATCCTCTGCAGCTTACTTTTCCTTGGCCCTCTCAATAGAGGTAAGAATATTGCACAATACAGGTATCAGGCTTTAGACTCCAGTCTTCACTGCCTATACCTCTAGCCCTGGCAGCATAGTTTTTTCCGGGCATCCTAAGTAACACGAGGGTTACTCAGCGATCCAATGCTGTGACCGATGATCGCAATGCTGATTCTTCGGACATGGAGCGGATTAGAGAAGCCGGCAGTGGGCACCTTTGTACACAAAACGAAACATCTCATGCGACTTTTGCATATTTTCAGCCAGCCGCTGCATACAAAGATAAAGCAGCAGCAACATTTGCGTCCAGTGTCTGTGCAGCAGAAGTGTCAGCCTTCTAAGAACAGTGATAGTTGCCAACAGCTGCAATTACTACAGTCTCTATAGTTACTAACTAATGTGTTATGCCTCCACCTCACACTATGCCTCCTCATTACAAGTGTGCCACACCTTATGTAGCTGCACAGAAATGCCAGATGCCACAGCTGATTTATTATTAGTGGCTGATAATCCTGTGGCCTTGCAATAGACATACACTTTTATCACCATCAGCTACAATGGTTATGTTACATACTGGGGGCGTTTCAGAGGTGGATGCAGTTGCATTAGCATCTGCATTTTTTGATGAAGCCACAATGGTGTTTTTATGCTAATGCTGTGGCCGATGGGCGTCCTATTGAAATGCCCAATGGCAGTGGTGTGATTCTGATGATGTGTGTACAAAGTTGAACCGGTGTCAGTGGCACTGCGTTTCTAGTCGCAGACATTGACATGCCTACAACTGGTAGCCACCACCCCCCACTTACCACCCAGAAATACCCATCTTAAGTGCATGGATCTCCACTTATGCCCGATTGTTTCCCTGCGTCTACCTCTGAATCAATCACCCCCTATGTATCAAGTATTTTCATTTGGGCAGGGCCATGCATACTTTCTGTTTCATGCTACTATATTCCTTTGTTTGAGTTATGATCTCCTCAGTTTACATCACTCAGTTATATGTTAGAACTTTATAAGTAAAGGATACTAGGCTACATTAATGGGCTTGGACTTGACTTAAACAACATGTCATATCTGAACAAGCTCCCCAGAACAAGGACAACCAGAAACCCACAAATGTAGAGACATGTACCTCTAAGTGGCATATTCAAATAGGTGTAAAAAGTCAGTTTTTGCGGAAAAGTAGCGCCAGTGACATCATTTCGCCAGGCGAAAACTTATCCCCGTATTCAGTTCCAAAGACTTTTTGCTGGTGCGGAAAGTCAATGCACTGGAATAGGCGAAAAAGATTCACCTATGAAACGGTCGAACAAAAGTGCAGATTTGGGGTTTTGGGGTGCAAACTTGCAGAAACCACCCTGCACCCTTGGGACAGCCCCCCCAAAGGTAAACTGTGTCAAAAAAAGTTTAAAAATACTTAACTCCCCAAAAAATTACTCTGAAAAAGGGGGCGAAAAAGTACAAAGTTGGTGGACAAACTTAAAAACTAGTAAAATAGACTCCAGGGGGGTCCCCAAGTTTGCCCCAGGTGTTTTTAAAATTGCAGGTGCTTGCGGAAGGTGGATTTTTTTTACATTTTTTTTAAACTTCACTTTAGCAACTTTAAAATATGCTAGCACCCATTTTTGTGTACCCCAAATTTGCTGGGACTAGTTATTTTCTGCAAAAAAGTGCTAAATGCTATTCTTCACCACTTATGCAAAGATGCTAATTAGCAGCTATTGAGATCATTTAAGTACCCCAATACCTTCAGCAGGGCTATTCGGAGGTTTCTATAGTGATCCCCAATGTCACTGCATCTTTTGGGGGGTGTCAGGCTGATTACCCCAAATGTGTCAGTACTTTTCACCAGGTCCGAATTTGCCGGGTCCCGTTTTCGCCAATTTCTAATTGAATACAGGGATAAGAGGGGACGAGCGCGATACTTTTCGGCATGGAAAAGTCCGGCATGCAAAAAGTACGGGACTTTTCGCACCTAACTGAATATGCCCCTATCTCTCTTTCAAAATCTGCAATACTCATAATTATCTTCTGATCCTGATGCTGAGATGTAGCTAGTCTCATCTGATCTTGAAAATTACTGCAGGATGCAGCATGCAACCTCCTTGTATCATTGCATTTGAAACTATGCAGTTATCTCTAGAGTAGAGTTTCCCAAACTCTTTTGTATCACAGCACCATAGAGTATCAGCAATGTCTTCATGTCACCCCTAGGCCAAAAGTTTGTCATTGAGAAATTCAGAAAGAAATGTAGTGAAGTAGTACAGTGAAGTAAATTGTGCTTATCTGTCATCCTTAGGTTTGGTTATATAGTGTCGGACAGGTTTGTGCTTCTTTTTGTGCACATATTTAAATTACATAAAGAATTTGATTTGGTGGTGGACCACCAACCTAAGGCACCCATGCAAGTGTCGTGAGGCACTCCAGGGTGCCGTGGCGCACAGTTTGCTCTAGAGCAACACTAGTAGAAACTAGAGATGTGCACCGACCCCCGTGTTTTGGTTTTGCCAAAACTGAACTCACAGGTTTTGGTTTTGGATCTGTATATTTTCCCAAAAAATAATAAAAACAGCTAAAATCACATAATTTGGGACTATTTTCGCTCCTATAGTATTATTAACCTCAATAACATCAATTTCCAGTATTTTCCAGTCAATTTTGACCACCTCACAGCTCATAATATTGTTCACCATCATAGGCCAAAGGCTGGCTGGCTACACTAAGTGACAGAGCAGTGGCACAAACACACGGCAGTTATTTCTGTTAAAAATGTTTTGCAAATTAGCAATGTAACAGCAATAACCAATCAAACCAACTCACAAGTAATTTCAATAGCAAACAATCCAACACAGAAATTTACTAAGAATCCTGTGTGCAATATCATTGCTCAAAAGTAGTACAGTAGTAGTTAATAAAAAGCAAAAAAAAAAAACCTAAACCATGAGTAAAATAGCAACATCAGATGTGGATGCCCCCTACACAAGTGCACATGCCCCCAGCACATGCCTATTCTCAGTGCCCAATCTGTACCTCCCTCCTGGGGGCCCTGGGCCATGGATGACTGGCACTCTGTGCCCATGTAAAGCCCCGATCAATCAGCCTTTTTGTTGAGCAGCTCCCCAAAATCTCCTAACCATAAAAACAGCATTCCGTACCTGCGGGGTACAGTGCAGAATACTTTGGGACACAAAGGTAAATATTGAGCCGGTTACAATGCAGAACACACAGTGCAAGTCTGATACAGTGTGGGTCGGATATGGTGCAGGTTACAGTGCGGATTGGATACAGTGCTGGTTAGAGTGCGGGTCGGATACAGTGTGGGATACAGTACAGGTTACAGTGCGGGTTAGATACAGTTCAGGTCGGATAGTGGATACAGTGTGGGTCAGATACAGTTCAGTACGGATAGTGAATACAGGCCCTGATTCAGAGCCGAGCGCTTGCTCTGAATCACGGTGTTTTTTTTTTTTTTTTTTAAGCTGGCCGCTCGCTAAGCTGTGGGTGACCACCCACAGCTTTTGCGAGCGGCCATGTGATGGTCGTGACCATCGGGCTTGCGACGAGGCCCTTGTGGTAGGGTCTCGTTCCCGCAAGCCCCAGTGAGCTTCCTGCTCTAATAGAGCAGGCAGCTCTACTACTGACATCACGAGTGATGTCAGTAGGGCCACCCTCAAACAGCAGGCGTTCCTTCGGGAACGCCTCCGTTTGGTCAGCCACCCCCCCTCCCCGCCTACAACATCGACAGCCACCCCGTTTTGTTGCGAGCCCCGTAGCGAGTGATTTCTCGCTCGCGCATGCACACTGCCCGACCATCGATCTGCTTGCGAGCGGGTCTGAATCAGGCCCACAATGTGCGTTGGATACACCAATAGTGCACTTACTGTGACTGTAGGTAAGAGAGACCCCCGATGGTAAATGCCCCCAGTGGTGTCTGTGAGGGTGATGATGATCTGAGCACTGCAGTGTACACGACACTCTCTCAGTGGCTATCATGCCTGCCTTGCCTTGTGTCAGCGCAACAGCAGCTTCTCAATGGATGAGAATGCAGGGATCCATTTACTGAGAGCTATGAGAGACGGCTCTCTCAGCCAGTCAGTGGTCAGCCTTTTGAAATCAATAAGCTGAACGATGATTGGCTGAGAGACCGCTCTCAGCCATTCAGCGGTTAGCAAATTGAAATCAATGAGACTTTGATGTTTTCCCTCGTTTTGGAGTCCGGAGTTGGTGAGGAGATTTGAGTCCCGGCTCGGATCGGACTCGGATGTGATAAATTCGGGTGGGTTCGGTTCTCTAAGAACTGAACCCGCTCATCACTACTTGATTCACAGGTAAAAAAAACATATCAAATACCTATGCATTTGATATTTGTTCTTACTAACTTTAAAAAATGCATCTCAAATGCCAATGGATATTTATCCTTAAGCAACTTGCTGAACTCAGACTATTATTTAGCTATTACTGATAATTCCTTTAAAGACATACAGTCAGGTGCATAAATATTGGGACATTGACAGAATTTTCATATTTTGGCCTCTATTCACCACCACAATGGCTTTGAAATGAAACAAACAAGATGTGCTTTAACTGCAGACTTTCAGATTTAATTTGAGGGTAATTACATCCAAATCAGGTGAACAGTGTAGGAATTACCACGGTTTCTATATGTGCCTCCCACTTTTTAAGGGGCCAAAAGTAATGGGACAAACTAAACAATCCTAAATCTAAGTTTCACTTTTTAATACTTTGTTGCAAATCCTTTGCAGGCAATTACAGCCTGAAGTCTGGAACGCATAGACATCACCATACGCTGGGTTTCATCCCTGGTGATGCTCTGCCAGGCCTCTACTGCAAATGTCTTCAGTTTCTGCTTGTTCTTGGGACATTTTCCCTTCAGTTTTGTCTTCATCAAGTGAAATGCATGCTCAATCGGATTCAGGTCAGGGGATTGACTTGGCCATTGCATAACATTCCACTTTTTAGCCTTAAAAAACTCTTTGGTTGCTTTTGCAGTATGCTTCGGGTCATTGTACACTGTGAAGCGTCGTCCAATGAGTTCTGAAGCATTTGACTGAATATAAGCATATAATATTGCCCAAAACACTTCAGAATTCATTCTGCTGCTTTTGTCAGCAGTCACATCATCAATAAATGCAAGGGAACCAGCTACATTGGCAGCCATACATGCCCACGCCATGGCACTACCACCACCATGCTTCACTGATGAGGTGGTATGTTTTGGATCATGAGCAGTTCCTTTCCTTCTCCATACTCTTCTCTTCCCATCACTCTGGTACAAGTTGATCTTTGTCTCATCTGTCCATAGGATGTTGTTCCAGAACTGTAATGGCTTTTTTAGATGTTGTTTGGCAAACTCTAATCTGGTCTTCCTGTTTTTGAGGCTCACCAATGGTTTACATCTTGTGGTGAACCCTCTATATTCACTCTTGTGAAGTCTTCTCTTGATTGTTGACTTTGACACATATACACCTACCTCCTGGAGAGTGTTCTTGATTTGGCCAACTGTTGTGAAGGGGTTTTTCTTCACCAGGGAAATAATTCTTCTGTCATCCACCACAGTTGTTTTCCGTGGTCTTCCGGGTCCTTTGGTGTTGCTGAGCTCTCCGGTGCCTTCTTTCTTTTTAAGAATGTTCCAAACAGTTGATTTGGCCACACCTAATGTTTTTGCTATCTCTCTGATGGGTTTGTTTTGATTTTTCAGCCTAATGATGGCTTGCTTCACTGATAGTGACAGCTCTTTGGATCTCATATTGAGAGTCGACAGCAACTGATTCCAAATGCAAATGTCCCACCTAGAATCAACTCCAGACCTTTTACCTGCTTAATTCATAATGAAATAACGAGGGAATAGCCCACAACTGTCCATGAAATAGCTTTTGAGTTGATAGTCCCATTACTTTTGGCCCCTTAAAAAGTGGGAGGAACATATAGAAACCTTTGTAATTCCTACACTGTTCACCTGATTTGGATGTAATTATCCTCAAATTAAATCTGAAAGTCTGCAGTTAAAGCACATCTTGTTTGTTTCATTACAAAGCCATTGTGGTGGTGAATAGAGGCCAAAATATGAAAATTCTGTCAATGTTCCAATATTTATGCACCTGTCTGTATATACAGAGTGCTGCAACTGGTGGGTTACACAAATCCAGAGTCTATTGCGCTGCTGAAAAGAAGGGGCCCACACGTAGGCTGCACTCGAGCCATTCCTTCTCTTTAAAACAGCCCTGGTACCACTGAGGATTTTAATCATTTGTCTACATATACTATAGAACAGATAATAACATGTTGGAGTTATGCACAGGTTACCTTGATCGTGAACTGGTGACTTTGTCCTGTCCTGTACAATCAAAGTCCAGTCCTCTCTGTATTGTATGGTGGTTACTGGGATGCTCTGTGTACTGTATGGTGGTCATTGGGATACTCTTTGTGGGTGTGGATTGAAAGATCTACAGTACAGTAAAAAGGTAGACAATGTCTAGATAGACACCAGATGTTAGACAGACAATGGGTCGATAGGGACAAAAGGTCGACATGCTAAAGGTTGACATGTAAGAAGATCTACAGGTACAAGTGGTCAAAAGGTCGACACAAAAATGGTCGACACATTATTATTATTTTTTCTAACCCTAATCTTCACCATAATCCTAACCCTCCCCTTGGTGCCTAACCCTAACCCTCCCTCCTGGTGCCTAACCCTAACCGTCGGGGTAGGTGCATGACCTTAACCGTCCCTTCTAGTACCTAACCCTAACCCTCCGTTAAGTGCCTAACCCGAACAAAACAAAAATATGTGTCGACCATTTTCATGTCGACCTTTTGGCCATGTCAACCATTTGTACCTGTTGACCTTCTTACATGTCTACCTTTAGTGCGTCGACCTTTTGTCCTTGTCTACCTATTGTCTGTCTAACATCTGGTGTTTACCTAGACATTATCAACCTTTTTACTATAGATCTATCAACCGGATACCCTCTGTGTATTGCTTTATGGCCACTGGGATGCTCTGTGAACTGTATTGCTGGAACCGCAATCTATAAATATGTTAGTAAAAACTTAAAGTATCAATAGACTGATATTACTAATACAACTAATGAGTAAGTGGCTATTGATACCCTTGTTAACTTTTATTAACATATTCCTAGATGGTGGTTCTTCAGCATAGATTAAGCCCCTAAACACCATTACTTCTAGGACAACATAACGCAGACCAATGCACGCATACATGCAACATAAGTGTAACTGATACCTACTTCCTTCTAACGCTCTGTGTATTGTATGGTGGTCATTGGTAAGTTCTTTGTATTTGTATTCTATTTGGGTATGTCAAATAAATAATACTTTTATGACAGAGGTTGCCTGACTGCCTCTTTGATACTTGCTACCTACTTTTAAAAAACTTTTATGCATGAGGATACTATGCTCTTAATATTTAACCATAGCGGGTCCCCGTTTCTTAAATGGCCCAGACTAAAGCTAGCTACACACTGTCAGATTTTTTGATCGGGATGAGGAACGGGGCGATTTTTTTTGCAAATTGAAAACCCCAATATCTGTGCTACATATTATGCAATTTTTTATTAGGAGCTACCGATCTTCCACCTCACCACACTCATTTTGCATATGTCCGCCCATGAGGAGGATGACATAGTGACAGGAAAATATAGGGAATTTGAGCAGATTATTGAGAATGCACACATACTGCTCGATATCGGGAAAGTGAGCCCGAGATTTTTGTTCTTGACCAACAGATCAGATAATCGAAGGAATGCATTTGTGGATGTTTTTTGTTTTATCATTGAAACGCTAAAACAATCGTTTATACACACTATACAATAAATGAGGCCGATCACCCGATTATTGTCAAATCGGCCCAATAATTGTATAGTGTGTAGCTAGCTTTAGTCCAGCTATGGGCAGCACATATGGCTAGGTGTAGAATTTATTTCTCTAGCCTAAGGCTGGGTACATACCTGAATGATATCGGCCCGATTTGGCTAAATCGGAATGACAAATTGGGTATATCGTGCAGTGTGTATGCCCGATTTGCACGCTCCCGCAGCCGCATGCAATATTGTGAGATTGGCTGTGTTGCACAGCCAATCATACGATATCACATGTGAGGCTGTAAATGATAATGAAGGACGGAACAGTGATTAAATCTTTTAAGTGTGTACCGGCAATCATGCGATGTCCAGGGTGAAGGCAAATCAACCTGAACATTGGCACGATTGCTGGTCGTTTAGGTGTGTACCCAGCCTAAAACTTCACTATAACAGAACACATGCAATGACAGAAATTGCTCATCTGGATAATATATCAGATTTAGCAGACCTTTAACCAAGTACATGTGATTTGATTTGTGTAACTGGACTAATAATTAGCTCACGTGTTGCATTAATAAATATGGGCTGGGTATATTTTGTCAACATTCAGCATGTCGAAACTGATGAAATGTCGACAAGATTAGAATGTTTACAAAATATTCCTGGTGGTCTTGTTTGGTGAGTCCAAACAAGGTAAGCTCCAGCTGTGTTTTCTATATCTGGAGGTCAGATGACAGTTCTGGGTATCCCTGTGGTGGCTCTGGCAGTGAGTAACTATAATCCCTAACTCTAATCCCTAATCCTAATAATAACCTCCCCCTCCGAGGCCTAACCCTAACCCTCCGCTCCCACAGCCTAATCTTAACCCTCTGCTCCCACAGCCTAACCCTAACCCACAGCCTAACCCTCTGCTTCAGCAGCCTAACCCACCATTCCCACAGCCTAACCCTAACCCTCCGCTCCCACAGCCTAACCCTCCACTCCTGCAGCCTAACCCTAACCCTCTGCTCCAGCAGCCTAACCCTCCGCTCCCGCAGCCTAACCCTCAACTCTCACAGCCTAACCCTAACCCTCTGCTCCCGCAGCCTAACCCTATCCCTCTGCTCCAGCAGCCTAACCCTAACCCTCTGCTCCAGCAGCCTATCCATAACCCTCCGCTGCCACAGCATATCCCTATCCCTCTGTTCCAGCAGCCTAACCCTCCACTCCCACAGCCTAACCCTAACCCTCAGCTCCCACAGCCTAACCCTCTGCTCCCACAGTCTGACCCTAACCCTCAGCTCCCACAGCCTAACCCTCTGCTCCCACAGTCTGACCCTAACCCTCTGCACACGCAGCCTAACCCTATCCCTCTGCTCCAGCAGCCTAACCCTAACCCTCTGCTCCAGCAGCCTATCCCTAACCTTCCGCTGCCACAGCATATCCCTATCCCTCTGTTCCAGCGCCTAACCCTCCACTCCCACAGCCTAACCCTAACCCTCAGCTCCCACAGCCTAACCCTCTGCTCCCACAGTCTGACCCTAACCCTCAGCTCCCACAGCCTAACCCTCTGCTCCCACAGTCTGACCCTAACCCTCTGCTCACGCAGCCTAACCCTAACCCTCTGCTACAGCAGCCTAACCCTCCACTCCAACAGCCTAAACCTCCACTCCCACAGCTTAAGCCTAACCCTCTGCTCAGCAGCCTAACCTTCCACTCCAGCAGCCTAACATTATGTTAGGACAGGGGTGGGGGACAGGATATTAGGTTACAAATTGATACTGGTAAGATGAAATCCAGAGAGGTTATGGAGTAGTGGAATAGTAGAAGCAGTTGGTTAACTGATGAGTAGTACTGAGATGGCTCAGTGTAGAAACTGGATAGCTAGGTAACTGGAGGCAGTGTAGTGACAGTTTTAACTGCACACTCAGGTCTTTAGGCAGGGACAGGGTTAATAGAAGGTACAGGATGGTTCCAGCAGGAAACGGGGAGCAGGCAGAGCAATGCAGGCTGCTTGGAAGCTGGGATCCAGCAAGAGCACAGGCGAGCATGGAACAGAGCTCTCAGGAGCACAGGAACTCTCTCACAGCATGTGCTGTGAAACACGTTGCACTGGCAACTATGGGGAGCTCTGATCTCCCTTAAGTACTCAGTGCAGGATCGTGAATGGTCGGAGAGAGCATGTGACATGCCAGGATTGGAGCAACTAAGTCACATGACCAGAAGCAAGATGGTAGTGCACATACCAGAACAGAATGGAAACAGCAACAGGCTTACCCCAGCTAGAATGACACAGTGCCTGCGGAACACCTCGCACAGCCAATGCCTGCCACCAGGCACCAGACCCTCTGCCAGAAGGACCATGCCACAGCGCCCTCACAGGTAATACCCATTGTCCCCTATGCCGGGAAACCCTGGTCGTGACACATTAAACCTCTGCTACAGCAGCCTAACCCTCAGCTCCCACAGCCTAACCCTAACATTCTGCTCCAGCAGCCTAACCCTAACCCTCTGCTGCAGCTGCCTAACCCTAACCCTCCGCTCCCATAGCCTAACCCTATACCTCCGCTCCCACAGCCTAACCCTAACCCTCTGCTCCAGCAGCCTAACCCTCCGCTCCCACAGCCTAACCCTAACTCCGCTCCCACAGCCTAACCCTCCGCTCCAGCAGTGTAACCATCCGCTTCCGCAGCCTAACCCTAACCCTCTGCTCCTGCAGCCTAAACCTCCACAGCCTAACTCTCTGCTCCAGCAGCGTAACCCTAACCCTTCGCTCCCACAGCCTAACCCGAACCCTCTGCTCCAACAGCCTTACCCTCCGCTCCCACAGCCTAACCCTAACTCTCTGCTCCAGCAACCTAACCCTCCGCTACAGCAGCCTTAACCCTAACCCTCTACTCCCGCAGCCAAACCCTCTACTCCCGCAGCCAAACCCTCTGCTCCAGCAGCCTAACCCTAACACTCTGCTCCAGCAGCCTAACCCTCTGCTACAGCAGCCTAACCCTAACACTCTTCTCCCGCAGCCTAACCCTTTGCTCCAGCAGCCTAACCTTAACCCTCTGCTACAGCAGCCTAACTATTCGCTCCCGCAGCCTAACCCTAACCCTCTGCTCCCACAGCCTAACTTTCTGTTCCCACAGCCTAACCCTAACCCTCTGCACCCATAGCCTAACCCTAACCCTCAGCTCCAGCAGCCTAATTCTCTGCTACAGCAGCCTATTCCTAACCCTCCGTTTCTACAGCAGCATACCCCTCCGCTCCCGCAACCTTACCCTCCGTTTCTGCAGCCTAATTCTAACCCTCCACTCCCGCAGCCTAACCCTAATTGTCGACATTCTGAGAATGAGAATTATGAACATGTCAACATTCTGCAGATGTTCACATGTTCCTTGTCAACATTTCGACACTGTGTTGTCGACATTATGATTGTAAACATTGTAAATGTTGACATTATGATTGTATCCCATAAATACTCAAGATATAATTGTTATGCAGGATTGAGAAACTCTGTAGCAATGATATATTTCATTTGTGATGCACCAGAGAAATTTTACTGTTTATTCATTTGATTGATTAATATGGGAAAATAAACAAGGTTATTAATGGACAAAAGGGACAAATCACAAAAGAAGGACAGGACTGGCCTGCTGCCCAGCTACAGTTGGCAACCACTTGATCTGCCTATCATTCGGCACTGGTACCTATAATCTCCCAACACTTTGCTCTCACTAACATTTTGTTTGCAGACGTGTGTTGTTTTAGTGATTACAAAAGGTCAGAATTAAAGTTTTGCCTCTGTAGATTTGAAACCATCAATCAGATGTTTGTAATCCTCAACTTAAATATTTTTACATTTGCCATTTAAGTAGCAGGCTAGTATTGTATGTGATTTAAGATTTTATTTTTCTTCACATCCATCAGCTAAAAGTATCTTAACAGTAGGGACAATACATAAAATAAAAAGAGCATGTTACAGGAAAATTCTGTTATTCACAATTTAAGGAGTAGCAGACAACTTGTATGGTTCTCACATATACTGGTAATTTCTTAACACACACACACACGCACGCACGCATGCACACACACCAGATTACTACCCCCACTTTCTGTGAATCAAGTTAAACCCAATATCGAGATAAGGGAATGAACTGGGTCTGAACACAGAACACGCACACTTCTATGGACTGTTCGCTGGAGAGCTTCTAAGACCTATGAACTTTAAGGGCATAAGTATCTTTTACTATTATATTACATTGCTTACATTGAACAATTAGGATAAATATATACTGTATATATTGTATTTTATATGTGCAATTGAATAAACAGTTTTGTAGTTATTTCTAGCAGGTTTATGTATGTACAGTTTAATCCCATTTTGTAGTAAATAGTAAATATTATACAGAGAACTCTGTGGGCGTTTTATGTTATTTCATGTGGTGAAAGGACTAAGTAGGGAAAGATTTATAAAGTAAAGAGCAAGTTGCTTTAGAATAAACCAATGGAACAGTATAAGGAAATAAAGAGGGTATAACGATCCTTTTATAGAGCACAATAGGGCTTGATGCAGAGTTGGATGGAAATCAGGTGTAGAGTATGTGCTCCCGCATACCATAACAAAATGTGTATATTCACTTACAGTATTTGCAGAGTTGTACGCATCTTGCAGTAATTACCCCACCTGTTCCACAGACAGACATCCTCACAACATGACCTGTTAGTGGTACTTGAGGATAGTGGATAAGAACCCCTGGCATAGATTATCTAAGGGGTGCCACAACACACAGTTATGATTACGTATCACTTGACAAGTAAAGTAAAAGGACTATGATTATGTTTTGCACTCTCTTAAAATCGTTAAATGTCATTATATTTAGTCGTGTTATTACTGCAAGATCATAAAGTTAGTTGTTTATCAATTTTTTTTTAAAGTAGAAAGATACGTATAAATGTATTGAACATTTTTTATCTTCTCTTAGTTTATATTTCATATTATTTTTTAGTATAGTCAAGATAAGTGTAATACAAGATAATGTGGATATGTGATCTCACATGTAAATTCAATCTCTATATCACTTGAAAATTAACTTCTACAGTTGGTGACTGTTCAATTTACAATGCTCCACACATCACCACTATAATATTATTCACTGTTGGCCACATGCTGTAAGTATCAGTATTACAATGTTACTCATACCTGATAGTAGTAACTATAGTGATGCAATTGAAATGTATGATGTTATTGCTGTTATGTAGCTGAGAAAAACACATTGTAAGTGCAGGATTTCATAACCTCATATCAGTTTGTTACATTTGTAATCTAAGGCCCCTTTCAGATGGACGAACCATGAATTTCCCGGGTCTGAGTCCCTGACTCTGGTACAGAATAGGATCACAGACCAAATACCTAGGTTTTTGCCTGTACACATGCACCAACCCAGGTTAGACTATGACAGAATAGGGTCATGGACCCTATTCTGTCATAGTCTAGACCTGGGTTGGTGCACGTGTACAGGCAAAAACCTAGGTATTTAGGCTATGGGCTCTATTTACTACAATCCGCATTGGTAATGCAGATTGTAGTGTGATATTACCGACTGAATTCGCATTGCGAATTCAGGCAATATCACAGGGATTTACTACAAATCCCTTGCAGGGACAGAGCTTGCGATAAAGCTCTGTCCCTGCGAATTCCCCTCGGAGCCTTATCACGGTATTTTCACAAAAAATACCGTAATTAAGTGCCCGCGCATGCGCCGACCGGTCGCTTCTGCTAACCCCCCTCCGGCGCTAAGCCCCGGACCCCCGGCGCTAAGCCCCGCCCCCCACAATCGCGGTCCCCCCACGACCCCCCCTCCCTTAATTACACTTACCTGCATGCTCCAGGCCTACGGTGATGTCCTCCATTCCTCCGGTCAGGTGATCTCCCATACTGCACTGGGGTCCGATCACCTGATGACCGGGCTGCAGTGCACTGTGGGAGACCAGCTGACCGGAGGGGAGTCATCACCAGAGGCCCGATCACCGGTCCCTGGAGTCAGGTAAGTAATTTTTTTTTTCTTTTTTTTACAGTAATCAGCTTGCGGTCTGTTTAGACCACACAGCTGATTACTGGGACCGACTCCCGGCTCTGCTCTCCCCGTTAGAGCAGTGCAGGAGGCCGGTAACCGGGGGAGACCCTGGATAACGCCACCTCCAGGTGCCGTTATTATCACAGGGCTTTCCCCGATATTTTTTTCACATTTATTTTTAGTAACTATGGTCGGATCACATTTCCCATTACAGTTATGGGAAATGCGATCTGCTTTACTAAAAATAAGTGATACTTAGGGGTTGGAGTAGAATTTTGTGAATTCTACTCCAATTGCCCTATAGTAACTATAGGTGATACTAAAATAATGTGAAAAGGGTGTGAAAACACCCTTTTTCACTTTATTTTAGTAAAAATAATGTTAATAAATAGAGCCCTATGTGTGAAAGGGGAATAACTGTTCTATTCTGTGACAGCAAGGATTATATTATTTAATTTCCCCTTTTCCCCTGTAAATGACAATTTAGGAAATGTTGTAATTCACAATACTTTTAGTGCATTAGACACAATTTCTTCTTGGTTAGAGATGATTGTCACTTATATATAATGTATCATACATAATTTATGATGGATCAGAAGTTACATTTATTTAGTTGTGTAGGGACTGTGCACTGTACATTTTGCAGGTACTACAATTCTCTATGTGGTCTCAATCCCTATGGCAGAGATGTAGATGTGTAGAAGAGGGCAGCTCACGTTGCACATATGTCAACCATTTACAGTAGGCTGCGAGCAGACATCAGCCTTCCGTGGCATAATGCGCAAAGCCGCTTACTCAGCTAACTGAATCTGCCCCAAGGTTTCTTTCCTCAGTTACTGCTTAGTTATCATTATTACCCTCAATTTATATTTTTAAATACACCTGAATAGATCAGAAGTAGGATCACCCTATTCTAATTCACAATCTCAATGACAGTGTTGTTTTTACTTGTTTCTCAATAATAAATGTACTTTTTATTATAATTTTTAGTAATAGTTATTTATATAGTGCACACATGTTATGCAGAACTTTACAGAGAATATTTAGTCATTTACATCAATCTCTGCCGCAGTTTAGTTTACAATCTATATTCCAGAGTGCCCAGAGGAAACCTTATGCAAACACAAGGAGAATGTACAAAATCAATCTAGATAATGGGGTATATTTAGCAAAGTTCAATTTTGCAGTCGATTTTATGTTTGATGTATCTCCCCTGAAATCAAATGTAGACATCACTGTCAAAATCCCACATTTACAAAAATTTGATTTTGTAAGCCTTTTCAAAATCGAATTCGATGTGGTTCGATTTTGACTAGTGATTTCTTGTTCGGTTTTGGATGCTCATGTCAAAGTCAAACATAAAATTTAACACAAGTCAAACACAAAATCCTGTAAATAATAAACCTGCTTCATGCTGGTGGTGTGTTATGTGTATGAAAGTGTTGGGTCCCCCCCTAAATGCACAACCAGCACCAGGCTTTTCTGAGCCAGTCCTGGTTGTGAAAATACAGAGGGAAAAAGATGTAGGGTTCCCTTATATTTTCATAAACCCATACCAGGTTCAGTGAGCCAGTCCTGGTTCTGGAAATACGGGGGACAAAATGAGTAGGGGTCCCCCGTAATTCCCAAAACCAGCACCAAACTCTTTCTAGCGGGGTTGTAATGCTGCAGCTGTGAGACCCTTTCACCGGGTCCCCCAGCCAAAGCATTTATCACTTGACCGCTAGTTAGCCCAGGCCGGGGATCCCTGGGGATGTGGGGACCTCCCAATAAAGGGGTTCCCCCTGTTCAGGGCACCCCTGGCATAGGCTGATAGCCTGTGACTATTCCCTTGCACCCAGTGGTGGGCTGGGCCGGGGGGCAGGGTGCCATGTGCCCCCCGGGCCGCAGCGTCATGCGGGCCGCTGGCCGCGGGCAGTCTGTGTCACTGTGACACAGACTGCACCGCGTGTGTAGCGCTGACTGGCCAGAATCCGGTCAGCGCTACACAGCACAAACACACAGCCGCCGGAGCCGGCAGCTGTGTGTTTGCTGTAATCAGCAAACCGGCTCCCGCAGTGGGTTATGGGAGAGCCGTCGTCATGACGACGTCTATCCCATAATGCAAAGCGACCAGAGGAGCCGGTGGAAGCGTCGGGACCAGGAGCGGGAGTTTCAGGTAAGTGTTTTTTTTTTTTTTATTAAGTCTCTCTCTACTGGGGGGGAGGGCTACTGGGGGCACTACCAGGGGGGGGGATTTCTATGGTGGCACCACCAGGGGGGGATTACTACTGGGGGCACTACCAGGGGGGTGGATTACTACTGGGGGCACTACAAGGGGGGGGGACTACTACTAGGAGCACTACAAGGGGGGGGACTACTACTACTGGGGGAACTACAAGGGGGGACTACTACTGGGGGCACTACAAGGGGGGGCTACTACTGGGGGCACTACAAGGGGAGGGGACTACTACTAGGGGCACTGCATAGGGGGGAGGGGACTACTACTAGGGGCACTACATAGGGGGAGGGGACTACCACTGGGGGCACTGCGAGGGACCACTGCTGGGGGCTCTATATAAAGGGCAATACTGGGGGTACTGCATAGGGGGAGACTACAACTGGGGCCACTATTTAAGGGACATTGTATAAGGGTTACCACTATTGGGGGCACTGCATGGGGGGGTGGACTGCTACTGGGGGCACTGCATAGGGGGTACCACTATTGGGGGCACTATATAAGGGGCTTACTACTGGGGGCACAAGGGGCACTGAACAGAGGGACCACTACTGGGGGCACTATATAAGGGGCTTACTACTGGGGGCACAAGGGGCACTGCATAGGGGGGGGATCACTACTGGGGGCACTACTGGAGGCCTGCATAAGGGTGTTATATCCTGTGGCACACGGGGGCTCTGCATATGGGCACTACGACAGGGGGCTGCCCCTAATCTTTATTTTTACATTACATTAATCCCATATGGACCCGCCTCCTCCCTGAAACACTTGAGGGGGGGGCGGCGCCGTAGCACGCACGTTCTTCGGGCACCCTGGCTACACGCTACTCCTCTGCCAGGGCCGCCTGCATGCATTTGCCCCCCAGGCTAAAAGTTGCCAGCCAGCCCCTGCTTGCACCCCTGGGAAGTGGGCGCTGGGTTGATTGTGTCAAAAACAGATTCATTAATATTGTCTTTTACAGTAGAACTAGAGGTCCCAGCAAGCCTCCCCGCATTCTGCTACTTGGAAAACCACAAGTACCAGCATGTGGGGCATCAAGGGCCTGCTAGTGCCTCTAGTTTACCTGCAAAGCAAAATTAAAATAAAGACAAGACTCACATACTAAGTACAACATTATTACACTCACACATATCCACTACAATCCCTGTAGCCATTCATGTCCTCTTCTCCATGTAGAAGCCACGTAACCTGTAAAAAAAAAACATAGTCACCTACCATTGGTGACTATGGCAGGAACCACTAGGTAAACTTAAGTAACCAGAGCAGTGTCTCCCAAGAAGCCCTGCTCTAAATATGTATTGATGTATGTTGTTTCATTATGCATCCAGTCACGTAAATGTCGCAACAATGGTGATTTATTATTTTATATAGAGTAGGAGTGACAGTGTTTATACTACTGTAGGCATTGATGTATCAATAATGGGTGAAGGGTGTGCGTTGTACCGCCAGCACCCTGAAGGAAAGCACACCCCGCACCCTTGTGTAATACTTATCTCTCCGGAGTCCCAATTCGACACTGCAATAGTGCAATAGCAGCGCAAATCTCTGGGAAAATGGCGCGGCAGCCATTTTCCCAGAGATTTGTGCATTTTCAGTAAATGGTGTCCCTGGTAACAAGGTGCAGGCACCATGTTACCGGATACCTGCGCATGGGCAGTAGACTCTAGCGCAACGCCAGAGTCTGCTGGACCACAGAGAGAAGGGGGCCTGCACGGAGTAGTCTGCACACAGACCCTCTCCTCTCTTAAACTGCCCCTGACTGTAGGTGCAAAAGACTTATCTGAAAGTATACATGTACATGCTTACATCTAACTCTGCATAGACCACAATTGCATCGATATGCTCTCACTGAATTTTGCCTATGTGAGAACACCCTGTCACAATCCAGTTACATCTTGTCAGTTGTAAGTGAAGATGTGATCAAAATGTGTATGACTCTGCATCACCCAAACTTGCATTTTTTGCACAGGCTCCAGATCACAGGTCCTGATTCAGAGATGTGCAGTATTGCATCAGAGATGTGCAGTATTGCATCAGAGATGTACAGTATTGCATCAGAGATGTGCAGTATTGCATCAGAGATGTGTAGTATTGCATCAGAGATGTGCAGTATTACATCAGATATGTACAGTATTGCATCAGAGATGTACAGTATTGCATCAGAGATGTGCAGTATTGCATCAGAGATGTACAGTATTGCACAGCCACAGGGAACTAATATGCTAATGCAGCAGGGGGGGGGTCTGGTGTACATAGAGGCCTCCTGACTGCATCGCAGATCTGAGTGCTGAGTCCTAAAATGCAGCACTGGATATTCTGCAAGAACATTGGCAGTCTGAGTAACCCTTAAATTGCTCAGATTTCCCCTCGCAACTCTGTAGCCAAGGCCAGGAAGTCTGTGTTGGAGGGTGCAGACCCTGGCCTCATCACTCCCAGAAAATGGGGGCGACGCGCCACTGTTTTCTGGAATGGATAACGACCCTGCCCACTCCCTGTCCCCAAATGGCATCAGCCTATCAATCAGCTTTTGATAACTACGAGCGATCTCACAGAGGGAGACCTGCACAAGTACAGTACAGATATAACGCATGCGCAGGCCTCTCACAATCAGTGTTGCACGCAAACCATTGGGTTTGCGTACTACACTGAATCATGCCCACAGTTCCGGAGCATATTCAGACGGAAGAACATGCAAGACACGCTCTACACTCAGGCAAACATTCAATTTACATGATCTGTTTTTGTTACCAAAACAAGAGGCCAGCTCCTGTTCTCCCCACTGGCACCATTAACATTAATATTCTGATACAGAATAATAGTCTTATTTAATACTTGAAAATTGAAGGATTCTTTAGATAATGCAGATTTTAAAGTCCCTTACAATGAATAGAAATTAAAATGGTTTGTGCTATAATAAATGTAAAGTAGTTATATATGCAATGCGTTTAATATAGAGCTACAGCAGTACTGTAGATAAATAAGAGCTATAAGTAGTCTTATTGGTGTCTCATGTGGTAGATCAACACAATTCTGTAGTAAGGTATCTATTAGATAAAAGGTAAATATTTAGTATTAGGAGTGTAGACACCTCTCCAGGCTGCAAGAATGTGACACTCTGGTGTGGTGTGTGAAGATGTACCTGTTATTTTTTGGGGTTTATACACTCACGTCAGAGAGGCAGAGAGTCTGCCAAGTCCC
Organism: Taudactylus pleione; assembly: GCA_031769625.1. NCBI lineage: Eukaryota > Metazoa > Chordata > Amphibia > Anura > Myobatrachidae > Taudactylus > Taudactylus pleione. Next base: position 4,396,081 of record JAUIMM010000189.1, on the reverse strand, counting down.
ACCACAATGATTACACACATGGAAATTCAGGAATCTTCAACATATAGTTAGTATCAACACTTTACACAGTAATATATGGCACAATATTGAGACATGTTAAATATAAATATATCACATTACCACATCACCAGGGGTTGTTAACCCAATCATTAGCTATTATAAGTAATGTCATTGAACTATACAGTTTCTGACACTGAGAAGCAACTCACACACAGCCAGCCGCCGGACTCTGGGCCTGATTCAGAGCCGGACGCTCTGAAAGAGCCGCTCGCTCTGAATCAGGGCGTTTTGTTGTTTGTTTTTTCGGAAAGCGGCCTCCTGGCCGCTCGCATAGCTGTGAGTGTCCACCCACAGCTATAGCGAGCTGCCATGATGATGGTCGCGATGGTCAAGACCTTCGCGACCATCGGGCTTGCGATGAGACCCTTGTGGTAGGGTCTCGTTCATCGCAAGCCCCAGAGAGCTTTCGGCTCTAACAGAGCCGGAAGCTCTCCACTGACATCACCCGTGATGTCAGTGGGGCCGCCCCCAAACGGCAAGCGTTCCCTCGGGAACGCCTCCGTTTGGGCAGCCACCCCCCGGCCTGCCCACCAAACGGTACGAGCTGTCACTCAACATCGACAGCTCTGCCACCCCCCGGCCTGCCCACCCTTTGGTGCGAGACCCGGAGCGACGGAGTCAGTTGGTGAAGTGTCTCTGAAGGAGCTGGAGTAGTCGACCGTCAGAGCGGCTCCATCGTGCGCATGCGCTGTGGGCCACCATCGACCCGGTTGCGAGCGCTCAGCGCTTGCGACCGGGTCTGAATCAGGCCCACTATCACGCTGCCCTCATGCAGCCGCTCTGACGGTCGACTACTCCAGCTCTTTCAGAGACACTTCACCAACTGCCTCTCAATGGCCGGTGATTCTCCTCTTATCCCCTCCTGTTGGGTGCCCGGATATTCAATCGCCGCAATTCCCTGCTAACTGGCGCACAAGGTCCAATCTCTCTAAGGTGCATACACACGGTCAGATCAGACAACGATAACGATATCATTGTCTGATCGTCTTGCATGTGCTGGATGATCGATATTGAACATCCAGCACACCACCAATCCCCAAACGACCTGCGATCAGCGATCGCAGGTCCCTATAGTAACCTGGTCGATATCGACCAGGTTGGACTACATGCACGGGTGATAGTCGTTATCATTATCGACCATCCGTACCCGTGCATGCTCCGTCGTATGGGGGTTGAAAAGGGCCAAAAAATAGACGATATTAACAATAAACGATATCGATATCGTTTATATCGTCATACAAAATCTGACCGTGTGTATGCACCATAACTGCACGCCAGCTCCTGAAGCCGGCTACAGTTCTCCGCACTGGCACCAATGTACTGTATTGAAGTTTATTAAAAACATACACAGGGGCTGTCTGAGAAGGGGGACACCTTTATGGGGCATCACAAGATGATATGGTCCAAATGTTTCCAATCCTGTACAAATGCATCCTCATTATATTCCAACACCTGGTATCCTAAATAATTTGCATGGAGAATAAGAATTGTTTCTATATTTACAAGATAAACTAATTTAGGGGTGGAAAGTTGTGTTGGAATCAAATGCACAACTTAGTTCTATGCATGCCCAGAAAACAGGCCGCAGGTAAATGCTTTTATGCAGATTTGCTGGAATCTGACACTTGCACCCATTTCTGACTAGGGAGATGGGGCAGTGATGGGAAGGGGCATTTTAACGTAGGGCTGCTCAAGCAGAGGCAGAGATGCATAAACACTTGCCAAAGCCATATCAATTGTGTATGTGTGACAGCGATTGTAAATACACGCTAAAGATGATGACTGTAACCAGCACTAAAACCTGATTGGCTGATTGTGCACAGGTTCTTTTTTGCATTGTTTGCGCATACATTACATGAGCCTTTGTGCTTATTTTAGCAAAGTTTTTCTTATTCATACATGAAAAGTACAGTTCTACCTGAGTTTTATTTTTATTTTTTTATTTTTAAATGTGTATTTCGCTATCAAAACAAATGTTTTAAAACACAGGTGTAAAGCTGGCCACACACATAGCGATATTTTACCCGATCTGGCCAATTCCGACACATTGGAATGACAGATCGTGTCAAATATGGCCAAATTCTGAGTAAATCGTGAGTCCCCACTGACAATCACGATGTGATGCGCGTCCCCGCTGGTCGCACATCGCATCGTCAGATTTGCCGTGCAGTAGGGCAGATCTGACAATCTAGGACACGATGCACTGTGGAAGTCTGGATGCAGGAGAGATCGTATGAAGATTGGACACCGAATCGTGTGCAGAGCTGCCAGGGAGAGTTTCAAGGTAAATCGTACACATCGGCTCATCGTGTGCAGATCGCTATGTGTGTGGGCAGCTTAAGTGACATAATGTAAGTATGGCACATAAGGCTACTTGCACAGACCTGCATACATCATGCTGTTTTTGTAACTTTCCATATGCACGCAATTGCAGATTGCTAGTGAACGCAAATTTGGAAGTTTATGTGTTTAAACTCCTCATCAGCCCCTTAATGCCTTCGTTTTCCAAGTATGAATATCCATTCTATGTGTTCAGTCATCCTACTAAAATGGTGTCACTTGAGAGGATAAAAAAAGACAATGATCCTGATGATACTGAGAAACATTCTACACACATTGGATTTGGAACACTGAGATCAAATTAATTGGAATAAATGTGTGCATCCACATACGCTGGTAACAAGCACCAGGGGAGGCCTGAGACGTAGCACACAACAGGTTTTAAAAAATGTCATTTATTGCTGTAAAATCTTTCAATAACTAGGGGAAAACATTGATTTTATGGTGTTTCAAGGACTAAATGAATAAGAAAAAGAACAGAATGATTCTGCCTCCTGCTCATTATATATGCACAAGATAACAAGAAACATTTCACAGACAGGACTGAAGCAACATATGGTATGAAAACAAAAGAAGGACCATTTAGTTAGCAGCAAAGTAAAACGAAAAAAAAAAAGCAGCTGCAGCTGCCCTAGCCCAAATTTTTTGGTAAGTGAGTATATTTTTTGGCGCCCCCTTTTACAGTGCCCCCGGTAGTGGTCCCCCTTGTGCAGTGCCCCTTGTGCCCCCAGTAGTAAGCCCCTTATATAGTGCCCCCAGTAGTAGTCCCCCTATGCAGTGCCCCCAATAGTGGTACCCCTTATGCAGTGCCCTTTAAACAGTGGCCCCAGTTGTAGTTCCCCCCCTATGCAGTACCCCCAGTATTGCCCTTTATATAGTGCCCCCAGTAGTGGTCCTCCCTTGTAGTGCCCCTAGTAGTAGTGTCTCCTTGTAGTAGTCCCCCCATTGTTGTGCCCCCAGTGGAGATTCCCCCCCATGCAGTGCCCCAAGTAGCAGCCCCCCCCTTGTAGTGCCCCCAGTAGTAATCCCCCTTGTAGTGCTTCCAGTAGTAACCCCCCCTTGTAGTGCCCCCAGTAGTAATCCCCCTTTGTAGTGCTCCCAGTAGTAATCCCCCCTTGTAGTGCTCCTAGTAGTAGCCCCCCTTTGTAGTGCTCCCAGTAGTAGTCCCCCCTTGTAGAGCCCCCAGTAGTAGCCCCCCTTGTAGTGCCCCCAGTAGTAGCCCCCCTTGTAGTGCCCCAGTAGTAATTCCCCAGTAGTAATCCCCCCTTGTAGTGCCCCTAGTAGTAGCCCCCCTTTGTAGTGCTCCCAGTAGTAGTCCCCCCTTGTAGTGCCCCCAGTAGTAGCCCCCCTTGTAGTGCCCCCAGTAGTAGCCCCCCTTGTAGTGCCCCCAGTAGTAGTCCCCCCCCAGTAGAGACACATGTAATAAAGTAAAAAAAAAAAACCACTTACCTGAAACCCCACTCCTGCTGCCGCTATCAGCTCCTCCGTCCGTCCTCCCGGGTCGCTTTGCATCATGGGAGAGACGTCATGACGTCTCTCCCATTACCCACTGCGGGAGCCGGAAGATGGCTCCGGCAGTGGGCGCAGCAGCCGATGAGAGTCTGTCTGACTCTCATCAGCTGCTAAAACAAACACACTGCTGCTGGCGCCGGCGGCTGTGTGTTTGGCACTGTGTAGTGCTGACCGAACTCCGTCCGGTCAGTGCTACACACACAGTGCAGCATGTGTAAAAAGAGACACAGTCTGCCCGCGGCCCGCATGGTACGCTGCTGAGGCGCCCTCCACTATGTGGCGCCCTATGCAGCTGCGTACCATGCGTAGCGGGAGAACCGGACCTGGCCCCTTGGCAAAACCATGGTGCACTGCATGGGGAAGATTTAAGGCCCCCATACACCTGCACGATTTCGGTCCGATTGCCCGATTATCAACCAATCATAAGATGATTCTTGTGAAAATCGTGTCTTTTTTTAGTAACATACGATCTGATGCGCGCTCCCACAGCTCCTAGAATCGTATCTTATGATCAGATGTGCAGCACATCTTGTCAATCTTATCGTGTGCAGATTGTGCGTTTATTTTGTTCATGCGATCCATCGTGCAGCAATTCATGTCATTTCAATAACTGTTTCCCATGAGCCTGTGAGACTGAAAGGATTGATCTTAAGACAGATCCTGTGCTTAGAAAAACAACAAACATGCTGCCGGGACTGCCAGGGAGCTCCGGGGAATCGTAGGGAAAACGTATGATTAATCTGATCTTATGCTGGTCGTGTAGGTGTATGGGCCCTATTAAAATGTGTGGCCAGATTTGGAGCTGGCAGGGGGCATGCGCTAGCTCAACTCTAAATTGCAGTGTAAATATACAGCCATCCAGTGTCTGTGGGCTAAATGCAAAGAAGCCATTTTTTTCCCTGCATGCAAAAAATGCTTGTCCGTCCACTGCATTAAAACATGTTTGCCCAGGAGCATATTTGCTCCTTTTATTGGCTCTGCTACACGCTGGCCGATATATTGGCCGATCACTTGATCGGCCAATATATCTGCTGGCCGTCAGCCAGTGTGTACAGATGATATGTCTGTGAACTGCGTCGTTCACAGACATATTGCATTGGCTGTGCTGCACAGCCGATGGACAGATATGTCTGTAGACATATCTGTCCATCGGCAAGTGTGTACGGGCAGCCTGCAGACCGCCTGTACACACACAGCGGCAGCCGTGAGGAGGGGGGGCGGACACGCCCCCGCCCTGCCCCCCTGCTAGCGGGACCCGCGTCTGCCGGATAGATGATGGCCATTCAGTGTGTATGAACGACCATCATCTGAAGATCACTCGATCTGCAGATATATCTTTCAGGTGTGTACGCACCTGTACATGAGTCCCATAAGGTATTTATGCTGCACATACGTAATAGGACTGAGACTGAAGAACTTTAGAATAGATTTACTGCAAGTAACTGACCCATATTTGTCACTGATAAAAACAATGAAATTACACTTTTTTAGGTAAATGACTGTGGTTAACAAGTGGTCCAGGTTCTCCCTCCCACATGCCATCCTATTGTGCAAATCTCAAAGTCCTTACTCCTTATTTCCCCTCAATTAACAGTAACACGTTCAGAAAAGTGCTGCGCTTATCCTCTATGTTGTTTTAATATGTTGTGAGTTATACAAGAGTGATATAATTAGTTATTGTCACCCTCAATGGACAAATAGTACTAGGTTATGTAGATAAAATAGTTTACTGTTTGATTCAACATGTCATTATGAATACACAATAGAGATGGACACATTAATAGAAGTAAAAATCAACATATGATGATACAGTCAATACAATAATAGTAAAGTGATTCACTGAGGGATTTTAATAACCAATTACAGTAACTGTCCTTATCCCATCAGTGTGTAACGTTCAGATCTGTAGCCTGTATGTATATACAGAGACAGCTGGTTGGTGCTGCAGATTCTGGTATTCACCAAAAAATAATCATAAAAAAAAAAAAGGGGGGGGGGGGATGCAGGCGTAACCTTGATGCCAGTCAGTATGTCTGTAGACTCATGTTCCACTGTATAGTGTAAATCACTTGTACTTAGATGAATGAAAGGATAAAAATATAAATAAAGTACAATTCAATCTGAAAGCGGCGTCCCGCTTTTAGAAGGTGATCGGTTTTGAAGGGATGTCGTTGGTGCACTTGCCACGGTGCAAGGGATCAAAGTGTACACTTGGGCTGCGGGCTATCAGCGTGAGTACACAAAGTGCTCTGGACTGAGCTTGAACTCCAGATAACCAAAGCTGGGGTCCGCCTATGTACAGGTGCCCCCCAGTGTCTAGCTAATGCGGAGTAGATGCTGCCGTCTGTGGTGGGGATAAGCCGGCTCTGAGCTTCCTGAGGCTAATCGCCGGGTTCCCTAGCACTAACAGAGACTTACCTACAGTGCCTCACGCTGACTGCTTCTGCTCGCCAGTGCCTGATCTCCTTGCTGTCCGTACTTCTGCCTTCTCTGCATCTCTCTCACTGTCGGGCAATGGGGAATCACGTGATCGCTGCTGTGCTTCAAGCTTCATCCAAAAGAATCCTTTGTTCTTTCTTTGATGTGGGTAAACCTGTGGATATCCCAACGCATTTCAACCAATTACTGGTCTTCCTCTGGGGAATGCTGTGCTTTACTTTTCTGCCTGACTAATACCTCTTTTCCACCAAAAACCCAGGTCCGACCTGGGTTTTTGGACATGGTTCCAACCCTGGTCAGACCCAGGTCAGACCCATTTACACTGCACCTTTGATCTGGGTTACTCCCAGGTCAGCCCTGTTCACACTGAACTCAGGTCTGCCCTGCTAAACCTGTGAGGTCATAAAAAGTGGGAGGTGAATGCTCCACAACCACCAATCCGCTCATTTTAGGCATAACCCAGGTCAGATAATCCGGGTTGCACCGTTTACAGTGCACCATTACCTGGGTCCATCCTGGGTCCAACCCTGGTAGCTACCTGGGTTGGATTGCAGGGTCACTTGACCCAGGTTATTTTTCAGGGACCCTTTTACACTGAGCTGCGACCCGGGTAGACCCAGCAAAAACCCAGGTTTTTGCTCTGGTGTAAAAGGGGTATTATTTAAGGATGTGATTAAGTAACGGAGCTGTTCCAAATCACTTGTCAATGAGTTGATTGGTTTTCCTACATGTCAATCATCATTGTCAATCCTCCTTGTTAGTAGTTAATTCCTGTTTGTCTTTTTCGGTCTTTTCATTATTGCAAGATAATGATAGTGTATACAATAAATGGTGATTTCAAAATAATGATGGTAAATCTAATACAATAAATGATAATGATAGTATATATTAATCCAATGAATGGTGATATAATAGTGAGGACTTGATGTACATAAATAAAACATAAGGACTAGATGTATATAGTAGATTATATTAAATATTGTTAAATAATGAAAATAAATCTACATGAAAATGCTTTTGATCATATATAAACCTAAATATAAATATGAATATCAGCATTTGTCCATTACTACATCATAATAGAATTGGGTTTGTATTGACACAGTAATGATCACTTGTATATCTCCCTAATTATTAAAGAATTGCTCAGTGGGTAAGTAAAGATGAAGATAGAGCTTTTTGTTTCTACCAGTTATCTAATCATAGCGTTTCCTTATTCTTCGCATATACTTTTGTGTCTATGCATATGCATACATATGTGTTCACATGTACACACATGCCCACACATGTGTGCATGTCCATACATATGCATCCATCTGAATCTGCCCACACAGAGATGGGGCATGTGAGGACACATGGACACATACATATATATTATTGTTAATGTATGGGTATATTGTGAAATTCTTGGTCTAATGAATGATTTGATTATTATACTCCCTTATTACTTTTGTTGAATATAATAGGGTGTATTGTTATTACAGTCTTTCATGTAATCATGATTTTCTCAGGTGTTATATCATATTCAAATTGTTGGTTGGGAAGCTTTATATGATTACTAGCTAGAGTGATTATTTTATAAAACAGTCTAGATTATTTGCATATTATTGATTTTATTTAATTATCTCTGTTTAGTCCGGATGGTGCGAATGTCTTCAATTTGTACATCCATCTCAGTTCTGTCTCATTTATTTTGTGGTCGTAATTTCCTCCCCTCCAGTTCTGTTTCACTTCTTCGATACCAATAAATTGTAATGTGTCTGGATTGCTGTCATGAAATTCCTTAAAATGTCTTGATAAATTGTGATCTTCTAATACTTTCTTAATATTGCGTATATGTTCTGTAATCCGGAGTTTTAGAGGTCTTGTCGTCCTTCCTACGTATTGTTTATGACAGGCATATTCTAACAAGTATATCAGGCCTTTACTGTTTCACGTTATCCTATCTTTGATGGTGTGTGTTTTGCCTGTAGATGTCGATTTGAATTCGGTTTTTGGTTTGGTACTCTGCGCTTTCATTATCTTGCATCCCTGACATGTACCACATGCATAAAAGCCTTTCTTCTGTGCTTCCATGTTTATTGTTTTCTGAACGTATTTCTTTAGCCCGATGTGGTTTTTCATTAATTTTTGTTTCAAGTTTGGGGCTTTCCTGAATACAATTTTAGGTCTCTCAGGTACCTGTTCTCCTAATATTTCATCCTCCATCAGAATTGGCCAGTGTTTTCTCAAACTTGTTTGTATTTGTTTGGCTTCCTGTGAATAGTCCATTATAAACAATAGGTTGTTCTTATCTTTGTTATTTTCTTTACTTTTATATTGTAAAAGATTTTCTCTTTTCATCTTTTCTACTTCTTTGAAGCTTTGTCTTAGGGAGGTTTCTTCATACATTTTTTCTTTGAATTGTGTGGTCAGTTTTCCCCCTTGTTTTCTGAAATCTTCCAGTCTTGAGCAGTTTCTTCTTAACCTGATGTATTGCCCTTTCGGTATTGATTTCAGCCAGTTTGGGTGATGCCAGCTAGTGGACAAAATATAGCTGTTAACGTCCACCTCTTTCTGTGAGTATTTGTATGAATTTGACCATTGTCTATAAGTATCTTCAGATCCAGAAATTCGACCTGTGTTTTGCTGTAGTTGACAGTGAATTTTAGGTTATTGTTGTTGTTATTCAGTGAGTATATCAAGTGGAGCAGAGATGCTTCATTTCCTCTCCATATGAAAAATATATCATCTATATAGCATCTCCATAGTATAAGGTTTGCCCCCAGCTCCATATTAGACCAGATGGTGTGGTCTTCCCACCAGCTCATGAATAAGTTGGCATAGCTGGGGGCAAACCTAGTACCCATCACTGTACCTGTTATTTGTAAGAAGAATGTATCCTCAAACCAAACATAATTGTGCGTTAGAATTAATTTTATACTGTCCAGTATAAATTCTCTCTGTTCATCTGTCATTCCTAGATCTTTCTTCAGATGGTAATCAATGCTTGTGATCCCTTGGTCATGATTTATGATAGAATACAGAGATGTTACATCTGCTGTAACTAACCATAATTGATCATCCCAAGTTATGTTTTGCAGAACATTCAGAATTGTGTTGTATCTCGGAGATAGGACCATTGTTGTTGCACATAGATTTGTAAAAACTGATCCAAGTATTGTGATAATTTTGAGGTAAGTGAACCGATGCCCGAAATTATTGGTCTTCCTGGTGGTATTTTATTGTTTTTGTGGATCTTTGGTAAGTAATAAAATACCGGTATTATTAGATGATGTGTCGTTATGAAATGATATTCTTGAGATGAAAGTATCCCTGAATCTAGACCTCCTTTCAGGTGTATGTCTAATTCTTTTTTGAATTTGTTCATGGGGTCTTGTTTTAATATCCTCTATGTGTCTTGATCCCCCAAAAGTCTGTTTGCTTCCTGTATGTAGTCATGCTTGTTCAACACCACTATTCCACCTCCCTTGTCTGCTCATTTTCAGAATGATTGCATTGTTGTCTTGTAGTTCTTTTAATGCAGTCATTTTTTGTTTTGTTAGATTCTTCTTGCGGTGTTTTCTTATATTGATTTTCTCCAAATCTCTCTCCACCATTCGAATGAAGGTGTCCACTTGTGGGCCCTTCATATGTAGTGGATAAAAGTTGGAGTCTGGTTTGAGGTCTGTGTGTTTGTAGGCATTTCCTTGGTTATTTTGTTGTTCTGTTGCAGGGGCAGAATGTGCAAAACATTTCTTTAAAGTGAGTTTCCTTGCAAATTTGTGAAGATCCACATATGTTTTAAATGTATCCATTTTGTGGGTTGGGGCAAATTTCATCCCTTTGTCTAGCAGTCTCCGGTGTTTATCAGACAAGGTTACATCACTGAGATTAAATATTCCTATTCCTTGTTGTCCTGATAATTCAGTTCTTTTTTTCTTTGTTTTATGTCCCCCTGTACTCCTCTTCTGGTTCGTCTAGTTTTCTCTTGCCTGGTTTTATTAGGATGTCCATTATTGTTTCTCCTGTTTCCTTCGTACTCACCCCGAAAAAAGATGGCTCTACACATACTGGTTGAGGTGTGCTTACAGTATTGGTATCTGTGGTTCCTTCAAAGAGTGGTTGATTTATCTTTTTGCTCAATACGATGGGACTTAATCTTGCTAAATTTTCATTATCATAATCTTCTTCAACTTCATGGATGGAAAATGATTGTCAGAAACTGATTGATATGTAGATGAGTTAATAGACCATTCCTCTCCTTCTACTGTGGATGATATGGTTGTTTTCTTGTGATTGTGAATTCTGGTCATATATTGCTGATATGTTAATTTAATTTTTTTGTATATAGGTGTACCTTTGTTATTGCTTGTGTATTTATCACTTTGATTTTTGTCTTTATGGTCCACTAATCTGTTGTGGGATTTTTTTTTGGTTTAATACCAAATTTGTATCTCAGGATTATGGTTCTTTTTATGTCAATCAGTTTTGTTTACCCACATCAAAGAAAGAACAAAGGATTCTTTTGGACAAAGCTTGAAGCACGGCAGCGATCACATGATTCCCCATTGCCCGACAGTGAGAGAGACGCAGAGAAGGCAGAAGTATGGACAGCAAGGAGATCAGGCACCGGCGAGCAGAAGCAGTCAGCATGAGGCACTGTAGGTAAGTCTCTGTTAGTGCTAGGGAACCCGACGATCAGCCTCAGGAAACTCTGAGCTGGCTTATCCCCACCACAGACGGCAGCATCAACTCCGCATTAGTTAAACACTGGGGGGTACCTGCACATAGGACATAGGCGGACCCCAGCTTTGGTTATCTGGAGTTCAAGCTCAGTCCAGAGCACTTTGTGTACTCACGCTGATAGCCCGCAGCCCAAGTGTATACTTTGATCCCTTGCACTGCGGCAAGTGCACCAATGACATCCCTTCAGAACCGATCACCTTCTAAAAGCGGGACGCCACTTTCAGATTGAATTGTACTTTATTTATATTTTTATCCTTTCATTCATCTTACAAGTGATTTACACTATACAGTGGAATGTCAGTCACTCATACAGACATACTGACTGGCATCAAGGTTACGCATGCATCCCCCCCCTTTTTTTCTTTATGATTATTTTTTGGTGAATACCAGAATCTGCAGCACCAACCAGCTGTCTCTGTATATACATACAGGCTACAGATCTGAACGTTACACACTGATGGGATAAGGACAGTTACTGTAATTGGTTATTAAAATCCCTCAGTGAATCACTTTACTATTATTGTATCGACGGTATCATCATATGTTTATTTTTACTTCTATTAATGTGTTCATCTCTATTGTGTATTCATAATGACATGTTGAATCAAACAGTAAACTATTTTATCTACATAACCTAGTACTATTTGTCCATTGAGGGTGACAATAGCTAATTATATAACTCTTGTATAACTCACAACATATTAAAACCACATAGAGGATAAGCGCAGCACTTTTCTGAACGTGTTACTGTTAATTAGGTTGGTCCCTATCAAAGTGTTCATGGAGACAAAGCCCCAGAGACAAAGCCCCTTCCCCATCTGATCCACAGCGCACAGAAAATTATAATAATTTTATTTCCCCTCAAGTTTTATTTATTTTCTGTTTACCTTTTTTGTTTTAGGATCACTTGATTTATTTTTTCCCAATAGAGAATAACTACTCTTACTCGGGGCTCTATTTACTACAATCCGCATTGGTAATGCAGATTGTAGTGTGATATTACCGACTGAATTCGCATTGCAAATTCAGGCAATATCACATGGATTTACAACAAATCCCTTGCAGGGACAGAGCTTGCAAGAAAGCTCTGTCCCTGCGAATCCCCTCCGCACACCAGTTACGGTATTTTCGCCCAAAAATGACCAGTGCCCCGCGCGATTGCGCCGACCGACCGTCGCTGCTACCCCCCAGCACTAAGCCCCGCCCCATCATTAAGCCCCACCCCCCATGATCACGGACCCCCCGCAACCCCCCTCTCCCTTAATTACACTTACCTGCATGATCCGGGCTCTGGTGATGTCTTCCATGTCCTCCGGTCAGGTGATATCCCATACTGCACTGGGACCCGATCACCTGATGACCGGGCCGCAGTGCAGCATTGGAGACCAGCTGACCGGAGGGAGGACATCACCCGGAGCCCCGACCACCGGTCCCTGGAGTCAGGTAAGTTAATTTTTTTTTTACTTTTTTTTGCAGTGATCAGCTTGCGGTCTGTTTAGACCACACAGCTGATTAATGGGGCCGACTCCCGGCTCAGCTTTCCCCGTTAGAGCAGGGCAGGAGTCCGGTAACCGGGGGAGACTCCAGGTGGCGTTATTATCACAGGGATTTCCCCGATATTTTTTTACAATCTATTTTTAGTGACTCTGCTCGGATCACATTTCCCATTACAATTACGGGAAATGTGATCTGCTTACTAAAAATAAGTGATACTTAGGGGTTGTAGTAGAATTTTACGAATTCTACTCCAATTGCCCTTTAGTAACTGTAGGTGAAACTAAAATAATGTGAAAAGGGTGTGACAACACGCCTTTTCACTTTATTTTAGTAAAAATAATGTTAATAAATAGAGCCCTCGATCTTTCAAATTCTAAACACTGAGGGGTCTATTTACTAAGCAGTGTTAGGAGACAGAGTGAAAAGTGATAAGAAAGTGATAAGGTGCCAACCAATCAGCTCCGAACTGTCATCTCACAGGCTGTGTTTGAAAAATGACAGTTGGGAGCTGATTGGCTGGCACCTTATCACTTTCTTATCACTTTTCACTCTGTCTCCTAACACTGCTTAGTAAATAGACCCCTGAAATATGTATTGCGGATTTTTTGTCAAGAAAAGGTTAAAGGTATTGTATGTGACCTGAGCAATGGGGGCCTGATTCAGCAAGGAATGCAGTTGCTAATATGCACGCAATTGGTCGATTAATTCGCATTGCGCATGCAAAGCAATGCGCGTGCGCAAACTAGCAATTGCGATGGGCACTGCATTTGCAGATGCTATGCAGACCCAGAGCAGAGTGATTGACAGGAAGTGCCGTTTCTGGGTGGTGATGGGGGGGTGGTCGGGCGAACGCAGGTGTGCCAGTGCGTTACAACGCCGTTGAATGGGCGTGCATAAATTAGCCACTGCGATACCAGGCACCTCCTGAGGTCTCATAGTGTGCGCAGAAGTTAGAAATTCCTGAGTAAGGTCTGACCTGCTTTAACTGTGTGTATGGTTCTGATGTTACTCGATGTTACCGATTGTTTCACTATGTTGCCTTAGTATACGGATGTGAGTAAGGGGAAGTGGCCATCCTTATGCCTACCTGAGATCGCAATGTGAATGCAAACATTTAAATAGCACTGCTGATATTAGCAACTGCGGTGCATGCGTATAAGTAGAATTGCGATCCGCAGTGGATCAGGCCCTTGGCATCAGTAACCATAGTAAGTGTATCATAGGCATCTGATAATTTTCTCATTCAGTGTCATTTTGTCAGGCAAGAAGTTACAACCTGAGAGTGGATATGTTAATGTCTAGGTATATTTCTCAGAAGGTCTACAGATAATGGTCCTCATTCATATCTGGATCACATACAAATGCGATATTTGGGGTTCTGCGCATCTGCAGAACAGATCCTGTGTGAATACTCGCAGTCCCCCCTTAGCCACAGTATGACTTACATGCTGTGGTGTTTTGTAGGTACGCAGAGCCCAGGTCTGCGTCATGAGTCGCAGACTTCCTGGACCCGGCTGAGCAGTTCCGATAGGCAGTCTGAGCAAGATTGGGCTGCGACCACCGTGACTGATGGTTGCAAATAATGGTGATCCGATGCTGTGTTTTCGGACGGTATTGCACAAACGCTTCCGTACCATACAAATTGGTATCAGATCCAGTGACTGTTCTATTTTTAAGTATTGCTGCAACAGCCCAGCACCAATAATGTAATGCAAATCTACCACATTTGTTCTTCCAGAAGCAATGCCCCCCCCCCCTCCAGCACTACTACTAACTGAGGGTCTGACTCCAATTTGTACAGTATTGAACATACGCAAGGAAGCGGCTGTGCAATATTGTACAACTAAAATGCAAATGCAGCAGGAGGTGCCTGTAGGAAGTAAACAGCTCCTGCATGCATCTACAATCTGAGTGCTGTGCGCGAAGATGCAGCATCAGATCGATGGTTGCAGCTCTCAGCCAGACTGTTTAAGCCAAAGCGTACTCAAAATGGCTGTTGGACATGGTCCGCTGAATCTAGGAGGTCTGTGTCTGACGACACAGACCCCGGGTTCGGAACACCTACAAAATGGGGGAGCGGGTTGCCCCTGTTTTGTAGGTGTGACAAGCCTGGGGTATGTGGTCCAAGTCTCCACCTCCTAAAATGCTGCAGCATGTCAATCATGCTGTGGCTAAGGGGGGACTGTGAGTGATCAGGTAGGACCTATTCTGCACATGCGCAGACCTGTGCTTAAAGTGGTCTTAGAGACGTGGTGGAACTCACCCCATCCCCCCGTTCTCTGCGCTTTTTTAATAAAGAGACAGCAAAAAGGGGTGTGGTCTCAAAAGAAAGGGGCGTGGTCACACAATAGTATCCCCAATTCAAATTGCCCCACACAGTAGCACAATCATATTCACATTACACCGCACATATGTAATACCCACTTTCAGTGTCCAAGGGTTGGTGTACAGTCGGTCACACAATCATGGCAGAGAGGTGATGATAATCCGACCCCAGGCCTAATAACCCCATAGGTTTTAAATAAACTTTATTTATATAATTAGCCGCAGTTGGAGATCAAGGTAGCAATTTAGACCATCAGGTACAATTGTTCAGATGTAAACATATATATATTCTGTCTACGATTCCAGAAATAAACTTACAACTACAGTAACGATACTGGATCAGAACCTCTATACACACCTTCCTATACCTTCTAATGTCCTGCCTATACCTTCTAAGGATGACGCTAGTTTGCGTACGCAGGCATACCATAAATAAAGACTTAGACGTGGAATCTGTGGTTCCAAAGCACAAGTGATATTCAGGTAAAAGTTCAGACAGCTACATGCAATTGATCAAGACACAATTTAGGCGCAAAAGGAAATTATACAGACCCAAGTACAGTATACATACGCAGGCACTTCCGGACCCAGAGATAGGCATCAGCAAGAGACCCCTCGTCATTCAGCATTCAGCATGAAGACTCAGAACCAGCGTTTGTGCACTCATATTTATACCCCCCCAGAATAAACAGGACAATAGGGAAGTCTGTTGCTGATATCATTGGTTCTCAGGGGTGAAGCATCTGTTATGACACATTTAACAGGCTGGTTCAAACAGACTCTCCCTGCCTCTAACAGCTGGGGGTCTTCCTCTTCACGCCTCTCGTAGCATCCTAACAGTTGTTTCTAAAATATACATTTTGTTGCTTGTAGGCTCTGCAATCCATAACTCGGGAATGCATTATGCGATCTCCCCACCGATAACACCGGAATACTGTAAAAAGGATACGCATCAGTACAACTCCAAACATGACTTGTTTAGCATGTATAATACCTTAGTTATCAAATATCTTTATTTCTCAGCATTTAAACTAACTGAACTTAAATCATATACTTTAGAGCTTATTGAACCTTATGTGTGAATATGTAATGTGTGGGTATTCAGGGTTTGAAATAAGGACGCTAGTTAACTTGGGGCAGATGCGTGCGCATAAAGCTAATAAAACAGCGGTTTCATACAAAGTCCTATGCATTCACTAACATGCGACTAGTTAACAGCGCAATTGTGTGTGTTAATGTGTGTATGAGAAATGGTGAAAGATGCAAACGCATGGTGCTATTAGTATTATCGCCACATGTACTAAAACATGAGTTTATCTAAAATGGTGCTTAGGCGGCCATTCGCAAAATGGCTTCTTGCGATCTCATTTTCAAGATGGCGTCTTGCGGCCAGTCGCAAGATGGCGTCGCTGCGATTAAATTTTAACCTGAACTTGTCTTAGCCAATTATTCAGCTTCGACAACAGGTAAGAGTACTATATACTTTTCAACAATATGAATTCTAGCTATTACTATACCTTAAATTTTATACTGCAGTATAAAGTCCCAAATCTCAATATCCCCAGAGTTTTAATTATGTTGCAACATTGACGGTGCACCTCAAGTTTATTCATTATGGAGCATACACACGGTCAGATTTTTCAGATTTGTCAGATCTGTCAGATAAACGATTGAACGATTTTACCAAAGATTTAAACGATTTGAACGATTTTTGACTGCATTAAAATTAATGGAATCGTCCAAATCTGACTGCAAACACATCAGATGTCAGATATCGTTATCTGACCATCGGGAAAACGCATCATTCAAATCGTTCATCTGACAGATATGTCAGATTTTCCTTCAGATATGAACGATTGAACGATTTTTTAAATCATTATCGTTCAGATCTGAAGAAAAATCTGACCATGTGTATGCACCAAGAGTACTGTATCTGCCAGCTCCAGCTGGTTAATTGGCTGATATATAGGTTGTAATGGTTATGAATTGAGCAGATTAGTCTATGAGAGTCTAGCTATATTCATTTATTCTGCAAAGTCCGTGGTTAGGTGAATAAGGTTGCTGGGACCTGCTTTTATAGCATACTGGTTATAGTGTGAGACTGTCCTCCACGAGGGGCTTGCTATAAAATATTACACTTCTCTTCTGTATAATTGCTGGGACAGCTAAACTGACTCCACTGCATCAATAGCACTGAGGCACTGTACTTCTATACACACTGAGTAGCTGGTACCTGCATTATGTCCAGATTGGGTACTTAGATCTGTATACTGTAGGTTCTGTCTCTTTCTATTGATTATCACCCTTTCATGACTAAGAGGTGCCTGTGGAGGTTACTGGTTCTGCACTGTCCGTATAATGGCTTTCTCTATACACTGTGGGCCTGATTCAGAGCCGGACGCTCTGACCAGAGCGCTCGCTCTGAATCAGGGCCCTCCTACATGAAAATTGAGCAGCCTCTTGGACGCTCACATAGCTGTGGGTGACCACCCACAGCTATAGCGAGCATCCATGATGATGGTCGCGATGGTCAAGATCATCGCGACCATCGGGCTTGCGATGGAGACCCTGTGGTAGGGTCTCGCTGCCGCAAGCCCTGGAGTGATTTTGGCTCTATCAGACCCAAAATCACTCCCACTGACATCACTACTGATGTCAGTGGGGCCGGCTTCAGACGGTAGGCGTTCCCATGGGAACACCTTCGTCTGGCAGCCACGCGCCCGGCACGCCCACCAAAGGGGGCGTGCTGTCAAACAACATCGACAGCACGCCCCCTTTGGTGCGAGACCCAGAGCGACGGCTACCACGTCGCTAGCCGGGTCTCGCGCATGCGCACAACGGAGCTCCCTCCGTCGTGCGCATGTGCAGTAGGGCACCATCGACCCGCTTGCGAGCGTCCTGCGCTCGCGAGCGGGTCTGAATCAGGCCCAGTGTCCGGATTGTGAGGAGCTGTGAATGTGACAGGTGCTGGGTAACATGGTGACTACACCCTGATGCCCCATATACCTGCCCTCCTCGCAGGCTCACAGGGACTCCCCCAGCTCTGCTCTCTGTCAGGTTCCTTCTCTCAGCACAGTCTCTCAGGTTCACCTCTGGCTCTACCCAGCTTAGGGGAACCGCACCTCCAGGTTCTGCCTCCTCCACTGTCAGCCACGGAGGGGGACTGGCCAAAAATGTCTGTATCATCCCCTTCCATCCACAATCTGCCTCCTCACAGCACAGTTCAGCGCTCTAATCCCGTTACCTCAGCTCAGCCCTGACCAACTGACATTTCCTCCAACTGTCACATGACTGACCACCTGAACCTGCTCATGTGACCTACACCTAAACCTCTTGAGCAGCTGCAGAGGCGTGCCTGTTTATTGACATAGAGCGCTATGCATGGTATAGAACCTAATACCTCACATAGCGGTGTATTACACATAGTGCACCTGATTTACATTACACCACATATTAGTGTCCCTTATTCATGTTATGACACACAGTAGTGCCCCTTTTACACAATGTCAACATTAGTGCCCCTTTTACACAATGTCAACATTAGTGCCCCTTTTACACTATGCCCACAGTAGTAGTACCACAATACACATAATGCCCACAGTAGTAGTTCCCCTTATACAATGCCCACAGCAGTAGTGCCCCTTACACATAATGCCCACAGCAGTAGTGCTCCTTATTCAATGTCCACTGTAGTGGTGACCCTTATGCAGTCCCCCCCAGTAGTGGTGCCCCTTATTCAGATTAGTATACTGTGGGGCATAAGGTGCCCCTTATGCAGATTAGTAGTGGTGCCCCTTAAGCAGAGCCCACAGTAGTGGTGCCCCTCAGGGCCGTAGCTAGGGTGGTGCGGTCGGTGCCACCACACAGAGCTGAACAGCGCTAAGAGCGGAACACAGGCCTCCCACCTCCTCCTCTATCTGTTAGTGTTGGACAGCCCCTGCTGCATGGCCGCAGCACCCAGCACTGTTTGATTATAGAGATCCGAAGCCTCCCCCTCCTTTTTACAAAGCGTGACTCACTTGAGTCTCCGCCTCCCGAGTCCCGGGAACCTACTGGGATGGGAGACACATCATTTTGTGATGTCTCCCCACCCAAGGCTCCCAGAGTTCATGGAGGAGCTGCATGCTGCTGTGCGGTTGGGCGGGTCATGCTGACAGGGAGAGTGCGGCGCTGTGTGGTGAGTCAGACACTGTATGACAGGACTTGCCAGGTGAGGTCCGGTCCAGTGTTTTAGAGACGGGCAGGTGGTATCCAAGAGCAGTGGCCAGAAGCCTGCCCCTGCCATTGCCACTCCTAGTGAGTGAGTCACTGTCTGGGAGCGACAGTGAAGGCTGGGTTCTGCTGATTATGTACTGTACTCGGATAAAAAAAAATAATTATATATATATATATATTTATATTTATGTATCTGTGTTTTGTGTGTGTATATATATATATATATATATATATATATATATATATATATGCACACCAGTCAGAGGCACAATATTGCTGACCTGAGTCTACTTGCATACATTCTAATGGGGCCAAAAAGGGATTTTGAAGGAGTGAACAGGACACACGGCATTATATGCAGCTACTCAAGTATTGTTGTGGTACGCTATATACTTAAAATCATGCTAATATCTATTTGAAGGAATACTACACAATATGTGTGTTTTCATCTGGCTCTGGTTGAGCCCTTCCCATTACAGTTTTCCGGCTGTTTGGAACTCCTGGTCCACCCCACCACGTGGAATCCCTGTAAAGCACTACAGATAAGCCTAAAAGTTCTTCTATTTGGTACGCACATTTTATATCTTGAGCACGTGCACTTCACAAAAAAATTACTACACTTTTTCCAACCCTCATTTATATATATATATATATATATATATATATATATATATTACTAGCTTTTTGTGAAATATATTTAATAAGAATTCTATACATAGATTAACAGATCAACAATAATAAATAGATATCACATAATATGGAGCTGCAGCTCTCACCAATCTAATTAAGCTCAAATACGGGCACTATAAAAATCATACCCATCCATAATATCGATATGACTTTTATAGTGCCCGTAATTGAGCATAATTAATTTGGTGAGAGCTGCAGCTCCATATTATGTGAGATTTATTTATTATTGCTGATCTGTTAATCTATGTGTAGCATTCTTATATATATATTTTACAAAAAGCCAAGAGTCAGGGTCAGAGTCAGCTAGCATGGTGCAGTCGGTGCCACCGCACAGAGCTGCCTTTATTCTTGCAAACTCTGGCAGTTGGGGGGAGCACCAATGCGCTTTCTCGCACAGGGCACCAAAATGTCTAGCTACAGCTTTGGTGCCCCTTATGCAGTGCCCCCAGTAGTGATGCCCCTTATGCAGTGTCCCCAGGAGTGGTGCCCCTTATGGGGGCTAATTAACTATAATTTCCTGCTTTGCAGACTTTTTACTGGACTGTTTTTTTATTTTTATTGAACTTGGCTCTCTCACACCATCCCTTTATTGATCCACAATTGTTCACTTCTTTACTAAAGTATAGCTATCACAACATTTTATTATGTGCTTCTACTCACTGTCTCCCTTTGCGGATTCATGGAACATTATATACACACATAAATAACAGAATTACCTGTGCTACTATTCATATACATTTATGCTACAAGTTTCTTCCTGGGTACAATACAAATGTGTTCTGGATTGCAGACAAGACTGACACTAGCATGCACATAGGGGTATACAGATGGCACAATAATTATGACCAAATATATACAGCCATGGCATACCCTCCAACTATACAGTTTTAGCCGGTACAGTACCGTTTTCTAATGGTCTGTACCGGCAAACGGGGTTGTACCGTTTTGTACCGGGTTGGTACACTCACCAGATTTGTTAAGCAGCGCTGCTGGAACACAGGACTCCCGCAGTGCTGCTGAGTGACAGCCGACCTCCGTGCTTCTCTGCCCTGACCGCCAGCGCCGGTATACAGAACATGCAGTATATTACTGCATGTTCTAAACTAGCCAGCGTCCGATGCCTCCAGCCCCCATGGACACGCCCCTTTACCGATTACCACGCCCCTTTATCTGCGGTCATGCCCCCCCATGTACCGGGTTCTTACTAGGAAATGTTGGAGGGTCTGCCATGGCCAAAAGTTTTGACAATGACACAAGTATTGGTTTTCACTGTTTGCTGCTTCAGTGTTTTTAGACCTTTTTGTCAGATGTTACTGTGGTATACTGAAGTAAAATTACAAGAATTTCATAAGTGTCAAAGGCTTTTATTAACAATTACAGTAAGTTTATGCAAAGAGTCAATATTTGCAGTGTTGACCCTTCTTTTTCAAGATCTTTGCAATTCACCCTGGCATGCTGTCAATCAACTTCTAGGTCACATACTGACTGATGGCCGCCCATTCTTGTCTAATCAATGCTTGGAGTTTGTCAGAATTTGTGGGTTTTTGTTTGTCCACCCGCCTCTTGAAGATTGACCACAAGTTCTCAATGGGATTAAAGTCTGGGGAGTTTCCTGGCCATGGACCCAAAATTTTGATGTTTTGTTCCCCGCTTGTAATTTGACATCAGTATACCATAGTAACATCTGACAGAAAGGTCTAAAAACACTGAAGTAGCAAACTTTGTGAAAACCAATACTTGTGTCATTCTCAAAACTTTTGCCCATGCCTGTATATACTGTATGCATGATAATTATCAAATATACTAAAAGCATTATAATACACATTGGTATGTACTATTACTTATGGAGTTATTGCAATATGATGAGACTATTATGCAATGGCAGGTTGTATGACATGTTACACTTTTATAAGGGTGCTGTGCATTTACAGTAATATGATATTATATCCACATACTGGTTCATTTATGTCCAAGAAGTAGACAATTCTTACTGCTTCTATAGCAGAGAATCTGGTGTGATTCACATGTAAGCCTACTGTGACCTTTGGGAATTAATTTCTCTCTCATGCCTCTGGCACTGTGCCTGATATACCCTTGAGTACAGAAAAGAACTTTTATTCTTGTGTTATATTAATACAGTATGAAAATGAGTGGTGAGATTTACATTTTGTGCACTCAACATAAAACAATAGATTATATCTGTCACCTTTAAAGTTGCCACCTTGTCTGTGAAAAAATACCTACTTTCCTTGTTACAAGGCAGGAAAAATACTGCACAGGTGGCAATACCAGTACCAAGCTCTTTTGTAGATCATCTGGGTGTGGTATGAAGTTCACATTCAGAATGTTGACACCAAAATGACAACAGGTTCTGAATGTCGACAGTCTAAATGCTGACATAGACATAAGATTGACAGGTAAATGTCGGCATTAATATATGTCGAGATGGTTAGAATGTCGACATGTTCATAATGTTGACGTTTAACATGTCGACGCCAGAATGTCAACATGCAGTTTTTTGCTTATTTTAGCCTAACCCTATCCTATAACTTAACCCTAACCTTTAAAATAACACAAAAATCTACTGTACACATTTTGGTGTCATTGTTATCTATTGTGGTCTCATGAATGTTATTATTGATATATATGTAACTCCTACCTATGAAAACTGTGTACATACTTTAAAAAAAATTATTATATAAGTAGAAAGATGAGAATTTAGAATCATGTATTCATTTTAAATATTCTGCATTATTTATTTATAATGGATATGAATTGTTTAGCAGATTTGTCACACACAACATCTTTCCATTGTCATTTGAGATCTTCTTTCATAGAACATTTTGTTGTGTTAACACATGCCATGTTTCTAGAGCAGAGGTTCCTAAACTTGGTCCTCAAGGCACCCTAACAGTCCAGGTTTTCAGGATATCCATGCTTGACCACAGGTGACTTACAGATAAGTCCAGTTGCACCATGCGCCATGCATGGCACGAGTCGCGCACCTGCAAACTAGTATGTGCACTGCATTATGTGTCTAAAGGTAGGTATTACCATGTATTTAGGCGCTCCTCAACATAAATGCTGTGACGGAGTCGACTGTATAGATGACATAGGTCAGTGTAGACATAAAATAAAATTTATTCATGAATACAAGGTGATGCATGGAATATAAATGCATACAGTCAAGACGTGCTGTAGATTCAAAAGGGATGAGAATTCACAGAATCAGTTGATAAATACTGGGTGAGGCAGAAAAATGGTATCTGCCATGAACATTAGACATATGCAATAGGTGAATTATATATATTGTGGATGAATCAAGGCATGAAACATAAAACAAATGACAGGTCTGGTGAGTTCTGATTGCAGCAGGAAATGTGACTCCTGTTTTTAAAATAAGCACTATCGTGCAATGTACAAATAAATGGTAATAATTGTACACTTGGTAGTAGGCAAAAAAGTACAGGATATCATACCCGGTGGGTGATGGGGAGCCAGCGGGTGTTGAATTGCAGGGTGCCCAGGTTGCCCTGCAAGGCTCCTTACGCTTTACCTACACATTACAGGTGTAACTTGCCGACGTGTTTCGAGATACTGGGTTTCTTCTCGAAACGCGTCGGAAAGCTACACCTGTAATCACTTCCAAGGACTCTGGACTTTTTCCACAGGATCTGATTTCCGTTTGGGTAAAGCGTAAGGAGCCTTGCAGGGCAACCCGGGCACCCTGCAATTCAACACCCGCTGGCTCCCCATCACCCACCGGGTATGATATCCTGTACTTTTTTGCCTACTACCAAGTGTACAATTATTACCATTTATTTGTACATTGCACGATAGTGCTTATTTTAAAAACAGGAGTCACATTTCCTGCTGCAATCAGAACTCACCAGACCTGTCATTTGTTTTATGTTTCATGCCTTGATTCATCCACAATATATATAATTCACCTATTGCATATGTCTAATGTCCATGGCAGATACCATTTTTCTGCCTCACCCAGTATTTATCAACTGATTCTGTGAATTCTCATCCCTTTTGAATCTACAGCACGTCTTGACTGTATGCATTTATATTCCATGCATCACCTTGTATTCATGAATACATTTTATTATATGTCTACACTGACCTATGTCATCTATACGGTCGACTCCGTCACAGCATTTATGTTGAGGAGCGCCTAAATACATGGTAATACCTACCTTTAGACACATAATTCAGACTTTGGTTTTCACTAGGGAAAACCCATTACCATTCACGGCCCGCTTACCCTCAACAGGAGCGCCCGGTTTCACCAATACACCACAAAATCTTAGTATGTGCACTGCGTTTGCACCCGCTTCCCCATAGAATTGCATGGTGTGAACACAGCGAGCGGCATGGTGAACCGTGGCACACGCAGCTGCGGCTAATCACATGGTGCATTTGTTTGCCGCTCGAGCAGCAAGGATGCAAGAGGACACATCTGTAATTAGTACCTCAGCCAATTTGGTTTGACCACCTGTGCTCAACCATGAATATCTCAAAAACATGAGCTGTTGGGGTTTCTTGAGGACCGCGTTTAGGAACCTCTGTTCTAGAGCATGGTCACCTCTAAAGACAGCCAAGGGATTGTGTCTATAGGTCACATGCAAGCCTCTTAGGGTTGACTGAGATAGGAAGCTGGTTCAGGCTCCCACCACAAGTCCTCATCAAAACTGTGTAAATTATACAGAGTGACCTAGGGGTTTATTTACTAAAGTGCGGGTTTTTAGAAGTGGAGATGTTGCCCATAGCAACCAATTAGATTATACTTAACATTTATCTAGCACTTTCTAGAAGATAATAGCTAGAATCTGATTGGTTGCTATGGGCAACTTCTCCATTTCCAAAAACCCCTCACTTTAGTAAATATTCCCCCTAGAGTCTATGATCAGCATCTGTATAGCAATACCACTGCTTACTAAATTGTTGGCTGCATATAATTTGTGTGTCCCCATGATCTCATGTGGGACTCCAGGAAAAATGCTTTGGTGGATAGGGTTGTTGTTTTATGCATAAAAGGAAAGAGTAGCAGAGAGAGAAGAAGCGGGCTGGTTTGGTTAAAGCTATTTGCATACAGATATCCAATCCAGAATAAATATAGTTATTCGCTTAATGATTTAAAATCTCCTGGTGTCAGGCATAGGATGCAGTAGTGTGAGTTAGGTATATGCAGAGGACTACATACTCTTTCCCCACTGAAGATGCAGAGACCAGCAGGGCAGGCATCTAATAGCTGAACTCTGCTAGAGAATGTTCTTCTAAATAACTAAGACTGGGTACATATATGGATATGATTCAGCGACATCTGTGGCCACATTGCATGAATGAAAATAAATGTAAATTTCCTCTTGCATTCAAAGTTGGCTATATCCCTATAACCGCACCGGAATCCATATGTTGGTGAAAGTATAAGCCATCATTATCAGTGCATATTTACACCAGCCCTATCCTTGGTGCAAAGGTTCCTTCTGAAATCCGCCAGATCTCTATGTAGGCTACTGAGCTGCCTGCAATTCCATCTCCACTTCCACAGCGCACTTATCCTATGTGCAAATATACCATTGCCACCCAGTTGCACCTATTTAACCGGAAGTGGAGATGTGGCTGGGATGCGTATGACTCTGCATAACCTGCAGACCCATAACTGCGCCTCAGACACATGCAACATGAGAAAAATGCAGCCATTTTGCATTTGACTCTGAATGAGACCCTGCAAGATCTTGACTCTACTGTGCATATTTGAAGAAAAAATAAACTGATACTTTAATAACATGTGAAGAGCTGTGTTTATTTGTTACAATGATTTTTTTGTTTACACTATCAAGAATCAAAATTGCAACAAATGTCCAGTAGCTAATTTGCCCTGGGTTGACACTGCAACCGACCCATAGTATAAAACTATTCTTTTCCTGGTCTCGAACCAGGGACAAGCACTGTTGCAAGGTGATCACCTAACCTCTAGCCTACATGCCACAATGTCAATAGTGGGCTCATCCTTGTGCACTCCACCCACTGCTGTTTTTAATAATAAAAAAATGTGTCTTCCTTTCAAAATATTATACTAGTACATACACAGTACCCCACCATTAGAGATTAATTCATCCCATCTCATTGAAAGCTGTGTGTGCGTCTCATTAATCTACAGTATCGTTTATACGGTCATAACAACATGGCAACTACACTACTGTACAATTATGTACAGAATGTGTACTGACTTGCGTCCCGTTCTAAGAGCTTATGTGATATTAAAAAGCTTGGTTGTGAGAACATGCAAATACAGTGCGTGAATGTGATATCCATCCAATTTAACAGTATGGTATTATACAAATTACATCAGTGGAGCACTGTATTACATGATGTAGTGTATCTTTCGTTGGAGAATACCACGGTACTCCAAAGTACAACCATCACATAACGTTCCATGGAGTGACACAGAGGCCTAAATTGCACGCTATGAGCAACAAACTAGCTGGGCTCATCTTTATTTGGGGGAGATGTATTAAGACTTGGAGAGAGATAAAGTGGAGAGATATAAAGTACCAGCCAATCAGCTTCTAACTGTCACTTCACAGGTTGTGTCACTTCTCCAAGGGTTAGTACATCTACCCTCTTGTGTCCTGTCTTCCTTCTTTTATGTTGTCTTAGTGAACCCCTATAAGACCTGAGGAAGTAGAAAATGCTGTACAGGGGCCCAGTCACAAATAGGGCTGTTGCGGTTCCTCCAGCTATGTCATTGACAATGAGTCATCAGTTACAAAAATATGCACATCAGAGGCCATTTGCTTTAGTAGGAATTGCTATGTAATGCCGGCGGCTGCCCGATGCAGCAGCAGGTAAGTACTCCCTACCACAACCCTCCCTTAGTGGTGCCTAACCCTATCCTCCCCCCTAGTGCCTAAACCTAACACCCCTCCCCGCACCCTAAACCTAACCCTCCCAGGGGTGGTGGTGCCTAACCATAACCCCCCCTTTCCCTACCCTAACCCTCCCAGGGGGTGCCTAGCCCTAAGTTCCACCGGGGGTCCCTAAAGCTAACCCTCCCCCCTGCGGCTTCACGCTAAGACACCCGGCTTACCTTTGTTCGGAATGATGGGTGTCGAGGTTTAGTAGTGGGGCTAATGAGAAGCATTGGGATTTTGATGCCTATCTTTAGTCCCATGTTGGGATGTGGGTGTCGTGATATTGGCTGGCAGACTAGCGCCCACTGGTATCCTGACCGCATCCCGCTTTAGTACTGTACAATGGTGATATATACTTAAATCTGCCATTGCTATACAATATTACTATATTAATCACATGGAAGAATGTAAATCTTTAAACATGGATAGAATAATTGTAGTTTTTAGACTTGGCATCTTTAAGATGCTGAAGAGGGAGAGAAAATGTGGTCCCATCTATCTTTGCTCTAATGTGTCACTTGATCAATCAAAACATCTACTCTTCTATTAACAAAACCTACTAACTGAGGAAGAGCAGTTATATACTCAGCTTATTGTAGAAACTTTATAAATGAATGATGCAAATGTTTGCATTTAGAAAATTAGTGACAGTTGTGTTACAAAATAATTGTTCAGTGTCTTGGCCATCTGTCCATAGCTCATCCCTGTGCTACATTTGTTTAGCTTAACACCACATACTGTAAGTTTCAGGATGAATGAGATAATAACTGAAAATCCCTTCTTAAGTATTCAAATCTTCTTTGTCAGCAGGATTTAAAATTGTCAATGACACATACAAGAGAAAATGCTTTACCATTGTTTTGTTCAGTGTTCATGAACCAGCAGAGAAAATAGCAGTGCAATATATACCCTGTAACACTGGCAAAGACAACACCTGCTTCAGTTTTATCTGTATGATTAACTGCATGGGATGACTGCTCACTGACCAAACATGCTGCAGTATAAGCAAAGGACAAGGGCTCCTCCTTTGTCTTTTTTCAGAGAAGGGTCGGGAAGACCCCATGTAGGCGAGGACAGATTTCGATTTGCTAGAGGCTCCTCCAACTGTCAGTGGAACTCAGAGAGCAGTTATATTTATTATATCGAAGATGATGATGATGATGATTTAGAAGAACTGAGATGGAGAGAAAGAGAAGAAAAACGTTTGGATGGATGGAAAAAACAATTCATTGCAGCTCAATATGATCGTGGTATTTTTGAAGAGGAACAAGATACGCGCTTGCATTCTCCATCTTTTTTTGGAAATACTCGTAACAATTTGCTGCACATCAATGTAGGTGGAACAAGTTATTATATATCCTATTTGGTTGCAGCTAGTTATCCCAAGACTCGAATAGGTCGATTGGCAACATATACTGACCGTAGGCGTAAACTAGACCTATGTGATGATTACAGTCCATTGGATGATGTCTATTTCTTTGATCGCGATCCAGCTATGTTCCACCATATCTATAACTTCTATCGTACTGGAGTGTTGTGGGTAAGGGATGAGTTGTGTCCTCGCAGCTTCCTAGAGGAAATAAACTATTGGGGAGTGAGAGTCAAACACACTCCTCGCTGCTGTCGGATATCATTTGAAGAGAGGCAAGATGAGTTGAGTGAGCAGCTAAAGATTCAGAGAGAGCTCAGAGCTGAAATGGAAACAGAGGAGAATGAAGAGCTCTTCAGAGGGATGCTTTGTGGACATCTGAGGCGTTGTATATGGAACTTAATGGAAAAGCCATTCTCTTCATTTACAGCAAAAGCCATGGCAGTAGCATCTAGTTTCTTTGTTCTTATATCAATTGTCGCTATGACACTTAACACAGTTGAAGACATGCAGTACAATAATGCTGCTGGGCTTCCAAGTGGTAAACCTTACTTGGAGCATGTGGAGACCTTGTGTATTGCATTCTTCACTCTGGAGTATGTGCTTCGTATAATTTCAACCCCAGATATACAACGATTTGTGCGCAGTGTTCTTAATGCTGTAGACCTGATTGCAATATTACCACTGTATTTGCAAATGCTACTTGAAAAGTTTTCTGATGATGATCAAAATGGGAAACGGTCCAGTCATGAACATGAGATAGAGGCTGTTGGACGTGTTGGAAAACTTGGCCAAGTACTTCGGATAATGAGACTAATGCGCATATTCCGCATCCTTAAGTTGGCACGTCATTCCACAGGTCTGAGAGCCTTTGGTTTCACTCTCCGCCAGTGCTACCAACAAGTGGGATGTCTACTACTCTTCATTGCCATGGGGATTTTCTCTTTTTCTGCCATGGTCTACACTGTTGAACATGATGTCTCAGGCACTAACTTTACCAGTATTCCTCATGCCTGGTGGTGGGCAGCAGTAAGTGTCTGTCCTAATATTACATAAATACTATTGTGAAAATATACTAATCTGTAAATTGTTTTAATCCACAGTTCAAAGGATAATATTGGCTATACATTCTTCATGACTATTGCAATGACTAATATTCATGAGGTCTCAATAACATTAACAAAGTATTAGTTCCTTCCTAGTAAAGTAAACTGATAGGGATCAAGACACAAATTAACTCTACTTGGTTCAAAATGACCCTCTTATTGGTATAGCCCAAGTAATTACTGGCCTAAACACAAGAGATGATTGTTTAAACTACTAACAACTTCATGCAGTGTATTTACAGTGGGTGGGTGGGTCTTATTACTATGAGCCATTTACTTAACATATAGAAATTGCAGCCACATACTGGGAATGGGGACACATACCTGGAGCCGCATTGCCATTAATTGTTCATATCTGTTGGATCACTTTTGCACAGTGTTCACTAGAACATTACGCAGCTTCTGAAAATATACAATAGGTTCCCCTGAAGAAAAGGGCTCAGATTAGCTCTCAGTGTAAGCAATACAATAAAAAAAAATTGTACATGCTTCATTTAGATCTAACTAGAGCTGTCAAACAAACAGGTGTATTAAAAATGTGTTTTATCCCAATATTTGTCTTCGGGAACCATCATTTGCTACTTGTCTTGGCCAAGGTGTTGAGTTTAAACCATTAAATTATCCATAATATATGTTGGAACTGTAAATCATTATGCAATATTCATTTCTAATGGTAACTAGAACATCGGTTTCTTCTATTAGGGTTCTCCAGACAGATGTTTTATTTTTAAAAACAGCATATGCCTTTTTTTTCTTCTAACATCACCACCAGCAACAAGTTCAAGCAGTCCTCGTTTGCCACATCAGTACCTGGCGTGTTCTTGTAAAAAAATGCTCATTAATGTTTGGGTGTTTCTTAGAATTCCATGAAAGTGAATGGAGGGGCTGTTGTAGTAACAGACACACTCCAAACAAAATATCTATTCATATTCCAAACCTTGTCATCAAATGCATTAATCAATAATATGAGAAAATATACTTTGTTGACTACAGTATAAAGAATCATAAACAGGGCGGATGGAGCTCCAGCTCCAGGCCACCACATAAAAATAGGCCCATCATCATGACAGCAAACAAGATGATGACCAGCCACCCATCTATACACACCCTTGGCCATAAATCATAAGTATTAAAATTGTATTTCTATTTTCCTCACAAAATTATGCAATTTTTGTAGTTTTACATATTTCGAGAGACAATGGGTCTGATAGTGTAGGGGGTGTACAGATCCACATGGCACTGGCCAAACCCACACGACACAGCTCATCTGTGTCTCACAATACGCTCTTGAACCATTTCAACCCCAGTCCCATGTGACCCTTAATCTGGCCCTGATCATAAGACATTCACCTTTGAAAAAAAATGGTCAGGGCTTCCTACAGCAATATGAATTCATGACACTGGAATACATTTACGTTATTTTTTTTATAATACTCCTCCAAATTCATGGGTTACAAAATTACATTTTTGGATCTGACTTTCCAGTTTCAGTGACTTGCATAGACTACTTTATGTATATCATCGAAGCTGATCTGGGTCTCACACTAAACCCTTCTTGACATGTAAGCATGGAATTATTAACATATAAAGCATACCTTTCAAAATGACCTAATTAGCCCTTGAAACAATGTTCTGCTCCGATTTTCTCATTTACAGTTTTCTAATTGCAATAACCTAAACTGAATTAATTACTTGAAAAGGATAAATCTGCTTTATAGACTTAGGGCTAGATTTACTAAATTCTCTATGGTTTTGACCCCAAATTTTTAAATGACAATAATATTAAATACAAAACATGCCTGGTTTTGGATTTAATATTATTAATGCTTTAAATTTAGCAGTCAAAACCAGTTAGCAAAAGTCGCCACTTAGTATATCTGGCCCTTCGGCTTTAAATATGTAAAGTTAGTCTGCAAATTATCTACAATCCCACTCTATTTTTCAAAAGAGCAGGAAAAGTTGGATAAGTGTGTGGTGTGGTGTGTGTGTGCACGTGTGTGCAGGAGGGGTGTGTGCTTGTAACATAATGCCATGAGGGTGCTCTGAGCATATAAAGGAGCATGACTGAAGGGCCACTGAAGCTGGATTAATAAAGGGGAATGACTGAGGAGGATCTGAGACTGCCATATAAATTGGCATGACAGTGGGCTATCTGTGGCATTTTGCCAGTTTAGGTCATTACTGTTTGATTTATTATCAATTGAGGGCATTACAGTCTGGCATTTTACCTATTAAGGGCATTACAGTGTCATCAATTGGGCACCACTGTGTGAGGCACATTATCAATTGGGGCACTACTTATTATGAATTAAGGACACAGCTATGAATTATCCATATTATCAAATGGGGCACTACTGTGGGTATATTATTATTTTTATTATAATATTGTAATTATTATTATAATATTCTGAATTAAGGACAGCTATAATCCATATTATTATTTGGGGGCACTACTGTGGGTATATTATGAATTAAGGACACAAGTGTGATCCATATTATTAATTGGGGCACTACTGTGGGTATAGTATGAATTAAGGACACAGCTATGATCCATATTATTAATTGGGGGCACTACTGTGGAAATATTATGCATCATGTCGCAGTGAGTAAAAATGTTTTATCTAAAATCATTCAAAATATGTGTATTTCAAGATATTTTTTATTAGTTTTAGTGCATTTTAGAATAAGATTTACTCAGCAGAGAACCATTAGCTAATTGGTGGGAAGCCATATGTAAGAAATGTTGTGACCTTCTGTCCAAAGTTATTTACTTAATACAGCACTAAGGGGGAATTCAATAGCCGGCAAATTATGCGAATAGCATTTCCCTGCACGGCATGGGTAATTAGCCACAGGGATTATTGGATTCTCCCCATTGAGTGACCAGCAGCGTCAGGTAGTGCCATGCAGCAGGAATCCACAATAGCACAGTGATAGGTTGATGATGCTGGTCATCCACCACTCACTTACGGTTAGGGGGAGGGTTAGGTTTAGGATTAGGGTTAGGCACTAGGGGTCAGTTTTAGGTTACTTGCATTCAGGTGTCAGGATTCTGACTGTTGGGATGCCACTGTCGGTTCTCTGACTGCCGGCGTCCCGACCACTGGGTTTTTGCCCAACCCAGTGGCAGATACAGGGGGAGCAATAGGAGGACAATGTAGAATAACCTCATACCTTCATCCACTCTGACTGGTAAATGACCAGCATCTTTAACCTATCAGTGTGCTATTATGGATGCCTGCTGTACGGCATTACCTGGCACTGCTGGACACTCAATAGAGAGAATCCAATAATCCCTGTGGCTAATTACCTGCGCCACGCAGGGAAATGCTATTCAATGACATTGCATTTTCCCTGCGTAGTAGATCAGGGGTTAACACAGGGAAACCCACTAATTCTGTGTAAACTGTGGAATGAATGGGTTTCCTAGTGCGTTAAACCCCAAATGGTGCCCTTTTCTCGTGGACTTTTTCTCTCAGCTCCTGAAGCTGCAAGGAAAAGTCCACCGAGGGGAAATGTTGCTCAGGGTTCACCCTGCTAATTGAATTAATTAGCTAGGGGGTAAATCCCACGGCGCCTATTGGATTCCCCCAATATAACACAATCAGAGTAGCCCAACAGGATCTTCTGTCTGCATGTCAGCCACCTGACACATCTACTGTATGTAGTGTGTGGCCTCTGTCAGCCTGCCCCTACACAGGGGCTGATACCTAATTGCCTCCCAAATTCATTGTCCCCTCACCATCATGATTAATTGAAAAATTAACAGGGTGACCATATATAACAATTTTGCTGGGACACTCATGTTTCATTACATTAAATATATAGCAAATCTGACAGAAAATAAAATTGTTCAGAATAGCAGAAATCTGGCTGCATGTACACGAGAGATAGGTGGCACACGAGCTCTAATTTGTTCAATGGGTGTTATTCTTTTTGTGTGCAACTTTTAGGTTTGCGAGTGTGTGTGTATATATATATATACATATATATATACATATATATATACATATATATATATACACACACACACACACACACACACATATATATATATACACACATGCCCTGGGTGGCAGATAAAAGTTCAAATGCATGCAGAAACTGAAACAATTGCACTCCAGTTCAATTAGGAGTTTCAATGCTGTATACGTGTTTGAAATAAGCACAGACCACTGTGCATTGGTTTTGTTTCTAAATCATGATCATGTTTTGGTTTTAACAAAGCCACCCGCAATTGTTTTGGTTTTGAATTTATTTTTTTTTAAAAACAGCTACATTTCCAGTGATGTCCAGTTAATTTTTACCACCTAACAGCTCACAATATTGTTTTCACCAATATTGGCCAAAGCTGCAGTGAGCTAGCTGGCTAAACTAATTCACAAAAACATGGCAGTGTAATAGAAATAGCACATCTATGAAACATAGTAAAAGTAAAGTATAAGACTAGTAGAAAATATAATATATTACCAACACATTTTTCCAAACAGCAAATTACAGGCCTCAGGCTTGTACAGGTAATTGCTGCTGAGTGACGTGTAGTAGAAAACTAGGTTTCCATCAAACTTAGGACCTGATTCAGACCCGCTCACTAGGATGCGTTCACTCATAGTTGGCCGATTTTAACATTGTGCGCATGGGTATGCATCGCAGTGCGTGAACCAGTGCGAGAGATTGGGAAGCATTCGCTCGCTGTGCATAGACAGCCCAATAGAGTGAGTGACAGGATAAGCCATCTGTGGGTGGTGACAGGGGCTGGCCATTAATACCGGAGGAGTGGAGGTGCGAACGCAGGCGTGCCTGAGCATCTTAATGCCATTTCAGAGGCGTGCATAATTAGCAGGCAGCGTCATAGTACACGTCACCTGGTTGTATTTCACACTGAAGCGCTCGCAGTGCTTGCAGTAGGGTACGGTCTGCCTCCCAGTGCTTGCGATAGGGTACGGTCTGCCTCAAGCACTGTGATCACATCCGATGGTATCTGAAGTAACAATGGTTGCATACATGTCCAGGAGATGACGTGCGCAAGTGGGCATCTTAATACAGGCTGGTGGGCATCTGCATACACAAAGCGATCACACACCAAGACATAGTGGGCATGCTAATGCCTTGCCATGCGATCGCCTGCCTTGCTGTGGGTTGGCCGGTTTGGTATACACTGGGTGTGTGCGAACGCATCTAGCAAGTGGGTCTGAATTGAGCCCACATTCCAAAAGCAAATCACAGGCCCAATGTACTGTAGGTAAAGGTGACTGGAGGTGAAGTATTTAGTGGAAAGTAAAGCATTTATTACTATAAGGAAAAGTAAATCTGAAACATAGAGCAAATTATTAAAATTCAAGCTGCCAAATGTGAATTTTCAAATGCAAACTGAATCCAACCAGCAAATAACAAAGTCCAGTACAGGTAAATGGAGATAGAGTAAAAAGTTAGCGGTCTTTACACCAATAGAGCAAAAGTGGTGCACAATGGAATTGTCTGGGCCCTCTCACCCACCCTTATGTTGTATTTAAAGGACATGCACAGTTTAACAAACCAAGCACTTACGTGACAGGGACTGCCACTTTTGTGGCTGAAGTGCTTGGTTTGTTTGGGCCCCCACAAAAGAAAACTTTTTGGTGGTTTGATTAAACCAATCTACCAATGGGCTTGAGGATATCAGTGTTAATTATCCCCAAAGTGAAAGACGTCATCATCCTCATCACCACTGTTTTAATATCATCATCACCACACAATATTGGCTCATCATTATTGGAATCCATCATTACAGTCTATTTGTAATTGGCGGCAAAGGTATTCCTCATAAATGTGGAAACACTGTTGTTCATCAAATTGAACTACAAATTCTATGTGGTTCCCGGCTATGCTAAACACTCTACTGAGTACACACTGAAGAGTGGTCAGCTAAAACACAAAATAGCTAGTATGTACAAGGGGCTCCAAATTGCATTTTTGTCCTCCCAGTATTCAAAGGGACTGTGTGAGATGTTAATTTGTACATTATTTTTAAAGTGCTGGTTGTGGAAATATGGGGGACAAATGAGTAGGGGTCCCCCTTACTATCTACAACCAGCAGCAGATTCTTTCTAGTGGGGGTGTAATGCCACAACCATGGGACCCACTTCATGGGGTCCCCCTGGCCAAAGCATTATCACCCCACGCTAGACAGCCCAGCCTGGGGATCCCTGGGGACCCCCAATAAAGGGATTCCCACTCTCCAGGGCACCCTAGGCCTGAACTTATAGTCCAGAGCTATCCCTGGCACCCCTGGGTAGTGGGTGCCAGGTTGATTGTGTAAAAAAAATATGACATAATATTGTTTTTTACAGTAGAACTAGAGGTCCCAGCAAGCCTACCCTACATGCTGGTACATAGAGAACAACAAGTACCAGCATACGGGGCATCAAGGGCTTACTTGTACCTCTAGTTTACCTGTTAAAGAAATATTAAAATAAACACAGGACACAGACACTTAAGTTTTTATTCTTTTATTACACTTGCACTCACTCATTCACTCACTTACTCTCACACTACATACTTACCTTGTTTCTAGCACCTGTCTGTCCCCTTCTCCAGTAGAATCCTGTGATCTGTAAAAAAAAATACCATACTCACCAACCACTTTTTTCGGTCCTCATCTGTCTATGTAGACATCCACAAAAAAGCGACAATCCCGGACCCACAGACATAACTACCGTCCACTAAGGACAGTACTTCCCGAATGGCAGCTCAGCCACGGCATGTAACATATAAATGCATTGGATGAACATTCATTAGCTGAGAGAGGTGAGACTCCGCCTTTCTCAGCCAATGAGTGGTTCCCACCATTGAGTTCAACTTCAATGAACTCGCTGCAAATAACGTAACAGGGAGGAGGTGCTTAGATGGTTAACATCCCTACCTTTACTTACTTTGGCACTACAAACAGAGGCACAGAGAGGGGGGAGTGGTACTACTTGCCTAGGCCATCTGGAAGGGCCCAGCAGGGGCCCAGCTCAGTAACACATCAAGCAGAGAGTGAGGAGACTGCTGCTACTCAGCAAAAGGTAGCAGTCTCTCTCCCCAGCCCTGCACAAGCTGCTGTGTGCTGGGCAGCGGTGGGTCCAGTGAAGCTCCTGTCGCTGAGCAGTAGCAATCTCCTCTCTCTCCCTGCAAGTGTTATGGGGGGCCATTGTGCTAATCGCTGCCTCCCGGGATCTGCCCCCTGGCCAAGGGGGGGACAAATCTGTTGCCCTTCCAGGTTCAAGGTGTAGTACTTTTAACATACATTTTTAGGAGGGGGCATAGCCACACTTGCCTTATTTGGCCATGCAGCCTGCCCAGTACCCAGGCCCATCACTGCTCTCAACAGCCCTGTCTACAAATGCCACAGATGCCTTGACAACTGTCAGGATTTGGGAATAAATATTTCCTCACGGAGTGGCTTTTTTGGTCTTTTGACCAGGCATGACAATGAGCCTCTTGTAACTGGCATGAAGTGTTGCCACTGATGGCTGGCTTCCACAAAACATCATCCTCCTCAACTTGTCCAACATATTCATCCTCATCCTCATTAGTGTCAGATGCGCAATTATTCCTCTCATCCTCTTCCATATTTATAACTTCCAAAGTAGCATCCTCAATTTATATGTCTAAACCATCATTACTTTTACTACTACTCATTCTCACATTTGCAGAGCATTCAGAAATGGTGGAAGGAGGCTTCTCTATGATTACAGTGTCAGAATCAGAAATGTCAGACCCACACATCGCACTCGTGGACACCCTTAGACTTTCCTCAGGGAAGTTTGTGAACAGCCATCTTTTTGTGCACTGATATGCCTGTTTTCCTTGCCACTGCATGTGGTGTATGGCGTGTTGGCAATTTAAAATTTTTTGGCACTTTTCCCTTTATAGTTAGAGATGAGGTTTTCTTTTTTTGTCAAACATTGTTTAGATTTGAAGTGCCGTTTCTTACACCTTCTTCTCAATCCTTGACCATTTTTAAAAGTAGATAGTGAAGAAGTACTACGACTGCCCGCAGTAGTACTGGGTTGTTCCTGTTCTTCTTTAGACTGATCCATGATTGATTTACACCAGGACAGGAGTAAAGCTACTGTACTTGAACTTTTAACTGTCACCACACCACTTGAACATAGAGTGAGATAGGGAAATGAGGGACTGTTACCTTTACCATGCAGTTTAAATAAAATTTGATTTTTTTTTAAATAGGGAAAATAAATAGTGCTCTGGTGCATATACCCTTTATGAACACTGATATGGTAAATAATTGTATGTATAAATTGCAGTTGTGCCAGTATAGAAAATGTATTAATTTTTTTAATTGATTACATTTCAAAAAAATTAAATAAAGCAACATATATAAAATCTTGTAAAACAATAAAACACAATGACTGTCATATAAAACCATGGATCACAACATTTCATTAATCAATGTATCGGTGGAAAGTTTGTCCACATACATCTAGCAACAAATGTTTGGATCTATTTCAAAACAAATGATAAGTTTAAAATGTCTAAGCAGCTACAGCAGCATTATATACAGTCTCTGGGCAGTATGAAATAGGGTTAATCACCTGTAATGTAAGATGTATAATCCTGCAGTTGCATCTGGCTCTGTGAAAATGAGCAGGTCTCACCTCTAAAAGTCAGTGGTGGAAGGTGAGTAATCCCTTTATAATGTGATGCAGGATTTCCGGATGGGCTTGTTGAACTTAAGCTCTCATTGGTCTGTTACAAACAGGCACTCACCACAGCGCTGTTTCTTTTTCCCTATTTGTGTTCATTTTAGTTAGCAACCATCATAACAGCAGCGTGGTGCATATTTGATAAGATATTATTTGTATTATATTATAGATCCCTTTCTTAGCACCTGTAGCTATATTTGAATATTTTTAAAGCCAGAAAAAAATTCTTCTTTCAGTTCATTATTTTGGGGTGCGGCTGATGGAGCCACAACATCCAGTAAGTACAGTATTTGACCCGATACTGGGAGATATCCACTGTCCCTCAAACACACAATCTTCCCTGGAAATATATATTATAAAGTTAAATTAAGGGACTTTAGAATTTTTTTTAAACCAGAAAAAAATTTCATCTTTCAGCTTTATTTTGGGGTGCAGCTGACGGGGCCAAATGTAAGTACAGTAATATATGCTGTCACTCAAACACACACAATCTTCCCTCAATTTTGAGTTGTTTTTTTTTAAACCAGAAAAAGATGTCTTCTTTTCACTCAGACACAGCACAGCGTTTTCTGGTCAGCTAAGCTTGCAAACACAGTACTGTCTCTGCCCCTAATGCACAAGATATATATACCCTTCAAATGTGTTTACAGCAAGTGCAGCTCAGGCTCAAACAGAAGCAAAAGGAGCCTGTGCAGATTGCTATCTATAATGTCTGTCCCTTTATCTCCCCTTGGCATGTACAGTTAAAAGACTGTGATTTTTGTCCACCAAGACACTGAGCAAACTAGAACTTTGGACATGTAAGCTTGAACTAACAGTACTGTATACTTGCCAACTCTCCCTGTTTGTCAGGGAGATTCCATGAAGTAGTAGCAATCTCCCTGACTCCCCGAAGAGTCTAGCAATCTCCCTGATTGCACCATACCTCCATTATATAGCTGTCATATACTTGGGAAAAGAAAAAATCTGAAATCTATACATTCAAATGGAATCATTAGCTTAATATTCCTGCATTGGTTGTAAAGTATCAGTCTGTTTTCATCAACAAGTAGATCTTACTAACTGTTTCGGGGATCATTACCAATTGGATGTAAATAAATTTTATGGCCCGCCCGCCAGATGAAGTGGGCCACTTTCCGCCACACTCATAGGTCACACTCATTGCTTTCACGATCTCCCTGAAATGCTTTTTCAAAAGTGGGCAAGTATGCAGCACTGTCTCTGCTCTCTGCCTTTATACACAGTATATATGATAGAAAGATACCCTTATGAAAACAATTGTAAATGCTCCCTTTCAAACACATACAGGAGGGGCCTGTATTGCAGATTGCTTGTTGAGTTGCTACAGTGTCTGAACCTCACAGACACACAGATTAAATATGCTTTCTTTTCCACCCACTGCAACCCCATACAACTCTATCCAATGGCAACTATTGCAGCACAGTTACAGCCTACAACCCTCTCCATGCACTCTCCTAACTAATATGGCACAACTTTTCATCTGCACTTATAGATAGTTACTACTTATTTTTGATCTGTGATCTATATGGATTTGGTGATATTCTGTATTGTGTGAATCTAAGGCTGCAATTGATTTTGATATGCTCCAAACTGGTGTTCATTTCTTTTTTTGATATTAGTCATTCTTTATCCTATCTTTCTGATGGACAAAATCACACTGATCTATGCATTGATTGCTACTCTTCAGTGTTCCTATTAGTTCCCACCTCACTGCTCACCAGAGCAAGTTGCCTGTTCTCTTTTTCCCCAGTCTAATACCTACAGTGTAGTGTAACCTCAAATTTATTTGCACCTCTGAAGTGAAAGCAACAGATGCAGACATTTTCCTACTAATCATTCTCTCATTTGCAGAGCATTCACAAATGGTGGAAGGAGGCTTCTCTATTATTACAGTGTCAGAATCAGAAATGTCAGAAATATTTGCACCTCTGAAATGAAAGCAACAGATGCAGACATTTTTATAAAAATAAATTAAATTTTATGAACATCTTTAAAATATTCCCAATTTAGGTCAGTTAATTTAATGGTGACGAGTTACAATAAGATAAATGAGCCGCAAACAGATTTATAACCGAAAGCAATAAAAAGAAAACAAAAAAAATAGTTATAAAACCCAGTAAACAAACTTGCTAATATTGCAACCACAGATTCTGTTAGTATAATTAAAAATCACTCAAACCAGTAGCAACAATGTATATAATAAATGAATTATATCTTTATTAAGACAAAGCAGCCAATGCTTATAAATTCAATAAGAGCAATAAAACACACATGTAAATAATGAAATTGCATGTAAATAATGGTTCCTAAAATGTATGAATATAGAGTCCCGGACTTTTGAACAACATTTGGTGAAACCCTCTGAAGAATTCCTCCATACACAAATATATTTTTTGAACTGATGTTGATTAGTTCATCATCCGGTATAAAAGTTACAAAGTAATAAATGGGTGTCGATATTACCTTCCGTATAGTTGGATCAGACCCAGATCTGGGTATATGACCACAATGTGGATGATGGTTACCGTGGCTGAAGATGGCAGACCTCCCGATCTCGACCCAGCTGACGATGGAGATGCAGAGGGGAGTGGGTGGTCGCTCTAGTGCTCCAGGTCTGGCACAGGAGGGGCAAAACAATGTACTCCGTGCTCTATGAGTGAATGGGTCGTCTGACCAAGATGCACGTGCTCTACCCGGCCAGCGGGGAGACTTGGGAAGAATTGAATGACGCCGCTCTGAGGCTCCGTGTCAGTGGGAAAGGAACAGAGGGCTCTGCGTCCCGGATGGGTATGGAGGATATTCCACTGCAAGCTGATAGAATGGCTTGAAGCTTGCCAGGCACGGTGTGTAGACGTGCAGAGAGAGCCAGTGATGAGACTCCAGGAATCAAAAACCGGGTAGATGTAGCAAAAAAAAAATATATATATTTGTGTATGGAGGAATTCTTCAGAGGGTTTCACCAAATGTTGTTCAAAAGTCCGGGACTCTATATTCATACATTTTAGGAACCATTATTTACATGCAATTTCATTATTTACATGTGTGTTTTATTGCTCTTATTGAATGTATAAGCATTGGCTGCTTTGTCTTAATAAAGATATAATTCATTTATTATATACATTGTTGCTACTGGTTTGAGTGATTTTTAATTATACTAACAGAATCTGTGGTTGCTTTATCTTTCATGTACTTTTTATTGAGTGGGACTGACTACCCCACACAACCACATTGAATCTGTTCAGTAAATATCAACCCCTCAGCGCTTGGGCTGTATCTTGTGTTTAAACTTGCTAATATTGTTCCTATTGTTTTCCAGGTGAGCATCTCTACAGTAGGATATGGAGACACTTATCCAGAAACCCACCTTGGCCGACTTTTTGCATTCTTGTGTATCGCTTTTGGGATCATTCTTAATGGGATGCCCATTTCTATTCTGTATAATAAATTTTCAGATTATTACAGCAAACTAAAATCATATGAATACACAACCATTCGAAAGAAAAGAGGAAACATTAATTTTACAGGTCGAGCCATGGAGAAGATTTCTGAGTTCTATTCTGGAGTTCCAACCCAACGTCTC
Organism: Taudactylus pleione; assembly: GCA_031769625.1. Classification (NCBI taxonomy): domain Eukaryota; kingdom Metazoa; phylum Chordata; class Amphibia; order Anura; family Myobatrachidae; genus Taudactylus; species Taudactylus pleione. The sequence goes on along the minus strand of JAUIMM010000189.1, from coordinate 4,354,589 downwards.
CTAGGACGCCGTTACCAATGACTTGCGCTCTAAGACCACTTTTTTTTTCACCACCCTGCAAATCAAAAGAGAACCTAATGCTTGATGATGCAACGATCATTTCAATATAACATTTATAAGGGTAGCTTAACTATAATTATTTTTGCCAAATGTTTCTTCTGTTATGAAAACTAACAATGGTTTGTATTTATATGCTATTGTACCATAACACCGATATTCTCATATTGTCTTTAATACTTAGATCTACAAACATGGTAGACCTACTAACTTGCCAACAAGACATATTGTATTATTTTATTAATTCCCTACATTTACTGTAGCTGTCAAAAAAAACAACTGCCTCTAATTGCCACATTATTGGTACTCCCCTGACATTTGTACCATGTAAGCACAGTAATATAGATTACTTAACAGAATTATGCCTCTGATGACGATCAAAGTAGATTTTCCCTTTATTTATAGATCAGTTAAAAACGACAATTAAATGAATGATACATGCACAACAAATGGCTATATAACACACAACAAAGAATATCACTTTCAGTATTTGTATACAAGTCTGTTTAAAAATAGCAAGTGTCATTGGTAACTGATATGGAATTCAGAAATTCATAGACTAGTGCTGGGTTTACTTTACCCATTAAAGGCTGAGGTGTTTTACACAAGAGCAATTTTTACAATTTTGCAGAATATTGGTTACCTTGAAAATAAATGGTCGTTTATGGAAAAGTAATAAAGTATAATGATTTCCCATAATTCGGGTTAATGTTTTCTCAGGTTGCATTAAGAGTTTTTGGTAATAGGTGGTGCAGTTATTCATGAGAAGAGTGCATTTGTGTCCAGCACCCATGTTATTGGGCATGCTCATTTCATCATCATAGCTGGATTCATAACTAGGAGCAGATCTTGGTTTAATGCACTTAACCCTGCGTCAGGCGCAGCTGGCCTGACAGGCGCTACAAAGCTGTTCTCGCTCACCTCTCCGCCGCAAGGGGGCGCAGGGGCCTGCCCCTCCTAGTACCTTCCTATCTCTAGGTGCTGTTTGAAACCCCCCCTGTCAGTTTTCCTGCCGCCTGCGTGGAGTGCAGTAGTGACCTTCCTGGCCTCTCAGGCTAATTGCGCCGAACTCATCTGACTTTTGAAGGTAAATATTTATTTTTTTTCTCACAATTTTGTGTATTTTGCTTATTTTATGAATGAAAATTACTAAGGTTGTGGGTATTTTGCGGAAATATGTAGGTTTGTCCAGGGTGGCCTCTTAGGCACACTACGCCTCTTAAAATTTAGTATTTTATGTTTTACTTGCTTTAAGGTTAATAAATTTGGTTTTGTGAATCAGATTTCCATATATTCTCTCTTTGTACATCCTAATGAAGGTCACTGATCAGTTTAATAACGTTAGAATTGATTTAATTAGGTGCTAATGACAATTTTATGACAGACGCCTGTCAGGCTCACTTCGCCCGAACCTGGGAGTCCCAGAGGTGCGCCTGACGCAGGGTTAATACATAATATACTTGTGCCGTTTGTATGCTTTGCAACAACAGAGGAGCTGTCATGCCCCCAACTACTGTGACTTACTCGGTGGCACAGTGTTGGAATAATGGCGGTGCCGCGGCGATAAGGTGTTTTGGGTGCTATGGCATACTGGCCGCTAATTTCTTAATGGTATGCTGTACCTGCCCGTACCACTTACTTTCACCACTGGATGTAGCATTGTCTTATTTTTTCTCATTAAGGGCCAGATGTACTAAGCTCTTAAAAGTAATAAAGTGGAGAGTTATAAACCACCAGCCAATCAGCTCCCAACTGTCATTTTTCAAACACAGCCTGTAACATGACAGTTAGGGGCTGAGTGGCTGCTGGTTTATCACTCTCCACTTCATCACTTTCCAGATCTTAGTACATCTCCCCCTAAGCATTCTTATGTTGTCACATAAGAATAATCACTTTACAATTCGGATCAATGCACGTGTGGTCATCAGATCGTGCATTTGCAAAATTGTGAAGTTTTTGCCTAAAGATGGCATTAGCTATCAGAGTTTAATTCACAGGATAAATGACATCTACTTTGTTGATTCTATAATACTACCGTATATATGAAGCAACTTAATTAGTGCACAATGTAATTAGCTACAAGATCACAAAGATTGTTGCATGTTGCACCCAATACTACTGTAGATATTTGACACCACCAAGAAAAACAACAAACGAGATCTACACTTGTTCATTAGTAGAAAATTATACTAATTGGTAAGGCAGAAAAAAAATGTATGACGACACACTCCAATAATTTAAGAAAAGTAAAAACATTTAATACACATTTGCAATTTTGCATGCCACAAATATAAAATTGCAGTATAAGAATTGCTATACTGTATATTCCACAATAATAAATTGCACATAAACTGAATAATTGTGTACTCTCTCCAATATTATGTATCTATCAATGGAAAAAAAGTAATACCTGGGTTTTATCTGTGCAGTAATGAGAATGCACCCATACTGTACATATTGGTATATCTACTCTGGAACAAAGCGCCCCACAACAGTGAAACATTGCAATTGACCAGATTTACAATTATCGGAACTTAATTAGCAGGATGCCTCCAGCCGTGTGTGTATAGAAAGTTCCCAGTAGTCCTGATGGCCTCCTTCATCCACAGGTCTCTTTTCTTGTTAGCTATTGGAGGCCAAACTCTGAAAAACTAAGCTTAATTAGGATTTCACTGACCACTATTGTGTTCCGTCACTTCCACGTGATGAGACCATGACTCAAGAGGATTACACAATATTCTGCATCTCTATGTTTTCTTTCTTATAGATGACCACTTAGTCTGTCCTGAGACAAAACAAAATAGAGGCTGGATAGCACCCTCGGTGCAACTTCTGAATTAAAGAGGGTGCGATTCATCCTTTATAAGTTAGATGAGTTCCTATGCTAGAAAATATTCCTTATATTTGCTGCTCAAACCATAAAGAGTTGGAGCGGTCTCCGTTGGATTTTATTTGTGAATGCACTTATTTTTAGACACTGATAATTTTCTTCCTCTTGGAAAATTTAGTTCTTCACTTCACTTTAGCTTTATTGATATTCTTTGTCATTTATTATACAAGGTGTTTCACTCGCTATTGGCCCCAAAGTTATTCTTATAAAACTTTTAAAGTAATTGATGTTCCAGATGTGGGGCTGCAGCGCATTCCAAAATTCCAATAGGGGAACCACACCAACTGGCATTTGAATTTTGGACTGTGCTACTCACTAGGGTGGTGAACAGCCGGCCTGGATGCTAATGGTGAACACTTTCAACACTTGCTATGACCTTCTTATGTTTCTCATAGACTAAGGTATGTCTGTATCAAATTTCAGATGTAAGACCTAAGTAGTTGGGGACAGGAAGAGTTAGCAAGCAGGAGTTAGCGAGAACACATCCATCCAGTGCATGCAGATCTTTCCTCAAAAATTATTAATTCAAACGCTAATTACATTTTATTATTTTCATTTAGTAAATCTAATCAAGTGAAAATTAATTTTATTGCAGTTCATCATATATGGATTTATATATATTTGCTTATTTTATCTTTGGATATTAGTGACTAGGCAATTTTCCAAAATCTACAAACAGTCTAAGTGCAAGTGAGGGGGGTGGGGATGATAAACAGGCAGAGGAGGGATAAACACAACCTCCTACCCAGAAACTTTCTGCAACGGAAAAAAAAAAAAAACTATCTTGTCCTTTGCATCCCCATCTCATTCTGTAGGATCAGCTACACAAAGCTCCAAGGGAGAGGAAACAAAAGTGAAAAGAGAGAAGTAGATGTGTTCCCATAGGAAGGAGAGAAAGATAAAGCAAAAGAAAAAGAAAGGTGCACAGATAAAACATAAGACAAAGAGGGGGATTACAAATACAGGCCGTAACTAGGATGGTGCAACCAGTGCCATGGCACAGGGCGCCGCAGGGCAGGGAGCGCTGTTTGGGCCTGTCAGTTTTCCTGTTTATTATCATTCTCACTTGTAGCTTCCTCTTCTTTTATCCCCAGCATCTCCTGGCCTCCCCTATCTCTGCCCTGGCCCTTCCCCATGAGGCCATGGCCCTTTTTCAGGTGCACCAATGCTCTCTCTGGCACAGGGCACCAAAAAATATGAGATATGGTAAGAACTTACCCTTGTTATCTCTATTTCTACGAAGTCCATAGGGTTCCACAGGATACCTTGGGGTATAGGTGTGACGTCAGTCGCAGGGCACCAAAGAGTTAAGCTTTCAGCCTCCCAGGATGCACTAGGTCCCCCTCCTATACCCCGCCCCCGGGCCAAGGCACCTCAGTTAGTTACCAAGCCATAGGCCGGAGGAGGAGAAGGAAGAGAGAGAACAAAGATCTGGACACATACAAGAATCACATTCTCACCAGAGGGAGACGGAAAACCGGTGACCAGAGCAAAGCCCATCTGCAGCACAGGTGCGACAGGGCGGGAGTCCTGTGGAACCCTATGGACTTCGTAGAAATAGAGATAACAAGGGTAAGTTCTTACCATATCTCATATTTTCTACTTCAGGGTCCATAGGGTATCCACAGGATACCTTGGGGATGTCCCAAAGCAGTATCCTTTAAGGGTGGGGACGCTCCTGTGCAGAAAGGAGAATTCGCCGCCCGAAGGAAGCATCCTGAGAGGCGAAGGTGTCAAACCTGTAATACCTCACGAAGGTATGGACAGAAGACCACGTAGCAGCCTTGCAGATCTGAACTGCCGAGGCACCACGTCGAGCTGCCCACGAAGGACCCACAGACCTAGTGGAATGAGCCTTCAGAGAAGGAGGGACCGGTAGGCCTTCATGAAGATAAGCTTCAGAAATAGCCATACGGATCCAGGCTGCCAAAGTTTGCTTTGAAGCAGGCCAACCCTTTTTACAGAAGCCATAGAGGACAACAAAGCGTCCGACTTCCTAAACAAAGAAGTGCGGTCAACATAAGTCCTTAAGGCCCGCACAACATCCAAAGAGGCCTCACCCACGGAAAGACCCGGTGAGTTAAAGGCCGGAACAACTATTTCCTCGTTAACATGAAACTGGGAAACAACTTTGGGAAGAAACTCGGGCCGAGTGCGGAGCACTGCCCTGTTCCCATGAAAAACCAAGAAAGGGGGTCTACAAGAAAGAGCCCCTAACTCAGAAACACGTCTGGCTGAAGCAACGGCCAGAAGGAAAACAGTCTTAGCTGTTAGCCATTTAATATCCACTGAGCCCAGTGGTTCAAACGGCGGTCCTTGGAGAGCCCTCAGGACCACAGCCAAATCCCAAGGCGCCACAGGTGGAACAAAGGGCGGCTGAATACGGAGAACACCTTGCATAAAGGTGCGCACATCCGGGATTGTAGCAATCCTACGGTGAAACCAGACAGATAGGGCCGAAACCTGTACCTTCAAAGAAGCAAGGCGAAGCCCATGATCTAGTCCCGCTTGCAGGAAGGCGAGAATCCGAGACAGACGAAACTCCCGCGGTGCATAACCTCTCGGTCGACACCACTGGAAGAACGTATGCCACACGCGATGGTATATCCTCGCGGAAGACGGTTTCCGAGCTCGTAACATGGTACGCACCACAGAGCTGGAAAACCCCCAGGACCTCAGCATGGCCGTCTCAACAGCCACGCCGCCAAAGACAGCCGAGTCAGGTCCGGGTGAAGACAAGGACCCTGAGACAGAAGGTCCGGTCGTAGCGGCAACCGCAGAGGACTGTCCACGGACAGACCCTGAAGGTCTGAGAACCAGTGCCGTCTGGGCCACGCGGGAGCTATCAACAGGAGCGTCCCTCCTTCCTGTTTGAATTTCCGGATTACCCGTGGAAGAAGGGAGACTGGAGGGAACAGGTATGCGAACCTGAACGTCCACCGGACGGACAGAGCATCCACCAGAGACGCCCCTTCGTCTCTTGTGCGAGACCCGTACACCGGCAACTTGTTGTTGTGCCGGGACGCCATGAGGTCGATTTCTGGAAGACCCCACCTGTCCACCAGTAGTTGAAAAACGTCCGGGTGCAGGGACCATTCCCCTGGATGAACGTCCTGGCGACTTAGAAAGTCCGCCTCCCAATTTAGCACTCCCGGGATGAAGACCGCTGATATGGCCGGAAGATTGCGCTCCGCCCAAACCAGGATCCGAGAGACCTCTACGAGAGCCGCCCGACTGCGAGTTCCTCCTTGCCTGTTTATGTAGGCCACGGTGGTAGCATTGTCCGACTGGACCTGCACCGGGTGACCCTGGAGAAACCGCTGTGCCTGCAGGAGAGCATTGAAGACCGCACGGAGTTCCAAGATATTTATTGGAAGCTCCGCTTCTGTCGGTGTCCACCTGCCCTGGAACAAGTGTGGACCCGAAACTGCTCCCCAGCCCCGAAGATTGGCGTCCGTTGTCAACAGGACCCAATTTGGAACCCAGAACGGACGTCCCTTGTTGAGGTGGGTCGTCTTTAACCACCACGCAAGGGACAGGCGAACCTCCGGGGTGAGCACAATCGTCTGGAACTTCAGAGACTGAGGCAGCCCGTTCCACTTGGACAGGATCAGGTGCTGCAGAGGTCTGGAGTGAAACTGGGCGTATTCCACCATGTCGAACACCGACACCATGGAGCCCAGTAACCTCATCGCCGAGTGTAAGGACACCCGGCGGCTGTGCAGACAACTGCGCACCCTTGACTGTAAAGCAGAGATCTTGTCCTCCGTCACGAAGATCCTTTGCTGTCCCGAGTCCAATAAGGCTCCAAGATGCAGAATCCTCCGAGACGGGATTAGAGTGGACTTCTGCCAGTTGATTAGCCAGCCGTGCCATTGCAGCAGTGCAATGGTCAGGTCCAAGTGGTGCAACAGGAGCTCTGGAGATCCTGCCACCAATAACAGGTCGTCCAAGTACGGCAACATGCGGACTCCTTGCAGCCGCAGAGAAGCCGCCATGACCGCCATAGCGTCCTGTATGTCCAATGACACCATGTAGTCCCCAGGTTCCAGCGCCAGAATGATGGACCGTAGGGTCTCCATCCGAAACTTCGGGACCCGCAAAGACTTGTTGAGTGCTTTGAGGTTGAGAATCGGACGATATGACCCATTGGGTTTCTGTACCAAAAATAGATTTGAATAGAAACCCTGGCCCCTCTGGGAGAATGGAACAGGCACTATAACTCCAGCCTGGAGCATAGTGTGCAATACCTTCCGCAGCTCCGTAGCCTTGTTCCGGTCTGATGGTAGACCCGTGGTGAAGAATCGAGCCGGGGGTCTGTGCCGGAAGGAGAGGGCGTACCCGTGAGAGACCACCTCCAGAACCCAAGTGTCTGTCGTAGTGAACGACCAACACCGGGAGAACTGCAGCAGGCGGCCTTCCACCCTGGGATCCCCCAAGGGGAGACCCGGACCGTCAGGCCGCAGGCTTGTCATCTGGCTTGGGGGCCGGACGTCTGGTACTCCATGCCTGTTTCCGGGGCTTGACCGATTTCTTAGGGCCAGCCTGTCGAGGAAACGACTGTGGTTTGGGCCTGCCCTGGGCCCTAGATGACCGAAAGGACGATGGTCCAGAACCAGAAGGAGCAGCGGCCGACGGGAGACAAGCAGATTTGGCTGCCGCCAGCGTGGCCACAATCTTATCCAGATCCGGACCGAAGAGAACTTCTCCGGTAAACGGCAACGCTTCCAGACCTTTCTTGGATCTGCATCCGCCTTCCAGGATCGCAGCCACAAGGTGCGACGAGCAGCTACCGCTGCTGAAGAAATTCTAGACACCAGAGTACTAATGTCTAGAGCCGCCTCGTTGATGTAGGTGGCCGAATCACGGAGATTGCCAATCAACTCCGCCTGTTCGGCCGGACAGTCGGATTCAAAAGAAGCCTCTAATGAATCCGCCCAGCGCTCCATCGCTCTGGCAACCCAGCAAATGGCCATAGCCGGCCGTGCTGCCCCCCCTGCAAGGGAATAAGCGGACTTCAGGCAGATTTCTACCTTGCGGTCCGTAGCATCCTTAAGGGAGGACATGGATGGCATCGGCAATGTGGCACTACGGACAAGACGGGTCACGTGAGAATCCACCTGTGGAGGGGATTCACACTTAGCAAAATAATTATCCGCGAACGGATAAGCCACCGCCAGGCGTCTCTGCGGCTGGTATCTTTTGCCAGGTTGTTTCCACGCCTCCTCTAAATGGTCCACCAACTGACCCGAAAGAGGAAAGACTGTGGCATCGCCCTTCACATCTTTGAAAAAGGCATACTTAGATTTAGCCGCTGGGGGAACTTCGTCCTCAATCACCAAGGCTGTGCGGACCGCCCGAATAAGTCCAGGAATATATACTTTGGACTTAGCATCAGCGTCCTTAGTATGGAAAGGTTCCTGATCGTAAGGATCCAGAATCTCCCCATCATCAGACGTCCCTTCGTCATCCTCATAAGGAGCGGACAGAGACGCCACCGGCCTTTTATGAGGCCGCATCACAGACTCCCCTTGCAACACATCCGACAAGTGCTGTACAGAACTCGTCAGGGAGTTAACCCACGCTGGCTCCTGAGAACCCGGGAGCGGGGAAATAGGGAGACTGTGGGGTACCACCAATTGTCGTGGGAACCCCTGCATGGGTGACGACACCACAGACTGCTGGGACAAACCCATCGGAGTAAACGCGGGCTGCGGAGCTAACTGGCCCACTAAAGCTGTTAACGCCTGAGCGAAACAAGCCCAGGGCGGCTCCTGTACCGGTGCTGTAACCGTAATAGGCCGCGCCATGGACAAACACTGCCGGCAAAGGCCCTCCGCGCTACCCTCCCCCTCCGCTAACGGTACTTTGCACGTGGTACACTGTAGCCGGAGGGGAAAATCACTTTCAGACATGATGGCACCACGTATGTGACCTCTCTCACCAATTAAGTATTAAATAGGCGAGAGACCACCCTGCAGCACCGCACCGCAAGGGCTTTAGCAGAAAGAACAGGGACAGTAATAAAGCTGACAGTTTAGAGAAGAAAAGTTACAGGCAGCGCTAGCACAGTCACATACAATGCAGAGAAATAACAATTCCTGCACTAACAGCGCTGATCACTCAACTACACAGACACAGGGCCTGGTAGGACACAGCGCTGCATACACAGACCTGAGCCACAGCGGAGGAGAGGTATGCGGGGGGACCCAGACCACGATGCTTCCTTCCAGACTTCCAGCAGCGTTCACCATGCGTTGCAGAGAAGATGGCCGCCGAGGAGCAGAGAGAAGCTGGCCTGGGGGAGGAGCGCTGACACAGGACCAGTCAGCACAGTGCAGAGAGGGCTGTGTGCAGCGGGGGAGGCGCCGGCTGTGAGACAGGGAAGGCGCGCTCCCCTGGCATGCATTTAACCCCTGGGACGCCGCAGCGCTACCGCTCTGCTGCGGTCCGCTGTCCCAGGGGGTAGTGGAAGCGCAGGTTGGTCGCCTGGCTCCACGCTGCAGCCAGTCCCCAGGGAGCCCCCTGCCTGGGGACTTAGGACCATGTGATCAGCGGGGACCCACCGCGGGACCCCGCTGCTTACCTCTGTCCCCCTTGAATCCGGCCATGGTCCGGAACATCTGGGGTCACCGCTAGCTGTGACCCCAGACGCCCACCAGCATCCCCGGATCAGTACCGGCGTTCTGGTACCGGCGGGGTGTAGGGAAGACAGCATGGACGTCAGGACTGACTGTCCATGCTGTTCATCCAGATGTGCAGCCACAGCTGCATGAAGAAAAAGCTTCAGGGGCTCTTCTAGCCCCCACTCCAACAGGTGCACCCGACTCCGGCCGGGCACCAAACTAAACTGGGGTGCCTTGGCCCGGGGGCGGGGTATAGGAGGGGGACCTAGTGCATCCTGGGAGGCTGAAAGCTTAACTCTTTGGTGCCCTGCGACTGACGTCACACCTATACCCCAAGGTATCCTGTGGATACCCTATGGACCCTGAAGTAGAAAGTCTAGTTACGGCTCTGCAAATACATGTATAACATCAGGGTGTCTCAAGGAGGCACATATTGAACATAGAAAAGAAAGTTGGGCTCAACTAAATCTTTAGGGAGGAGAGGGTTGAGCAGGAGACCAGAGTCGGCCCTAGCCAATTTGGTGCCCTAGGCAAAATTTTGACTGGTGCCCCTAGCAGATAATCCCACAAGCAAGCTAAGTGTTTATACGCGGATGTAGTTATATTGCCGGCCGTCGATATACCGCCGCTGGAATCCCGCCACTCGGCATAATGCCGACGCCGATAGCCCAAAGGAGATCAGATTACCGTGTTGGCATCACGAAAGCCGGACTCCCGAACGTCCAGACTCGGCTAAGTATGTTAGTTTCCCCGGGGATGGGGGTGGGTTAGGTTTAGGCACCCTCGGGGGAGATTAGGGATAGGCATCCCCCCGCGGAGGATTAGTGTTAGGCACCCCTGGGGGGAAAGGTTAGGGTTAGACACCCCCTGGGGGGGGGTTAGGTTCAGGGTGTGGGAAGCGGGAGTTAGTGTTAGGCACCCATAAGAGAGGGTTAGGGGGGGTGAGGTGGAGGGTTAGGGTACTTACCTCCCCTGTTGGGATAGCGGGATATTCAGTGATCTGGCTTCCGTCTATTCAGCTGCCGGCATATCATACTGATCTCATATATATATATATATATATATATCTCCCTCGGCGTCATTCAAGTAATGAAATACTGCAAAACACAGGATTGCTCCAACGTTTCGCTGTATTTTACTCCATCGTCATCAGGGACTAAAATGGAGTAAAATACATCGATACGTTGGAGCAATCCTGTGTGTTGCAGTATTTCATTACCTGAGTGCCGCTGAGGGAAGTGTATATTGTGGATTCCGTGCAGAGGAGTTGTGTCGGAAGGCACCATAGCCTATATTTATTAATACTGTGAGTGCCGCCCGAAAGTTATATATATATTATATATATATCTTGAATTAATATACCGGTATTGTGATCCTTTCTAAGGGCCTGGAGTGCTGCACCATTGGGAGTCATATATATATATGTAGAAAAAAAGGAAAAGTAGAAAATTATTATATATATATATATATATATATATATATATATATATATATATATATATATATATCCAATGAATGAGATCCTGCCCTCGCATCAAAAATTATCTGTGGGGTGCTTCCAAAGTCAGATTTTTACACTGATCCAATTGAATATCCACTTTTGATCCAGTCTCCTAGATCGGAGCACTCACCAATAACAATAAGAATCTCTAATGAATCCAAAAAAATTTCATAATTTATTCTTCGAATGTTAAAAAAATGTTGTCCACACTTAGCCATGTTATTCAGTGTTGTCGACGTTTCGGTTCAAAATATGAACCTTTCTCAAGGCTGGCACAAATTGTACATAATGCTCATAGTGCTAAAGGCACACAATAATGTATTACATCTAAAAAAAGAAAAAAGAAAAAAAATCAATCTTTTGAAATAAAACATACCAAAAGAATATAACAGAAAATAATATATCACAGTGATGCTGTCTATCAGGCTCTATATTGCTTATAGAAAACAATTCATATAGACAAATGAACCCACTATAGATAAAGAAACCAAATGAAAACATATTGTATATAGGAAAAGAAACCCCTTCTTTATATCATATAGAGCTGGATTGCGAAAAAATGTCTATCAATCCCATAACCAATCGCGACTAACGCCATGCTCATAGTATGGAGGTAATTCATCCAATATAGTAACCTAAATCACTATAGAATAATGTATACCTGTACAAAAATGTTGTTAAACTATAATTCCATATAACCTGATCACCAGGCAACAGGGAGACAACAATGTCTTATACATGGCTCTACAAGCATGCCCCCAGATGCAAAGTCATTGCTGTAGTGACTTATCACTGCAGCTATCATAACCAAAAAAAATAACGTACAACACTTACCCAATTCATATATGTACCATACATAGCCATGCGGGATCCGAGTCACTGGCTTACTTCAGGGACAACGGGGTGCACTCGTGTGCATACACTAATAATCAGAGCCCGCGAGCGGCTCAAATATCCGTCCCGGCGGAAGTGACTGCCACGTGACTGCCCCGATCACCTGGTCTCGACCGGACCAGGTGCAACAAAAAATGGTGCCCTCGGCATCCGGCAGGAGGCGTCCAGCATGTTGCCATAGAAACGTGGCAAGCCCTGGGGAAAAATTGTACATTGTTCCATATATAAGTATCTGATGGGGGACATACGTGGTAAATGATCAATATGATCAATCCACGAGTGATAATGGAAAACTGTCAACGTAGCGCGTTGCCATGGTTACGGAATACACATCAGGGAACCCTGCTCTCCGTATAATATAGAACTAACACAGCGGGCCAACCAAAAATTACACAAATAAATATGAAATGCCTTTCCAAAAATCAAACTTATATAAAATAAACTCACTAAATAGATTGAAGCAATATGAGCCTGAATAGACACAGTGGTAGCAGTGGTCCATATAAAAATATACACTGTACAGAAAATAAATGCATATGGATACATAAACCATACAAACATGCACAAAAAAAAAAAAAAAAAACTATATTATATATATATATATATATATATATATATATATATATATATATATGTATATATATATATATAGGTATGCGCATGCCCCGATATTAGGTGCAACCACAAATTCTCCCATCCATACATACACAAATCATGCACATTAGGAATGAAAAAAAGAGAAAAAAAAAGAAGAAAAACTGTATGGAGACGAAGAAAGTGAAAGTGCACAAAGTCCTACTTTTAAAACACAGAAAAAGTGTGTCTAAAGTGATAGAAAATAATCACTAAGTGGGCTATATTATAGATGACCAAGGAGTTCAGAGATCTACCGAGTGTATAACAGCCCACAGGGTTGAGAAATGCACCGAGTACAGAATGAAGAATAACCCAAAAGTTATCATCCAGAATGAAAACATAAACCATTCCTAATAAGTGATATGAAGACCCAAACGTATAGAAAATGGCTTCGATGATTGATCCATACTACCAGGTGAATAAGACCTAAAATATGCTGTAACCATCACCTGAGACATTCAACTCAGTAATTCTTAGATAGAAATACCTTCACCAGTTGCATATCTTAATTCATAAGAAAACATTTAAAGGGTTATTCTCATTAAGCCCTCTTGGGGCTACCGTATCCAATGTGTAGATCCAAAAGCTCTCACACTTTTTTAAGGCTGAGATTCTATCACCCCCGAGAGGTAGAGGAGGTATCCAGTCAATAAGTCGACATTTAAGACTTGCTACTTGATGACCCTGCAACAGGAAATGTCGTGCGACTGGTTTATCTGAATATCCAGATGATAGGGCAGAACGAATGGAGGCCCTGTGATTGGCCATCCTGTCTCTGAACTTCCTTGAAGTCAGGCCTACATAATACAATCCACAGGGGCAGGTGAGATAATAAATAACAAAATCCATCGTACAATGTAGTTTATATTTAATGTTAATCTTCCTGCCCATGTGAGGATGCAGGAACATAGGTCCAGTTAACATTGAAGCACAAGCGATATAGTTCCCACAGGAATAACAACTAGGTTTCTGCTTCATTAACTCTGGTATAGATTTTACTTCTCTTGGGTATAGAGTCGGTCTCATTAACAACTGCTTGAGGTTAGGACCTCGTCTGTAGGCCATCATTGGAGGATCATAATTTTTAAAAGGCAACGAATTGTCAGAGGTCAAAATGTGCCAATGGTTCTTCAAGGATTTAGCTGTATTATAGGCACTCTTATCAAATTTTGTGGTAAATATCAGACGTTGTTTGTTCTTAGACAGAGGTGGATCCCCGTCATTTTGTCTTTGATATATGCGCCGTACTTTAGTCAGACATTTATTTAGCTTTCCCTGGCTATAGTTCCTCTCCAAGAATCGGGCAGTCACCTCCTTCAATTGTTCCTCTCTCACAATATATATAAAATGACCAAGTCCCGGAACTCACGTCAATAATTATTCTATTTACTCTGGCACCCTCCAAGGAGCATATAGCACCAACAACAAGCTGCAGTAAATGGCGGCACTCAGCGTCTCCAGTGAAAGAAGTTACTGTTTATTACCAATGTTCCAGGCGTTATCCTTGATAACAGGCGGACGGCCGAAACATTGGCAATAAACAGTGACTTCTTTCACTGGAGATGCTGAGTGCTACCATTTACTGCAGCTATTATATATATATATATATATATATATATATATATATATATATTAGGGATGTGCAGGCTCGGATTTACTCGGATCTCAAAACGCCATTTTATTGGCTATCGCCTATCATGTGTTTTGGATAGCCAATATAATAAATCCGAACTTGCGGTAAAGTGGCGATAACAACCAAGTAAATCTGAGCCTACACATCCCTAATATATATATTTATATATATTAGGGGTGTGCACCGGCTACTTTTCGTGTTTTGTGTTTTGGATCTGGATCTTACTTTGTGTATTGGATCTGGATTGGTTTTGCCAAAACCACCCTTCCGTGTTTTGGGTTCTGGGTTTTGTGTTTTGGATCTGTATTTTTTTTTTAAAAAAGCATAAAAACAGCTAAAATCACAGAATGTGTTGTTTTTTCTGCTCCTATGCTATTATTAACCTCAATAACCTTAATTTCCACTCATTTCCAATCTATTTTGAACACCTCACACCTCACAATAGTGTTTCTATGTCCAAAAGGTTGCATCGAGGTAGCTGGATGACTATGCTAAGCGACATGAGTGGGCGGCACAAACATGTGGCCCATCTAGGAGTGACACTGCAGTGGCAGACAGGATGGCAGTTTGAAAAACTAGGCCCCAAACAGTACATAATGCAAAGAAAAAAAAGAGGTGCAAGATGGAATTGTCCTTGGGCCCTCCCACCCACCCTTATGTTGTATAAACAGGACATGCACACTTTAACAAACCAATCATTTCAGCACCAGGGTCTGCCACACGACTGTGGCTGAAATGATTGGTTCGTTTGGGCCCCCACAAAACAAGCTGGCAATTAATCTGTCCCTGCACAAACTGGCTCTACGGAGGCAAGATGTCGTCTTCATCCTCCTCATTCACCGATTCCTCACCCTCTTCAGTGTTGTGTACATCCTCATCCTCACAGAGTATTAATTCGTCCCCGCTGGAATCCACCACCACAGGTCCCTCTGTACGTTCTGAAGGCTGGTCTCCCTGGAAGAGTTGATAATTAATTTTTATGAACATCATCTTCTCCACATTTTGTGGAAGCAATCTCCTACGCCTTTCGCTGACAAGGTTCCCGGCTGCACTAAACACTCTTTCAGAGTACACACTGGAGGGGGGGCAACTCAGGTAAAATAGAGCCAGTTTGTACAGGGGCCTCCAAATTGCCTCTTTTCCCTGCCAGTATAGGTACGGACTGTCTGACATGCCTCCTTGGATGCTGTCACCGATGTAATCCTCCACCATTTTGTCAATGGTGACAGTATCATATGCAGTGACAGTAGACATGTCACAAATTGTTGCCAGGTCCTTCAGTCCGGACCAGATGTCCAAACTTGGTCCTGCCTGCCCTGCATCACCGCCAGCGGGTTGCTTAGGATACCTAAGCTTTTTCCTGGCTGCCCCAGTTGCGGGAGAAAATGAAGAAGGAGCTGTTGACGTGTCACGTTCCGCTTCAGCTGACAGTGTTTTCACCAGCAGGTCTTTGCACCTCTGCAGGCTTGTGTCAGTCGGAAAGAGAGACACCACATAGGCTTTAAACCTAGGATTGAGCACGGTGGCCAAAATGTAGTGGTCTGATTTCAACAGATTGACCACCCTGGAATCCTGGCAAAGCGAATGAAGGGCTTCATCCACAAGTCCCACATGCCGAGCGGAATCGATCCATCTTAGCTCCTCCTTCACTTTCTCCAGCTGCTTCTGCAAAAGCCTGATGAGGGGAATGACCTGACTCAAGCTGGCAGTGTCTGAACTGACTTCACGTGTGGCAAGTTCGAAGGGCTGGAGAACCTTGCACAACACGGAAATCATTCTCCACTGCGCTTGAGTCAGGTGCATACCCCCTCCTTTGCCTATGTCATACGTGGATGTATAGGCTTGAATGGCCTTTTGCTGCTCCTCCATCCTCTGAAGCATATAGAGGGTTGAGTTCCACCGCGTCACAACCTCTTGCTTCAGGTGATGCCGGGGCAGGTTCAAGAGTGTTTGCTGGTGCTCCAGTCTTCGGCACGCAGTTGCTGAATGGCGAAAGTGGGCAGAAATTTTTCGGGACACCAAAAGCGTCTCCTGCATGCCCCTGTCGCTTTTCAGAAAATTCTGCACCACCAAGTTTATTGTGTGAGCAAAACATGGGACGTGCTGGAATTTGCCCAGATGTAATGCCCGCACAATATTGGTGGCGTTGTCTGATATCACAAATCCCCAGGAGAGTCTAAGTGGGGTAAGCCACTGGGCGATGATTTCCCTCAGTTTCTCTAAGAGGTTGTCGGTGGTGTGCCTCTTACTGAAACCGGTGATACACAGTGTAGCCTGCCTTGGAACGAGCTGGCGTTTCTGAGATGCTGCTACTGGTGACGCTGCTGTTGTTGCTGCGTAAGTTGATACATCTACCCAGTGGGCTGTCACAGTCATATAGTCCTTAGTCTGCCCTGTTCCACTTGTCCACATGTCCGTGGTTAAGTGGACATTGGGTACAACCGCATTTTTCAGGACACTGAGGACACTTTTTCTGACATTTCTGTACAGTCTCGGTATCGCCTGCCTAGTGAAGTGGAATCTAGACGGGATTTGGAACCGGGGACACTCTACCTCAATCAATTGTCTAAATCCCACTGCACTAATGGCGGATACTGGATGCACGTCTAACACCAACATAGCAGTCAAGGCCACAGTTATACGTTTTGCTTCAGGATGACTGCTGTCGTACTTCATCCTCCTCGCTACGGACTGTTGGAGGGTCAATTGTTTAGTAAAAGTAGTGGTGTTCCTACTTCCTCTCTGGGATGATGAACGACTCCCAGCAGCAACAGCAGCAGCGGCAGCAGTAGGCGTAGCAATGCAGGATCCTCCGGAGGAATCCCGGATAGGAGAGTCAGTCATGCCAGTGACATGGCCTGCAGGACTACTTCCGATCCTGACTAAGGAGGAAATTGACGAGGAGGGAGTTGACGGTGTGGTTTGCAGGCGCTTGGATACAACGGGATTTAGGTGTCCCTGGACTGCTTACGGTCTTAGCCAAAGTTTCTGAACTTGACAGTAACTTTTTAAGAACGCGCTGCAGGTGCCGTATAAGGGAGGATGTTCCTAGGTGGTTAACGTCCCTACCCCTACTTATTTCACCTTTACATATGGTACATATGGCAAGACAGCTGTTGTCCGGATTTGGATAGAAATATTGCCAGACCAAAGAGGTGGAATGTTTGGTCTCCTGCCCAGGCATGACCGTGATGGGCTTTTTCATCCCACGGACAACAACTGTCTCACCCGGAGCCTGATTTAAACAAACCACATCACCATCAGAATCCTCCTCGCCAACTTCTTCCTCAGCGCCAGCTACACCAGTATCCTCATCCTGTTGTACTTTAACAGTGACATCTTCAATTTGCATATCAGCAAGTGGACTGTGGGTGCTCCTTTCAGCACTTGCAGGGGGCGTGCAAATGGTGGAAAGAGCCACCTCTTCCCGTCCAGTGCTGGGAAGGTCAGGCATTGCAACCGCCACCACACTTGGACTCTCCTTGGGGATTTGTGATATCTACTTAGAACGCACAGTTCTTCGCTGTGCTTTTGCCAGCTTAACTCGTTTGATTTTTTTAGCAGGAGGAGGGCTTCCATCGTCATGTGAAGCTGAACCACTAGTCATGAACATAGGGAAAGACCTTAGCTGTTCCTTGCCACTACGTGTCGTAAATTGCATATTGGCAAGTTTACGTTTCTCCTCAGATGATTTAAATGTTTTTTTTAAGGTCATTTTCCTGAACTTTATCATTTGGGATTGTATGTGCCCTCTACTATGACATTGGGCATTGGCCTTGGCAGACGACGTTGATGGCATGTTATCGTCTATGTCATGACTAGTGGCAGCAGCTTCAGCACTAGGAGGAAGTGGTTCTTGATCTTTCCCTATTTTATTTTTATTGGAAAAAGTTTGGTCCTCCATTTATGTTATATTGATATATACGTGCGGCTAAGGCGCACACAAACACAGAAAATTTTTTATTTTTGTTGGAGACTAGTGCACTTTGTGGGTTACACCACCCTTTAAGAAATGAGCCAGCCGGCTCTTTACTTATTGGACACAGGCACACGCTTGGCACTGCTCCTTTGTTGATGCACGTGCAGCTACAGTGCACACAATTCACAAAGACAGAAAAAAAAGAAGAATTTTTTATTCTTTGAGGAGCGCACTTTGAGGGTTACACCACCCTTTAACAGACAGACGCACTCTTGGCGCTGCTGCTTTGAGGATGCACGTACAGTGCAGACAATTCACAAACACAGAAGAAAATGTTTTATTTTTGTTGGAGTGCACTTTGGGGGTTACACCACCCTTTAACAGACAGACGCACGCTTGGTGCTGCTGCTTTGAGGATGCAGCTACAGCCCACACAAATCACAAAGACAGAAAGAAAAGGAGAATTTTTTTATTTTTTGTGGAGTGCACTTTGAGGGTTACACCACCCTTTAATGGACAAGCCAGCCGGCCCTTTACTTATGGGACACAGGCGCACGCTTGGCGCTGCTCCTTTGTTGATGCACATGCAGCCACAGTGCACACAATTAACAAACACAGAAAATATTTTTTTATTTGGTTTGGAGTGCACTTTGGGAGTTACAGCACCCTTTAACGGTCTAGCCAGCCGGCCCTTTACTTATGACACAGGCACATGCTTGGCGCTACTTTGTTGATGCACGTGCGGCTACTGCGCACACAATTCACAAACACAGAAAAAATATAAATTTTTTTTGCACTTGAGGGGAGCACCCCTGATGGACAGAGCACCCCCTGGACAACACTACAGCACCCCTTTAGGACTGGGACACTGCACAGGACTTTGGAGTGGACACAGCCCCTATGGACAACTGACTGCACAACACAGTCCAGCCAGCCCCTATGGACTTTGGAGGAGTGGACACAGCCCCTATGGACAACAGCAGCACAGCACAACACAGCCAGCCCCTATGGACTTTGGAGTGGACACAGCCCTTATGGACAACCGCAGCACAGCACAACTCTACACTGCACTACACTACACAGCCCAGCCAGCCCTAACTCCCACCCTCCCTCTTCACTGTCCACAGCCGAGTGAGAAAATGGGTACCTTATATAGAATCCAAAAGCCGCGAGACCCGGAAGGCGGGATGATGACGTTTTGCCTCGATTTCAGATCCGAGTCAGGCGGGAAAAGTCGAGCCTGACTCGGATCGGGGGGCTCGGGGGGGGGGTTCAGATTTCAGAAATCCGAACCCACTCACCCCTAATATATATAAAAAATGAACAAAGGGGGTGCACTCACCAGTCTTCTAAAATGAGTTTTTATTTCATCTTTTTTAAAAAAATTTACAGCATCATAGTAAAGCTCCGACGTTTCGGTCCTAGCCATGGACCTTTGTCAAGGTACAATTCCAAGTAGTACTTTGCATCAATATATACCTGAGTCCAATTAAGAGACTCCTCCCTCACAATCATGTGAGTACAAACAATACAAACATATAGAGACATGAAGACATCATTTCTAATTGTGCAATAATGCCAATCCAAGAATAACACTAAAAAATGAAAAGTAATGAAAAAAACAGACACATATACATAAACAAACCTTACAGGTATAATCGAGCTGCATCCCCCGCTAGCGTGCGTGTCAACTCCCCAAACTTCCTGCCAAGTGGAACGCAAGCCGGTACCATTTCCTGTCAAGTGGCACGCAATCTAATACAGCAGTCATGACAACCGCTGTTAATGCTTCCTGCACTTCATCTGTCGATGCTAGCGCCCGGAGCAATCAAATCACAAAGTAATATACAAGAACACTAGGGACCCGGTGACGCAGACAAACAAGTATACGTCACCATATAACCCATTAATTTAAATGAAGATGTAACTAACAGAGTTTTCATATATTGACTCATTAAGCTAATATCAATCGGGCAGTCGACATGCACGCCCATCAAAAAGACGCAGCCTGTAAGCAAACCAATGATAAACATCTCCTCATAGATAATATAATGATAGGGCAACGTCTATCCATCTGGATTGAATTACATATGCCTAAATTATAATGTATACAAAAACATGGTTTGTCAACATGTGTGTCGACATTTTTAAAAAAAAATTCAATTATAAACATAACCAAATTTAGACACATTAAATAATTAAAAATAAATAACAAATAAACAAACTCTATAGAAAACCCACATTGCCACAACACTCGAAAAAACAAAAAATAAAAAATAAAAATTAAAAAAAATGTACCTTTACAAAATCTGATGATGCACCCCCACTTGAGATCCAAAATACTTTAATCCAAAAACATCCCAAGGTGTATAGCTTCATTAAGGCCGCGAGGGTGGACCGTATCCAATTTATGTATCCACATCGCTTCTCTCTGGAGCAAGAGGTTGGCCCGATCGCCTCCTCTCTTGGGTGGAGGCACCCAATCGATAATCATACATCTCAATGTTGCTAAAGCATGCTGTGTTTCAAGGAAATGTCTTGCTACAGGTTTATCAGAAGAACCATTAACATATATATATATATATATATATATATGAGATATCTATGCCAGAACGATAGACCAGGCGTCACTCATCCGGACTTTGAAAAAATACAAACGTGGTTTATTTAGGCCTAATAAACCATATTTGTATTTTTTCAAAGTTCGGATGAGTGACGCCTGGTCTAACATTCTGACATAGAAGTCTCTTTTATGTTATTTATTTATATCGGGAAGGCACCCCGGCAGTTGAATTACTCTGTACCAAGAAAGCCATTCTACATGTGTATATAAGCGGCTGTGCCCTCCCTTCCTCCCGCCTTCTCCTTCCCTGCAGCCTGTCGCTGAGCCATAGGCTGCAGCTTCACAAGCTATTGGACAGCTGAGCCATCGCTCAGCTGCCCAGCACTTCACTGCGGCGCCGGCGGCCATCGTGGTGCACATGCGCACCGCGCAGCACTGGATCTGTGTCGGGGAGCCCGGGGATATTATACCACCAGTGCTTCTTCCAGGATCCGGCCCTGGGGGGGCAGCGCTATGGAGAGAGGGAGGGAGGGTTGCGGAGGGAGGGAGGGGGAGAGCATGGCAGCAGCAAAGCCCTGGAATGCCCCTAGGGCATTCCAGTCGCCCTAGGCATTTGCTTAGAATGCCTATGCCTAGGGCCGGCTCTGCAGGAGACCAATGATAAGTCACAATGTTCGTGATTGCAATTTCTCTGTGGGGCAGATGTAGCTCTGGAGAGTGATAAATTGGAAAGTGATAAACTGCCAGCCATTCAGCTCCTAACTGTCATGTTACAGGCTGTTTAAAAAATTACAGTTAGGAGCTGATTGGTTGGTAGTTTACCACTTTCCAATGTATCACTTTCCAGAGCTTTGTACCCTCTGTACCTCAGACCGAACCCCACCCTTACCTCCATGCTCCAAAACATTACACAGCAAAAATGTTTAGCTGAGTGAGGCTGTGAGAGTAACCACAGAACCAGGGGAAACACGGCTACACTGCTCCTTTCCTAGGTGCTAGTACAGATTTAATAAGGTTAGTTAACTCATTCTAGCTCAATATATGATGTGATTTGTTTGCATAAGAAATGCATTATTTAAATATATTAATTTATTGTGCTACTTAATGTCACTTTGGACTATCTCTCTGCATTAGGATGTAATTCAGCTAAAAGGCCAATGTTGGAGAAGATTTCAACGTAATTTGTAATTTTCATTGTTGATTAAAATATCCCCACTATGTACAAAGGGGAACTCACAGGGACAGCGGTTGTGGTAACTGCTGTCCCAGCGAGTTATATCCTTGGCAAATTGTGAAAGTCTTTCATGCGCACAGTGTCAGCTTCCTGGGCGGCCGGGGGCTGCGTGGCAGTGATAAAAACATCTCTATCCTGCCCCTGAAGCCCCCATAGGCTAACAGCAGTTTACAGTACACCATCTGAAGATAGTGTAAACTACCAGGGCTAAACTCTGAAAAGCTTCTTTTTTTGGAGTTTAGTACATAGGGGTTAGGAGCAGAGGTGGGCAATAAGCGGCCTTCCAGCTGTTGTTGAACTATAAATCCCAGCATGCATTGCAACATGCATGCTGTTATGTGTAGTTTTATGTGTGGTGGTTTTAGCTAGCTCCTTCCATCTGAAAATGAAAATGTTTGCACTTCACTTATAAATATGCCCATTTCTTTATAAATAGAAGCATGATGTTAAAAAAGGATATTTGTAACCGAAATACATTTTTAAGGGGATATAGTTGGGCATATTGAAGATCTGTACCAGCAACAATTCCTTCTATACTCATCATCATCTTTCATTATATTATGTCACCTGGGATGATGTTTCAAGCCTTAGAGAGAGATAAAGAACCAAACAATTATCTCCTGTCATTTTTCAAACACAGCCTGCAAAATGACAGCTAGGAGCTGATTGGTTAGTACTTTTTTCACTCCACTTTAACTCTCTCCAAGGCTTGAGTCATCTCCCCCATTATAAATGAACACATACTGCACAGCGAGATACATACTGTATAACAGAGGGAATATCTGTCCTTCAACTGGCATCCAGTCTCATCTCACTGTGCATCATACACCATTTGCCAGGATAATTGATTCGAAGAGTCCAACAGGGAATACAGACGGAATTTGAAATAAGTTATACTAAGTTATTTATATCGCCTGCATTTCCATTCCCATCCCTGCTAGGCAAATCCCTGTGATTTAAGGCCTTTGTGTAGGAGGACAGCTGCAAAGTTGGAATACATATGTCTCTTTATTCAGAGCTTTCTCATATGCAAGAACATGCCTGTGTTTTGTGAATAATACTCTTCTGCTTATCTTGTAGTGTAATAAAGGATACAGTTAAACATTTACAGGTTTGGATCTGTAACATGAAACATTCATATTTTGGTAAAATGATGCGCTCTCTTGCTGGTTCTGGAAACTTAGGGGCATATGTATCAAAGCTTGATGCGAGATAAATTTGTGAGATATATATCACCAACCAATCATCTTCTAACTTACATTTTGCAGGCTGTGTTTAAAAAAAGATAGTTTGGAGTTGATTGGTTGGTGATATATATCTCACATCAAGCTTTGATACATATGCCCCTTAGTTCCCCTTTTCTGATATGTTTAGCCCAGTAATGTGTCGTCTTACATTGGAAAGACAGAGGGTCTCATTCAGACCCGCTCGCGAGCGCAGGACGCTCGCAAGCGGGTCGATGGTACCCAAATGCGCATGCGCACGACGGAGGGAGCTCCGTCGTGCGCATGCGCGAGACCCGGCGAGCGACGGGGTACCCGTCGCTCGAGGTCTCGCACCAAAGGGGGCGTGCTGTCGATGGTGAGTGACAGCATGCCCCCTTTGGTGGGCGTGCAGGGGGCATGGCTGCCAGACGGAGGCGTTCCCATGGGAACGCCTGCCGTCTGGGTCCGGCCCCACTGACATCACTAGTGATGTCAGTGGGAGTGATTTTGGCTCTGATAGAGCCAAAATCACTCCAGGGCTTGCGGCAGCGAGACCCTACCGCAGAGTCTCGTCACAACCCCGATGTTTGCAATGGCCTTGACCATCGCGACCATCATCATGGACGCTCGCATAAGCTGTGGGTGGTAACCCACATCTATGCGAGCGTCCAAGAGGCCGCTCCAATGTTAGGTAGGAGAGCCCTGATTCAGAGCGAGCGCTCTGGTCAGAGCGTCCGGCTCTGAATCAGGCCCAGAGCTCCTACCTACAGCATATAACATGGTAACAACCCAGCAGTATACAAAGCAGCCATGCTTAATGTATTTAATGGACTTGTAAAGGGTAAGAAAATATAAGTAAGGAGGGCAACAACATTTATATGAGGGTTACAAGATAGTATGCATCTAAGCTAATGCTTTTAAGCAGAGCTTGGTCTCTGCTGCCAAATATAAGCTAAAAATGCCATATTTCAGATGGGGATTCTGACACTCTTGCTTCACAGTGCTCCTCGGTGTGAGGATACCAAAATAGCTGTATGGATGGGGCCAAAACATGGAAGGAAGTGGTTAACAAGATACTAGGAAGTGTTTGCACTCTGAACTTATTTATTTTATTTTATTTATTAACAGTTTCTTATATAGCGCAGCATATTCCGTTGCGCTTTACAATTGGAAACATTGATAGAACAAAACAGGGTAATAACAGACAGACATAAAGGTAAGAGAGCCCTGCTTGCAAGCTTACAATCTGAACTTAATATATATCTCACCAACTACCAAATCCTTGCAGGCGCATATTGAAACAGGCCCCAAATCAAAGCTTAAAGATTTGCTATACGAAATGAATAACTGCCTTGTTAAATTTTTTGATTTTACAATTCCAGTTTCACTTTGATTTACTATGTACACACATTATACTATGCAGCCCAGTTATGTTTAGTTTTTCTTAGGAAATTAATGTCATGATTTAACTATGATACATGAATTCGAATAGAGGCACAGACTATAAAACATACCGGCGGTTTTCACCCTCGCAAGGTTTGCACTTAGCTGCAACCAGCAGCTAGTAACCTTGAGTGCAGCATAGCAGGCTGGAGAATGGTCAGATGGCAAGGTTCAGTACATGATGCATAGATGCCAAAGGATAATGCAGAGAATAGTTACAAGCAAAGGTCATACACAGGAATCCCGGTACTGAGCCAAGGGATAGAGCAAAAAGTTATTGTAATTGGGAGAACTGGAGACTAGATGGGAGATAATACCATTCACAAATATATTGTGATCTTCTACCCCTGTCTCCCCCCATGCATAAAGGCAATTACAGTACGAATGATCGCTGCTATGCATTATTATCTTCTTGCTGGGATAGCTCTTCCACAGTAGAGCTATCCCAGCGATGTAATCACTTCCAGGTTTAAGGCCCAGCACTTAAAATGGCCATGATCAAGATTTTAATATTGTTTTAATTGCTGAACTAGATAGGAAGGAAGCATGGGAAAGCATGATCTTGGTCCTAAACTGGCTGTTTCTTAACAAAATGTGGAGATACAGAAACTTTCCCAAACTATGTTTATTGAAAAAGTAAAGGTTATACATAATCAAAAGCAATACACACAGTAAGATGTAGCACATAACCAGGTCAAAATCTACAATACATGGGATCGAAAGCACTTATTAGCTGATACAAATGTACGGAAATGTATCTTAAGGAATTGATACCTCTTACTGTATAATAATATATAATATCTAAAACATAGTATATTTACTAAAAAAAAATATATAATTTTAAATGATAAAATTAAAATAACGTAAGAGTACAGAAAGGGAGGAGAGAAGGAATAGGGAATGTCTGAGGGAGGGAGGGTAGGGGAGAAGTTGGAGGTAGGTTGGAGGAGAAATGGCAACATGGTCATCTTAAAGAACTGGAACTCTAGATCCTGGAGTATTCTCTAATTAAAGTATTAAGAAAATTGAGAAGGTGGAACAGGGGTTGTGATCAGACCGATATAGGTGGTATACATTGCAGATTCTTTAAATACCAGCCATGGATACCAAGTGGCGGTATAGTCAGTAGGTTTGCCTATTGCAAAGGAGATGATGTCTTCCATGTTCATATAAAAATCTATCTTCTTAAACCAATCCCTAATGGGAGTGGAAGTTGATTTCCATAAAACTGGTATAACAGCTTTGGCCGCGTTGTTGAGGTGCCTTAATAAAGATTGTTTGTAAGTAGCCGAGGGGCTGACGTGATATTTAGTAACCAAATCCGGGGTCTCTAGAAACATACCCCCCTAAAATTGCTTCGGAACACTTGAAAACATTTGTCCAAAAAGAAAAAGGGCAGTCCCACCAAATATGGAGAAGTCTTCCAGGGGAAGCCTTACATCTCCAGCAATCCTTTGACACCCCAGGATGTCTATACCAGTGGCAAACGCAGGATTTCTAGAAGAGGGTTTCCAAATGCTTGATTTTAGAGCGAGTGTGGCCAGTCCATGAAGAGAGCATAATTAACACTAATCCAGCTTTAATATGCATCATACAAAGTGTATTGTGTGTCATAATTCCAGCATATACAGGATCACAGGAAGTCAATAGATGCAGCAGTAGTGCCATCCTGCCTGAGTTTAAGGTTTTTATTTTAGATGTGGGCACCATTCCAGAGCATTGGAGCAAGTCTGGGAGCCTGGAGGAGCAGCAGAAGAACCTAGCACTGCCCTGGACATATATGTACATATTGGGCTCTATAGCAGTGCATGTTTTCCAGATCTCCTAGCTGGTGCACAGGTTATTACTGGCTGATACATGTTAAAAGATCGACAGGTGGTGATAATTATTTCATTTGTGATACTAAGAACATGTAGCACTAGTAAAATTCTATTATGTTATTATTTCTACTGTGGTCATGGTGTGGGCTGGGGAGGGGGGTTTCCAGGCAGACGGAAACCCCCCTGCGTTTGCCTATGTATACCAGCAAGAAATTACTTTGTAGAGAATCTTGAAGGTAGCAATGCATAACGAACTAGCGTGAGTATTTTGGAAAATATTTTCCCAATCGAAGTCATAGATCCTATCTTGAAGTTCTTTTTCTCACGCTAGCGTAAATGGAGCGGGTGAATTAAAAAGATTTTCAATAATTAGTGTATATAGTGTGGAAATGGTATGAGAAGGCGTCTGGGATGAGGTGCATAAGGATTCAAACAGGGTGAGATCCCTAGAGAGGTAGGTTAGTTTGAGGGAGGTAGTGGTAAAATGTCAGACTTGGAGATATTTCCAGAACTCAGACTAGGGCAAGTTCCAGAATGATCGTATCTCTGTGAATGAGCAAACCCCAGATGGACCAATCAACTGACCTAAATGGAAACATGGGCAAAAGACCACTGTTTAAAATGCGCCTCATGAAGCCATGGGGTGAATGCAGTATTACATAAAAAGGATGTGAGGGGGAAAATAAGGGAAGAAATGTGAGAGAGTCATCTCAATCCCTTCCAGCAATGAAGGGTAGGGGTAATAGTTGGGTGATCTACCCTAGGAAGATCAGAGAGCCAAGGAGTTATTTCTATTGCGCATGCAAAGTAACTCTCTTCTATCACAATCCACTGCTTGGAGTCTTTCGCCCGGGTCCATTCTAGGATTTAATTTAGTAATATTGCATGGTAGTAGCTAGTTATGTGAGGGAGTTGCATACCACCATTATGCTTGACGGAACAAAATATGTTTAAAACAGGGTGGTGAACGGCCCCAGACAAAATGACGGATGAGCCGTTGAACCCCCTGAAACCATGCAGGGGGGACATGGATAGGAAGGGTTTGCATTAGATACAAAATTTGGGGTAGAGAGTTCATTGACCACATTCATTCTGCCAACCCAGGATAAGCATTTAGATCACCATTTATTATAGTCTGAACGTATGGGCTGTTACAGAGGGGTAAAATTTGTTGAGAATAATGGAGACAGATCTCTAGTCAAATTTACGCCCAAATATTTAAGTCGGGTAGGGTGCCAGGAAAAGGCCTGTTTCAGACCATCGACTACAGAAGAAGGAGCAGTTAGGTTCATGGCGACGGATTTGAAAAAATGTATTTTAAATTTCGAAATGGAGCTAAACTTCTGAAACTCCAATACTTAGTTGGGAAGATATACAAACTTGACACATATTGATACAGTATATCCACTTGACAGATCATATTAATGCCTCACATTCTGTCATTGTCACGAAAAGATCTAGAATTAATTTTAGGCAAAATCCCAAATTTTGACTCAAAAGCAGATTAAAAACCACATGCAAATTTTAGCTCTCCCCTATAATTTTTGATCAGCATTTTAATATTCCAAATTCCACTAGAGCATGGAAGGTCCAATAATTAATGGTTAAAGTTCTCACATATTGTTGGTAAATTAAAAACAGATATAGAAAGTTTCTTCAATAATAATGGGTTTACTGCCACTGATTTGATGTTTTTAAGGCTTCCAGTAAAGGTTGTATGATACCATGAATTTCACTTTATAATCACAGAATAATGAGAAACAAAGACTTCAGAAAGAATTCCACATCAGAAACTTAGTATCAAAGGGAGAAGCCTCAATATTCTGTTAATAAGGATTTCTTGGAGCGAAACAAGCATATAGATTGCTAGTCAGAGAATGCCAAGGCATAATTGGTTTAAAACCAGTGATCAAGCTATCAGAATGTCACTAAGGAACAACATTCAAATACAGTGATTACTGGGCTGATGGATAATAGTGGCACTCTGGTCCTACATTAATTAGGCAAAGTGATTTTATGAACAATTATATCCTTCCATCTTGTCTGTAATGTAAGCAGCTTCTCTGCATGACACGTCCATGATACCAAATAAATCTGCCGATTCTTTCATTTTAGAATATTACTATTGAAGCTTCTGTCACAATTACCTGAGTTACTAAATTGATTTAATAAAGCAATCTGAGAGGGACACAGCCAACCTCAATGAGAGGCTTTAACCAGTTTGAATTTAAAACCTATCAAGGATTCTACTGACTGCGGCTCTTATAGGGTTGGATGTATCATGTATTGTTATTTGATTGTGATAGATTCCGCCAATATTTGTAAACATACCGTCATTTTGTAATGCCGGTATGCATGAATACTTACCCAGCGATAAGAAGAGCTTATGATATAGAACTGTACTAGCAAGAAATTACTTCCAGGTTTAAGATCCAACCAGGAGTCCTAATGCACATACGTTGGCCACAGGGACAAGAGAGATATTCTTCAGAAAAGTACTACAGATGGCATTGCCTATTAGGTAGAAGCTCTGAAAAATTATGTTTCCTGGAGCTTGGTGCTTACGGGCACACTGCAGCCTCATTGAATCCTATGGGGTTTGCTGTTCCATGGGTCTGCAACAGATTTACTGTCAGTTTATATTGAAATATTTTCAAAAAGGGAATGTACACATTAGGTAACAGAACATGGTACTTAGAACACATAAATCTATTATAAAAGATACAAAAATTATATTCTTAAGCGGTTCAACTGAGGTGGGATTCACTTAAGCTGAATGGCAATGGGTTAGGGTCTGGACTAGGCTGAAGAGTGGAGGCACCCTTCCCAACTATGACATATTCATGCAAGGCAAACAGTTTGACAATGGGGAGGAGGCAAATGTGGAATAAGTAATTGGGATTCTTCCAGCGTTCCAGCATTTGGAGAGCGCCACCTTAGCCACTTTGAGGATATGGCAAAGCACATAACTGGTGTTAAGGGAGGGATTAAGAATATAAGTGAAGGAACATCAGCTTCAGATCAAGGTGATCCAGAATTTTCAGGACTTCGGAAATCAGGACTTCTCTCTCCAGAGTGGTTAAATGATAGGACAGACTCAATAGCTGTGCATTATATTGAAAACTTGGTGACAATTGCCAGCAAAATGTGGAACAAGAGCAACATATTTTGTGTGGTTTCAAATGGGTAAGCATACTTGCATCTAAGGATGACTTGGACGATGAGCATAGAGCTAAATATGCTTCCATTGGTGGGGCAAATATATTTTTTGAATGTCATTGTTAAACACATTTAGATAGTATTGAAAACTCCAAAGATCCTCACAGTGGTGATGACACCCAAATCACCAAGCATCTGTAGGAAAGAGCAGGGCCGGATTAAGGGGGGGGGGGCGACAGGGGCGGTCGTCCCTGGGCCCCCACACACGGAGGGACCCCCACACAGGGTCAGTGTGACCCTGCCGAGAACAGGTGACACCTGTTCCCGGATTGAGGCTCACTGCCGTGATCCGCTGTTAATGTATGCAGCACAGAGCGGCTCCCGAGTCTTCTCACCGGCTCCACGTGACACATTACATTCGCGACGCAGATGAGAGAACCAGGGAGCGGCTCTGCCGGGAGGAGGTAACGCCCAGACGCCGGCACTCAGGTAAGTCAGTGGCAGAGGCTTTGGGGGTAGGGAAGGAGGGCAGAAGGCTTAAGGAGAAGGGGGGAAGCTCCGTGTGGCTTGAAGGGACCTCCGCAATTTAGTTGCCCTGGTGCCCCCACTAGCCTTAATCCGGCCCTGGGGAAGGGCGTCAGTCCTCTTATTACATCTGGAAGATGAATATAAAATTCTATTTAATAGTTTGGAAAAAAAATAAACGGCTGAGGGTGTGTGTGTAAAACAATTAAAAGGTAATAACATAGATCTGCAGACCAAATTATAAATTAATGTAACTTTATTTGCACACAAATAACACATTCATACTGTAAGCAATTGAGCAACACCAAAACACTGGTATGATGGTTAGTACGAGGCTTATTAGGACCTTAAAAAAGAAATTGTGTGTCCAGTAGACAAGAAATTGTTAACTTATTAATTACTAGCGTTTGCCCATAGCTTCACTCACGTGGATATCTGTTATTGCTCAGTGAAACTAATTTTACAAAGACAGTAGTGACATCTAATATTGTGATGTGTATTTTATATTGTAGACATTGATTCACAAAATGTCTTTGTAAACAATATTTGCAGTTTTTACTTCAGGGATTAACACAAAAAGATACTAGGGGCTACTAATTTGTGAACAAGCCACGTAAAACTGCCCATTGGTGTGCCATTTACTGGATTAACATGTATACTGCAACTTCATAGGTCAAGATAAGATACCTGATTAGTGCTTAATATATAGTTGGATTTTCCTGCGAAATAGATATATATATATATATATATATATATATATATATATATAAATCAATGTATTTTTATATGCATACATATATAACTATTTGCTTTTGGGATGTGCAATATATGCATATATTGTACATATATATTTGTATACATCCATTGTGGACTTGAGGAGCCTGTGCAAATGCTGATACATTTTTATTTATTTATTTGTCTCCATAGTTCATAGACAGTCCCACAAAGTATATTTGTCCAAAAAATATATATTATAGTCATTTTTGGATTGAGGAGCCTGCACACGCGCCGAATGTGTCAAGCGTCTGGTTTTTCTTTTATTGCTACTCTCCCTGATGTCACATTGAGATAATACATACCTCAGTTTCTTTCTAGGTGACTAAGTTATACAGTATTGAAAAGACATCCTGTAGTTTTTGTGTGATGCCGGAACAAACAAACAAACAAAAATTCCAGAAAAAAAAAGTTTGTCTCCATAGTACATACACAGTCCCAAGGAGCAGGGCTGCCATCAGAAATTGTGGGGCCCGGTACTGACAAAATATGCAGTCCCCACCCCCTGATATAGGGCATACTTGGGTGGAGCTGTGGATAATGTGGGTGGAGCTACTTCAGAGGTGGTGCATCAATTGGTTGTTACTCTTGAAATACAACCTCTGCCAATCAATGAATACAGATACTGTGATGCTCTGGGTATTTTGCTTAATAGAGTGGTCAGTGGTGCAGTATTTGGGTGCTCAAATAAGGGTCAGCATACAGCTCATTCGTGTTAAAACTAAAAATTACCAGTTTGGAAAACCAAACACACCTGAATTTTGGGATTTTGAGTCAAACAGAGTCCCTGCTCGGATCACTTTGGGTATTCCAAGTAGAACCAAGTCCGGACTCAGGTTTTCTCACAAATTTGGATTGCATTGAAGTATTTTGGATTGCATTGAAGTTTTAAGTCCCTCCCTCATGATTTCAGATGCTCTGAGGTGATCCAAATTGACTGAAAATTACAGGAAATTAATGTTATTGATGTTAACAATAGTATATAAACAAAAAAACAGGTCCAAGTTACATGATTTAAGCTGCTTTTAAATTTTTTTAAAGAAATCCAACACTGTACTAAAACACTTGAGGATGGTTTTGCCAAAACACTGTTTCATGTACAGGAGTACAACTCTACAGTACACAACTCTTTACACTTAATATGAACTTCCTGCAAGTTTTTGCTTTCAACTGCAAAAGTGTGAGATCTGGTCATATCCATATCATTCTGGTCACATGGCAAATTAGAGTGTTATCCTGGGAGGGAGGTAGTCACCATCATGGCAGACGGCATGCCGATAGTCAAAATACCAGCGCCGGAATCCTGACCACCGGCATCCCGAAGGTAAGCATCAGGTGTTAGGTTTAGGATTAGGCACTAAGGGGGTAGGGTTAGGTTAAGGGTGCGTTGAGGGGGAGGGGAGGCTTGGGTTAGGGTTAAGGGTTAGCCTCAGGTACTTACCTAATGATGTCGGGATTCTGACTGTCGGGATGCCGCTATCGGTATTCTGACTGCTGGCATCCCGCCCGCTTGAAATCCCATAAGCAACCCAGCCTGGGAAGCCATAGATAGATTTGCAGTCTTTTGTATGTCTTGTTCCTTTGCCTCATGGGACAGAAGATCACTTTATAATTGTATATATACATAGTATATACTTAAAGTACTGGAATGTTCCTCATCACCTTTGTGGCCTGTGTGGTTTTTACAAGGGAGTGTTGCACCTCTAGTTACTTATTTAACTGTTTTGTGAGGGCACCCCTGCAGGCTATTGACTGTTATCTGGAGTGGCATTTCAATTTCAGTAACATATTCTTCTGGGACATTTTTCAGCTTTGACTCACTAATAGTAAGTAGATCAATCATGTCAACATGGCCAGAATCAAATTCAAGGTTGTAGTCCAACTTCTTTTCCTTTTCTGCTTCTAAGTGGCACTTCTCTTCAGTTGCAGAGAACTTTTCTTCCAGCTGGGTAATTTTTCCTATTGCACTTTCCAACTTGTTCTGAGTCTACAGAAGATTGCACTCCATATCTTCAAGTTGAACAAGTCCTAACTTAGGTTCAGCTATTATTTTAGACTCAAGCTCTTGTTCTCTGGCACTTATTTCCACTTGGAGATTGCGCAACTGTTTCTGTGCATTTGATAGATATTTTTCAAGGTTCATATTCTCTCCTCGCAACACCTCAAGTACTGCATGTGCATTGTTAAGCTCTTTCCCCAAAACTTCACTTTGTTCTGCTGTTTCAACCAGTATTTTCTCTAGAAATATATTTCTTACAGCAAGAACTCTGAAGCTGCCCTGGAAGTAACCAAATTGGTCTGGAACATCTGTATTTTCTCCTCATAATGTGCATGAAGACAAACATTCTACACGTATTTAGCATTCTCTCTCTTTCCCACTAAGCGCAAGACTGCAGCATATGGAGATATTTCTTTGTTCCCCCAGAGTATTCATGGAGCTTCTCAGTTAGATGATCGCTCCTTAAATCACACTTTGCATGTTTTGCTTATGTGGACACAATTAATGAATCTTTTTCTTTCAACATCTGAGCTAAATCTGTCACTTTTCCTTGTGTATGTGCAGCATCATTCTGATATCTCCTTACACATTCTTTTGTCGCATCAACTTCCTCTCTCTTGAAGTACCATATCAGGGGCATTTCTAGAGAGGAGGGGGCCCGTGTGCAGTCTCCGATACGGGCCCCCTCCTCTCCGCCCGGCAGCGCACTGAGGTGTTCGCGGCCAGCACCGGAATTATAGACTCTGGGCACTAGAGTGTGCCCAGAGTCTATAATGTATGCACAGGTCACCGGGAAAATGGCCGTGGCGGCCATTTTCCCTGTACTGAGCATGCGCAAACGACGGGAAAATGGCAGCAGTGGCCATTTTCCAGTCGTTTTACAGCGCCGGACCCCCGCACCGATGTGGGACTCTGGAGAGGTAAGTAATATTATGGGTGCAGGGTGTGCGGTGTGGGGTACCCGTGTTCCCCGCACACCCTGCACTCATTATAGATACGCCCTGTACCATATACTGTTGGTGCAATTCAACAATGTTTTACTCTTTCTTTGCAAGAAGCACATCAATTTGCTGCCAATTTGAGGTCAGTCTCTTTAAGAACTTTTTCCTCTTGTCTAAATTATATTTTTAAAGAGCTTAATACACTATAACTTTTCAACATTGTGCTCATGCATCAGTTTCTACTCAGTAGAATTTTTTTTAAAGTCACTTTAATGCTTCACAAAATACAAGTCTTATGCAAAAAACTTTACTCATATGGTCAAATTCTTCCATATGACATATGACCTGATTCAGACCCGCTCGCTAGATGCGGCCGCTCGCTCCCAGCATATGGAAATTCAGCTAAGTGACGTCAAGGCAGCTGCTCGCACGGCAAGGCATAAGTACGCCCACTATGTATTGGTGAGCAATCACTTTGTGTTTATAGACGCCCACCAGCCTGTCTTTAGCCGCTCACTAGCGTACGTCATCTCCAGGAAGTATATATAACCATCAGTACATCAGGTTTCATCAAATCTGTCCGCAGCGCTTGTGGTTGACTGTACCCTACCGCAAGCACTGTGAGCACTTCAGTGTAATATTCAATCAGGTGATGTGTACTTTGACGTTGCCTGTTAATTATGCACACCCCAGAAACGGCGTGAAAATACTCTGGCACACCTGTGTCCGCAACTCCACTCCCCCGTTACTACTGGCCTGCCCCTGTTACCACCCACTAACGGCCTCTCCTGTCACTCATTCCAGTGGGCTGTCTTTGCAGGGTGAGCGAGCACATTCCGATCGCTCGTACTAGTTTGCGCACGTGCACTGTGAACTACACGCATGCACACATTACCGATCATCTGCAACGAGCGGCCGCTTGCTGGCGAGCGAGTCTGAATCAGGTCCATAGTCCTCTCATGTTATACCCAGCATCATACACTGACCATACACTGTTAATTTTACTCTGATTTTGCATTTTAGAAGTCTCCTTCTCTGGAACATCACTTTGGAACACAGCATCTAGTAAAGAGTAATCTTCCATCATATCACAAAGGAGTTCAAAAAAACTTTTGATCACCTCTTTAATATATTTGTTTTATTTCCACACTATAGACTCCTGGATTTGCACATCTCCAGTTTGAGACTGAACACTAGCTGTAGGTAACTTGTATCTTCTGGAAGCATGCTTCTTTTTATTCCTCATATTTTTCTGTACACAGTGTATACAGGAACAGCTTTTCTAGTTTTATCACATCACACTTTGCTTTCAAAAGTATTTTCATCACAGCAAACCACTTTACTTGACATTGCAGACATGGCACTACAACTACTAGAACGTATCACAGTAACTTTCCCTTTAATAGTCTTTGCAAAAACTATTTTGACTGCACCCACTGGCCTCACCTCCACAGACCTCCACTGTTTCCAATTTTTAGCTGAGCCTTTATTTTCTAGAATATTGGGTAAATTATATATTCCCATCAAGTCTAGGTAAGCTCCATAATCATAAAATATATCCCAAATGTTTCTTCTGATCTCTCTATTACACTTAGTTTCATATAATTCCCAATTATTTTTAATGTAGGGTTGGAGAATGGCACATTGCTGGTAAAAGAGATAACTTAAATAACAACTTGTGTAATTCATTCGTAAGCATTTATTCTGCACACATAAAATTGAAACTTTTTTACCCACAGGATTTTTAATTAGGATTCACATATTAATTGATGAAGAATCCAATGAAATTCCAAATGATCCTCACAGTCCAAAATTAAGTTTCTTACTTGAGCCATTGTTAAGATTCTACTCAGCACTGTTATCCTGCTAAAATGAGAACATTCATATAAGCGCTCAATAACTAAATACAATACATTCCTTAAAATAAGACAAGACGGATCCTCAATCTTTGATTCTCTGCCTCCTGATGATAAACTTCCAGAATCCTTATAATGTCACTGATGTATGAATCATTTCTTATGGACATATTCCCAAACTCTCTAGCACCTTCTACTCTCTTCCTTAGGAAGGATCTCTCCCAACATACAGCATTCAAATTAGAAGATAGAGGTACATAGTGTCATTTGTTTTAATAAAGAGAATTCTATGACATAAATAATAGAAATGAAATAGTCTCCTACCCTACTGATATGAGACCAGAGCCTGCCGGATCTCACCTCTGCACTGGTATTGATCCCCCGTAGTTGTAATAAACACGCTCACCGTGGGTGCTTTGTCCAAGCAGTGTAGTTAGCTAGATGGCGGCTTTCCAGGCAGAGCAGCGGGTGGCAATTACCACACTACAGCCGTAGTAATGAGGGCGCTCAACGGAGGCACTTACTGAGAGCATTCAACTCTGAAGCACCAGCAGCCAAGGCAAAGAGTTCAGTTTCACTTGTTTAAATGCAGGTCTGGGATAATGTAATAGACTCCACATGGATATCCACCGGTTTAATAACAGGTCAGGAGTGTAGACTTTACTCCAAGGGCACCCTTAACGCGTTTCTTTCTCATTTGAGAATTTCTCCAGAAGGTGAGAAGTTTGAAAATACCCCGGGAATTAAACCTGGTTCAGCCAATCAGAGAAAATTGATCCTTAAGAACTAACATATATACTTTCACAGCATAAAATCCACAAGTATAATGAAAAAACCTATACACACAATTCCTAATCACATACCTTAATGTACATAAAAACATATTAAACCATCTAACAAGGGTAAATACTTCATAATGAAATCATAAATCCCACCCCTTTCCTGCAGTTCATTGGTTAAACTAAGCGACCATCACAGTTTAAAAAAACATGATCCAGCATCAGTCCCATAGTCGCGACTGATTTCCAAGTGGCTGTCTTCATTTACCAGGACCGGAAGTATACAGCGTTCCCGCGACCAGTAAAGATAACACATCTGAATATACGGTCATAGTGTAAACATCCTGTGTGGTCCCACTACTGGAAATTATAGCAATTGATTCCATACTTAAGATAAAAAAATGCAACCCGGATATACTGTAGTAATAACTGATATTCATTTCATCCTGTGATCCTTTTATTCACAAAAAAGGTGATCATGGCATCATAGGGAATAATGACTAATAGCCCATATATTCTAGAATAAACAAAAGCACAGAATCAGTCACATAGAAAAACATTAAAAAAACAAAAGTATGTTTTTATAGAAACTTTTTTAATTCAAAATCATTATTTAAACCAGTGAGTAAAAGAGTGTAAATTCCTGTAAGGTAGTTGTAGCCTATCTTATCTATTACACTGTGACTGCTTTTCGTTGCATCTGCGATGTGACTAAAATGCAAAATGTAAAAAAAAATATGGTACGCTACTTGTCTCGTGCTGGGGGTCTCCCTCTGCATGGCGTAAAGATGCTCAGTGTAGGAGTACACATCTACAAGGTTTTTTTGTTTGTTTCTTATTTCACCACATAGCTAGTGTCATAAGGTGCCAGAGATTTTCTCTTTAATAAACACACTGAATTCCAGTGGCAGAGTCTCACAATAATATGGTAACAAGCAGAGAGCAAATTGAGTAATTGTGTTTCATACCTGTTCACAAGGCTTCAGGGTAACTACCCCAGGATTTGACTAAAGGCAGCTGATAGACACCAGATGCAGGAGGTTAGATATAGTCCAGAAATCAACAGCAGGTATCCAACAATCTCTGGGATTTATTAATAGCAAGTCAGAGAATACCTGAATCTAGTTACGGGTATCCAAAATAGAAAGGGCACAGGCAATAATCAGTTCTGGGGACAATCTGAGCTTTAGCAACAAATATCCAAATAGAGCATCAGAGGCTGAGGCACAAGAGTTAAAATGCAAAGTATCAGCAAGGTAGACTAATCGGAATAGGCATGTAATGCCGGCTGTCGGAAGCCTCCTCTTAGAATACCGACAGCCAGAGCCGTAACTAGACTTTTTGGTGCCCTGTGCCAGAAAGAGCATTGGCGCCCCCCTCATATTTCAAAGGGACATAATGCACCCAAAAAAGTGCCATGGCTTCATTAGGAAGGGCCAGGGAAGAGATAGGAGAGGCCAGGAGATGCTGGGGATGAAATAAGACGAAGCTACAAGCAAGAATAATAATAAACAGAAATTTGACAGACCCAAACAGCGCCCCCTGACCTGTGGTGCCCTGTGCGATGGCACCGGCCGCACTACCCTAGCTACGGCCCTGCCGACAGCAACATCCCGATGGTTTGCATTCCGACAGGGGTCGGGTAAATATACTTACCCTCCCCCCTTCCACCCTATCTCTCCCTTCTTGTAGCCTAACCCTAACCCTCCCCACCCTGCACCCTAATCCTCCCAGTTAGTGCCTAAACTTAAGTCTCCCCCTTAGAGCCTAATCCTAACCCTCTCCCCCTTAGTGCCTAACCCTAACCCCCCCAGTGGTGCCTAACCCTAACCTCCCCCAAAAATCTAACCCTAACCCCGCTACGCTCCCTAAACCTAACCCTTCCCCAGCGGCTAACGTTAAGGGCGCCTCGGATTTACCTAGTTCGGGTTGCCATCTTTCGGCATTCCAGCATCGGGATTAAGATAGGCATCGGTATTTCGACGCCTATCTTAATTCCCTCGTCGAGATTCCCCTGTCGGTATTGAGACCGGCAGCATCTACATTCCGAGTAATCACCTAACACATGTTTTTAGGTGAAACTCCCTTAAATAGACTGGAGAAGGAGAGCCAGAGACATCGGCAGGCACTCAGTTCCAGGATTCATACACGGCTCCAGTGCCAATGTAATCGTGACCTCAGGCACCGGGAACAGCAGCCTTCTCACAGAGAGCAGTCTGCAAGTGCTGACAACCAGACAACTACGCATCTTTACTAGCTTACTTTTATACACACATTATGTGGTGGCTCCCCATTTATTTATACAGCATATTGTTCCAAAGAATGACACAACAACTCTGGGCTTGTACAACTAGATAAAAACAACACCATAAACAAGTATTTATGCATAAACAACTTGTCTATGCACAATAATAATATTTTGCACATGAAAGCAGTCCCCCTGTGTATCAGTACTTGGTTTCATCCTCTTAGTATTTTTTCAACACACACTGCAGAGAAGTTTGCTTTAGATACATTGTATCAGGATACCAATTGTTCACATATTTTCATTTTTGTGTATATGTTCAATTGAAAGATAAACCTGTGGCAAAAGCAAGAATATCTTTTGGAAAATTTGTACTGAATTCCTCCCTATTATTACTTTATAACAGTATGTAATCTAGCATATATTTCTTGGAGCATGTTAGGAATATGTTGTTAATTGTGTTTTTTTGTGTATTGGATTCATTTTCTTTGTGACAACTAGACTACCAGTAGCTTGCAGGCACCTCATATTTATTGGTTGTGCTGCTTCTCATACCTTTTACAGATCCTCTAATTAACTACGGACATCTGGGTGTAAATTTACTAAAAATCGTGTCTACCCGAGATTATAAACCCATGTGAGTTTCCCCTGATTTTGCAACTCAGAAATGTACTAAAGCCAAACACGAACGCAAAAACATGATCCTGGACATAGACAACCAAAAAGATGAAAATAGAACATCGAACCAACATGTGAGTACTTTCCATAGACAGCAAAACAACTCATGGATCTACTAAGAGTTGTGTTTCAAAACATGATAAAACATGTAGCAAAATAGAAGAAATCAATTGAAGTGCATGTGAGCTGCGTGTTCCGCCGAAGCACTGCGTGTTCCGTCGAAGCACTGCATAGATCAGTCAGATCTATGCAGTGCTTTTGTATGTTCTGTTAAAAAATAGAAAAAAAATGTCCCCCCCTCAAAAGCATAACCAACACCGGACCCCTGAACCCATTCTGGTACTGGAAATTTGGGGTAATAACGGCGTGGGGTTCCCCCGTGTTTGTAGTAACCAGCACTGGGGGGGTAATGCCATAGCAGGGACACACATCACTGTGTCCCCCTTACCAAATTATTATCCAGCCCGAGACTGGTCACCCCAGCCCTGGGATTCCTGGGAAACTGGGGAGCCCTCTCCCAAGGATACCCCAGGACTGGGGTGAAGCCCAGGGCTATTCCCTGCACCCATGATGGCTGTGGGTGCAGGGTTAATGGGTGATAAATAGAAAAATATATTGTTCTTTACAGTGGGACTAAAGGTCCCAGCAAGCCTGCCCCAGCATGGCAGCACTTGGAGAACCACAAGTACCACCATGCCTGGACAGTAAGGGCCTGGTGACATCTGTACTCCCACTGTAAAAGAAAATATTTAAAAAAAGACAAAACTCACACATTGAATGTTAGCCCTTTATTACACACTCATCCTGCATACTTACCTACTCCATGGCACTGGTCGGTCCCCTTCTCCAGGTAGACATCCAGTGGGCTTGGCTAAAATAACAAACTGAAACACCAGACAAGCAAGCACTGTATGTACATACAGCACTTCCCACATAATGATGCAAATAGTCCTGCCCTGTCCCCTCAAGGGGAAAATGTCTCAAATCATGCATTTAAGAAGAGGGTGCGGGGTCAAATGGCACAATCATAGAAATGCATTATATTTTCCCTGCCCCTCCCAATGGACCACAATTCCCAGCATTATTCTCCCCATCCTGCACTCTTAACTAGGAAGTGAAACGCCTAAGAGGACCCAAAAATGTGGAAGACAGGTTTCGGGAGTGTACTGTAGGAAAGTATGCACTTCCAGGTATACATTCTCTATGTCTCTCTTCCATTTCTATATACTGTGCGTATATTGTGTGGACCTCCTTTGTCAGTACACCATATTTATTCTTGTATGTACTTTTTGTATATTTGTTTTGGTGATCATTCACTCATATTCAATAAATGTGTGACATTTTTGGTCACTTGCACATCCTAATTGTCAGGTTTGGATTAATTTTTGAACCCGGGGTGGATGCAGGAGATAAAACTGGAACGGGTTTGCAATATTGAAATGCAGCAGGTTTAATGGGAGTAATGGAATTCATGGAATTGTGACAGAAACAAACAAATCCAAGTGATGTGTTGCAGAGAAACAAGTCCAATAGTGAGGCTGGAAACAGGTGTTAGGCTGAGAAAACACAAATCCAATGGAGGTGTAACTGAGGAATAGAGGTCTGAAGTGCTGGAGTGGGTTCTGAGTCCAGAGAGCTGGAGAGTACACAAACTGTGGGGTGAGTAACTGGGTATAGCAGGGTACATGCGGGTATCTGGAAACAGCCTGTGATGGAGACAGAGCAGGAGACGGAGCAATGCTGGGACTGCAAATAACACACCTAGCTATGGAGCACAGAGAACTATCACACAGCTTGCGCTGTGTACACATTGCACTGACAATTAGAGGGCATGCTGAACACCCTTAAGTACCATGGGAATGTGCATGATAGGCTGCTGAGAGTAAACACAAGATGATCCAACCTGATTGACCCATTCAGGTCACATGCCCAAAACCAAGTTGGCGGCACCCAGCAATCCCCAGCGTGGCAGCGCTGCCAATCTTACCTGTCACCACATGGCTCGTACCCCTCAGACATCCACACACACCTCGCGCCAACCTCCCCATAGGCAAACGCAGGGGGGGTTTCCGTCTGCCTGGAAACCCCCCTCCCCAGCCCACACCATGACCACAATAGAAATAGTAATATAATAGATTGTTACTAGTGCTGCATGTTCTTCTCAGTATCACAAATGAAATAATTAGCACCACCTGTGGATCTTTAACATGTATCAGCCAGTAATAAATAACCTGTGCACTAACTAGAAGATCTGGAAAACATGCACTGTTAGAGATGCACTGCTATAGAGCCCAATATGTACAGATATGTCCAGGGCAGTGCTAGTTCTTCTGCTGCTCCTCCAGGCTCCCGGACTTGATACAACAGTCTGGAATGGTGCCCACATCTAAAATAAATACATTCAGCTCAGACAGGATGGCCTACTGACACATCTAATGGCTTATTGTAATCGCTGGTCCTGTATATGCTGGAATTAATACACACAATACACTTTGTATGACGCTTATTAAAGCTGGTTAAGTACTAATTCTGCCCTATTCATTGACAGGCCACACTCGCTCTAAAATTAAGCATTTGGAAACCCCCCTCTGGAAATCCTGCGTTTGCCACTGCTCCCGACACCAGCACCCCCTCCAGTAGGACCGCGCCAAAGCACCCGCACAGGCAGAGACCGCGACTCACTAGGCACAACAACTCGTGACACTAATAAGTTAAATCATAACTATGTTAAACTAAATTCTTTACGAGTAATAACGGAGTTACATTTAGTGGTAATAAAAAAAGTAATTCCTACTCTTATCTTTGTGGTGATGTCATATTGTTTTCCTTATCTACGGCATAGTAGAGAGTCAGTTACTTTTCTGAAACACATTGCATGTGTTTCAATAATGAATAACCTGTACTGATAATGCTCAAACAGAAATAGACATAACTGCACACCCAGTGCTTTACAGTAAGTGACATATGTAGGAGAAGCACAAAAGAAATATATAACACCCATTAATCACACACTTAATAAAACATATAGGTTTTAATTCACTTTCAAAACAAAAGATGATGCCTGTACAAGTTTACAATTGAAGAGTATGTGAATAGTTGCATACTATTATTATTATTATTATTATTATCCTTTAATTATATGGCGCCACAAGTGTTCCGCAGCGCCTTACATAGTACATAGAACTAATAAGTGAACAAGAAACAAGTAACTTACAGTACATTACAGTGCAGGACAGGGACACAACTTATATACATTGCTGAAATAGTGATTAAAGCACTCACAATAAGCTGCCGGGAGTTGGCGGTCCCGTGTTAGGTGCCCTAATGGGGAGTAGAGAGTAGAAGAAAATGTAAAGAGAAGCACATGAGGGAAGAGGTCCCTGCTCATGAGAGCTTACATTCTAAGGGGAGGGGCAGACAGACAGGCGTGACACAGAAGGGGAAGATAGGAAGGAAAGAGCATGAGGTGGGTTAGGAGGAGTGCTGGAAGGCCTTGATGAAGTAGTGGGTCTTGAGAGCCCGTTTGAAGATTTGTAGAGAGGTGGAGAGTCTGATAGGGAGAGGGAGAGCATTCCAAAGGTAGGGAGCAGCACGGGCAAAATCTCGGATGCGGGAGTGGGAGGAAGTAATCAGTTGGCAAGAGAGGCGGCATGCATTAGTTGAGCGAAGTGGGCGGGTGGGAGTGTGAATGGAGAGAAGGTCAGAAATGTATGCGGGAGAGGATTTGGTGAGGGCTTTGTAGGTGAATGTAAGAACCTTGAATTGGCATCTGAAGGGGAAGGGGAGCCAGTGTAGGGCTTGAAGGAGAGGGGAAGCAGATATAGAACGTCTGGAGAGGAAGATGAGCCAAGCAGCAGCATTGAGAACAGATTGTAGTGGAGAGAGGTGAGAGACTGGGAGGCCAGCTAGGAGAAGGTTACAGTAGTCCAATCTGGATATGACCAGTGAGTGGATGAGGGTTTTAGTGGCATCCTGGGTGAGGAAGGGTCTAATCCTGGAGATATTTTTTAGGTGAA
This sequence comes from Taudactylus pleione, assembly GCA_031769625.1. Classification (NCBI taxonomy): domain Eukaryota; kingdom Metazoa; phylum Chordata; class Amphibia; order Anura; family Myobatrachidae; genus Taudactylus; species Taudactylus pleione. The sequence continues at coordinate 4,311,196 of JAUIMM010000189.1, read as the reverse complement.
AACGGCAGGACTGCGAGATGTGCTGAATGTGCGGTTTAAAGGAGAGGGAGGAGTCTAGGATAACTCCAAGACAGCGCACTTTGGGGCTAGAGGAGATAGTTGTGCCATCAATAGATAACGAAATTGTGGAAAGTGATGTAGTGGAAGAGGGTGGGAAGATGATCAGCTCAGTCTTAGACATGTTAAGTTTAAGAAAGCGCTGGGACATCCACGAAGAGACAGCAGAGAGACAGTTGGAGATACGGGTAAGGAGCTCAGGGGTGAGCTCAGGGGTGGAAAGGTAAATTTGAGTATCATCTGCATAGAGATGATATTGGAGGTCAAAGGAGTTAATGAGTTCACCTAAAGAGGATGTATATAGGGAGAAAAGGAGAGGTCCAAGAACAGAACCTTGGGGAACTCCTACCTTTAGTGGAAGTGGAGGGGAAGAGGAGTCATGAGAGGACACAGCGAAGGAACGATCAGAGAGGTAGGAGGAAAGCCAGGAGAGGGCAGTTTCACGTAAACCGAGAGAGTAAAGGATTTGCAGGAGGAGAGGGTGGTCTACAGTGTCAAATGCAGCAGAGAGGTCAAGGAGAATGAGCAGAGAGTAGTGACCCTTGGATTTGGCAGCAAGGAGGTCGTTGCTGACTTTCGTGAGGGCAGTTTCCGTGGAGTGGAGAGATCGGAAGCCAGATTGAAATGAGTCAAGGAGGGAGTGGGAGGAAAGAAAGGTGGTAAGGCGGTTGTAGACAATACGCTCAAGGAGTTTGGAAGCAAAAGGGAGAAGAGAGATGGGTCGATAGTTTGAAAGTATGTTAGGATCAAGGGTAGGTTTTTTAAGAATGGGGGAGACAAGAGCATGTTTGAATGCAGAAGGGACAGTGCCAGATGATAGGGAAAGATTAAGGAGGTGAGCCAGATGGGAACAGGCAGAAGGAGACAAGTGGGAGAGGAGACGGGAAGGGATAGGGTCAAGAGGGGAGGTGGAAGGAGGGGAGGACCGGATGAGGGCCAAGACTTCCTCTCCAGAAGCAGGGGAGAAGGATGTCAGAGTTGGTGAGACAGAAGGGGAGGGGTGGTAAGGGCAAGGAGGGAGAGGAGTGCTAAGGGTCTGATGGGATATGATGTCCTCACGTATGGAGTCAATTTTAGATGTAAAGTAGGTGGCAAAGTCGAGGGCAGAGAGCGAGGAGGGAAGGCAAGGAGGGGAAGGGCAGAGTAGGGAGTTGAAAGTGGCAAAGAGACGCCGGGGATTTGAGGACTGGGAGGAGATGAGGTTCTTGAAATATGTTTGTTTGGAGAGAGACAGGGAAGCACTGTAGGAGGAGAGAATAAATTTGAAATGGAGGAAGTCAGCCTTAGAGCGTGACTTTCTCCACTGACGCTCCGCAATTCTTGAACACTTTTGTAGGTATCTGGTGCATTTGGAATGCCAGGGTTGTGGTGTGGATCTGCGAGGGTGAGTGGTTATTGCTGGAGCAACAGAATCAAGAGCAGAAGCAAGGGAGGAATTGTACAGGGAAGTAGCTTGTTCAGGACAGGAGAGAGAAATGATAGGGGAGAGAAGAGAGTCCAGCAGGGAGGAAAAAGCAACAGTGTCAATAGCCTCAATATTACGCTTAGTAATGGTAGCCTTAGGAGTTAGAGGAGGGCAAGGAGAGAGGGATAGGTTAAAAGAGAGAAGGTGATGGTCAGAGAGGGGGAATGGGCAATTGGAGTAATCAGAAATATCACAACGGTGCGTAAAGACCAGGTCAAGTGAGTGCCCACTCACATGGGAGGGTGAGGAGGTCCATTGGGCGAGACCAAATGAAGAGGTGAGGGTAAGGAGTTTAGCTGCAGAGGATTCTGTGGGAATGTCAATAGGAATATTAAAATCACCTAGGATAATGGAGGGAAGATCTGAGGAGAGAAAGTGAGGGAGCCAGGAAGCGAAGTTGTCAAGGAATTTGGAGGGAGAGCCAGGGGGACGGTAAATGACAGCTACTCTGAGGTTTACTGGTTGGAAGAGTCGTATAGCATGAACCTCAAATGTGGGGAATGTAAGGGATGGTTCAGAGGGTATTAGCTGGTATGAGTAACTGGTGGATAGAAGGACCCCAACTCCACCACCATGGCGACCCCCAGGCCGGGGGGTGTGGGAGAAGGCAAAGCCCCCAGAGGATAGAGCAGCAGGAGAAGTGGTGTCAGAGGGTGAGATCCAAGTTTCAGTGATGGCTAGGAGATTCAGAGAGTTGGAGATAAAAAGGTCATGGGTGGGGACCAGTTTATTACAGACTGACCTGGCATTCCAGAGGGCACAGGATAGAGAGATAGCATTTGTGGGGGAGATGTGAATGAGATTGTCCGGGTTGCTGTAACGTGGAGGTGAGATTAATTTGGGGGACCGATATGAATAGAGTTTAGTGATGGTGCGGGCACCTGAGCTGGAAAGGGAACCAATAGGAGGTGGGCAGGGAGGGAGATGTGGATGGCAGTGGGGTGAAGTGACAGGGAGAGGAGTGTAGGAGGAGGGTTTGGTGGTGGGGTAGTAGATCAGAGGGGGGGTAGAACAGGAAGAAAGTGGAGTAATGGGTGAGGAGTGAAGAGTAGGCAGACAGAGGAGGGGGGAGAAGGGGAGGAGGAGGTGGAAGAGATAAGGGGGAAAGGATAAAGGTGGAAGCAGGGGGCAGAACAGAGGATTAGGTAGAGACAGAGGGAAGGAGGGAGTTGACGAAAACCTTGTCATGGTGTTTATAAGTAAACAAGAGGAAAGAAATTTGGAAATTTAAATGAGATATGAGTGCAAGAGATTTGTAGGAATGCAAGTAAGAAAACAGTGACGTATCAAAGAACAGTGTATCAATATGTATGCAGATTAACAAGATTGTTATAGGGAGAAATAAAAGTGGGGTTCTAATGTGTGCAGAATGTGAAAAATAACGCAGATTGTAAGCAGACAGAGGATGTGAGGCTAGGCAAGAGAGCTGAGATAAAGGACAGTGTTTCAAAGTTGATAGATGTAAACTGACATGGGGAAAAGTACGATAAGCATTGAATTGTATGCTAGAATCAGAAGGCCAGCATTATTAATAGCATTAGAAGTGTTCTTGCCGTGATTGTACAGGGAGTCCAGTTGTAGTCTGAGTCTTTAGATTGTTGGGGTTTGTTGCGTGATGGACCTTTTTCTCCTTCTGTTTTTCCTCGGTTTAACGCAGGTCTAACGCTAGTTATGCACTTAAAAAACTGCACTTAGAAAAAAAGCTGCACCCAGCCAAACTACTGACACTTATACAGGGAAGCAGGCAAGTGTGGACACTAATTAATGAAAACCCCCAATTGGCCAGCCAGAGAAAGCTAGCAATAAAAATGGCTTAAGTCAACAATGACCACATACCATACATCTATAAGGCTACAAATAAATCAAGCATTCACTTTAGTCAATAAACTGAGAGAATCCTTAAAACAATGTAACTATTACAAATCATAAGGCATTAGAAACAAAAGCATAAGGATTCAGTAAAGAATAAGCTAGTTACCTATGATTATAATTAATAAAGGAGGCACAGGAGGTGAAACACTTTGCAGTCACAGTCAACTTCAGTTCCCTATGATTATAATTAATAAAGGAGGCACAGGAGGTGAAACACTTTGCAGTCACAGTCAACTTCAGTTACCTATGATTATAATTAATAAAGGAGGCACAGGAGGTGAAACACTTTGCAGTCACAGTCAACTTCAGTTACCTATGATTATAATTAATAAAGGAGGCACAGGAGGTGAAACACTTTGCAGTCACAGTCAACTTCAGTTACCTGTAGATTGGGAGAGAGGCGGTGTCAATTCATTCAGGATCAGCAGAAGAATTAACTAATAAAAAATAACGCAGGTCTAACGCTAGTTATGCACTTAAAAAACTGCACTTAGAAAAAAAGCTGCACCCAGCCAAGGCTTCCCCAGCCAAACTACTGACACTTATACAGGGAAGCAGGCAAGTGTGGACACTAATTAATGAAAACCCCCAATTGGCCAGCCAGAGAAAGCTAGCAATAAAAATGGCTTAAGTCAACAATGACCACATACCATACATCTATAAGGCTACAAATAAATCAAGCATTCACTTTAGTCAATAAACTGAGAGAATCCTTAAAACAATGTAACTATTACAAATCATAAGGCATTAGAAACAAAAGCATAAGGATTCAGTAAAGAATAAGCTAGTTACCTATGATTATAATTAATAAAGGAGGCACAGGAGGTGAAACACTTTGCAGTCACAGTCAACTTCAGTTCCCTATGATTATAATTAATAAAGGAGGCACAGGAGGTGAAACACTTTGCAGTCACAGTCAACTTCAGTTACCTATGATTATAATTAATAAAGGAGGCACAGGAGGTGAAACACTTTGCAGTCACAGTCAACTTCAGTTACCTATGATTATAATTAATAAAGGAGGCACAGGAGGTGAAACACTTTGCAGTCACAGTCAACTTCAGTTACCTGTAGATTGGGAGAGAGGCGGTGTCAATTCATTCAGGATCAGCAGAAGAATTAACTAATAAAAAATAACGCAGGTCTAACGCTAGTTATGCACTTAAAAAACTGCACTTAGAAAAAAAGCTGCACCCAGCCAAGGCTTCCCCAGCCAAACTACTGACACTTATACAGGGAAGCAGGCAAGTGTGGACACTAATTAATGAAAACCCCCAATTGGCCAGCCAGAGAAAGCTAGCAATAAAAATGGCTTAAGTCAACAATGACCACATACCATACATCTATAAGGCTACAAATAAATCAAGCATTCACTTTAGTCAATAAACTGAGAGAATCCTTAAAACAATGTAACTATTACAAATCATAAGGCATTAGAAACAAAAGCATAAGGATTCAGTAAAGAATAAGCTAGTTACCTATGATTATAATTAATAAAGGAGGCACAGGAGGTGAAACACTTTGCAGTCACAGTCAACTTCAGTTCCCTATGATTATAATTAATAAAGGAGGCACAGGAGGTGAAACACTTTGCAGTCACAGTCAACTTCAGTTACCTATGATTATAATTAATAAAGGAGGCACAGGAGGTGAAACACTTTGCAGTCACAGTCAACTTCAGTTACCTATGATTATAATTAATAAAGGAGGCACAGGAGGTGAAACACTTTGCAGTCACAGTCAACTTCAGTTACCTGTAGATTGGGAGAGAGGCGGTGTCAATTCATTCAGGATCAGCAGAAGAATTAACTAATAAAAAATAACGCAGGTCTAACGCTAGTTATGCACTTAAAAAACTGCACTTAGAAAAAAAGCTGCACCCAGCCAAGGCTTCCCCAGCCAAACTACTGACACTTATACAGGGAAGCAGGCAAGTGTGGACACTAATTAATGAAAACCCCCAATTGGCCAGCCAGAGAAAGCTAGCAATAAAAATGGCTTAAGTCAACAATGACCACATACCATACATCTATAAGGCTACAAATAAATCAAGCATTCACTTTAGTCAATAAACTGAGAGAATCCTTAAAACAATGTAACTATTACAAATCATAAGGCATTAGAAACAAAAGCATAAGGATTCAGTAAAGAATAAGCTAGTTACCTATGATTATAATTAATAAAGGAGGCACAGGAGGTGAAACACTTTGCAGTCACAGTCAACTTCAGTTCCCTATGATTATAATTAATAAAGGAGGCACAGGAGGTGAAACACTTTGCAGTCACAGTCAACTTCAGTTACCTATGATTATAATTAATAAAGGAGGCACAGGAGGTGAAACACTTTGCAGTCACAGTCAACTTCAGTTACCTATGATTATAATTAATAAAGGAGGCACAGGAGGTGAAACACTTTGCAGTCACAGTCAACTTCAGTTACCTGTAGATTGGGAGAGAGGCGGTGTCAATTCATTCAGGATCAGCAGAAGAATTAACTAATAAAAAATAACGCAGGTCTAACGCTAGTTATGCACTTAAAAAACTGCACTTAGAAAAAAAGCTGCACCCAGCCAAGGCTTCCCCAGCCAAACTACTGACACTTATACAGGGAAGCAGGCAAGTGTGGACACTAATTAATGAAAACCCCCAATTGGCCAGCCAGAGAAAGCTAGCAATAAAAATGGCTTAAGTCAACAATGACCACATACCATACATCTATAAGGCTACAAATAAATCAAGCATTCACTTTAGTCAATAAACTGAGAGAATCCTTAAAACAATGTAACTATTACAAATCATAAGGCATTAGAAACAAAAGCATAAGGATTCAGTAAAGAATAAGCTAGTTACCTATGATTATAATTAATAAAGGAGGCACAGGAGGTGAAACACTTTGCAGTCACAGTCAACTTCAGTTCCCTATGATTATAATTAATAAAGGAGGCACAGGAGGTGAAACACTTTGCAGTCACAGTCAACTTCAGTTACCTATGATTATAATTAATAAAGGAGGCACAGGAGGTGAAACACTTTGCAGTCACAGTCAACTTCAGTTACCTATGATTATAATTAATAAAGGAGGCACAGGAGGTGAAACACTTTGCAGTCACAGTCAACTTCAGTTACCTGTAGATTGGGAGAGAGGCGGTGTCAATTCATTCAGGATCAGCAGAAGAATTAACTAATAAAAAATAACGCAGGTCTAACGCTAGTTATGCACTTAAAAAACTGCACTTAGAAAAAAAGCTGCACCCAGCCAAGGCTTCCCCAGCCAAACTACTGACACTTATACAGGGAAGCAGGCAAGTGTGGACACTAATTAATGAAAACCCCCAATTGGCCAGCCAGAGAAAGCTAGCAATAAAAATGGCTTAAGTCAACAATGACCACATACCATACATCTATAAGGCTACAAATAAATCAAGCATTCACTTTAGTCAATAAACTGAGAGAATCCTTAAAACAATGTAACTATTACAAATCATAAGGCATTAGAAACAAAAGCATAAGGATTCAGTAAAGAATAAGCTAGTTACCTATGATTATAATTAATAAAGGAGGCACAGGAGGTGAAACACTTTGCAGTCACAGTCAACTTCAGTTCCCTATGATTATAATTAATAAAGGAGGCACAGGAGGTGAAACACTTTGCAGTCACAGTCAACTTCAGTTCCCTATGATTATAATTAATAAAGGAGGCACAGGAGGTGAAACACTTTGCAGTCACAGTCAACTTCAGTTCCCTATGATTATAATTAATAAAGGAGGCACAGGAGGTGAAACACTTTGCAGTCACAGTCAACTTCAGTTCCCTATGATTATAATTAATAAAGGAGGCACAGGAGGTGAAACACTTTGCAGTCACAGTCAACTTCAGTTACCTATGATTATAATTAATAAAGGAGGCACAGGAGGTGAAACACTTTGCAGTCACAGTCAACTTCAGTTACCTGTAGATTGGGAGAGAGGCGGTGTCAATTCATTCAGGATCAGCAGAAGAATTAACTAATAAAAAATAACGCAGGTCTAACGCTAGTTATGCACTTAAAAAACTGCACTTAGAAAAAAAGCTGCACCCAGCCAAGGCTTCCCCAGCCAAACTACTGACACTTATACAGGGAAGCAGGCAAGTGTGGACACTAATTAATGAAAACCCCCAATTGGCCAGCCAGAGAAAGCTAGCAATAAAAATGGCTTAAGTCAACAATGACCACATACCATACATCTATAAGGCTACAAATAAATCAAGCATTCACTTTAGTCAATAAACTGAGAGAATCCTTAAAACAATGTAACTATTACAAATCATAAGGCATTAGAAACAAAAGCATAAGGATTCAGTAAAGAATAAGCTAGTTACCTATGATTATAATTAATAAAGGAGGCACAGGAGGTGAAACACTTTGCAGTCACAGTCAACTTCAGTTCCCTATGATTATAATTAATAAAGGAGGCACAGGAGGTGAAACACTTTGCAGTCACAGTCAACTTCAGTTCCCTATGATTATAATTAATAAAGGAGGCACAGGAGGTGAAACACTTTGCAGTCACAGTCAACTTCAGTTCCCTATGATTATAATTAATAAAGGAGGCACAGGAGGTGAAACACTTAGCAGTCACAGTCAACTTCAGTTACCTATGATTATAATTAATAAAGGAGGCACAGGAGGTGAAACACTTTGCAGTCACAGTCAACTTCAGTTACCTATGATTATAATTAATAAAGGAGGCACAGGAGGTGAAACACTTTGCAGTCACAGTCAACTTCAGTTACCTGTAGATTGGGAGAGAGGCGGTGTCAATTCATTCAGGATCAGCAGAAGAATTAACTAATAAAAAATAACGCAGGTCTAACGCTAGTTATGCACTTAAAAAACTGCACTTAGAAAAAAAGCTGCACCCAGCCAAGGCTTCCCCAGCCAAACTACTGACACTTATACAGGGAAGCAGGCAAGTGTGGACACTAATTAATGAAAACCCCCAATTGGCCAGCCAGAGAAAGCTAGCAATAAAAATGGCTTAAGTCAACAATGACCACATACCATACATCTATAAGGCTACAAATAAATCAAGCATTCACTTTAGTCAATAAACTGAGAGAATCCTTAAAACAATGTAACTATTACAAATCATAAGGCATTAGAAACAAAAGCATAAGGATTCAGTAAAGAATAAGCTAGTTACCTATGATTATAATTAATAAAGGAGGCACAGGAGGTGAAACACTTTGCAGTCACAGTCAACTTCAGTTCCCTATGATTATAATTAATAAAGGAGGCACAGGAGGTGAAACACTTTGCAGTCACAGTCAACTTCAGTTCCCTATGATTATAATTAATAAAGGAGGCACAGGAGGTGAAACACTTTGCAGTCACAGTCAACTTCAGTTCCCTATGATTATAATTAATAAAGGAGGCACAGGAGGTGAAACACTTTGCAGTCACAGTCAACTTCAGTTCCCTATGATTATAATTAATAAAGGAGGCACAGGAGGTGAAACACTTTGCAGTCACAGTCAACTTCAGTTACCTATGATTATAATTAATAAAGGAGGCACAGGAGGTGAAACACTTTGCAGTCACAGTCAACTTCAGTTACCTGTAGATTGGGAGAGAGGCGGTGTCAATTCATTCAGGATCAGCAGAAGAATTAACTAATAAAAAATAACGCAGGTCTAACGCTAGTTATGCACTTAAAAAACTGCACTTAGAAAAAAAGCTGCACCCAGCCAAGGCTTCCCCAGCCAAACTACTGACACTTATACAGGGAAGCAGGCAAGTGTGGACACTAATTAATGAAAACCCCCAATTGGCCAGCCAGAGAAAGCTAGCAATAAAAATGGCTTAAGTCAACAATGACCACATACCATACATCTATAAGGCTACAAATAAATCAAGCATTCACTTTAGTCAATAAACTGAGAGAATCCTTAAAACAATGTAACTATTACAAATCATAAGGCATTAGAAACAAAAGCATAAGGATTCAGTAAAGAATAAGCTAGTTACCTATGATTATAATTAATAAAGGAGGCACAGGAGGTGAAACACTTTGCAATCACAGTCAACTTCAGTTCCCTATGATTATAATTAATAAAGGAGGCACAGGAGGTGAAACACTTTGCAGTCACAGTCAACTTCAGTTCCCTATGATTATAATTAATAAAGGAGGCACAGGAGGTGAAACACTTTGCAGTCACAGTCAACTTCAGTTCCCTATGATTATAATTAATAAAGGAGGCACAGGAGGTGAAACACTTTGCAGTCACAGTCAACTTCAGTTACCTATGATTATAATTAATAAAGGAGGCACAGGAGGTGAAACACTTTGCAGTCACAGTCAACTTCAGTTACCTATGATTATAATTAATAAAGGAGGCACAGGAGGTGAAACACTTTGCAGTCACAGTCAACTTCAGTTACCTATGATTATAATTAATAAAGGAGGCACAGGAGGTGAAACACTTTGCAGTCACAGTCAACTTCAGTTACCTATGATTATAATTAATAAAGGAGGCACAGGAGGTGAAACACTTTGCAGTCACAGTCAACTTCAGTTACCTATGATTATAATTAATAAAGGAGGCACAGGAGGTGAAACACTTTGCAGTCACAGTCAACTTCAGTTACCTATGATTATAATTAATAAAGGAGGCACAGGAGGTGAAACACTTTGCAGTCACAGTCAACTTCAGTTACCTGTAGATTGGGAGAGAGGCGGTGTCAATTCATTCAGGATCAGCAGAAGAATTAACTAATAAAAAATAACGCAGGTCTAACGCTAGTTATGCACTTAAAAAACTGCACTTAGAAAAAAAGCTGCACCCAGCCAAGGCTTCCCCAGCCTGATTCAGAGACGGACGGTAATGAAATCGCAACTGCAATTTCTCACGGATCACATTTGCTAAAATATGCTAATGTCTTCCAAAGTATAGCTGAGCATAGGGACGCCCACTACTGCCTTCTCATATATGTCCGACAACATACAACAGCGTAAACATCAGTACTATGGACACACATTGGGCAGTTAACACAGCATGCAAGTCTGACCTGCTGCAAACACTGTGGCTCTCCTGACATTAGACAGCTCTCCTACTGCAATGACTAATTTATGCACGCCCTGTACTGTAACTGCGTTTAAATGGTCAGACACACTCGCGTTCTTCTAACAACCCCCCCCCCCCGTTACCACCTCCAAATGCTGACTACCTGTCACTCACTTTGCGAATGGTTCTTCTATACAAACGTAGTCGCAAAACAATCGCTGCGCTGCATAGTGCATTCACACATGCGCAATAGCAAACAATCGCTTGTTTGGAAATCAAATAATAGAAAAACATTGATTGATTAATTTTACAAACCTGCATCATTCTAGCTCCTAAAGGATATTGTACCCACTGCCATAAACGATTTACAGGAAACATAAAACAGCTTTTTTAATGGTTTGTAGCTTCAAAGAAATGAATGCTCCAGAAATTAAATGGATTGACATCTGCAGATAAAAGGACATAAATTGTTAATGACCTATAGAAACCGATGTATGGTAAGCGGTGTCTTTCTTTCAGAGCCATTCTGAAGCCTAGGGAGTATATTTACTAAAGTGCGGGTTTTTAGAAGTAGAGATGTTGCACATAGCAACCAATCAGATTCTAGATATTATCTTCTAGGTGGTGCTAGATAAAAGTTGCTATGGGCAACAACTCCATTTCTAAAAACCCACACTTTAGTAAATATACCCTTAGGGACAAACTTGATGGTGTGATATGGAGTTCGATATATCTGCTGACAGGTCGTAGACCTCTAATTGCTAGTGCACAAGACATTTACTTGGATTTAGTGTGGTTGGCCATGCAGTTTAGAGGATGTGGCTATTTTTGTTATCACTTGTTACTAATCTTGAATTGTGCAAAAGCTGATTGGTTGGAGCACCATTTAATATTAGTAACGAGTGATAACAAGAATATCACTCGTTATTTAGGGGCCCATTTATCAATGAGTTGCGTATGATAATGGTGCTCCAGCCAATCAGCTCCTATCATCTGTTTGAAAAATGACAGTGGGAGCTGATTGGATTGAGCTCCATTTAACAAATGTAACAAGTTTTAAAACTCATTGCGTATGATAAAACCATTGATAAATGAGTCCCTAAATATGTCCCATCGTGTTTTCACATATATAAGCATACAGAACTGGCATTATGTAGTTATCTATACACAAGCAATGTTGGACTGGACATGAAGGGCTCGCCAGGGAATGCAGAGGTAGGGGCCTGAGCTTAAGGGGTGTGACCAATCAGAGGGGGTGTGGCCATCCAGCACAGAGGGAATTGGCCAAGAATTAAGGTGCGTACACACTAGGCAATCAGGAAAGACAGTACGATTACGACATAGTAATCGTACCGTCGTTCCTGATCCCCTGTAGTGTCTGCACTGAATGATCGCACTGCAATCACGGACGCACATAGGAATCCATCGCAGAGTGAGTGACAGGTTGTCAGTGCTTTGGGGGTGGTGACGGGGGGTGGAGAGAGAAACTCAGGTGTGTCTGTCCATTTAAACACTGTTACCTGGGCGTGCATAAATTAGCCATTGCGAGTGCATACACAGATCTGCGTGTCTGAAGAGCTCCCAAGACTGCGGCAAGTCAGACCTGCGGCAAGTCAGACCTGCTGCAAGGCCAAGATGGCTGCCGTTGTTGCGGTGATGTTACCGATATTTATGCAGGTATGCATCGTCGCACACAGGTAAGAAGGCAGCAGTGGGCATCCTTATGCTTAGGTGATTTTTGAAAACATTAGCAGCAGCTGTGTTGCATGCAAAATCGCACCTGTGATCGCATTAGCATCCAGCTCTGAATCAGGCCCTCTGTACACAAAGCCACCATAACCATCTCAAGTAAATGTATGTATAAAGTCACCTTACTTTAGTCACTTGCTCTGACTAGGCCCTGCAAGCTAAAAAAGTATCAAGGCTTTGTCCTGGTAACATTATACCACTGATAATTCCAATTTACCGTGTTTCCCCGATAATAAGACCTACCCCGAAAATAAGCCCTACCTCAATCCCCCTTTTGTCCGGTCCTACACTAAAATGCCCCCAGCTGCTGCCAGGGAGGAAAGGAGGCCCGGCCACCGCTGCTACCGCCCGCCGACCCGGTCCCTTACTAAATGATAGAGCTGGAGGAGGCTGCCCGGCCCGCTCCTCCACCAGCTTACAGTGAGATACAGTAGTCAGACTCCAAAACAAGCTTTCAATAAAGCTCGCTTTGGAGTCAGCGCGCGTTACGTCATGACGTCGCGGCGCGACTCTGAAGGGCAAGGTCGACGTCGGAGGAGCCGCGGATCAAGAGCTGTGGAGGAGGGTAAAGATAAGTGGGGAAATGGCGCGCATTCAGACTGCATTCACTGGGGGGGAGAGATTAAAAAAATATGTTAATTAAAATAGCCCTACCCTGAAAATAAGCCCTATGGGGGTTTTTTTGACAAAAAAATAAAAATAAGACAGTGTCTTATTATCGGGGAAACAGGGTACTTACATGCACCTGTGATGCAGCAGAAAGAACTGTGGGGTCGATTCAGACCTGGACGCTAAGCTGCGCTCTCTCGCAAAAGGGGCCGGGTATGCAAATTCTGCAATCCCTCTGTCTGGTGTAAGGACGCCCTCTTTGTCTTAGAGAGCGACGGCAGAGTGATCGCACAGCCGGTATAAAGACGCCCATCTATCTTTCTTAGCACACGTCATCTCCAGGAAGTGTATGATTAATCAGAACCATCGAGAGTCATCGGAGCTGCACGCAGTGCTTGAGGTAGACCCTACCCCACCGCAAGCACTGCAGGCTGAAATACAACCAAGTGATGTGTACAATGACACTTCCATGCTAATTATACACACCCATGAAACTCAGTTTTGACGGCCAGGCACGCCTGTGTTCACAGCACCACTCCCCCGTTCACAAGCACCTTCCCCTGTTACCACCCACAAACGGCACTATCTGTCACTCAAAGTAGTGCTCAGTCTTTGTGCTAGGAGCGCACGATTCCCGATCGCAATGACTGGTTCACGCACTGCGATGCAACGCATGTGCAGACGTGTGACAATCGCCCTTAGTGTGCGTCCGTGGCTTACCATTCGGGTCTGAATCAGGCCGTGTCCTCAGACCTGCCGCATCGTCCATTCCTGCATTTCCTTCTGTGTTTAATGTCACATTCTAACTCACAGTAAGGGCTGACATCAGAAATTGTGGGGAAAGGTAAGAAATTAAACAGACGCTCCTTGCATTTAAATAAGTGCGGCTGTTGTAACTTATTTAAATGCAAGGAGTGCTGCACCAATACGGGAGTTTGTAAGTAGATACTGTATAATTAGATATATATATATATATATATATATATATGTATTAGAATTGTTTTTCTATAAGTCTACCCACAGTTTCTGAACCTATTTTTCCAGAAAAATAGCCCTGTAAAATTACACGCATTTCATATGTGTCAAAGGCTTTTGTTGACAATTACATTAAGTTTATGCAAAGAGTCAATATTTGCAGTGTTTATCATTCTTTTTAAAGACCTCTGCAATTCACCCTGGCATGCTGTCAATCAACTTCTGGGCCACATACTGACCGATGGCCGCCCATTCTTGCCTAATCAATGCTTGGAGTTTGTCAGAATTTGTGGGTTTTTGTTTGTCCACGCGCCTCTTGAGGATTGACCACAAGTTCTCAATGGGATTAATGTCTGGGGAGTTTCTTGGCCATGAACCCATAATTTTGATGGTTTGTTCCCCGAGCCACTTAGTTATCACTTTTGCCTTATGGCAAGGTGCTCCATCATGCTGGAAAAGGCATTGTTCCTCACCAAACTGTACTTGGATGGATGGGAGAAGTTGCGCTTGGAGGATATTTTGGTACCATTCTTTATTCATAGCTGTGTTCTTGGGCAAAATTGTGAGTGATCCCACTCCCTTGGCTGAGAAGCAACCCCACACATGAATGGTCTCAGGATGCTTTACTGTTGGGCATGACAGTGCCTAGACCTAACCTCCCCGCACCCTAATCCTAACACTCCCTACCCAGTGCCTAACCCTCCCACCAATGCCTAACCCTAACCCCGCTAACTAAACCTAACCTCCCCCTAACACCCCGATATCTACCTTCGGGATTCCGGCGGTCGGAATACAGGTGCCGAGATCCCGACCTGTCAGGATATCGACACCGGTATCCAGACCATCAGCATCCTGCACGCCGGGATGCCCACTACATCCCGTGTTAAGTAATGAGTTATTGCAGGTATTTAAATGTGTGTTGCATTGTGGGGGTAAGGGTAAATGACGGCAGTTAGTGGCTAGTGCAGCAGATTCCAACCGCTGTGCCGCGGGCGGATGTGAAGTGTGCCGCGGCACGGTCAGAAGCAGAGATCAGAGCCGCCGGTCACATTATAGACCTGCACACCGACACCGTACTGTGCAAAACCTTAGAATACGTTTCATCGTACGGATTCCTTCCGGATAAGTTTGTTTTTAATCTTCGTTTACATACACCTTTTTTTAAAAAAACATTTAGTTTCTAGAGACGGTCACAATAGCATGTCTTTGTGCTAAAATAAACTTTTTAAACTTTATTGCACTATTTGTGTTATTTTTCTCTTTTATATGATTTAATGGACATGATTTCACTGCACAATACAGTATCTACGGCTGCTGACCACTGCAAAGAACACAGATAAGCATATTGAATTGTAGATCTGGTACAAGCATATCACTATTTGTGTGTTGTTTTTTTTTATATGTTGCACCTTGTTATTTAAAACACTATTTTTATTATTTATTAACAGTTTCTTATATAGCGCAGCATATTCCGTTGCGCTTACAACTAGTAGGCACCTCTCTTTCAACTTCACACACACAAACACATACATAATTACATATTGTGGCAAAGGGAGCTCTGCTCTCTGGATTTCTAGTGTTAATTGAGAGGCTGTGTGCTGTGGATTAGAAACACACAGGCAGAGACACAGGTAGAGGAATCAGCTGTGTGTTAAGGGGTTGGGTATGAAATCCCGGCTGTCGGGATGCCGCTGGTCAGAATACCGACAGCGGCATCCCGACAGCCAGAATCCCGACACCCATAAGAACTCATGGTAAGTATTTTTCTAACCCTTACCCTAACCCACCCTTCCCGATGCCTAACCCTAACCTCCCCCCTAGTGCCTAAACCTAACCTTCCCGCACCCTAATCCTAATCCCTACCCGATACCTAACCCTATCCCTCCCCCTAATGCCTAACCCTAACCCCGCTACCCAACCCTAACCTCCCCCCAACACCCCGAAACTTACCTTCGGGATACCGGCGGTCGAGATACTGGTGCCGAGATCCCGACCTGTTTGGATTTCGACACCGGTATCCAGACTGTTGGCATCCCGCACACCGGGATGTCAACTACATCCTGCGTTAAGTAATGAGTTATTGCTTGGGTGCAGGTATTTAAGTGTGTTGCATTGTGGGGGTAAGGGTAAATGAGGCAGTTAGTGGCTATTGCAGCAGATTCCAACCGCTGTGCCGCAAGCAGATGGCAAGTGTCCGCGGTGCGGTCACAAGCGGCAATCAGAGCCGCCGCTCACATTAGAGACCTGCGGACCAGGCAGCGCTGCCGAGCTCCTCTGGGAGGCTCAGGTGCGCCCAGGCGTGAACTGGCTAGACGTGGCGACATGACTTCACAGGTCACACACACCACGCTGCCAGCCCGCCCCCACCTGTTCGCACACTGCTGACCACTCTGCACTGTGTGTGAGGGACAGGTAGGTATGTGGGAGCCAGTGTAAAGTGTTATTTTTGGTGGGGATCAATGTGGTTGATATTTTTCTATGAGGGCAGCCAGTGGTTTTATATATTTGCGGGGGGCAATATGGTTTATATTTTTCTGTGGGGGCCATTCAAAGTTGTTTTTCCTGAGGGGAGCAATGTGCTTTTTATTTGTTTCTGTGGGGACCAGCCTATGTTATTTTTTTCTGTTGGGGCCAGTATGTGTGTTTGTTTTATGTGGGAGCCAATATGTATGTTTTTTCATAGGTCGCGCACGTCACATTGCCAGATGGTGTGCCTTGGCAATTTTAAAATCTTGCTTAGCGTGCCTCGAGTTGAAAAAGGTTGAAAATCACTGGGCTAGTGTATAGCTAGCTGGTCTATGTCTAGTAAACAGGATCACAGGATTTTGGAATGTTTTGCTGTTTGGGGCTGAACAAGCGTGCTGTCTGCTTTGCCATCCTGATTAACTTGGTTCAGCATATCAGTGTTGTCATCTGGGACTACCTTGATCACAGTAGTGTAAAGATAGGGAAGTAGTGGGATGATAGGGAAACCTAGGTGTTGCTTCCCAGCCCTACAAACTGCAGAAATGGAGGCGATGTTGAGAGCAGCAGTGCAGGAAGAGAATACCAGACTTGTGAGAGAGGAGTTGTCACAAGTGAGAGGTGTCCGGGAAACACTTGCTGCCCCAATGCTGCAAAAGTTAACACCTGTGGGTGATGCGATTGTGGAGGCATACCTTATGGCATTTGAGTGTACCACTACGCAGGCCAACTGGCTACCAGAGATTTGGGCAGCATGGTTGGCACCCTGTTTGTACAGGAAGGCACAGCATACATACACGGACATGGAGGATGCTCAGGCCGCTAACTTTCAACAGCTGAAAACAGTGATATTGGCACAGATTGGGTTCACAGGGCTCAGAGGAACATTGATGACTACTGTCCAGGGACCATTCGGTGTGAGCTTAGCTGACTGACTTTACAAAAGTCCTCATGAAGTGGTTGAAGCCAGAGAAGCATACACCTGTCCAGATGACTGAGATCCGGGCAATAGACCATTGCATACAGAGTTTGGATAAGAGACTACAAAGGTGGTGCTGCAGGTCTGACCAAGTTATTTGAAGACTTGGCCACCACGGTCGAGAGATATGTCACATTGAAGCACATGTCTAACCTGCCATTGTTTGCTCTGAGACCTATGCCTTGGCAAAAGCCCAGGTTACGGGAAATTGGGACCGGGGCCAATGAAAAAGCCACTAGAGGCAAAGCACCAATAAAAACTTTGTTGTCTCCAGTCTGCTATGAATATATGGGGAACCTGGTCATTTGTGGGCACAGTGTCCTACACTAGAGGAGCCCATGGACTTTTCACTTAATAATGCAGGTCCAAGCTTCCCAAACTGTTATATAATAAGTCTGACTGCAGGGAAACAATGTCTGTTTCAGATGAGTGTCCTTATGGAAAACCAACTAGTCCTGGCCATTGCACCCAAACTCCTGTATCCTTAATTCCCAGCAGAGATATTCCCCTATTTATAGAGAGATATTCCCCTATATATAGAGGGATATTCCTCTGTTTATAGAGGTCCTCTAAGAGCATGTTCGCAATTGAAATACAAGCCAAAAGCCCTATCTTGAAAGACCAGCTTGAGGACCATGGAGAAGTAGCCCCAAACTGACAGAATTACCCTACATCAGGGGTAGCCAACCTCGGTCCTCAAAAGACACTAACAGTTGACGTTTTCCAGACCACCTAGCTGGTGCACAGGTGTATTCATTACTCATTTGAAAAGATCAACAGGTGGAGCTAATTATTTCACTTGCGATTCTGTGAGGAGACCTGGAAAACATGCACTGTTGGTAGCTCTCGAGGACCAGGGTTGGCTACCCCTGCCCTACATGAATGTCTATGAATCTAACAATCTTAACACCTGCCCTTATAGTGAATTAATAACCCCCCTAACTGCCAGTGCCAACCTAAAAGAGCACAGCAAATAGCCAAGAGACTTGTGAAAAAAAACCCATTATACTGTATGTTACATAATAACTTTTTATATGTATTTAACATCTACGTACTTAGTGTGTCCAACATGATTGGATCACATGACCGTGCATTATTTCCCAATGGCCAGACACCTACCAGCATATCCGCACATCTGATCTACTTCCTACTGTCATCAAAACCTCATCCAAAGTCACAGCTGTATCACTCCACTAGTGTAAAAAATAACATCTCTCACAGAGACACTGCGCACAGAAAAGCATCACTTCCTCACTGAGAGAAATACACATTTCTGATAGAAAAATTGTAATAAATGTAAAAATTACCACATAACACAAAGGACCTGACATCAATCCTCACAAAAGATGACTTTTACAATCGTGATTTATTTAAAGAACTTGAACAGGACTTACCTGAGCAGCCACTTCAGAATCCAGCACAGAAAACAGTGAGCAGACACGCCAGCCTTCACCCTTAAGAAACATTAAGCACCTCCTGCCAGTACAGCAGGAACATGTTCAACACATTTTCTATCCACTCTTAAAGTGACAGTAGTCATTAATGTTCAACTTTTTAAATAGCCTATTCTGAATGTTCAACTTTTTTAATCAATTACACTGTTATCCAGTTACATGTTTATTCATTAAAAATAATTCAAATTAAACAGACTATTCTGAACTATTTGTATCTCCTATTCTGTATCTGTTTCACTCTATATCTCCACATAGAACTATTTTATCACAACAGGGACCATATTATAAGATAGGTATATGGTATACCACTCTTGGGTGTGCGGTCGCTCTCTGATATATGCACACCTTTAGTGGTTGAACGTACTTGGCCTTCGGCTTCAGCGTCACAATGCACACCAAGACATGCACATAGAGTGCAACCACACACTCAAGAGTGGTGTGTGTGTGTTTTCATATATATGTATATGTGTGTATGTATACATATATACACACACACATATATATATATATATATATATATATATATCATACATGCCTACCCTCCCGGTTTTCGCGGGAGGCTCCCGATTTTTCGGGTAACCCCCCCGCACCCCCGGAAGGGTAGGCATTTCTCCCGCATTCTGCCCACTTCCTAGTGAAGTGGGCAGAATGAGGAGAATACCCGCGGCAATCGCGGGTCTCCGTGAAGGGGGCGGGGCTTAAGATGTGATTCTGTATGAATCACAGCATTTGGCCCCGCCCCCTATGTAAATGTTACCCAATCGCGGCAGTTTTGCCACGAGGGGGTGGGGCTTAATTACGTGAATCATTAGGCCCCGCCCCCATTGGCCCCCTGCTGTTTCTCTTACCCGGGCTTCTCCCGGGAAGAGATTATAAAAGATAGGTAAGTATGATATATATATATTGGTGTAGTAATAGGTGGTATTCAGGCGTCTTCTTACAACGTGCTTTAATAAAACCAACGTTTCGAGCTGCTGCTCGTCATCAGGGATACAGTTACAGTGAAACATGTGCACAAATATACACCCTCAGGATACCCAGTCTCCGTGGCGTGCAAGGCTGGATGAGGCTGGAGTCCGGCGTCCGCCCAGATGAGTACGATCGATACACTAATTACTGGGTATCCTGAGGGTTTATATTTGTGCACATGTTTCAGATGTAAACATACATCTGTGCTGGACACAGTTCCATTCTGACTGTGTTATCATCCAAGTTTCATGTTGTCAGACACTTCGGCTAAGGAGGATACCCTCATGTCTTGGTCCTTCTAATTACTCCACCAATTGGAGCTGGATATTGAGCTTTTTAACTGCTTTATATATTAAAGGCCTATTTTTAATATTAACATTTTATTTATCATTAATACATTTTTAATTATTACTATTAAATATATTATTATATTTTATCCTTCCATCCATTTTGGGTCTATTTAAGTTATTTATACCTATGATTACTGTATTTAATTACCGCTGTTTTTTCTTCTGTTTTTTTTGTAAATTGGTTTTGTGGGGACTGACTCTCCCCTTTATAACAGCTGCTCTTTAGACAAACGACACCTGGAGGTACCCTATTCCAGATATATACTTGTTATATATTTTCTTGCAAATATAAAACAATATAGCTTGAGAAATTATCCAAGTGATAGCAACAGATCCAAAAACACATTAACCCTCTTCACCTCTAGTAAGGTGCAGGTTAACACAATTTATTGCAAAGACTTAAGACGCTACATAATGAGAAATGCAGGAACAAATCGGCCAGTAAAAATTGCAGTGTAAAATGTGCCACTAGGAAAGACTAAATCAGTATTAACGGCCCGTCTATTTTGTTCTGTAGACGTGTAAATCAATTTTTTTGTAGCCTATGAATTAAAGGTGATTGATTTGGTTACTTGTTAACCCTCACATAGGCAAATGCAGGGGGGGTCCTGTTGCCTCCCCAACCCACACCATGATGACCACACTATAAATAGCATATAATACTAAAGTTGCATGTTTTTAAGATCCCCCTCAGTGGCACAAATGAAATAATTCGCACTACCTGTTGATATTTTAAAATGTGTGAGCCAATAATAAATACACCTGTGCACCAACTAGGATATCTGGAAAACATGCACTGTTAAGGGTGCACTGATATAGACCATCTATAGGGTAAATTATTAATACTGTATAATAATACACTATCCAGTGCATAAGAAGACCAAACTGTACATATATGTCCAGGGCAGTGCTGGGTTCTTTTTGCTGCTCCCCCAGCTTCCCAAACTTGCTCAAATGATCTGGAATGGAGCCCACATCTGAAATAAAAACATTCAGCTCAGACAGTATTGTGATTGCTGGTCCTGTATATGTCAGTATTATTTCATACCTTCGTATGACATATATTAAAGCTGGATAAGTGCTAATTATGCCCTCTTCATGGACTGGCCAAACTTGCTTTAATATCAAGCATTTGGAAACCCTCCTCTAAAAATCCTGCATTTGCCCCTGCCTCAGGTTTTAAAAATACCACTAAAACAGAGAACCCTAAACTGAAACAACTCATATTCAAATAAGCAATGAAGAAAAATTGATAGTCGGGACACATTTGCATATATAGGATGGAAGACTAATATAATGTATGTCCAGTCTCTCAAATTAAACCTTTATTACAAATTTTGCCACAAATGTGAATTGCCAAGAACAATTATTATTACTATTACCAATATTATTATATATTTGTTTAAGGTGTCATATATCTATAGTTTCTGCAGCTCCCAGTGGCGTATCTATAATGGGTGCAGTGTGTGCGGGGCAAACGGTCCTCCGGGTCCAGGGGGGCCCTGCACCACACACCCTGCACTCATATTATTTTAAACTTACCTGTCCGTGGTCCCGCGTCGGGTATCATCGCTGCTCAGAACACCGGAAAATGGCCACCGCGGCCATTATTTCGGCGTTCTGCGCACGCGCAGTAGACTCTGGGGCCACTCTAGTGCCCGGAGTCTACGAAGGCTCCGGTGGCTGCCGGCCACTGGGGAGAGAGGAGGGGGCCTCACACAGGGAGTGCACATGGGCCCCCTCCTCTCTTAAGACGCCCTTGGCAGCTCCGTATAGGAAAATGCAAGTAACAGAGAAACTGATATATCAATGGCACAGTACATGTAAAGTGACATACCTTTGGAACAATACAATGTAATAAACCAACAAACTAAGGCCCTCATTCAGAGCCGTACGCTCTGAGCAGAGCGCACGCTCTGAATGAGGGCCGCCCTCCATAAAAATGGAGCGTCCTCCTGGACACTCGTATAGCTGTGGGTCACCACCCACAGCCTATACGAGCGTGCAGTTTGATGGCCGCGATGGTCGTGACCATTGCGACCATCGAAACTGCGAGCCGGAGCCTGCGGTTGAGGCTATCAGAGCCAAAATCACTCCCACTGACACCACTAGTGATGTCAGTGGGCCGGCTTCTGATGGTAGGCGTTCCCTTGGGAACGCCCCCGTCAGGGAGGCACGCCCCCGGCACGCCCACCAAAGGGGGCATGCTGTCAATCAACATCGACAGCACGCCCCCTTTGATCAGACACAACGAGCGAAGGACTTTCCGTAGCTCGTCGCGTCTGGCGCATGCGCACGACGGAGCTCCCGCCGTCGTGCGCATGCGCAGTGCACAACATCGACCCACTTGCGAGCGGACAGCCGCTTGCGAGTGGGTCTGAATCAGGCCCTAAGTAGCTTGCGGACAAGGGTGAGTAGTGTATCTTTGGTAGCCAGTACTGAAAGGGATTAGGAAATAAGAAGTACATAGCACTAATATATATATATATATATATATATATATATATATATACATACACAAAAACACTTAGGCACATAAAAGTCTTCAGCTGAAGACAAGAGCTTAAACACTATATTGTAGTGATGGGAGGAAGATCAAATCAGGAATGTCAAATGCTGGACACTGATTAAACTGTTCCTTTCCATAAGAAACCTTCTGCGTTTTTTTCTCAATAATGGTTCTAAAAAAGATCCTCTCACACACCGAGAAAAATTGTCCAATAAGGCCTCACATTAGAAACAATACGAAAATTATTTATTTTTCAGAATTTTTTATTAAAATTCACTAGTCATATGACAAATTTTAAAAATATTACTTCATTACTAAAAAATTGCTTACATCAGTAGTGATCCAATGCCACAGTTTGGTAGAAATAAGTATTCTGCTTCTACCCACACAGGGTGTAAGATCTTTTATAGCAGGTTCCTCCCTTAGGGCAATCGGATACCACAGATTAATACCCTACACGTTTAATCCGTTAGGACTTCATCAGGGGTAAACAATTCTTAAAATAAAACACATAAAATGTAAAAAAACAAGGTGTATAAATTCATAGGGCATGATTCTATTCTATGCGATGTGAATAGCGCCGGGAGATAGCTCCCGGAGCTATTCAATTGTGTGCAGTGTTTAGTCGGAGAATGCCCGTTCTCGCGACTAAACACCCTGTTTAAGGCGCGATAACGGGCATTCCCCGACCTAACTTCCCTGCGCGATGCTCTTTTCCCGGCGCTAAGGGCAGAAAACAGCCTTGCGCCGGGACTTTGTCGGATTTCTGCTCTCATCCCCGGGGGGATGCGAGAAGAAATCCTAGTCGGACTTGGCAGCGTGGTGTATTGAATAGCTCCGGGAGCTCATTCCTGACACTATTCACATCGCATAGAATAGAATCGTGCCCATAGAGGGGTCTAGTACAAAAAGTTTGAATAAATATTAGCATACTGGTACATACCAAAATAAACGCTGTAACCAATCCTGATTATAAGTTGGTTAAAAGAATATCCTTATATCAGTTGGGACCTATATTACAACAAAGATGACCGTCATATAGTCTACATAAACAATTCTTGAAGTAAATATATTAAACAATGTCAAATCACAACATATAAAGCTTCATATAAGGGTCTAATGTAAAACATATACTAATATACTATTACATACCAGAACAAATGATGTAACCAATCCTGATATTAAGTTGGACAGGATGAGATCCATATATCAATTAGGACCTGTGTTACAACAAAATGGCCTTCATGTAATCTCCATACAAATTGGTTAAGGACAGCAAATCTATTATAATCACAACTAAAAAGATATATTTTTAGTATCATTAAATTCATTCAATGAGAAACTATATAGAACACAAATAGGTGCAATAATTTAACAAGGACAAAACTGAAAGAATCCATAGTACTTACTTATAAGGTGATCTATATTCACTCCTATGATGAGCTCCGACCTGTTCCCAGGGTAAGGCTGCAGTAGATGGTGAGACTATTTCTGGTGTTTATATACCTGAGGCAGCGTGACATCACTTCCTATCCTAAAACTTTATTGAACTAAAAAAAAAGGAAAAAAAAAAAAGAAAAAAAGTTTCTCTTTTTTTTCCCCCTGTTCCCTTTTCTCTCTCTTTTCCCTTTTTTCCTCTCTTTCCTTCCCCCTTCCTTTCTTTTCTCCTTTCCCCTTCCAACAAACACCTAATTATAGTGACTCGTGTATTTATAAATAACTACTCAATAATAAGATGACTACATCTAAAAGGATTCTACCTTGAGGGATGAATATTACCCCAAAAAATGCTTTAATTGTATATCGCAACATTAAGCCAAGTGAGGTAAGGGAACCGGGCATATCTGATTTTGTGTGTCATCAGTGAATACTTATGTGTTCCAACTAGCTGGGAATTGCTATAAAGCACATAATATCCACTTGGTCAGCTTACAAGGTATGCCCCTCGGTAATATTGCTTGATCGCCTAAACATGGGCTTACTCTATCGCATGCCCTATTTCGCAAATGCTCTTGAATGCAAATTTTTGTGCAACTTTTGGTTTTACCTATATAATTGAATTTATAGTTACAGGTAATTTTGTTAACTGTAAAGTCGGTGTTATATGTAACAATTCCCTTTAGCTGAAACATCTTATTGTCATCGAATTTCCAGCTAAAACTTGTCCTATCCATAAATTTACAACATATACATCAATTACATGGATAACAACCTTGTCTTTTACGTAAAAAAAACTCCGCTGTTAGAATCTATTATATTTCTTGGAATTACAGGCTTCAATTTACTAGGAGCTAGTAAACTCTTTAGATTCTTAGATCTCCTGAAAATGAAGTTAGATTTGTTTGGAAGATGTGGACCAAGAACCGGATCTTTTAAGAGTATACCCCAGTGGCGATCCAAAATCTTCCCAATAAGATGACTCTCTTTATTGTATTGTGTAATAAAGGGCCTACTAGACCATTTTTCCAACTCCATTTGGGAATCCATTCTTTCATCTTTATCAGAAAGCAATTCTTCCCTACATTTCATTGATGCTTTTGATCTAGCTGCCTCAATATTTGATATAGCATAACCTCTATCAAAGAACCGGTCTCTAAGTAAGAGTGATTGTTTCCAGTAATCGTCAATAGTACTATAATTCTTCCTTAACTGAAGGAATTGAGCATAAGGTACATTGTTTATCCACAACGGGTGGTGACAACTTTTTGAAGGATTGAAGCTATTTGCATCAACTTCTTTAAAAAAAGTGCATGTTTTGATCACTTCATTGGGTTTACCCCTCCAGTACTAAATCCAAATAGCCAATATGTGCACAATCAAACTTATGTGTAAAGTTAAGATTGAAATCATTATTATGGATGTGCACAATGAACTCAATATTGGAAGCATCACCCTACCAAATAAAGATTGTCGTCTATATATCGCCTATAGAACTTTATATTATCGGATTCAAAATTGGTATTCTAAATACATGTTTCCTCCCAATCCCCCATCAGCAGGTTCACATACGATGGTGCAAACTTAGTCCCCTTCGCTGTTCCCTGCTTCTGGAGGAAAAAAATACCCTCAAATTCAAAGAAATTATGTTCTAAAATGAACACAATACTATTGATGATGAAAGAAATTTCCGCTGCCGATTTCTCTGGATCCGACATTAGGATTTTTTTAACTGCTTCTAAACCCTATTGATGTGGAATAGACGAATACAGGGCTTGGACATCAATTGTTAGCCATTTATCTTTGGGAGACCAACGGAATCTCTGACACTTCTTAGGAGGCTAGTAGAATCTTTTAGATGGGATGTCTGTAGTTTTTTTACATACGGTTGTAATTTTAAATCAATGAAATGTGACAGATTAGCAGTCAATGAATTAACCCCAGAGATGATCGGTCTCCCCGGAGTATTTTTTTCATCTTTATGGACTTTAGGAATATGATCAAAAATAGGTAATACGGGAAATCTGACATGAGTATTGAAACTCATCTTCACAAATGGTATTATTTATTTTGCCTTCAACAAGCAAATTATAGAGTTCTTCTTGATACAGACCTGTAGGGTTTTTTTGTAATCTACTATAGGTGGACTGGTCATCCAAAATGTTAAAGGCCTCTTCTAAGTTGACTTGCCTGTCTTGCGGTACCACAGCGCCTCCCTTGTCAGCAGTTTTTATTACTACATTAGGATCTTTCTTTAATTGGTTAATTGCTTGTTTTTCACCAACATTTAGGTTACCGTTGTATTTATTATTATGAATTTTCATTGATCTGAAATCATCTCTCACCGATTGATAAAAAAAATATCTATATGGCTTCCTCTAGACTCCACTGGAAAAAACATGAAAGGGGGGCAACTAAAGGTTTAGTTTGAGGTATATAAGACAATTTGGGTGTCAGATTTTTCAAAAAATGTCTTTGTAGAGTAACTGTGAATATATTTGTTGAGATCAATAAAAAGATTAAATTTGTTCACATGTTGGTCTGGTGCAAATTTTAGACCTTTATCTAGTAGCGTGACCTGTGAGATGGATAATTCCTTCTGAGAGTTGTTAATGATCCCTGTTTGGGGATATCTTGTTGTTGGAAGAATGGTCTCCTTTTTTGGGGTGACCTTTCTGCCCCCTCTTCTTCCTCTTCTCCTGACGGAACCCTCTTTTGATACCTTGTGGGGAATCTAACCGAACAACAGTTCTTCCATCCTTTGACAATGGGGAAAAGTAACCCCTTCTTTTCCTCTAAAAAAGGATGAGAGATACTTGGGGAGGGGGATCTGAGCACTTCATACCTGTTTTGGAGGGGTTAGTGTCTATTACCCTGATATCCGTACTGGGAAGGGACCCATTCTCTTTGTCCAAAATATTGGCGGCGAGAAAATCTTTCATTACGCATATTTTGATATGGCGAATAATTCAAAGAATTTCTTCTCCAATTATAGTTAATTTGTTGCCATTATATATATATATATATATATATATATATATATATAAATATATACACACACACACACACACATACACACACACTGTATATTATATATATCTATCACAAGCCTGCTCAATCCAACTTGTTTTAACTGTGGGTGCATGATCATAAAAATCAAATAATGTTGTAAGCCTGATCAAACAGATAGTCTGCGCACCACAATAAATGCAAAAACATTCTTTATAACATTATAAGCCATTAGTTCACAAATAGTGCAATAGTGCAAAACAATTAAGCAGGCCCAATACTTATCAGCAGCCATTACACACACAAGGTAACTGATGACTGGCAGCCCATAGCCCCACAGCCGTTTTGATGCTCAAGGCACCTTCTTTCAGGGGCAGTGCACCGGTTACTGAGCCCCATAGAGGCTAATATACCTTTCTGATTGCCTGCCTCCTCCCCCAACCCACCTGAACAATAAAAAACCGAAGGTCCTGTGTCTGAGTACCATTCCACGCCATCTCTGATACCTTCACGTGCCAGAAGTGCTCCTCCGGCTGTGGAACGCCACTTACTGCCTTCTTATAACAGCTCTGCGTGAATTAACTCCCCAGCGACTGTATGCATAAATTATATGCCAACCAAAGGGTCTACACAGACTCACCTACCACCATGCTCAGAATACAGGAATCCAAATATAAAAGTAAAAAACGAGTGTGCAGACTGTCTGTTTGATCAGGCTTATGACATATATTTATAATAAAAGTTGTAATGGTTGTGTCTGTGCATAGAGTTTTTTGGGGAGAAACGTACTCCTTGGGATTGTGTATGAATTATGGAGACAAAGAATATTTTCTTCAGGGGGTGTGGCCTGACTGCAGACCTGAGTGGCAGCACTGTACGGGAGCTCCGTCCGAGGAAGCCTGTAAACCCCTTCCTCAGCATATAAAGGGACTTTTTTTTTCCCCCACATACTGGCTGTGGTGGAGCTAGGTGCAGGGGAAGTGAAATTAGCCTTCCCGGAATCGTTGGTGCGGAGGCGGGAGACCAGAGGCCTTCTCGCGCCAGAAGCCGCGGCCTAAATTTTGGGTCATCTGCCCGCGGCGGATCGTGGAGTGCCGCGCGGCTTGACGAAACTCCACACGGAGCTGCCCTGCGGCTGCCGTGGATGCCGGGTCGCCTTCTACTAGCCGCTGTCCCCCGCCGGCCGACCTTATCCCTCTGAGTGGATCTACTTACCATCCGGGTGCCGCGGATCGTGGCCTGGAGCTCCGGCGGGGTCCCGCGTGGCGCTGCTGTAACGGGCGCTGCCCGGCGCTCCTGGTCGCGGTGAGTGCGTCCCCTGGTCCTTGCTTTCCTCAGCTGTGCCGGTTCTCTCCTCTCCCAGGGCTGCTGCTGACCAGACTCCATTAGACGCCTCTGAGGAGGCCGAGGGCGCCATTTTGGATCAGGGCTACATGCCCATAACATACTTGCTTCTTGCTGGTTCTGCACTTATCAACTTTCTGTATGCCCTATCCATTCCAATACTACAATCCCCCTATTGGATGAACATTGCATTCCTCTATATCTTCCTCATACCAGGATAATAGCATACATTGCTGTCATGTTTTTTCAGTAATTTACTTTCTCATCCCTATGAGACCTCCACAGCCCATATTTACCTAATACTACACTGTTGGTAACAGTAACCATCTATCTTCCCATATTTGCTATACGAAGACGCCAGTATGCCCAACAAAAGAGGCAAGTTGTCTACTCTCGCGCCTCCTATTAAATTTGTAGCACAGAGAACCACCGATTCTTCTTCTACTGGGAAATCTCCGCTGACAACTAAGGCTGTTCCTTCTCCTGTCCCTGACGTCAACCTTGATATTTCTGCTGATGCTCCGCTTACTGTCCGCACTCTTCACCAAATGCTTCAGGCATTCCGCACGGACCTTACCTCTGACTTTCAAGTGTCTATTAAGCAACTCACTACTGAAGTGACAGGTATTGGAGACCGCACGAATAACTTGGAGACTAAGATGCAAGAACTAGTCTCCTCGCATAATGACCTTCTAACCTCTCACAATTCGGTCCTTACGGAGTTGACGGCGGTCAAAAACAAATTGGCAGATTTAGAAGATAGATCCCGGAGGAACAACGTTAAAATTAGAGGCGTCCCGGAATCGGTATCAAATTCAGAACTTCAGTCCTTTGCTTTAAATATCTTTCAGAAGCTATTGCCATCTGTAGAAGTTCGGGACTTATTGATCGACCGCATTCATCGCCTACCTAAGCCCCGCTCAGCTCCAGCAGGTTCTCCCAGAGACGTTCTCCTGCGACTTCACTTCTTTCACATCAAAGAAGAGATACTCAGGGCGGCACGTGATTCGACAGATGTGGAAGTCCTTAATAACCTACAGTTGTTTCCTGATCTCTCGATTCATACTATAAATACACGGAGGACATTCCAACCTCTTACGAAGGCGCTTCGGAATAACGACATCCAGTATAGATGGGGGTTCCCGGTGAAGCTCCTAGTACGAAAAGATGGCTCGACATTTGTAATCTCTTCCCCGGAAGCTGGCGTTAAATTACTAGCAGAATGGGAGATTCCGGTCTCGATCCCTACACCTTCACAAGCTCTCCCTATCCAATCGGAGTGGTCTCGAGTGGGATGAAGCCGATTTTTGCTGCCTTTTCTGAAATCCCTTCCATTTTTCTTTTTTCCCAACATCAGAACTCTGTTTCTTTCATAGATACAGATTTGGATTTCTTTTGCAGTCGTTTCATGTTATGTCGTTTCATAAGAACTTACTGGTGTAAAGGTCTGTTGTTTATTTACAACTTCTGTGTATTGTTTTGTTTACAATAAGTGGTTTACTGTTTGACTACAATAATCCCTTTCCCCTCCTCCTATCCTCTTTTCCATCATAATATGTATTGGGACTATCTCCCTGTTGTTAGGATGGAGAGGGGTAGGTAAATATGTTATATCATTATATGTTTATATTATGTCTCATAATAGGTCTCAGGGATGGGTATTGTCACGACCCGCCCCACATGTTAACCATGTTGCCGTATTGTTTTCTCACGGCAACTACTGTGGCCCGATATACCGGGCCTTTTGGGTTCTCTATTTTTCTTTTTTACCTTAGTTTTTTATTTTTCTCCTTCTTTTTTTTTTTTATGTACATCTGTAACTTTTCCTTTTTGTTTTGCTGCTGTCTGACATGTATACTTGGAGGAGCTTACATTATGCACTGTTTTCAATGTCCCAATGGTTAAGGTTCTTTCGCTAAATGTCAAGGGGCTTAATTCCCCACAAAAGAGACGCTTGGCTCTTTCTACTTTTCATCATCATAAGGCTAATATTGTAGCTCTCCAGGAGACACACTTCTCATCCTCAGCCCCCCCCGTATTTAAGGATCATAGATACCCTGTATGTTATACTGCTAAAAGCCCTCTCAAACGTAATGGAGTTGCTATACTGTTCCATGTTAACACTCCATTTGAATTACATAGGAAAGTGGAAGATGGGAATGGCAGGTTTCTTATTCTCATTGGGAAAGTTGAGGAGACTTTAATTACTTTAGTATCTTTATATGCCCCCAATTCCCGACAGGTTCCCTTTTTACGAGACACCTTTGAGGAAATATCTAAAGTTAGACAAGGTGCTCTCATTTTGCTGGGTGACTTTAATTTAGTCCTCGATCCTAAACTAGACAGGTCCTCGCCGCAGGGACATTCCTCTTCCCCTCGTGTAACGGGCCCATCGCTGGCCTTTAAGAAATTATTGGCGGAATATGATTTGTATGACGCTTGGCGTACTTATCTACCTGATGAGAGGGATTATACCTTTTACTCTTCGGTCCACAATAGTTACTCCAGAATCGATTTAGTCCTTCTGGATAAACGAACTCTACAATCTACTAAAAAGGTTAAAATCCTCCCTATTGCTTGGTCTGACCACGCGCCTGTCCTGTGGATTTGGAGTATAGGCAAACACATTTCCTCTAAGCGTCCCTGGCGCCTTCCTGAGTATCAATTAAAAGACTCAGAGACTCGGCAGGCCCTAACAGATTCTCTTAAATTATATATTCAAACTAATTCCCCTACCGATACTTCTGTTTTCACACATTGGTGTGCCTTAAAAGCAGTACTCCGTGGTACTTCCATTCAAAAAGGAGCTCAATTTAAGGCTCGCTCTCGTGAATTACAGAATAATCTGGAAACGTCCCTTCGGTCCTTAGAGTCCCAAAATCAAAATCATCCCACTAGAGCATTGCGCAAACAACTCCAAGAAGTGCGAACGCAACTCCAAAAGCTCTTTATCTCACGTATGCAGGTGGCTTTTTCACGTTTACGACACAAGTTCTATACGGCCGGTAATAAAGCCTCCCGCCTACTAGCCCGGAAGCTGAGGGGCCAGCAAGCTCGCAATAGAATTAAATGTTTATTAACCCCCTCGGGAGCGAAATGCCTTAATCCTCTTGACATTGCCAATTTATTTTCGGATTATTATGCAAAATTATATAATCTACGTGAGGATCCCTCAATCCCCCAACCTTCAGCTACTGTTATATCCTCTTTCTTAGATAACCTATCTTTTCCCTCCCTGGATGCGGACGACCTGGAGTCTCTGAACGCCCCTTGGTCCTTGAAGGAAATTCAGGAAGTCATTCAGAAACTACCCAGGGGCAAAGCCCCTGGTCCTGATGGCTTTTCAAACTCCTTTTACTCTGTATTTACTGAAGCCCTCTCCCCAATTTTGCTAAATTTATTTACGGAAGCTTCCGATATTGGATCCTTCCCACCCGAAATGGTAGAAGCTCAAATAGTCACCATCCCGAAGCCTGGTAAAGACCCCTCTGAGTGTAAAAATTATAGACCCATCGCGCTCCTTAATACGGATGTGAAAATTTTTGCTAAATTAATCGCCAATCGTTTAAACCCACTGCTCCCCCGTCTGATACATCCTGATCAAGTTGGGTTTGTCCATGGGCGCCAGGCTCCTGATAACACCCGAAGGGTTTTGGATTTAGTGGAATGGGTATCGTTCAATAAGGGACAATGCCTTCTTTTATCCCTTGACGCTGAGAAGGCGTTTGATCGGCTTCACTGGGACTATATGCGTCAGGTTTTACATCGGTATGGATTTCGGGGCGATATTCTCCGATCCATTAATGCCCTTTACTCTGATCCCTCTGCTCGTGTCTTTAGTAATGGATTTCTCTCCTCACACTTCTCAATCTCTAACGGCACAAGACAGGGGTGCCCACTCTCTCCACTAATATACGTGTTGGCCATAGAACCTCTTGCGCAAAAGATTCGACAATCATCTGAGTTCCCAGGGCTCTCTGTTTATGATACCTCCCATAAGTTATGTCTGTTTGCAGATGACGTTTTGTTGTTTGTCACCGACCCGGAGATTTCGCTGCCATCGCTCCAAGGCATTTTAGATACTTACAGCGCAGCATCCTATTATAAATTGAATGTTACAAAAACTGAAGCTTTACCTATTAATATTTCACCTTCTTATTTACGATCATTAAAGAGTCATTATCCTTTTATTTGGAAAAAGTCTTCCCTATCCTATTTGGGAATTAATATACCTTCCTCTATTGATGGTGTCTTTACTGAAAATTATGCTCCCCTTTTGCTGCAATTGTCCTCTCTAGCCACTGCCTGGATGAGCCACGAGATCTCCTGGTTGGGCCGTATAGCGGCGTTCAAAATGATGCTCTTACCAA
Organism: Taudactylus pleione; assembly: GCA_031769625.1. Lineage (NCBI taxonomy): Eukaryota > Metazoa > Chordata > Amphibia > Anura > Myobatrachidae > Taudactylus > Taudactylus pleione. The sequence continues at coordinate 4,278,540 of JAUIMM010000189.1, read as the reverse complement.
AACTGATGTACCTATTCCGTGCTATTCCATATGATGTCCCAGGGAGGCTACTGCAACAGATGCGCCGCTTGATGGTTTCATATATCTGGAAAGGCAAAGCTCATAAAATGGCCTATAGTCGCATGGTTCGTCCTAAACCTCAGGGAGGCCTTAATCTCCCTGACCTGACTAGATATCATGAAGCGGCCCTTCTTTCTCAAATATGTGACTGGTCTCTCCCTCCTGCAGTCAAACCCTGGGTTGATCTGGAGCATGCACTCCTGCGGCACTTTCCCCTCCCTGACCTTTTATGGATACCTTATAGATTGCGACCACAACCCCCTTTATTCCCTAAAACAATATTGGACACTTTAAAAGTTTGGGATAACAGTCTCTTGGCCCATTTCGATTTTGCCTTACCTACCAGAAATGTTTCCCTTCGGGCGCTGAGCAGGATCTTGCCTAATCTCAATTTGTCCTACTGGATGTCCTTGGGCATGGTGTCTTTCGCAGACTTTCTTTCCCCGTCCTCCTTAATATCATACACAGATTTGTGCATTAAGTACCCATTGGGATCATCAGCCTGGTTTTACTATCTCCAACTCACACATTGGTATGCTCTGATGAACACCGGCCCTACCGTATTCCAGACTCCACCACATCTAATTCTGAGTAAATTTAATAACCCCTCCTCTAGGGGTGCAATATCTTTTTGGTATTCCGTACTCTCCCCCATAGCCCCGACGGTTAAGTCCCCTGCTCAGCTCCGGTGGGAGGCAGATCTTCAACGTACCTTTACCTTCTCCCAATGGGAGACTATCTATTTCTCTACCTTCTCTATATCTAAATGCACTAACCATATTGAGATGTATGTAAAACTTTTAAATAGATTATATTTGACACCCTCTAGATTGCATAAAATTTGGCCTACAGTCTCAAAGTTCTGTTGGCGTCTCTGTCATTCTGAAGGATCCATTTTTCATGTCTTCTGGGATTGCCCTGTAATACGCCCCTTTTGGGAGGAAGTGTTCAATCTTATTAAAGATGTCCTGGGTCTCACCTTAATCCCAGATCCTTCCCTCGCCCTTCTCCACTGGTACCCAATCTCTGTACCCAAATCTGACCGATATGTTCTTGGCCATATTCTGATTTCTGCTAAAGCTACTATCGCTCAGAGTTGGAAATCCCCTTCCCCTCCCCCATTTGCCAAAGTCATAACTAAAACACAATCCCATTTTGAAATGGAGACGAGGGAGGCTCCTCACTCTGTGACTATTTCATCCCCTACTGTAAAATGGTATCCTTGGTATCTGTATGTCACAAATGGAGGACCGCCACCCCTATCCCTACCCTCTCCGGTTCCTCAGGGTGCCTCTCCTTTTAATCTAAATGAGACTCCAGAGCGGGACTAGCACATCTAAGTACATGTTCAGGCAGCTATGGTTCCTTTATTGGTTCCTTTTTTTTTTTTTTTTTTTTTTGTTTGTTTGATGTCTTCAAGTGTACTGCCACATCCTTTTATTTTATGTATGTTCCCCCCCCCCTTTTTTTTTTTTCTTTTTTTTCTCTTTCTGTACCCCATAAAAATTTTGTACTATATTCAATAAAAATTTAATGATGAAAAAAAAAAAAGAATATTTTCTTCAGAATTCTTGTTGTCTGTCTGTTCGTTCCAGCATCACGCAAAAACTATGAATTTGGATTGTGTTTTCAATATTGTACATATTAGTCACCTAGAAAGAAACTGTGGTGTGTATTCTCTCAATATGGCATCAGGGAGAGGAGCAATAAAAGAAAAAATAGACACTTGACACTGTGCATGCAGTGTGCAGGCTCCTCAAGTCAATTAACTAAATGTATACAAATATACTTTTAGGGGCTGTTTATAAACTATGGAGACAAAAATTTCTCGGAATTTGCACAGGCTCCTTAAGTCCAAAATTACTATATATATATATATATATATATATATATATATATATATATCTCAAGATCTATTACACAGGAAAATCCAATATATATATTAAGCACTAATCAGACAGCTTATCTTGACTCATGAAGTTGCAGTATACATGTAAAACCAATAGATAGTGCACCAATGTTACTGTAGGTTAAGTAGCAAAAGATTTGGGAGCTACAAGATAATGCATCTGGCCTTCCGTTATGCAACGGAACCCGACTTAAAGTCACTGCTCTACAGAGAAAGCTAATTGAGGCACAGATTGTAACGGGATCTGGCGCAGATGAGACTCTGTTTATACCACATATACCCTTTATCCCAAGCCTCTGCTTTGCTATGACAGTCAACAAGTCGCAGGGACAAACTCTCAGGGTTGCAGGTGTATATCTCAGGACCAGCTGTTTCTCCCATGGGCAGCTTTATGTGGCTTTCTCACAAGTTAGTAGCCCCAAGCATCTTTTTGTGTTAATTCCTGAAGGAAAAACTGCAAATATTGTTTACAAAGACATTTTGTGATCAATGTCAACAATATAAAATATACAGTATATCACAATATTAGATGCCAGTACTGTCTTTTTAAAATTAGTTACGCTGAGCAATACAAGACATCCACAGAAGCAAAGCTCCGGGGAAAAGCTAGTGTATATTATATATATATATTTTATATATTAGAGATGTGCGCTGACCCCTGTGTTTTTGGTATTGGATCTGGATTCATCTTTTTTTTTGTTTTGCTTTTGCAAAATCATCCTGAAGTGTTTTTGATTTTTTTTTTTAAAGAAATATTGATAAAAAGTTTTACATAACAGCTAAAATAATGTACATTTTAAACTCCAAAACCAGAAACTCAGATTTAAAATATGAATTCCAAACCGCGGGAAGATCAGAACTGTGACTCGGATCTGTCCAGATCTCATCAGGAGATCAGAACCGCAACTCAGATCTGTCCAGATTCATGAAATTCGGGTGGATTCAGATTTCAGGAGAATCGAACCGCACACACTAATTCGTTGTACATGCACCAGCACGCCAGATCTGGAGGCATGGCAGAGGGATACAGCCTTCCATCTGCAAAGCCCAAAGTCCCATCCAGGACTCACTGGTGAAGATCAGAGATTCTCCGAGGAAGCACCAGCCTTCACAATCATTTACTGATGTTATATCAATGTGGCAGGTAGAGCCCAGAGCGAATCTAAGCTACAGCCATCTCTAGCTGCTGCCTGCATGCATTGTGATGTCACAATGCAGATCACAGCCCTACATAAAGGAAGTCCAGCTACTAGCAGCCATTTATGGTGACATTTTGTCCTACATGGATACTCTGAGTAGTTCCTGTTTTATTTAAGCGACTTTGAATAAAGACCACTAATAAGGATTTTGGATTACATTTTCCAATAATCCTCAACAACAATATCTTCAGAGAAAGAATCTGAACAACATCTTCAAGTAAGGACTATATAACAAATTATGGCTTGTTACACTTACCCCTTGAGACACCTCCCCCCATTTTATCTGCAGTTTTTAATTTAGAAACAATGGGTAAAGCAAATTGTTCAATGGATAGGACGCTGCATGACTTAAGATGGGTACACACTTGTTCAATGCTCCGGGGATCAAACTCCTGCCCAGGCTGTTGACACAATCCTACAGGATACCTAGATGCAGATTCTACACCCAATATATGCCTACAAAGCTGTCCAATTTTGCAGCAGATCTCAGACCTACATCTGCTAAAACAATTTATTGAAAGGATTGTGTCACCGTGCACACTCTTCCAATCTTTGGCAGACCAGCTGCCACTCACAGGCAGGGGCGTAGCTACAGTAGGTGCAGGGAGTGCGGCGCTATGGGGCTTGAGCTGCATCTGGGGCCCAAACCTCTCCCTGCACAAAGTAAAGGCACACATCCACTAGATGATTTCTATGAGCGATTGAACAATAACAATATCGTTATTGTTCAATTGCTCATGAATCGTGCATGAATTAGGCACATTAATGTCGGAAACGAACAGCGATGCGCGGTCCTGCTGGTCGATTCCGACATCTATCATCGCCCGAACATGCTGAACAACCTGACAATAACATCAGGTTGAGCATGTTAGGGGATGATTGATGTACCTACACTGCTCGACTGTGAAACGACTGCACGATTACAATGTCGTAATCGTGCAGTAATTTTTTGGTCTGCTAGTGGATATGTGCCTTTATACGGGAAGCAGCCGGCAAGTCGACGGACGTAATCCCGACCGCTGGCTTCCCGACTGTTTAATCCCGGCAAGGCACTAATGACAGGCGTTGATGTCCAGACGCCTGTCATTATATCTACGCCGGGAGCCCGACACCCGGCTTACCGATCGAAGGTAAGCCGGGCACCGGGCGCAGATAGCACATTTGGGGGGTTAGTTTAAAGGCTCCCGGGGGGAACTTAGGGTTAGACACCCCTCCCCACCCGGGAGGTTAGGTTTAGGCTAGGGGAAGGGGAGGATGGGGTTAGGCACCCCCCCGGGGGACTTAGGTTTAGGCTGCAGGGAAGGGGGGGGTTAGGTTTAGGCACTTAGGGGGGGATTAGGGTTAGGGGGTAGAATTAGGTAAGTGAATACTTACCTTTTGATGATCAGGATTTTCACCCCTGTCGGGCTGCCGCTGTCGGGATTTGAACCATGTGGCCGGCGGTAAATCATACTGAATCCCTTTATAATGCCATCTCCTGAGCTCCAGCTTATCTATTCTCACTGCTACAGGGCATCTGCTATCACTGGCTCAGCCTCCTTTTCTCCTCACTGACTAATTTATTAGTAACTCATAGCCTTCTAATATACCACATTATATCATAAACAATAAGGATTAGCAACACTATATAATTTTTAAAATCTATTTTTTTGTTTATAAATACGCTGGGGCAGATGTACTAAGCTCTGGAAAATGATAAATTGGAGTGATAAAGTACCAACAAATCATCTATTTGCCATTTTTCAAACACAGCCTGTAGCATGACAGTTAGGAGCTGAGTGGCTGGTAGTTTATCACTTTCTAGAGCTTAGTACATCTCCCCCATCCTCATTACCATTAATTTAATCCTGTATGTCTGCTAAATTGGCAGATTGAGCAAATATTAGATAATTTACAATTAAAATGGATAAATCTGCTAAATATTTTGCACAGGGGGCCTTGCTACGCACCTGATCACAGGGGTGAATTCAGAGAATTTTTGATAACAGGGACGAATTGGGGAAAAAAAATTGATAACACCAAATTAAACTCCTCTGCTCTCCGTTGATAATATTGAATCAAAGAAAATCAAGTACTGGATACAATAAACAGCAAAAGTATTGCTAAACTTTTACTTGTTGTGCTTATCAATTTGCTAATTTTTCTATTGTAAAGTGCATAAATTGTTTACACAAACCTTATTGACATTGTAGGTTTTTGTGATTTAAAGATAAATCATGTCAATTAAAGAGAAACACAAATAAATATTTAAGAAATGAAGTGAATTACACAAACCTACAATGCACTGGTTGCATAAGTATTAAGTTATTTGTAGTTTATTTACATTATATATATATAAAAAAAGTGTTTTTTAATTTTGTTGATTACAAGATCACATTAATTGGGAAATGGCCTGTCATGACTTATCTCACAGGTTCTCAAACTATGGATCAGATTCAGACCCACTCGCTAGATGCATACGATCGCACCAGCGTATGCAAATCCAGCACACACCCAGCAAGGCAGGCGATCGCACGGCAAGGCATAAGCATGCCCACTATGTCTTGGCGTGCGATCACTTTGTGTATGCAGACACCCACCAGCCTGTCTTAAGACACCCACTTGCGCACGTCATCTCCAGGAAGTGTATGCAACCATCAGCACATCGGGTACCATCGGAAGCGATTACAGTGCTTGAGGTCGACTGTACCCTACCGCAAGCACTGCGACTTCAGTGTGAAATACAACCAGGTGGCGTGTACTATGACAATGCCTCTGAAACAGCGTTAAAACACTCAGGCACCACCACTCAGTTTCCAGTGGCCAGCCCTTGTCACCACCCACAAACGGGTTCTGCTGTCACTCACTCTGCTGGGCTGTCTATGCACAGCGAGCGAACGCTTCCCGATCTCTCGCACTGGTTCGCGCACCGCAATGCATACGCAGAATGCGAAAATCGGCCAGCTACGAGTGAACACATCCTAGCGAGCGGGTCAGAATCAGGTCCTCTGTCCTCAGGACCCCAGTTTTCCAGATCTCCTCACAGAATCACAAGTGAAATAACTGGCTTCACCTGTGAAACTTTTAAAATATGTCAGTGAGTAATGAATACACCTGTGCATCTGCTGGGTACCTAGAACACGTGAACTGTGTGGGGTCCTGACGACCAAGTTTGAGAACCTCCGATGTATCTCATTTTCAGGCTTTCGGGCCTGATTCAGAGTTGTACGCAAACCTGTTAACCATTTGCAAACATTAGATCATTTACAATCTGCCTACTTGGCTGACATAGAGCAGACCCCTCCAATATGAACCGTTCCATCAGGTACAAAATGCTCTGCTCCTGGACTTCCCACCTAATTTATTATTGCTGACACCTGTGTTGAAACAGCTGTTTAATGAATTATCTAGTTCAACACAGATGTCAGCAATAATAAATTAGGTGGGAAGTCCAGAAGCAGAGCATTTTGTACCTGATGGAATGGGTCATTTTGGAGGGTAGGATAGAGGAATAAATTAATCGTGATTAGCATATAGTATAATAAAAAAAAGACATAACGTGGTATATAACACACGCGCACACAGGGAGATTCAGAGTACCTACAAAGCCCCCCTGCCCACCACTCCATAGCAGCGCAGCTTAACAATATTTTTTTTTTTTGTAAAGAGACCCGAGCTGGCAACTGTTCCTGGCGGAGCTGGCTTTAGGGGGAGCTGCAGTGGTTGCACACAGCTCCTCCCGGGCAGTTCCCATGGGGCACCGGCATTGTGGGTGGCTGAGAGAGCGGATCCTGCTTGGTGTCATTGACCGGCGCTCTCTCCCAGAGCCGCACCGCAGGTGGGTGTAATGTATTACATGCGGGGGGGAGCCGTTGTGTGTGTGTGATTTTAATAAGCCATGCCAGTGCTATATTTATATGGCTAAATTTGTGTTATTAAGTGAGAGGTGTGTTTGTCAGTGTGTATTTCACTGTGTGTCGGTTTGTCAGTGTGTATGTGTGTGTCTAGGTTTTGTCAGTGCAGTGTGTGTCTAAACTTTTGTCAGTGTGTATAGGCTTTGTCATTGCAGTTTGTGTGTCTGTGTCAGTGTGTGTGGTTATAGGCTTGGTCAGTGCAGTGTGTGTCTGTGTCGCCTTTGTCAGTGTGTATGTGTGTGTACGTGTATATGTCACTGTGTATGTTTGCAGTGCCGCTGAAAAGCTCCACATAAATATAGACAAGTAGACCGGCACTCCAACAGCCGGGGTGCAGATCCTGAGAACTAAGCAGACCGCTCAGTCTTGAACATACAATGGGATACAGGCAGCACTCCTCGGGTACTCAATAATCCAAGCTTGGTAATCCATTAAGGTGCATACACGTAACAATTTTGTAACCAACGATTATCTGTCAGATTTTCCCTTGAAAAGTGAACGATTTTTTGAAGTGTAATTAACGATTTTTACAACAATGAACGAAAAATGTTCCTTCCCTTAATGAAAATCGTTATGTTGGTCAGTCTGAAATGAACTACAAACGGGAGCGCGCTTGAACGATTTTCGTTCATTGTTATAATTCAGAACTGAACGATTTATTGAACGATTACGACGTCGTTATAATTAAATCGTTCAAAAATATCGTTACGTGTACGCATCGTTACTGTGCACCGTTTCAGATGCAATTATTATATATTTTGTCAAGGAATTGATGAAATATGTAATAAATTCATCTGAAACGTTGCACAGTAATGGATTAACAAACTTGGATTATTGAGTATCCGAGGAGTGCTGCCTGTAGCTTTGTGCCATTGGTTTTGTAACCAAGTATTGGCAACCCCCCTTTCAAAATCCTGCGTTTGTAGAAGGCTATGATTCACTAATAAATCAATTAGTGAGGTGAGGCAGCAGAAAACCTGCAGCAGCACTCTGGTTAGATTAGAAAAGCCGGGGCCAGTAGATGACAGTGCAACTTGGTGCAAGAAAAAGGTTTGGCCCCAGCCCCTTAGTAGCCGTACTCCCTGCACCTACTGTAGCTACGCCCTTACCTATGAATGGCAGCTCACAGGCAAGGGTGCAGATTGGAAGTGTGTGTGTACACAATCCTTTCAGCAGATTTTTTCCAGCAGTTGCAGATCTGAGATCTGCTCCAAAATTGTATATCTGTTTAGGCTTATAAATGTGTGTAGAATCTTCATCTAGGTCTCCAGTGGGATTGTGTCAACAGTCTGGTCTGGAGTTGGATCCCCGGATGCAGGGGTGTAACCAGAGGTATGGGGCTCCATAGCAAAATTTCCTCGGGGGCCACCGCAGCCCAGTAATACTTACGTCCTCCTGAGCCCGGCTCACCGATCCAATCTCCCCACTGAAGCTGGAAGGAGACGTGGCCAAGGTCCAGTGATGTCATCATATCCACGCCTCCTCCCTGCTTCTAAGAGATATGATGTCATTTTTAATCAGGCGCCGGTTGCGAGCCAATCAGAACTCACGGACCAGCAGCCGCTGCTGATTGACATTTGTCGAGTTCCTATTGGCTCGTGCATGGCTCCTGCTTAAAAATGACATCAGCGCTGTACTGGGCATGGTGCTGCTTGCTGGGCCGGCGGGCCCCATAGCAAGCGCACCCCTTGCACCCTCTATAGTTACGCTAGTGCCCGGAGGATTGGACAAGTGTGTACCCATCAAGTCATGCAGTATCATATCACTTGAACAATTTGCTTTATTCATGGTTTCTAAATTAAAAACTGCAGACAAAATGGAGGGAGGTGTCTCAAGGGGTAAGGGTGACAGGTCAAAATTTGTTATCTAGTCCTTACCTAGAAATGTTATTGAAATTATTTTTTCGGAATATGATGCTATTCAGGACCTTATTGGACAATGTAATCCCAAATCTTTATCAGTAGTCCTTATCCAAAGTCGCTTAAATAAAGCAGGAACTACTCAGTGTGTAACAATGTAAACCAAAATGTCACCACAAAATGGCTGCCAGTAGCTGGGCATCCTTTATATAGGGCTGTGACCTGCATTGTGACATCACAATACATGCATACCGCAGCTAGAGCTGGCTGACGCTTAGATCAGCTCTGGGCATTACCTGCTACATTAATATAACATCAGTAAATGTTTGTGAAGGCTGGTGCTTCCTTGGTGAATCTCTGATCATCAGTGAACCCTTGATGAGAATTTGGGTTTTGCAGAAGGAAGGCTGTACCCCTCTGGCCTGCTTCCAGATGTGGCGTGCTGGTGCAGGTACAAAGAATGATCATCAAGCTGAGTCTGGTACACATGGATTGTAGAAGGAAAATAAAGACAGGACAAATACAGATTTTTTTGTATTTTCCAAAAAATACCATTAGTCTTTTTAATCATTCTTATGCCGGGTACACATTAGACGATGTGTGTACCTGGCCGACGCACAATGCGATGAACGACATGGTGTGGTCATTTGACAGCACACGATCTGGTGAACGATCACAATATGTCGTTCACCAGCCACCTCCACAAGCACGGGGTCATTCATTAGGCTTGATCAGTTGATGCTATGAACGACCTTGGGGGAGCATGCATGGTCGCTCATAGTGGGTACACACTGGCCGATATGCGTGTACCCAGTTTAACATGTGAACTTTTTTTTTTTTTTTAACCCAAATGTTCCAAAATAAAGTTTTTATTGAAATTTCAAGAAAGGGACCAAAAGCAAAGTGACTTTTTTTCATCTTACTAGTACCACAAAAATACTTTGTGGTTCTTATTTCACCAATAATCCACCTTCCAAAATAGTAAAAAGCAGGATTCTATGAGTAGGTTATGACAAAAAAAAATAAATCTGCACTTTAATTGAATGCATTTTTTTTTCGCTCTCTATTCAACTGCTTCTTATGTGTAGGAAAAATATGATAGCCCAACAAGGCCCATCATTTTAAAACCAGACAACCTACTACATGAAATGAAGGATGATTTTTTTTGTATTTGGCATAACATGGGGGGAGATAAGGGCTTTCATTTTGCAGTCTGTTGAAAATTTTAGCTTTTGTGTACAGTTTCAGTTATTGTCTAGTGATCACCAGACCAAGACTACTAAGGGGAGACTTCCCTCTTTCAAGACAGGGTGCACCCATGTTAGTGTGGACCAGTATGGCCCACACGCACACACATATGGGTGCACCGTCTTGAAAAGCATCTATGAAAACTTTTTTTTCATAGCACTGGGCACTATCCACCCCCCCCCCCCAATGAGCAATGCCCACACCTCTCCTCAGTGACCGATGCAGAAAATATTTTGGGTTTAATCCAATTAACTTGCCCCCGCACGCAAGGGGGGCAAGTTGCCATTGCCACAGCATAGAAATGCTGGCAACGGCCTCGGAATTTGCCCCTCCTTGCGGCCCTCTCGCCTCAGATTTGTGTATGCAGCCCTGTGGGATTGCAAACAAAAATCTGGCAGTACCGTTAAGTGTGGCATATAGCTATGTTTGCTCACACCCGCAAATAAATTTTGGGTAATTCGATTGAGCCTTTTATGAGGAATACAAATAACCACCATCAGGGTGGTGACCCTATGTGGGGCTCCCACTAGAGAGCCACATATAATGAGGACAAGGCTTCGGGCCACAATTTGTGCATGGCTGATTTAAAGCATAAAGTCATGCTAGTTAGGGGAAAAAGCCCTATGTTATGGAACAATGTTGCGGTTTGTGGGTGAAGCCATCAAGCGACTTGCTTAACTATAACTTAAATATTTTTTTTAAAAACAGGAGGAGGAAAACAAGAAATCCATGTCTGAATGACTCGTGCGTGTTTTATTCTAAATTGTACATATATTTAATAAAGTTGCACGTTTGCTTAGAGCTTTGGAGTACTGGTTAAAAATAAACTGAAATAAAGAAGAGAAATTGTGCATAAATTAAGAAAAATGATAAAGCGGTGTAAAACAGCGCAAGTGTTCTACGTACCATTGGTCAACAATACAATACGGTCTCAACCATAATCAGATAGTCATAAGAAAAATGTAGTATTGATTACACTTCTGTCCAGCAAGTTTTATTTATGACATAGATCTGTACGGAGTTTACTCATTTAGATATATATATAGGCTTATTTGCACTTCCTGGTCATATGTGGTGAAGATGTGGATGGGGAAGGGGGGTTCAGGAGCACCAAAGAAGAGTGGGGCGACCCACCACACTAAGTTTAAGGATGTGAGTAGGGATGTCTGTGTTGGAGTGTGTGGTGGTGGGCTGATGTATGTAAGGGGGTGGTGTGGGTGTCTAAGTGGATGACTGTGTGGTGTTTAGAGGCAGGGGGGCAAGCTCGTGGTGTTACTAATAGAGGGGTCTGTATTGTGGCTTACAGGGTGACGTGAGGATGCGGTTCTGTGAGTACAAACTGGATGGAAGTAACTCTTGGGATATATGGGTGTGTACGGGGGTGGTGAGATGAGGAGATCTGTGACAGGTGTTGGTTGTGTAGAAAGATAGGTGTTAAGTATCGTGTTGTATTTATCGATGTAGGAACACACATAGAATACAGAGGAATTAGTGCAATAAATTCTATATTGGTATACAGCATTAGGAGGGCATGATGGTGGAATGAATCACCAAGGAGGTCAATGAGCTGATTCAAATCAATGCGAAGATGAATGGAGGGAGCTCCCGCAGCTATTCAATACACTGCGGTGTTTGGGTGGCTAAAGAATTTCTTCTCGCTTCCCCCTGGGGATGCGAGGAGAAATCCGACAAAAGTGCCGGGCGCACAGATGTTTGCTGGCTTAGCATGGCACCAACAGCCACGCGGCCGGCACTTTAGTCGGAGAACGCTGGTTCTGGCAACTAACCACCCAGGTTAAGTCACGAGAACTGGCACTCTCTAACCAATTCCCGACCAGGCAAACAACACAGTGTATGGAATAGTTGCGGGAGCTCCCTCCTGCAGGGCTATTCATCATCACAATTAATTAAATTCGGCCCTGTCTACAGGTGGCTAGAAGCATTATGCACCATAGTGGATATTTATACAGTCTATGTGAGGGGTAAATCCAGCCTGTAGATGATTGCGATTAGTTGAAGCCATCTGTAACTGACTTGATGAAGCTGGACACAAGAGGTGCAATTCATTATTTCCAAAAATACTAGTAAGAAGAGTAGTAGTTGGTATCACAGTGGATGTAGATGTAGTGGAGTTGGGAAATGCATTTCAAGAAGTGTGACAATTTATTAAATTAATGTATTTCTAAATTTATTTTCACATGGACAGCAGTTATCGCTAATGCTAGTTTTCCCTTTTAAAACATTAGACAGACTCGCCAGAGCCTGCATTAAGCAGACTATTACATTTACCCCATAGTCTGTATAATACACATAGCAGGTATATGTAGCAGCCTTCGCTACAGGTTGACAGAACTATACAGATTTAATTTGGTTTAAATTTATTGTGCTGCATAACAGAAGCTATTATCAACGATTTTAAAAAATACAACCCATTAGGCATCTCAACAACCACTGGTGAAGAGGAATGAATCATTAAAAAACAAAAACTGAGGAACATGCATTATTGTTATATCTATGCGACTATACAATATTGCAATATTCAGTAAATGTGAGAAAAAGATTTTCCTTTAATTCCCAAAAAGTTAACGTGTTAGGTTGTGAATGCTACTAGTAGCCATTTCAGATACAGCCACGTATATTTTGTGTTCAGAATTTATATATATTTTTTATTTAGTGTTACTAGTCCAACTTGACAATTTGGAATCTATATAATGTTACTTTAATCTCTGGTAAGCACCACTGAATCATTGATACGTGAAATTGATAAATCACCTCTGTAAATCCTTCAATTTATTTAACTGGCACAGTTTCAGATGTAGATGTGTTACATTTATAATAACTACAATACAGTTAAATTGTTTTTGCTGTTCTAATCAGTCCGAGCTGTTGTAATCAGTCCGACAGACACAGAATATGAAGTTACATTAAATTCACACTTATGTCACAGCACTTTTAAAGTAACCAAAGTGCATACCAAAATGTTATATGATCTTGTACGACAAACAATAGAATCTGTAATACATATTTAGTATATAATAAGAAGAAAAGCAATATTTTGCTCAGGCTAATGGGTTAAGATGTCCTTTTGCTTACATTTACACTTATTAAGGAAAAGATAAATAAACAGCATCTTCTGGCCCTTAAATGCCATCAATGTAACAAGCTTAGGGGGCTGGAAAGATATTCCATATCCTAACCTACCTATAGCTATTCTCATAGAACATAAACAAACCTCAAAGAATAACCACATGGGAAATGAATATTAATGGATAGCATAACAAAATAAAGAATATTTTTATATAAAGAATAATGTGACACCATTATGTTTGCATCAGTACTACTTGTGGAAGAACATGCTAATCCTCTATAATAGACTAAGATGATCTGGGGCTCATACATTATGCAGAACACCACACATTGCAGGTGTGATTCATAGCACATAATGTACGTATGACATGTAGTGTGTGGTGATGATCGCAGGTTACTTTATATCCCCCTCAGTACACATATTGTTCCTAACCCATTGGGAGGGGAGAGTGGAGGAGCATACACCACAATGTTTAGAAACATCCCTTTAAATTTACACATCTTCAACACTGTGGTAAGACATTTAACAAAAGCAGACTTGCTTATTTTTCTTAATAGCACTTCTAATAGATGACACATTTTATGGTAACAAATCACAGATAAAATGCTAATAAACTCTGTACAACTGAGGACATATGTTTATCAGATTTCTAGAACTAGAAGACAATAAAAGACCTGACAAGTCATGTTTGTAAAGGAGTTTTATTTATAAATATAAAACATTCTTACAGTTCTCTCCATAGACATTAAAACAGTAAATCGCGCCTACAGATTTTACACAGGCAATTATTCAACTGCGCAGTTGAAAGAAATATCACCACTAAGGAGAGTTTACGTTTTCTATTAAGGCCTCAATTGCTTTTGTGTTTGTAGAGTCTTTAGGGTTGGACAGAAGGCCCTTAAGTCCATTTTTTACTTGAACAGCAATTTCTTCATTTGAACTCTGTAAAAGACTAAAATAAAAGACAAAAGAAAAAACTGTATAAGTCAAACAGTTCACAAAGACCCCATACAATAACCTGGCGCCGGACCTAGAGTGAACACTATCATTTGTGATATAAGGTCATAGTGTGTATGTAGCATATACAGCTAAAAAGTGAAACTAAACACTAAAAATTAAAGTTACTACATACATCTTAAATAACATTTATACCAGGTGTAAGTTTCATAGTTTATATAATAAGAAATGATTCCCTGCTTTAAACTAATTACAGACATGCCGAATATCTTTCCATGGTGATCTTTGAGTACAGCACACTGTGAACGTTTTATGGCTAGACAGTAGGGAGCCTTATTGTTTTACTTTGCCTAGTTCAAAACAGACTAATGCTGGGTACACACTGGCCGATATATTGGCCAGTGTGTACAGACGATATGTCTATGAACTGTGTCGTTCACAGAAACATTGCATTGGCTGTGCTGCACAGCCGATGGGCAGATATGTCTGCTGACATATCTGTCCATCGGCAAGTGTGTATGGGGCGGTTTGCAGACCACCCATACACACACAGCGGCAGCTGCGGGGAGGGGGGCGCCCCTGCCCCGCCCTTCTGCCAGTGGGACCCGTGGCTGTCAGATAGATGATGGCCGCTCAGGATGTATGAACGACTATCATCTAAAGATATATCTGCAGATCACTCGATCTGCAGATATATCTTTCAGGTGTGTACCCACCTTTGAATCTAGTCCTGTTCCATATCAATGCACTGGATGGCTAGTAAAGGGAGGGGTGAGCAGAAGACAGTACCCATTTAGGCTGTATATTCTACATTTCATTACATTTAAATTCTGGCTATTGCTAGTTATTGTTGAATATGGGCCACTATATGCTGTGCAACGGACATATTAATGTTTATAACCCTACTGTAGGGCCTTAAAATTATTATATAGCACTTTTCAAAGCCACTGTATCTTCTCGATTTAAAAGGGCAATTATATTCAATAGAAAACACACCTGATTTTGTATTGGATATAATTGCCTCTTTAAATCCAAAGTCTGAAACCATGGCGGCTTTGCAATGCGCTGCACAGCGAATTTAAGCCTAAGTGCTTTCTGTTTGCTGCTTGTGCAGCTCCTGCCACTTAGACCTGGGTCCTAACTTTTGGTAGAATTTAACCAGAACTGGCTATTAGAACTTTATCCAGGACGCATGAAAATTACAACATGTATTCACAAGAACGCTAAAGCCATATAAGTCACTGGGCTTTCAAGACAAAAGTGAAATTCACACCTGCCCATTACTCCTTCGAAACAATGCATTTTGCCTCCATTAAGTTTAGAACGGTGCACTTAGTACTATGTGAATCCAGAAGGACACAATCAGGGGAACAGATTTAGTACATCTGTTCAGTGACTCAGAGAAGCAGACCAGCAGTGCACAGTAATGGTCTTGAAGTGTAGCACCATGTGTTTCTTTTTACAGTTAAACAACATTTTGTATGTAATCATTGTACTTTTACTTATTTACTGCAATTCAATGTGAAACTAAACAATAGGAAGACTCACCATTGTGTACATATAAAAAGAAAAAAAAAAAAGTTTAAACCCTATAATCCAAAACATAAAAAATATGAAATCATACCATATGGTTTACTGAAACACTGATAATCTAACCATTTAAACAGTGAGCTAAGGGCAGCAACAGCAGAAGAGCTAATGAATATTACCATTACAATATGTAATGGAATAAAAGTATAGGCAATTGCAATGCGTTAATCACTGAGCAAAGAGCGTTATGCGTTTGCGGAAATGTGGCTCATTACAAGCCAAGCTACAGGGTTTCCTAACTGCAATGTCTGAGCCAGATATATTTCTCCTAAGGGTCAATCGCCTTGCAAAACTCAGTCTGCCATTCCTAATGAGGATTAGAGAGAGGTGAATAGTGCAGAGTCTAAAAGAAGGAGGAATTAGCTTGGCTTGTCCCCTTGTCGATTACACATAATACATATGTATAGATGGATACAACAATATAACATCATAATATGCCATTCGTATATACACACAAAGGCCCACAACACATTTCCATGTAGATGGTATATTCATACAGTACCATTTATAGCTTTTCTTATTTGGTAAGGTATCTAAGTGAAAGACACATTTTCCTTTAAAATAGAAGCACGTTTCCTGATAGAAAAAGTCTTTGTTTGAACATTGCATTCAACAAACATATAACTAGCATCTAGACACACAATGAATTAATAGACATACATGAGATTCAAGTCTGAAGGTGGAAGTCAGAGTTATACTGTGTTACTGGTAATCTTTTCTATGCACATTTATTTTCTCAACAATGTTTTATTCGCTACCTTACAACCATTAATAATACCAAGAACAGTTTAAGGCAGACTGCCTGCTATTATTCTAAAATTGCTTTATAAACAGGTGAAAATGTACTGGTGAATGCTCAATTGTATTATCTACAAAGTTTTACATAAACCAGCGGTGACTACATGTCAATGACACAACAATATACCCACTTTAAACACACTAGCAGCAAACACATTACACATTTATGCACACGCACATACATGCTAGTAAGAAAAATGAACAGTCATTTGCTTACCAACACAGGACTATGGCCCCTCTGTTAACTTGTGCCCAACTGCTGAGGTTCTTGATGCCCACATGTTCTACTAACGTTCTAGCAAAGCATTCTGTGGTTAGACAAGTAACAAGGCAATAAAACTGTGATGAGGTGTTATAGGTCCAATGACGCATAAAAACACAATTAAAAGACTGATTATACATAACTGATTCACTTATTGTACTGGCATTTAGAAATTAAAATGAAACATTATATCCATATACACTTGTGTCTTTTTCACTATTTTAATATATCTGGAAAACCTACAATAAAAAAAGATTTTCTTCTATTATTCCTATACTCGGTCAGTGAGACTATACCATAACATGTTCTATGTCAAATCAGGCCAGGGCTGAACATTATCATAAGGCACTTGCATATTTAAGAGCTCACTAATTTACAAAACAGGGAGGTAAAAATTCCGAAATACACTCATGTAATGCAAAGCAGTTAAGACTGGATATGTTTCATTAATCACAACATGTTATAATATGCTAAATAGTTTTTTGTTTGAAAGCATCTGCCCAAGACTGTCCATTTGTACGAGCTATGCCCATTTATCACATGACTGATTTTGGCAACATGCCTTGATGAAAAGTAGATCAGACACCTAAAGAGAAGATCACCTCATAAAAGCAACTTTTGTGTTGGTTTTTGCCTATTCATTTGTCGTGAACTTTGTATTCTTAACAAGTGACATGTAAATGAAATAAACAGCAGCACTATTTCGCCTGTACTAGCATCCTGGTGCTGAGCCATTGATGGAGAGGCTGCATTTTTACATACTGTACGTATTTAACAGGGAAAGTTAAAATTTGTCTCATCCCTATTAAAAAGTTTGAAAGTAAAACTATTGATTTAGTGTTCTCAACTAAACATGAGCCATTTATAAATAACCCCTGTACTTAATACTGTACCTTCCCAGTTATAGTACTTTGGTGTGGGTCTGTCCCTTGGACCCCCAGCCATTCAATATATTTATCAGGAAACCAACACTAACATACGGTGATTGTTTTGGAACATTCACGACAAGCATTGCCAAGGGTTTCAATTACTGCAGCTGCATCGCATCTCTACTGCTAGGAACAGAAGATTGCCTAAAGCGATGGTCAGAGATATCAGCTTAATGTGAGTGTCAGCACCAAGATAAATAGCTTCCCAATAATATTATTATATTTAATCTGTTTAAAACCTTTTTTAGGATACATTATATCAGTGGTGGCTCCAGGGGTGGGGCTGCAGCACAGTCCAATATTCAAATAGGGGAGCCACACCAACTGCCATTTCATACGCTGCCAAACAGAGATGGCCGGGACTCACTGGCAGTCGGTGTGGCTCCCCTATTTCAATTTTGGACAGAGCTGCAGCCCCACCCCTGGAGCTGTCACTGCATTATACTGTATAAGGACACAGGGCCGGCCCTAGCCCAAATTTTTTGGTAAGCGAGTATTTTTTTGGCGCCCCCCCTATGCAGTGCCCCTTTTACACAGTGCCCCCGGTAGTGGTCCCCCCAGTTCAGTGTCCCCTGTAGTAAGCCCCTTATATAGTGCCCCAGTAGTACTCCCCCCCCCCCCATGCAGTGCCCCCCAGCAGTGGTACCTCCCTATGCAGTGCCCATTATATAGTGCCCCTAGTAGTAGTCCCCCCTCTTGTAGTGCTCCCAGTAGTAGCCCCCCTTGTAGTGCCCCTAGTAATAGTCCCCCCTCTTGTAGTGCCCCCAGTAGTAGCCCCCCTTGTAGTGCCCCCAGTAGTATTTCCCCCCCTTGTAGTGCCCCCAGTAGTAGCCCCCCTTGTAGTGCCCCCAGTAGTATTTCCCCCCCTTGTAGTGCCCCCAGTAGTATCCCCCCCCTTGTAGTGCCCCCAGTAGTATTTCCCCAGTAGTAGCCCCCCTTGTAGTGTCCCCAGTAGTATTCCCCCCCTTGTAGTGTCTCCAGTAGTATTCCCCCCCTGTAGTGCTCCCAGTAGTAATCCGCCCCCCCCGCAGTAGATATATTTCCCCCCCCCTTGTAGTGCCCCCAGTAGTACTCCCCCCCTTGTAGTGCCCCAGTAGTATTCCCCCCCTTGTAGTGCCCTGTAGTGCCCCCAGTAGTATTCCCCCCCTTGTAGTGCCCCCAGTAGTATTCCCTCCCTTGTAGTGCCCCCAGTAGTATTCCTCCCCTTGTAGTGCCCCCAGTAGTATTCCTCCCCTTGTAGTGCCCCCAGTAGTATTCCTCCCCTTGTAGTGCCCCCAGTAGTATTCCTCCCCTTGTAGTGCCCCCAGTAGTATTCCCCCCCTTGTAGTGTCCCCAGTAGTATTCCTCCCCTTGTAGTGTCCCCAGTAGTATTCCCCCCCCTTGAAGTGCCCCCAGTAGTATTCCTCCCCTTGTAGTGCCCCCAGTAGTATTCCTCCCCTTGTAGTGCCCCCAGTAGTATTCCTCCCCTTGTAGTGTCCCCAGTAGTATTCCCCCCCTTGTAGTGTCCCCAGTAGTATTCCTCCCCTTGTAGTGCCCCCAGTAGTATTCCTCCCCTTGTAGTGCCCCCAGTAGTATTCCCCCCCTTGTAGTGTCCCCAGTAGTATTCCCCCCCTTGTAGTGCCCCCAGTAGTATTCCTCCCCTTGTAGTGCCCCCAGTAGTATTCCCCCCCTTGTAGTGTCCCCAGTAGTATTCCCCCCCTGTAGTGCTCCCAGTAGTAATCCGCCCCCCCCGCAGTAGATATATTTCCCCCCCCTTGTAGTGCCCCCAGTAGTACTCCCCCCCTTGTAGTGCCCCAGTAGTATTCCCCCCCTTGTAGTGCCCTGTAGTGCCCCCAGTAGTATTCCCCCCCTTGTAGTGCCCCCAGTAGTATTCCCTCCCTTGTAGTGCCCCCAGTAGTATTCCTCCCCTTGTAGTGCCCCCAGTAGTATTCCTCCCCTTGTAGTGCCCCCAGTAGTATTCCTCCCCTTGTAGTGCCCCCAGTAGTATTCCTCCCCTTGTAGTGCCCCCAGTAGTATTCCCCCCCCTTGAAGTGCCCCCAGTAGTATTCCTCCCCTTGTAGTGCCCCCAGTAGTATTCCTCCCCTTGTAGTGCCCCCAGTAGTATTCCTCCCCTTGTAGTGCCCCCAGTAGTATTCCTCCCCTTGTAGTGTCCCCAGTAGTATTCCCCCCCTTGTAGTGTCCCCAGTAGTATTCCTCCCCTTGTAGTGCCCCCAGTAGTATTCCTCCCCTTGTAGTGCCCCCAGTAGTATTCCCCCCCTTGTAGTGCCCCCAGTAGTATTCCCCCCCTTGTAGTGTCCCCAGTAGTATTCCCCCCCTTGTAGTGCCCCCAGTAGTATTCCTCCCCTTGTAGTGTCCCCAGTAGTATTCCCCCCCTTGTAGTGTCTCCAGTAGTATTCCCCCCCCTTGAAGTGCCCCCAGTAGTATTCCTCCCCTTGTAGTGCCCCCAGTAGTATTCCTCCCCTTGTAGTGCCCCCAGTAGTATTCCTCCCCTTGTAGTGTCCCCAGTAGTATTCCCCCCCCTTGTAGTGTCCCCAGTAGTATTCCTCCCCTTGTAGTGCCCCCAGTAGTATTCCTCCCCTTGTAGTGCCCCCAGTAGTATTCCCCCCCTTGTAGTGTCCCCAGTAGTATTCCCCCCCTTGTAGTGCCCCCAGTAGTATTCCTCCCCTTGTAGTGCCCCCAGTAGTATTCCCCCCCTTGTAGTGTCCCCAGTAGTATTCCCCCCCTGTAGTGCTCCCAGTAGTAATCCACTCCCCCGCAGTAGAGATACTAAAAAAAATAAAAAAACAACACTTACCTGACACCCGCTCCTGGTCCCGCCGCCGAGATCAGCTCCTCCGTCCGCCGCTTTGCATTATGGGAGTGACGCGTCATGGGAGTGACGAGTCACTCCCATTACCCACTGCGGGAGCCGGAAGATGTCCGGCTCCGGCAGTGGGAGCAGCAGCCGATGAGAGTCTGTCAGACTGTCATCAGCTGCTAAAGCAAACACACAGCTGCTGTCGTTCATGAAATCTGTGTATCGGCAATCTCCTTTTGAGTCAGGCGAAGGGAAATCGCCCCTCTCTCAGCACGTGTGTAGCCGGCCTTAGGTTGTTCTAAAGTATTATGGTCTTTGATTTTTAATATTGCAATTTCCACATAGTCTATATGGTTTAGGACCTTTAATAGCTGTCCAAGACTGAGAAAAACTGACCATTTAAACTCAAGCATAATTCTAATATGATGCTCATAATTAAATTTTTATTATAGTGTCATACAACACAAAACCTGCTAAAGTAAATGGTTGTAGTGTACATGTGTACTGTACGGTTGGGTAAATACTGTTTTAAGAGAGGGGTTACCAAAGTTTTCTATATAATGCCACAGACCCTAGCCAGCTGCTAGAGAGGAGGTCCCACAGTCTGAAAGGGGGGGACTGCAAGGGACAGAACAGCAGAGGGGCTGGGCCAGACAGAGCGGAGGGCGAGACGAGGAGACCGAGGTGATCCGGCATATGCCGGATCCAATATACTACACTCAAGAGAAGAATTCAAAGAAATCGTTATTTAACACACAAACACTGAAAATATAACAAACAGAGGGGGTCATTCAGACCCGCTCGCGAGCGCAGGACGCTCGCAAGCGGGTCGATGTTGCCCCACTGCGCATGCGCACGACTGAGGGAACTCCGTCGTGCGCATGCGCGAGACCCTGATAGCGACGGGCTCTCCGTCGCTCCGGGTCTCGCACCAAAGGGGGCGTGCTGTCGATGTTGATTGACAGCACGCCCCCTTTGGTGGGCGTGCCGGGGGCGTAGCTGCCAGATGGAGGCGTTCCCATGGGAACGCCTACCGTCTGAAGCTGGCCCCACTTACATCACTAGTGATGTCAGTGGGAGTGATTTTGGCTCTGATAGAGCCAAAATCACTCCAGGGCTTGCGGCAGCGAGACCCTACCGCAGGGTCTCCGTCGCAAGCCCGATGGTCGCGATGGTCTTGACCATCATCATGGACGCACGCATAAGCTGGGGGGGGTCACCCACAGCTATGCGAGCGTCCAGGAGGAGGCTCCATTTTCATGGAGGAGGGCCCTGATTCAGAGCGAGCGCTCTGGTCAGAGCGTTCGGCTCTGAATCAGGCCCAGAATGTGATGTGCAGAAGCTCATACAGTAAGGAAAAATAAAAAGCGTAGGCAGAAATTTATTATGTGACCCTGAATAGAAAATGGAGGGCGTACATTGTTTAATATGTCCTTGAAGTCCCATGTACAGTAGTTGCTCTGTATTCTTTATATTCTAAAATGTTCTACATGCATCATCTTACCTTCTTTACCATTTTCTTTTAAGTCTTTATCTTGCTTTATCAACCATTTCAGCACCAGGTGACCAGCAGGGTGCTCTGCAATGTGAAGCTTTAAAAGAACCACAAAGGAGGAGGTCACACGCAATCCCGAGTGAAATCTACGGTCTACATCAAACACTAAACATAACCAAATTGTCTTTAACAAATTCCATGCATTATTTACAGTACAACTCTGTCGTTTCGCAACATAGTACTTAATTGATTTATAAACTATGGGCCGTATTCAATTAACGTAGAAAACAGACTTTTTTTCCGCCATTGGCAAAAAAATAAGAAGCAACTTCCCACAAACCCTGGAGATGTCAGGATTTTACTGTAGGAGAACAGTTCTGTAATAGCACACAGTGCTACAACTCTAATAGCGGGAAAACAGGTCTAATAATATCCAGCAACTGCAATGACAAAGAGGGACGAACGGGGGAACAATTAGTGGGCACAGATTGGTACAGAAATTTCTTAAGCCGGGAACACACTATGTGATATATTGAGCGATCTATCGTTCTGATGCAGATTGGAACGATAGATCGTGAGGATCAGTGTGTGTACGGACTATGTGCGTTTTCCCGTGGTCGCATGCGATATCGAATGGTCAGCTACACTGCACCGCCAACCAGACAATATCGCATGTGGCGCTGTTGCAGGTAATGAAGGATGGAAAGAGGAATCATTCTGACCTTCATTACATTGCTGAATGTGTACCCGCGGTACAATTTGTCAGCCCATCTGGCCGACATATCATATGGGTACACATCGGCAAGTGTGTACCCAGCATTAAACTAAAAATGTTTGTGCCGTCTGTGTTAACTATTTGTTGCAAAACTGCTGACCCCTATCTTTTGGTTATGACAGATTAGTTTGATCAGACCTATGTTAAACTATGCCCAAATAACGGCAGGGAAGATGGTAGGAATAGAGGGAATGAGGAAAGTAGAAAATCTTATATCCAGTCATGTAAAAAGATAGCACACCTCCTTCAAGTCTGTTTTTACATACAATCTTCACAAAGTAATAATGTTACAAATCTAAATCAGGTAAAAAATAACAGAACAGATTTTTGGCACTAATCATTTGCTGTATGGATTTATCAGTGTGTTACAATTTATTTGAGGAATGTTTATGCACAGCTGTCTAGTTGCCGCCATGGAATCTCAATGGCCTTGAGGTCTGGACTTCACGTGGGACCAGGAAATGGAGACAATGTGAAAGACATTTATTTAAGATCTAGATGTGTCCATGTATAGAGTTTTCTTTGTTATTATCTGCCGTAAGTGTAATTGTCATAACTGAAAGTACATTTTTGGGGCAGGTTGTTTCCGTCTTTCTTTCCCCTTTTATTCTTAATGGACGAGGTTGGTCAGTGGAAGATGTGTTTATTAGGAGAAGGTTATAGAGCTGGGATGTAGTCAGGAAGCCGACGGTCTAAATGCCGACCACAGACTTCCCGACTGTCTAATCCCGGCACAATACTAATGACAGGCGTCGAAATCCTGACGCCTGTCATTAGACCTACGCCGGGAGACAGACGCCCGGCATACCGTACGAAGGTAAGCCGGGCACAGACAGCCGCACTTAGGTTTTAGGGCTCCCCGGGAGGGTTAGGTTTAGGCTAAGGGAAGGGGGGTTAGGCACCCCAAGGGGGAGGTTAGGGTTAGGCGACCGCCCGGGAGACTTAGGTTTAGGCACTTAGAGGGAGGTTAGGCACTTGGGGGGGAGGTTAGGCTAAGGAACCCGTAAAGGAGGGTTAGGGTTTGGGGGGGTGGGGATTTAGGTTAGCGATACTCACCTAATTAGCAGTCGGGATCTTCACTAATGCCGGGCTTCCGCTGTTGGGGTACGGCCGGCAGTAATACCTACTACACCCATCCAGCTTACAGGTATGAAACCAAATGGTTATATCACTATTTGCTTTGTTTAAAGAAATATTTTTCCTATTTAGGATGGATTGGGTGGAGGCTGTTACCAAGAGTGTCTCGTGTCTCTCACTTATTTGATATGTTGGAAATCTAGATTGATTTGTCGCCCTGCTACTAAACTTCGGGTTTACACAAGTTTTTTCTAAAACTGAGTGGTAGGAATGAAGAAATGTGAGTACAGACTTTTTCAATGGTAATGCAATGTTTTACTTTGCGTTGTCCTCATCTTGTTATTTAATCGTGAGCACGGCTAATGCCATATTGCTGTGTGCCACTAAGGCTGCCACTTACTGCTATTAGGTCAAGTGTTCAAGATATATTTAGTTAGTATTTTGTTGTGCCTGTCGCTGGGTCTCATTCAATTGCTATAACTCATGGTTAATATTTCTAATACTGCTTTATCTCTGTATAATTGTATTTCGCTTTGCTCTAATTAATATAGTTTAAAAAAATTAAAAAGTTATCCAGATTGAGCCATGGTTTTAACTGTTGACGATCTCCCCCATATTTTGTGAGCATAGGGAGCTTTAAGAATGGTGATAAAAAAAAAACCTCTCTTGAAAATAATCTTTTTGAGAGGTTAATTCCATTAGAACACACCATTTAGATTGTCTAAAATTCACACTTCGGTGCTTAAGACCATTTTTGAAATACTACAAATTCAATTAGCCGTGCGACATGCCCTGCAGCTAAATGAACACAGTGCGTGGGGAACAGCTATTCAATTAAATTTCCCCACATGGTAAACCAGGGGTTAATGCGCGCTAACCCATTGAATCCACATAAAGTACAAAGTCAATGGGTTTCACGTGCATTAATGCAGAATCTGCTCCTGAGGCTACGAGGAGAAATCCTGCCTCTGTAATTAGCACGTGGGGTTCCCGCAGGTAACTGAATCAGGCAGTGTGATCAATTAGCTGCAGGGTAATCCCCGCTGGCTAATTGATTTCCCCTTATAATTGCGTCATTTCTATTTTGTGGCGGTATTTTTTAAAGTATTTTAATGAAGCACAACCTACAAAGGAATTGTGAATCTCAAATAAAAATATTTTTATTCTATATAAATAGCAATCACAGCCTGTGGTTTGAATGTCAACATGATGACATAATGATTGTTGACAGTCAGAATGTAGACACTGCGTTTTTTTAAGCCTAAACCTAATTGCAGCATTTGACCCTACTTTTGTCGACATTTTGACAATGTACATGTCGACATTATGGTGTTGACATTCTAACTACATCCTGCACTAATTATGGTTGCTTGTCTGTTGAGTTTTGAGTGAAACTAATGTAATACAGGCAGCAGTCAAAAAAGCTCTATTTTGGTTTAAATGACCTTCTGTAATGTTATGGAAGCAGTTGTGGATACTTCATGCTGGCTTATTGTATTGCGGTTTGTCACATTAGTGATAAAAAAAAACATGAATATGCTAATGTCAACCAGGAACTAGTGGAAGCTGTATATATCACCTGCTGTAGAGATTCCATATGATACTATTGTAAGGTTACTGAGAGAAACAAGAAATACCTCTCCATCTTTGCCACCTGGCATAAAATCTTCTGCTGCCATACTGGCGATGGCGGACATGACAGGCTGTGTGTCCCCAACTGCATACAACAAAATATTAGTCACCATGACACACATGGCATTCTGTAACACCAAATCTTGCAAATTTTCTCCAAGATATCTTAACAGAGGTCCAGAAATAGCATCCAGCAGCTCACGGTGACGCACTGCAGGATCCTTCTTACTGTAGGGAGAACATGACAAAATGACAGTGGGCACACTGTGTGTGTGTGTGTGTGTGTGTGTGTGTGTGTGTGTGTGTGTGTGTGTGTGAAGCCACTACTGCTACTTTTTTCACATTGTTTTCTCAATTTGTTAAATCTAAACAAAAAAAACAAAAAAACACCACCTATAGATTGAAACCACATTAGCCGGGCCCTCTTAGACCTCTGTCTGTTAGTACCCAGCCTTTTTAATCTGAGGTATGCCGACACAATATATACCAATATTAATAATAGGGCACAGGAAATGCCATGGGTAACTTCAGAGTTGAGTTGATCTGTTGCTCACACAGAATCATGTAAGATGTAATTGTCCCCTGCCATATGACATCCTCCCTACCTACAGAACAGTAAAATTGTGGTTCTCACAACTACAAAACAAAGGAGTTGAAGAGGAGTTACACACCCTTTTAATGCAGGATGGTGCAGTTAGGGGCGCGTCATAACGTAACTGATCTCTGCTTTAAGAGTGCACAGCTAGGATGTAGCAGTATGTAGCAGTCTGACACCACACAAGACGACAAAAATACATTTTTTGGCGGTGGGGGGGACGCAAGTAATACAAGAACCTGGCATTTTTAATGGATTTTAAAATTCAGCTGTTTTATGGATCTACAACCTCCAGGGATAAAGCAGCTTACTGCTACCAGCATACAATAACGCAAGTAAGCTCTAATCTTCTCCGAGATATTTGTAACATCAATTATGTGTTATGTGCTACAAAGAAACACAAGCGCATTGAAATTAAATATTAATTTTCATAGTCAGATATAGTATTAATCTGCCTTACTTCTGTGTATAACAGAGCAGAATAATGTGTGGTATTAAGAAGGACAGCATGGGGGAAGCAGCATGTACTCAAACACATGTGGATGCTGTACTAAGCGTTACATGGGGAGATCTCTCTGTTCATGTCAGAACTGTATAAGATCAGCATTAGGAGGACAGATTGATTTTCTGCCATGTTATCAAGTCACCATTCAGTCAGACAACCTAGCAGTGGACATATGAGCAGGCAATCACTGCAGAGGCAGCAATCACATAAAGGCAGATAAACACATGCCCTGAAGCAAAAAGAGGCTGCTAGGAGACTCATGGGACCAGGTACGACGAGATTAGCCGTTTGGTGTGACTGCAGCAAAGACGGGTGAGGACACATCTGTAGGTGAATATGTCACAAATCAAGCTCTTCACAGCGACAACTCTCATACATAGCAGTGTGGTGAGTTAAACATAGTACCCCACAATTCAGATAAGAACCTCCCACTTGCTGATTTTCGTACGAAGCTCTATGGTGCTGGGAACAAAAATCAGCGAGTCCGGATCTAGAGCTGCATACGAGTGCACTTAACTCGCGCTGTGAGACAATATGTAACCAATTCAACTGACCCCTTAAAACCTTGTAACTCAATTTATAGATTTATGCAGCACAATGAGATTAATTCTGACTCCATCTAAAATTGTATTACATTGTTACTTACCTGTGTGCGTTGACATCTCCTTGTTTGAGCACTTCAATGATCTCAGGCAGAAAATGCGCTGAGTTACGTCTGCTCAGTAAATAGAGCAGCACTTTCCTTCCGTATTTGTCTTTGATTAGGTTGGGCAAGGAGCTAATAAGTTCCTGTGTAAAGAAATGACAAGATAGAACAAAGTAAACGGACCAAACATTCATTCCATATGCTGGCCAAACTGAACTTGTAAGAGCAGTAGATCAGATCCAGGACTCTGCAGCGTTAAACAGGACGATTGTCTGCTTAGTTACTGCTTGCAATGAGAATCAATAATTTCAATTTATTACTTCACTGCTATTAAATATAAATCTGGCTGGTGATGGGGCTACTGAATTTTTCATGGATCAATGTCTCTCCTGTGGAGAAACCGAGCAGATGCTTCATTGTAATAAACACACAGCAGCAAAAATTAAAAAGTAAACAGCACATTGGGAACAGTAAACACTTTATCTGGGGTATTATTTGGTGCTTTGATACATTAAATGTGACTACTTAAAATTGATTTACCAAGTCAGTTGTTCCTCAATCTTTGTTCCCTTAATAAAACCAATTTAATTGACTGAATTTGACTGAATTTGTTTAAAAAAAATATGAAGCATCCGTTTTTCTTTTATTTCCAATCACATTCTAGTGTATTTATAAATCTTTATGACAGCCTTTCTACAATTTACCTTGCATTTGTCTGCTGTAAATATTAAGAGGTAAAAAACATTACGGATGCGGGGCTCTCTCTAGCTTGTGTAAAGCGTTGCTCCCTTGGACTATTTTTATATCTTTATAATCATTTCCTTATTGCTTGCAAAAATATTCCTCTCATTCTTAATCCTGTGTGGACGTGGTCTAGCAACAGGAAAATGGTGAAGTAGTCAAAAGATTTTCGTGGTTAGTGATACAAAAAAACAACCCATCAGGCTCCTGAGGACTTTCCTTGGAAATGGCAAATCAAAATATTGTCAATGTGTCATGCTGAAAGAATTGGTCATATGAATTCCATACATGCATTGACATTTACACTCAGTGACCACCTCTTTCCTTAAAGTTGCGGCAAATTTGTTGGTTGCACATTCATGCTGCCAATGTCCCATTCCACAAATCTCAAAAGGTGCTCTATTGGATTGAAGTCTGGTGACTGTGGAGGCCATTGGAGTACACTGAATTCATATGGTGCATATACACGGTCAGATATTGTGTCAGATTTGAACGATAACGAGTTTAAAAATCGTTCATATCTGAAAGAAAAACTGACGTGTCCCTGCAACGATGAACGATGCGCGTTCCTGTTTGTCAGGTAATGATATCTGACGTGTTTGCAGTCAGATTTGGTCGATTTCATTAATTTTAATACTGTCTAAAATTGTTCAAATCATTGGAAAAATAGTTTAATCGTTCATCTGACCGTGTGTATGCACCAATAGTCATTTCCGTGGAACCAGCTTGAGATGACGTGCTTTATATGACATGGCACATTATCAAGCCGGTAGCATCCTTTAGAACAGGGATGGGGAACCTTTTTTCTGCCGAGGGCCATTTTGATATATATAACTTTATTCGCGGGCCCGGTGCGTCCCCTCCGTGTGATGTCACATGGGCGCGGCCACAATCGCCAGTGGTTACAGCAATGCCCGGAGCATCCTAAGGAA
This sequence comes from Taudactylus pleione, assembly GCA_031769625.1. Taxonomy (NCBI): domain Eukaryota; kingdom Metazoa; phylum Chordata; class Amphibia; order Anura; family Myobatrachidae; genus Taudactylus; species Taudactylus pleione. The sequence goes on along the minus strand of JAUIMM010000189.1, from coordinate 4,249,553 downwards.
GCTCCGGGGAGCTGTAAGGCAGCGGTTTAACAGTTTGAAGCATCCTTAGGACGCTCAAGGTGGCACTACTGCATAGATTCTGCCTGCAGGGTGCCATTCTAGGCACCCTCCTAGCCAGATAAGGCTAGCAGAAAAAAGCTCAGAGGGCCAGACCAAATGATTCCGTGGGCCTTATACGGCCATGGGCCTGAGGTTCCCCATCCCTGCTTTAGAAGATGGGTAGACTGACTATAAAGGATGTACAGTCAGCAGCTATACTCCAGTAGGCATAAGCATATAAACAATGCTCAATTGGAATTAAGGAGCTTAATTATTATACCACTACCCTGAACTGTTGGCACAAGGCAAGATGGATATAATAATTTGTGTTATTTTATGCCAACTTTTGACCCAAATATCTGCATGCCGCGGCAGAAATCAAAATGTATCATATAAGGTGATATTTTTCCAATCTTCAACTGTCCAGTTTTGACAGGCTTGTGTTCATTTGTCTCCTGCTGCTATAACACATCCACTTCAAGGTTCGATGTTCTTTGATGCTCTTATGCATATTACTGTTGTAACTCGTGGTTATTTGACTGTCAGCTTGAACAAGTCTGACCCTTCTCCATTGACCAGTCTAATTACAAAAGCATTTTGGCCCATAGAAATAATGTTCACTGAATGTTTTTTTGTTTCGTGTACCCTTCTCTGTAAACTACTGCTGTGGGCAAAAATCTCAGCAGATCAGCAATTTCCGAGATACTCAAACCACCATGTCTTCCACTAGCAAGAATTCCATGGGAAAAGTCACTTTGATCACGTTTCCTTGCCCATTCTGGTGTTTGATCTGAACAACAACTGAACCTCTTGATCATGTCTGCACACTTGTGTTGCTGCCACATGACTGGCTGATTACATAGTTGCATGAATGAACTGTACAGGTAAACATAAAAATGGTCACTGTATCTAGGTACAGTTATGATATGCTCACCTTACCAAGCTTATATGTCCAGTTTCAGACATTTCATCATAATATGGAGTGCACAGCTGAATTACCTTGATAGTGAGGGACCTTGATGCTCAACTTATAACTACATTTGAAAACATCAGTGTTGTAACAATTTGTGCTTGCATCGATCAAATGTAATTACAATGGAGGAGCTGTACTGTGCACCTTAGGGCATGTGGTGGGGCACAGTTTCTTCAAATGCACAGGGAGAAGAGAATGCAGGGTTTCCCACTTATGACACAATGGAGCGGTTAACAGTTTAAGGAGAATGTCCAAAAGTAGACATGTATTTTATAGCGGATATCATCCTTTCAAATAGGTGCTAGCATATAATTGCTGATGTTTTCAAAATAAATGAAGTCTCTGCACACCAATACCAACAGTGTTTTCCTCAGCCAGAGCTGTTGATTACATAGATTATCCTAAGCATTGCCTTTTTTCTTTTCATCTATCCTATAGTAATTTTTGGGCAAGCTTACATTTTTTTCTCTGTATTTGCCTGTACAGTGTGCATTGGTGTAACTAGGGTATTTGGCGCCCAGAGGAAAATGTAAAATGGCGCCCCACCCCCACTGTGTGCACCAAAAAGTAGGCGTGGCCACTGAAAAATGACACCACCGTTTCTCATCATTCTGGGAACATTACTTTCCATACGCACCTTAATGCCCCAAGTAGCAGTGCCCCCTGTAGTAGTGCCCTTTATGCAGTGCCCCCAGTACACATAAAGCACGCAGAACACAAAACTACTTACCCGAATCCCAGCTGCTGCGCCCGCCGCTGCCCATTCCTCCCATCCCACTTCACACTATGGGAGAGACGTCATTACGTTTCTCCTTTCGCCCAATGCGGGAGCCGGAAGGCAGAGCTCGTGAGTGAGCTTCAGCCCGATGCCGGCACTGGGTGCAGCAGCCAATAAAAGTCTGTCTGACTGTTATTGGCTGCTAAAGCAAGCACACCGTTGCCGGGTAGTATACTCACTGTCAGTGAATGTACTACCCAGCACCGCTGTGTTGGTTTTAGTGTGTAGTGCCGCGGACCGCTCTGACCTGTAACACACTCCTTCACACCGCCGGGTCTGACAGCGCCCAGCTAACTTGCCCTGCCCGACCCCCACTAGTTACACCACTGCCTGCCTGTGTGTGGGGAGGTGGAGCCGGACTTTCCATGGCCGGGGAGTTGTCGAGGGCGGCAGTAGTCCGCAGCCGCTGTCATGTCCACGCTACTCCCCAGCTATTCCCCCAGCTTTAAGAAGCCGTTCGAGGTCCTGTGGCTTAGCCGGAGCCAATACGATGCTCTTCTCCCTTGGGGAGGCCACCAAGCGGGCGGCCGGGGTGCAGCCCTTCTCCTCGTGCCTGCAGCAGCAGAGCGTGGCTGTGAAGTAGAGGACAGCCTGAAGAACACAGTGCAGGGGTAGAGGAGAGCGCAAAGTGTTGCAAGTTGCGGGTGGGGAGCTGGGCGCTGCCGGAGCATAAGAACCCGCTGCCGGCCGCTGAGGTGAGAGAAGGGAGTGGAGTGACCGTGCCGCGGGGAGCTGCATTACCGGCACGAACGAGTAGTGACCACCAGGGAGCTGCAGATCTACCAGCATGGAAGAGAGAGACCACTCGGCTGAAGGGGAGCTGCATCATTACTGGCAAGGTGAAGGGGAGTGACCGCATGGGATCTGCAGCACAGCCAGTGGGGAGTAGGAGAGTGATCGCTGGGGAGTTGCAGTACTGCTGACTGGGGAGGTAGAGTGTGTCCTCCAGGGAGCTGTACACTGCAGGTGAGGGACAATTTATATTATTTCATTACAATGTCCTCCCATTATAATATTGTTAGAAATTGTGGGCGCTCCTGTGTGTTACACTCTCTAAATGCACTGCTGTGTGTGGGCAACTATATTTATGGGGTACTCCTGTGTGTCATGCACTGTAAATATGCCTGTCCCTAATCTCCTCCTTGCCCCTGCTGCTGTCTACCCTTTCACCCTCCTTGGCCTTCAGCACTGCCAGCCCCTAACCACCTTCTTGTCGCCTGTACTGCTTCAGCCATCTACACTTTCACCTTCCCTACCCAGCCCTAACTTCCTCCTTGCCCAAGTTGCTGTCTATACTTGCCCCCTCCCTACCCCCAGAACTGCCTGCCCCTAACCTCCTCCTCGCCCATAGTACTGCCTCAGCTGCTATCTTCACTTGCCCCCTCTCTACCCTCAGTACTGTCTGCCCCTAGCCCCCCTTGCACCTCAGTACTGTCAGCTGTTATCTATCCTTGCCCCCCTGCACTGTTGCAATTACCCCCAACTTCTCCATGCCTTTCCCTCCAGCTATACCCCAACTGCTACCTGCCCCACAGCACTGTCCCAACTTTCTGCTTTCACCCCACCATTATATGTGATGGGACCCATGAACAGTGGAGTAGGACCCCAATTTTATGAAGCGACGGGTCCCAGGGACCCACACATTTTTTTGCTTGTCGCGATCACTGCATGTAATATATATATATATATATATATATTTATTTATTTTTATTTGTTTTTTGGCACAAAGCATTGAATACCCAAAAACCTATTGTAATAGCAGCCTTGAATCGCCTCAGGTAGCCAGCATGTCTACTGGTTACAGAAGCATGAATAGTGCGTCCCTGGATAAGAAAGAAGGTAAGCTCCTCCAGTTCCATCACAGAAAAAAAACAAACAAAAAACCACAACTACAGTACCTACCTCCAATAGCAAGATATACCGGTCATATATACAGTAAGGGAAATTTGAAAAACTACCTGTCTCTACCTTTCTAGTATGGAGCATAAACCATTGTAATAGCTGCCATATATTTTGAAGAAATAACTATACACCGTTCAACCATAAATATAAAACCACTGATGTGAAGTGAACATTGATTATCTCGTTACAGTGGCACCTGTCAAAGGGTGGGATATGTTAGGCAGCACAGTCAGTTCTTGAAGTTGATGTGTTAGAAGTAAGAAAAATGTGCAAGCATAAGGATCTGAACGACTTTGACCCAGTCATCTAGCCATCACAATTTGGCCCCTAATAGAGAACCTCCAAAAATGCAGGTCTTGTGGGGTGTTCCTGGTATGTACCTACCAAAAGTGGTTCAAGTAAGTGCTTAGTATCTACCAAAAGTGGTTCAAGTAAGGACAACCGCTGACAGGGTATCATGGACCCCAAGGCTCATTGATGAGCGTGAGGAGCAAAGCATGTCCGGTCCTATCCCACAGAAGAGCTACTGTCGCACTAATTGCTGAAAAAGTTAATGCTGGCTATAATGGAAAGGTATCAGAACACACAACACATTGCAGCTTTCTGCGTAGCTGCAGAACGTTCTACAATGGGCAAGTGGGTGTCAGAACTGGACCATAGAGCAATGGAAGGAGGTGTTATTATTATTTTTTTTTTTACATCATGTGAACGGCCGGGTGCTTCGTTTATCTGTGGAAAATGGCACCAGGATGGGAAGAAGGCAAGCTGGCTGGGGCAGTGCGATACTATGGGCAATGTTCTGCTGGGAAACCTTGGATCCTGACATTCATGTGGATGTTACTTTGACATGTACCACCTACCTAAGCATTGTTGCAGACCGACCAAGTACTTCTGACTAATGCTTTAGTGTAGAGAAGTTTTTGAACTTCCATATGCTGTATCCTCACTAAACCAATTATGTCTCTGCCCAGAATCATCTCAAGGCAGCCCTATATTAGAAGGACATGGTGGTCCAGAATGGGAAACACAGGCAGGGCTCATGCACTGTATCGACTGGAACAAAACATTGGGCAAAAAAGCTCTCTAAATAATGGAGCTATGAGTATTCTTGATTACCGTTCCTACAATATTCTCAGGTACAATGAATGCATCTCATTTCAAAGCGAAGGCAACAAGGCGCATTTACTAACATTGTGCTTTTATATTAATTTGTCACAATTGTGCACCTATCAAACACTTACTTTCATGGTCTCTCACTTGACAGATAAAATGTTTTGCCTTATGCTGGCCACACACACAGCGATATTTTACCCGATCTGGCCGAGTCCGACACATTGGAACAACATATCGTGTAAAATATGGCCAAATTGAGAGTAAATCGTTAGTCCCCACTGACGATCACGATGCGATGCGCGTCCCCGCTGGTCGCACATCGCATCTTCAGATCTGCCGTGCAGTAGGGCAGATCTGACAATGTAGGACACGATGCACTGTGAAAGTCTGGATGCAGGAGAGATCGTTTGAAGATTGGACACCAAATTGTGTGCAGATCGTGTGGAGAGCTGCCGGGGAGAGTTTCAAGGGAAATCGTACACAAATTGTACACATTGACTGATATTGTGCAGGTTGCCATGTGTGTGGCCAGCTTTAGTTGCTGCAGGGCAATGTAAGTACAAAGGAGTTATTTACAAAATGGGCATAAACTGCGCAGATGAAACATTGCACACAATAATGGTGCATTTCTGCCCATGTGCAAAGCTGTACATGTATTGAGTTGCAGCTAGCTCCGCAGCAGTATATTCATGTCATTTATGCAAAAGTCATTATCATCAGTACATATTGCACCTGCCTTCTAAACAGGTACAAAAGGTATGGTTCCAAGCAGGCATATGTGTCTCTCTGCAGGTCTACATGTGCTGCGTTTGTGTGCACATGCCCTTATTGTACTTGGCCTACGTCAGAACACCCAATCCTTCTCATGTTGTGTATCTCTGGGTGTAAAGGGATGTAAGTGCCGGATATGCGCAAGTCTGCATTGGCGCATATACATCAGTTCTTTTTCTGTACAATTTACGGTATGCCACCTTCCAGAAATTCAACTCAAAATCAGGCTCTAATGTGACAAAAATGCTCCGAAAGTAATGAAATGAGAAGTCCAGAGGGAAAATTTACTATGCAGTGTTTTTGAAAGCCGTGGGTTCAGCCATTAGACTTAAATGTGCAATAATATTAAATACATAACCAGGCGTGTTTTGTGAATATTATTTTCCCTTTAAATCCAGCTGCCGGCACCACTGAAGTTGCGACTTTAAAAAGTGCCACATCGTAAATTTACCCCAAAAATCGATTACTGGCTGGATAAATAGGGACAGATTTTTAAACAAGAATATAGCTCTTTCAAGACCATTGCTTATAAGAATGAAACAGTAATTATTTTTAATCATAAGGAGGATTTACAGCAGGTTAAACAAGAACTTATTTCATTTAGGACAATTAAAGAATTAAAGGTCAGGTTTATGTATAGGTTAGCTAACTTTTCATTGTTCAAGCTGATAGACACCAGGTAAGCCCATTCTAGCAGAAAAAGCTCAGCATCCTTAGACATGACAGAAAACTACTGTAACACTAACAAACCAACCCTAGAAGAGAGCGGAGAAAGTTGGTTCTTATATACAATATGGTTTTAGCACAAAGCTGATGATTTAAAAAAACAAAAACAAAGGTCCGCTGAAAACATGGACACAAACAGGCACCCAGCGAGTTGTTTAATGAAAGCCTGACAGATTTATCTGGTACAGCAGACTCTCTTAAGCAATTGAGATGCAATGGGCTTGATTATATAGCCTGCAACACAACTGCCAGGATTTGTTGCATAAAAGAAGCAGAAAAAGAGGTTTAGTGACCACAATGAAGGAAAGAATCTCACAGGATGAATGCTTTGTGGAGATTGGGCTGTCAAGTTAGTCAGACGCCGTCGACGTGACAAAGTGCAGGCAAAGCATGGTGTGCACATCTAAATGGTTTAATTTATACCAGGCTCTTTAGGCAAGAAAAACAGTGCAACAAAAATATTGGATTAAAGAAATTCTGCATGCTTTAATTTTCACATGTAACCATTAGAAAAATAAATGCTACCCATAAATTCTACAGACTCCTCTATTATTTTTTTAGCTTTACATCAGTGTCTTATGGATTATGTAGTAATAAACATAAAACAGTCTCTCCGTGTACATAGGCTATAAAGTACATTTTATGCAGTGCATTGTGCTAAGTAAGCCGGCCTCCAATTTGAGCTGTCAGACAAAAAACTGCCCACTCCAGGACTGGCTTCCAATAAATGTCACAGCCTTCATTTTGCATGGACAGGATAGAGCATGCCAAGCTGAAAATAACCATTTACCTCCCCAACGTGCACAAGACAATATTTACTCAAGCACAGAAATAGCTCTGTAACAATGGGCTTTAAATTAGAGCAGAAACAGTAATATATTTTAAATTGAAGTTTCTTTACGCAATAAAATCAAATACAAATACTATATACGGTGTTTGCAGATGGTATAGTGGTAAGCTAGAGCAATGTGTGTGCTATATAAATAACTGGTAATAAATAAATAAAAAATGTATCTTCCAGAAAGCACCAAGCATGGTTAGGAAATGGATAATTTATGGTACAAAAAGAAAGGGAAGGTTTAGTAAAATGTAAAAAAAAAAAAAAAAAAGATTGTGTCAAATGAAATTTGATTGAGTATTGTAAAGAGAAAATGTTATTTATTCTACAAAGGGATGAAATATTGCATGAGAAGGCATGCAAAGACCCCATACACTTCTTCAGGACATGCAGCAGCATAAGGGATCATCTCATTAGAAACTGCAGAACCACTCCCACGACAGGGTCCCTATGCAAAGCAATACAACTCGAACACCTCAAATAATAAAAAATGTGTTGGCAGAAGCAATTTTATCATGGACGAAGCCACGGGCAACAGCTACCTAGAAATATGCATGTGGGCAGATACCCTCCCTTACCATAACAAAGCTGGTGAATCAGAAAGAGTAATTTGCTTGGGGAGCCCAAAAAGTTGCCAACAGACTACTGTATTGTTAGTTTATAGAATGAAAAATCCATAAAGTATAATTTCTTTAAATAGAATGGTGGAGTCCCATCTTTAGCGTTCTTGTAACTTTTTCAGTGATTATTAGTTACTTTACTGCAGTTTTATTGCTATTGTCCATTTTATGCAAGAAAAAAATATATATTTTAATAAAGAATACAGAACTTGGAACACACAATGATTTTCTAAAAACCACAGTTAACTAGTATACTGTGGTTAACATGACTTAGGCCAGGTGCCCAATGGAGTTTTACCAGTTTGTTTTTGTTGTATAACTGTTAGTTATTGCTAGTAAACATTCTTGAAATTTTTTAAAGATTAAAAACAAAAATAATTTTTGTAACGTTAAAAAGCAGTAAACCCCAAAATTGTAACTGATAGCATTCCAAATATTTCAATGCAAATTCCATTAAAACTGTTAATGGGTACAGTAACTCTGGAAACAATTGTTCCAAGTGTCAGATTCCAGGAGATATCCAACGGATTTCCTAATTAGAAAGCACTTGGCATGTTAATAAAATAAAAGATGCAGAAATGAAAGGTCTAGAGCTACTGAGATCCTATCATTTCAGAAACTGTTTTAAAACGGTTTTAAGACTGTTTAAAGAATGAATAGTACACCAAGCAATGGAGAGAGTTCGGTTTGGACATAGTTGTTATTACTATCACCTTATAATGTACTTGTTTATGATGAAAGTGATACTCACAGAAATGATTATCTGCTTTACAAGCTTCGTATCGTCAACACAATCAAACATTGCCAGCAGGACCAGATGAGAAAACTCCCCCTGGGGAAGAGGAAAGGGGTTACACACAAAGGCTCATTTTTATAATTAGTTAAGAACTGGACCTTATCAGGTCATTCCAAAGGTAGAAGTTATGTGTGGTTAGTAGAGCAAAGTTTATAATGAAAAATATGAGATATGGTAAGAACTTACCCTTGTTATCTCTATTTCTACGAAGTCCATAGGGTTCCACAGGATACCTTGGGTATAGGTGTGACGTCAGTCATCGGGCACCATAGAGTTAAGCTTTCAGCCTCCCAGGATGCACTAGGGTCCCCCTCCTATACCCCGCCCCCGAGCCAAGGCACCTCAGTTAGTTACCAAGCCATAGGCCGGAGGAGGAGAAGGAAGAGAGAAAAAAGATCTGGACACACACACAAGAATCACATTCTCACCAGAGGGAGACGGAAAAACCGGTGCCTAGAGCAAAGCCCATCTGCAGCACAGGTGCGACAGGGCGGGAGTCCTGTGGAACCCTATGGACTTCGTAGAAATAGAGATAACAAGGGTAAGTTCTTACCATATCTCATATTTTCTACTTCAGGGTCCATAGGGTATCCACAGGATACCTTGGGGATGTCCCAAAGCAGTATCCTTTTAAGGGTGGGGACGCTCCTGTGCAGAAAGGAGAATCCGCCGCCCGAAGGAAGCATCCTGAGAGGCGAAGGTGTCAAACCTGTAATACCTCACGAAGGTATGGACAGAGGACCACGTAGCAGCCTTGCAGATTTGGACTGCAGAGGCACCACGTCGAGCTGCCCACGAAGGACCCACAGACCTAGTGGAATGAGCCTTCACAGAAGGAGGAAGCGGCAGGCCTTCATGAAGATAAGCTTCAGAAATAGCCATACGGATCCAGGCTGCCAAAGTTTGCTTTGAAGCAGGCCAACCCTTTTTACGGAAGCCATAGAGGACAAACAAGGCGTCCGACTTCCTAAACGAAGAAGTGCGGTCAACATAAGTCCTTAAGGGCCGCACAACATCCAAAGAGGCCTCACCCACGGAAAGACCAGGTGAGTTAAAGGCCGGAACAACGATTTCCTCGTTAACATGAAACTGGGAAACAACTTTGGGAAGAAACTCGGGCCGAGTGCGGAGCACTGCCCTGTTCCCATGAAAAACCAAGAAAGGGGGTCTACAAGAAAGAGCCCCTAAATCAGAAACACGTCTGGCCGAAGCAATAGCCAGAAGGAAAACAGTCTTAGCTGTTAGCCATTTAAGATCCACTGAGCCCAGTGGTTCAAACGGCAGTCCCTGGAGAGCCCTCAGGACGACAGCCAAATCCCAAGGCGCCACAGGTGGAACAAAGGGCGGCTGAATGCGGAGAACACCTTGCATAAAGGTGCGCACATCCGGGATTGTAGCAATCCTACGGTGAAACCAGACAGACAGGGCCGAAACCTGCACCTTCAAAGAAGCAAGGCGAAGCCCATGATCTAGTCCCGCTTGTAGGAAGGCGAGTATCCGAGACAGACGAAATTCCCGCGGTGCATAACCTCTCGGTCAACACCACTGGAAGAACGTATGCCACACGCGATGGTATATCCTCGCGGAAGACGGCTTCCGAGCTCGTAACATGGTACGCACCACGGAGCTGGAAAAACCCCTGGACCTCAGCATGGCTGTCTCAACAGCCACGCCGTCAAAGACAGCCGAGTCAGGTCCGGGTGAAGACAGGGGACCCTGTGACAGAAGGTCCGGTCGTAGCGGCAACCGCAGAGGACTGTCCACGGACAGACCTTGAAGGTCTGAGAACCAGTGCCGTTTGGGCCACGCGGGAGCTATCAACAGGAGCGTCCCTCCTTCCTGTTTGAATTTCCGGATCACCCGTGGAAGAAGGAAATCGGAGGAAACAGGTATGCGAACCGGAACGTCCACCGGACGGACAGAGCATCCACCAGAGACGCCCCTTCGTCTCTTGTGCGAGACCCGAACACCGGCAACTTGTTGTTGTGCCGGGACGCCATGAGGTCAATCTCATTCCCCCGGATGAACGTCCTGGCGACTTATAAAGTCCGCTTCCCAATTTAGCACTCCCGGAATGAAGACCGCTGATATGGCCGGAAGATTGCGCTCCGCCCATACCAGGATCCGAGAGACCTCCACGAGAGCCGCCCGACTTCGGGTTCCTCCTTGCCTGTTTATGTAGGCCACGGTGGTAGCGTTGTCCGACTGGACCTGTACCGGACGACCCTGGAGAACCCGATGTGCCTGCTGGAGAGCATTGAAGACTGCACGGAGTTCCAAGATATTGATTGGAAGCTCCGCTTCTGTCGGCGTCCACCTGCCCTGGAACAAGTGTGGACCCAAAACTGCTCCCCAGCCCCGAAGACTGGCGTCCGTTGTCAACAGGACCCAATTTGGAACCCAGAACGGACGTCACTTGCTGAGATGGGACGTCTGTAACCACCAGGCAAGGGACAGGCGAACCTCCGGGGTGAGCACAATCGTCTGGGACTTCAGAGACTGAGGCAGCCCGTTCCACTTGGACAGGATCAGGTGCTGTAGAGGTCTGGAGTGAAACTGGGCATATTCCACCATGTCGAACATCGACACCATGGAGCCCAGTAACCTCATCGCCGAGTGTAGAGCCACCCGGCGGCTGTGCAGACAACTGCGCACCCTCGACTGTAAAGCAGAGATCTTTTCCCCCGTCACGAAGATCCTTTGCTGTTCCGAGTCCAATAAGGCTCCGAGGTGCAGAATCCGCCGAGACGGGATTAGAGTGGACTTCTGCCAGTTGATTAGCCAGCCGTGCCGTAGCAGTAGCGCAATGGTCAGGTCCAAGTGGCGTAGAAGGAGCTCTGGAGATCCCGCCACCAATAAAAGGTCGTCCAAGTACGGTAACATGCAAACTCCCTGCAGCCGCAGAGAAGCCACCATGACCGCCATCACCTTGGTGATCACACGTGGTGCTGTCGCCAGGCCAAAAGGTAACGCCCGAAACTGGAAATGGTCGCTGCGGATTGCAAACCTGAGGAACTGTTGATGGCGCAAAAGAATAGGGACATGCAGGTAAGCGTCCTGTATGTCCAATGACACCATGTAGTCCCCAGGTTCCAGCGCCAGAATGATGGACCGTAGGGTCTCCATCCGAAACTTCGGTACCCGCAAAGACTTGTTGAGAGCTTTGAGGTTGAGAATCGGACGATACGACCCATTGGGTTTCAGTACAAAAAAAAGATTTGAATAGAAACCCTGGCCCCTCTGGGAGAATGGAACAGGCACTATAACTCCAGCCTGGAGCATAGTGTGCAATACCTTCCGCAGCTCCGTAGCCTTGTTCTGGTCTGATGGTAAACCCGTGGTGAAGAATCGAGCCGGGGGTCTGTGCCGGAAAGAGAGGGCGTACCCGTGGGAGACCACCTCGAGAACCTAAGTTTCTGTCGTAGTGACCGACCAACACTGGGCGAACTGCAGCAGGCGGCCTCCCACTTTGGGATCCCCCAAAGGGAGGCCCGGACCGTCAGGCCGCAGGCTTGTCATCTGGCTTAGGGGCCGGACGTCTGGTACTCCATGCCTGCTTCCGGGGCTTGGCCGATTTCTTAGGGCCAGCCTGTCGAGGAAAAGACTGTGGTTTGGGCCTGCCCTGGGCCCTATAAGACCGAAAGGACGATGGTCCAGAACCAGAAGGAGCAGCGGCCGACGGGAGACAAGCCGATTTGGCTGCCGCCAGCGTGGCCACAATCTTGTCCAGATCCGGACCGAAGAGAACTTCTCCGGTAAATGGCAATGCCTCCAAACCCTTCTTGGAATCTGCGTCCGCCTTCCAGGATCGCATCCACAAGGTGCGACGAGCAGCCACCGCTGCTGAAGAAATTCGAGACACCAGAGTACTAATGTCTAAGGCCGCCTCGTTGATATAAGTGGCCGAATCACGGAGATTACCAATCAACTCCGCCTGTTCGGCCGGACAGTCGGAATCAAAAGACGCCTCTAATGAATCCGCCCAGCGCTCCATCGCTCTGGCAACCCAGCAAATGGCCATAGCCGGCCGTGCTGCCCCCCCCGCAAGGGAATAAGCGGAATTCAGGCAGATCTCCACCTTGCGGTCCGTAGCATCCTTAAGGGAGGACATGGATGGCATCGGCAATGTGGCACTACGGACAAGACGGGTCACTTGAGAATCCACCTGTGGAGGGGATTCCCACTTTGCAAAATAATTATACGCGAACGGATAAGCCACTGCCAGGCGCCTCTGCGGCTGGTATCTTTTGCCAGGCTGTTTCCACGCCTCCTCTAAATGGTCCACTAACTGACCCGAAAGAGGAAAGACTGTGGCATCGCCCTTCACATCTTTAAAAAAGGCATACTTGGATTTAGCCGCTGGGGGAACTTCGTCCTCAATCACCAAGGCTGTGCGGACTGCCCGAATAAGTCCAGGAATATATACCTTGGACTTAGCGTCAGCGTCCTTAGTATGGAGAGGTTCCTGATCGTAAGGATCCAGAATCTCCCCATCATCAGACGTCCCCTCGTCATCCTCATAAGGAGCCGACAGAGATGCCACCGGCCGTTTACAGACTCCACCTAGCAACACATCCGACAAGTGCTGTACAGAACTCGTCAGGGAGTTAACCCACGCCGGCTCCTGAGAAACCGGGAGCGGGGAAATAGGGAGACTGTGGGGTACCACCAATTGTCGTGGGAAACCCTGCATGGGTGACGACATCACTGACTGCTGGGACAAACCCATCGGCGGAAACGCGGGCTGCGGAGCTAACTGGCCCACTAAGGTTGTAAGCGCCTGAGCGAAAGAAGCCCAGGGCGGCTCCTGTACCGGTGCTGTAACCGTAATAGGCCGCGCCATAGACAAACACTGCCGGCAGAGGCCCTCCGCGCTACCCTCCCCCTCCGCTAACGGTACTTTACACGTAGTACACTGTAGGCGGAGAGGAAAATCACTTTCAGACATGATGGCACTAAGTATGTGACCCCTCTCACCAATTATATATTAAATAGGCGAGAGACCACCCTGCAGCACCGCACCGCAAGGGTTTAGCAGAAAGGACAGGGACAGTAATAAAGCTGACAGTTAGAAGAAAAGTTACAGACAGCAGCGCTAGCACAGTCACATACAATGCAAAGAAAAATCAATTCCTGCACTAACAGCGCTGATCACTCAACTACGCAGACACAGGGCCTGGTAGGACACAGCGCAGCATACACAGACCTGACCCAAATCGGAGGAGAGGTATGCGGGGGGACCCAGACCACGATGCTTCCGTCCAGCGCTTCCAGCAGCGTTCACCATGCGTTGGAAAGATGGCCGCCGAGGAGCAGAGAGGAGGCTGGCCTGGGGGAGGAGCGCTGCTCCAGGACCAGTCGGCAGTGTGCAGAGAGGGCTGTGTGCTGCGGGGGAGGCGCCGGCTGTGAGACAGGGAAGGCGCGCTCCCCTGGCATGCATTTAACCCCCGGGACGCCGCAGCGCTACCGCTCTGCTGCGGTCCACTGTCCCAGGGGGTAGTGGAAGCGCAGGTTCAATACCTGGCTCCACGCTGCAGCCAGTCCCCAGGGAGCCCCCTGCCTGGGGTCTCTGGACCATGTAACAGCGGGGACCCACCGCGGGACCCTGCTGCTTACCTGCTGTCCCCCTTGAATCCGGCCATGGTCCGGAACATCTGGGGTCACCGCTAGCTGTGACCCCAGATGCTCACCAGCATCCCCGGATCGTTACCGGCCTTCTAGTACCGGCGGGGGTGTAGGGAAGACAGCATGGACGTCAGGACTGACTGTCCATGCTGTTCATCCAGATGTGCAGCCACAGCTGCATGAAGAAAAAGCTTCAGGGGCTCTTCTAGCCCCCACTCCAACAGGTGCACCCGACTCCGGCCGGGCACCAAACGAAACTGAGGTGCCTTGGCTCAGGGGCTGGGTATAGGAGGGGGACCCTAGTGCATCCTGGGAGGCTGAAAGCTTAACTCTATGGTGCCTGATGACTGACGTCACACCTATACCCAAGGTATCCTGTGGATACCCTATGGACCCTGAAGTAGAAATAGGGAAAGACAACACTAAAATAGTAGATACCCTTTTATACCTGTGCAGATGTATAGGCTGCAGTTTCTATTTCCATTATGGCGAACTCTAAGGGGTCTATGTATTAAGCATTGGAGAGAGAAAGTGGATGGAGATAAAGTACCAACCAATCAGCTCCTGTCATTTTTCAAAAAGTCTATAAATTAACAGTTAGGAGCTGATTGGTTGATACTTTATCTCCATCCACTTCTCCAAGGCTTCGTACATCTACCCCTAAATGAGAAACTATGCAACCAAATAAAGTATAAATAAATTGCTTTAGTGGTTATTTGTGTAGTTCAGAACTGCGGTGCTCCAAATTCAGTGCTGATTAAAAGGTAACAATCACACATAGTGGCTGATTCTGAGTTGGAAGTACAGTGTATAGCAATAAAACAAGTAACTTTGCACCTTTATAAAACCATGTTGCAGTGCATGTGGGCAGATGTAACGTGCAGAGATTTAGATTTCAGAGGGAGGTGTCCAAACTCGGATATAAATTGCTGTGTAAAAATAAACATGTCCAGCATTTGTGGGCTGAATGCAAAAGCAGCCAGTATATACCGGCATGCAAAAATAATAAATGTATTTGCATCCTTGTATTGCAACATGGTCTCATGGATTCTTCCAGATACAAAGTTACTTGCTTTTTTTGCTTTGCTTCCAACTCAGAATTAACCCCATAGGGATTATAGAGCATTTTTAAGAATCTGTGCTTTCCGTGCCTGTGCAGACCGATCATGTTGTAACACCTATAAGCCAAAGCCTCCTATAGGTATATAGAAAACATTCTAGCTGAACTCCATCAGGAATGTAATGCAATTAACTATTATAACTGCATGTATATCACATTACAATACAAACTGCCAGATTTGATTACTGGGTTTATAAATGTGACTATGACCTTTTTTCCAACACTGGACTGTGCAGCAATGCTCTTTGTATGATTGAAATATATTTGCCATAGTATAGATTTTATGTTTTAAGACATTTATAAAGGTAGCTATTACCAGCCACTATCAGTGCAAACTGCTAAAATTGTCAGGCTGATGAAAGAAGAAGAAATTAAGCTTGGAGACTGATTTCTTCCACTGATAGCAGAAAAGGAAGTTTGTGCATATTACCTCTATAGAAATAAGTCTGCACAGACAGAAGCAGGACATGAACAGCGACACTCCCTGTAACATCACACACCCATATCAGTGAGCCTCACACCCCTCATCAAGTGCTCCACTAAGGAGCAGTATCGGATCTACACTGAGGGTCTGATTCAGGTTAGTTTGCAAGGCTGCATTCGCATGCACCCCGCTTGTTGCAAAAATATGCTAATGAATGCAATCGCACGGCAACCACAGCACTATACCAAGACGCCCACCACTGTATAAAGCCTACCCACTTCCCATGACATGCATCCGCAAGTCAGCGGAAACATCGGTACCATTGAGGAACATCGGAACCATCCGCACAGTTGTGGTTGACCTGACCCTACCGCAGAAACTATGAAGCTTCCTGTCACCATCTAGACTTCTGCCAGCGTATGCTATCACAGGGGCTAAATTATGCACGCCCCTGTAATGGCGTTTAAAAGATGGAGAGTATCTAGATAGTCAGGTCAACAGCAGATGATAGACTGGCAATAGGTCGACAGGGTCAAATGGTCGACAGTTAAAAGGTTAACATGGACCAAAGTCGTAAGGGTCAAAAGGTCTTCACATTTTTTGTTATTTTAGCCCTAATTGTGGCCCTAACCCTCCCTCTAGTGCCTTACCCTCCCTAGTGCCTAACCCTAACCCTCCCCATCCACAGCCTAACACTAAGCCAAGTGCCTAACCCTCATCCTAAACATCATGAAAAACACCATGTGTCGACTTTTGACAATGTTGACCCTGTCGACATTGCAAGCAGGGTTAAGGACTTTAGAATAGGCTGTCTAAGGGGTCTCTGAAGGATGTGCAATCTGCCACGGGGGTCTGTGCAAAAAGGCTGTGTGCAGAAGCCAATGTGATTTGAGTAACAATTCCATTAGAATTTTTTTAACCTAATGGTCAGAGTTGAACCACATGTGTATTGAAATATTTGCACACTTTTAATACAAGTACTGCTAGGTTTGCTTTAGAACAGTTCCCAAACTCTGCCATTACAGTCCAGGTTTTAAGGATATCCATCAAGTGACTTCATAAGCACCTCAGTCAATTTGATTTACTCACCTGGCTCAAGCATGGATATCCTGAAAACCTGGACTGTAATGTGGAACTGGATATACAGTGTTTGTTGTATCATGGTGGATGCATGTTGATAAATTCATTTATAATACTTATCCTAATGGTATTTCTACTATAAGGAAAAAATATACAGTAATGTGGCTCGTGTGTAATTATCTATATTTTATGTTGACCTGTGAACTAACTACTCGTAAATTAATGCTCTATTCTCCATGCTTGATTTGTATTAGTCTTACCACATATTAGCATCAGGATGTGACACTATAGTAGTTTATATATGTGGTCACCCACAGCTATGCGAGCGGCCAGGAGGCCGCTCCATTGTCATGGAGGAGGGCACTGATTCACAGCGAGCGCTCTGGTCATAGCGTTCGGCTCTGAATCAGGCCCTAAGATCCCACCAATTGCACGGCCTGTTTTTGCTATATAATGACTATATTATTGAGCTGGGGAAGCCAGACTATTAAAAAATATGTTCACATTTATATACAACTTAGCACAAAATATTGAATACCTGCTCTGTACATTATGAGTTAAGTATCTTTATCCAAACAAAGATTGATGTCCTGATTAAAGCATTGCAACATTGTATTTACAGGAAAAAAAACACACTTTGGGCAATTATACCAATATATGGACAGACTTATTGATTTGTAAGTGTAGAAAGATTGTAGCATCAAAAAAACAAACAGCACAAATGTATTGTGTAATGAGCCAGTAGCAGTTACATGCTGTCTGACAACTTACTGTGGCAATTTTTTCAACAAATGTCTTCATGGTTTTTGCAAAGACTTTTCTATCCTGCATAAAAAAAATAATTAGCAAATATTAATTTTCAAGCCAATAAAACTAAAAACAATAAGATAAATGACCACTATTTAATTGCCTACTTCAGCCTATGTCAGTTATTTCATGTGTAAAATTGACTGAGGCAAAGATGTGTTCATTATAATCTATTTTATTAGAGACTACACCTCTGATTGATTAAACTTTGTCCTATTATGATAATCTGCTCCTGAGTATCTTAACATGTAGCCCCATATACGTTCAATGAATGTACAGCACATTCTATAGAACCGTTGTAATATTTTATTCTGTAATATTTTTTTATAGTCAGCAAAAGCAAAAAAAAAAAAAAAACTTAATATAATTTGCCATCAACAATTCATGGTGTATATATAAATTAACAACAGGCTTTCTTCTCACTATTCAGCCACCAATATTCAGCAACAGATCTTTCTTCACATTTTTATTTTTTTATGTGATTAACACCCTTTTTCACTTACTCGGTCTTTATAAAAGTAAAATTTTGACATTTACAAACAAATCCGTTATGCTGAAAATGTTCAGGGAACAGTTGCTTAACAATACCACAATGTAACCTTTTCAACAAGCAACACTTGTTCTATTTAGGGAAATGGTAATACAAAACAAGCACCAGCTTCAATAGAAGTGTTTTTAAACAGAATATCCATTTAAAAGAGGAAATGCTATGAAAATTATTGTTTAAATGGGCCTATCCACTAGCAGATAAATTGAACAACTGAACGATATATCGTTCAATTTATCTGATAATGGATAGACCCTGAACGATGGTAGATGTGCACTACCGCGGCCGATAAATTTTATCTGTCGTCTCTCCAACATGTTGGTCAATTATTGCATATCGCTGCCAGATATTAGAAATATCTGGCAGTTTATATGTGGTAAACAACGAACGATATTAGAAGCTACAAAGCACTGGAGAGAAAAAAATCCACTCCCCTGAATGATGTCATGCAATATCGTTCGTCTTTTGCAAAAATCTGTAATGTACATGACAGATATCTTTCAGCACAGCCACCGGAATTTTCAATAGTTATCTTTTGTCTTTCATCGTTCAGAAAAACATCTGCTAATGGATAGGCCCTACTATCTCAGGGTTTGTTTTCTACTTGCTTTTTTTGTTAAGTGGAGGCTGCTATGGGCGATCTCACAAATTCAGTGATGCTTTGTTGTAAATGCAATGACTAGGATTGTGTATAAAACCTTTATAGACATATTGTTATAATGGTCCTTACATTTATAAAAGCCAACACAAACTTTTTTTTTTGCAATATATAAAATTTTTCATGGGGTAGTTGTTGGTGCTGGTTAATTTTAAGGACTTCCAGTGGAAATCAACACGTGTGTTAAAAACGTCTAATTAAAGTGTATAAATAGTGTTCATTCTAGCACCCTGCACCTGTCACAACCCGTGCAGTTCCTCTTTCCTGCCTGGGGTGTCACTCTCTGCTCTGGTGCTTCTAGCACACTCAGCTGGTGCAACAAACTGCTGAGATACAGACCAGAGTGTGCTAGAAGCACCAGAGCAGAGAGCGACACCCTAGGCAGGAAAGAGGAACTGCACAGGTTGTGACAGGTGCAGAGTGCTAGAATGAACACTATATAAAGTACACCTATTTTACTTCTTTAAACACTTGTAGGGCAAATCAATTGTTTTTAGCACGCCTATCTCTTCTTTGTGCCTGACTGAGCAATCCATTTGTTGCTCCGTTCGGGTGCGAATAGCTGCGGCTGCATACATTTCTACTCGTAGTCTCCCATGCGATAATTGAATTGCTCCATCGTGGGTCCAAAAGAAATAGCCGCATTACAAAAAAAAAAAAAAAAAAAGGAATCGCCCCCCTAAAATTACTTAAGTAAATACCAGATAGATTTACTTATGCTCCTAATATCAACAGCACATTCTGAAAAAGCTTATGAGACGGGAATGGAGAGTTATACTACAGCCTAAAAATCGAACTCCATAAGATAATTAATAAATGGAGAATTACAAAAGTAAAGCATGAATGCAAAATATTGTGTATTTGCACTGCAACGATTCACCTGATTTAGCTGGTTCTCCTACCGCCTGAGGTGCTATTGCCCGCAGAATGTGATTTATGAACAACATTCAGCCTATATGAAACAAGGCTGGCTTAGCAGGAGTGAGTAGACTGCATCAGACACGGGACTCACTGGACCAAGTGTTATAGAACCAAGTTATTCTTTCATTTGTAGAGGTCTCCTTCACACTGGTTTAATCAAAGGAAGCCAATTATCATTTAATGCTGCGCTGCAAACATTTGCATTTGAAGTGGAGGGGAGAGTAAATACCTCACACAAAACAACTTTAGAATAAAGGGACATTTATGTCACTGGGGAAGGATTGTAAAAAGAATCATAGCTGCCAATGTTTCTGATTTTATATTGTACATTTGAAACAGTGTCTAACTAATCAGATCACAGGATATAGGTTGCGTGGGATTTCCTCAAGCAATGTTTGAGGCATACGTGACCTGGAATGGAGACGTGCATCAAGCCAGTAGAATAATCTACCTCCTGCTACCAAATGAATCCTTTAGAATAAGATTAAATATAAATCACATAAACTGCCAAGAGAATCCCAAGGGCACCCCAGCAGCAAATTAACAAATGAAACGCTCGGCTGACTGAGCTTTTTTTCTACCTAAATCAGAGATAGGCTGTGTTAAATAAAGTAAATGTTGCCACTCAAAGCGGCAATTCTTATTCCAAGTATTCGGCACAGTTCAGACATTTCTTTAAACAGTAGTGTGGAAACTACAAAGAAAAATAACAAATCTCCTGGAGAAGACACAACTGGTTTATCTTGGTAGAGATTATAGTGCCTAAGGTGGACAGGCAGGGCAGTTCTTCTACCACAAGGACATGATCCTAGACCTAGCAACAATAAACCAGATTATACCAGGAAGGCTTGTCTCATTTCTATAAGCCTGTTATCAACATACAGCATTGGTTTACAAGCTTAGCTAGTCAGCTGCTACTGAGAACAGTCATTAGCTGCAAGGTGAAAGCAGCATATCCTATTTATACAAGCTGTAGATCGGTGGTCTTTTGAAATGAATTAATTTTAACTTAAATAAATATACTATAGTACAATAAATATTTCTCTTTTTTTCAAATCAAATTTGACAAAAGGACTTGCAAAGTTTTCTGAACAAGTCATTTTATGATAAAGCTACAAAGTTTCATACAGATGTGTCAACATGCAGCTAGCCGCAATACACCATGTGGCGTGAGACACCAGGTCACATGCTTGCGTCAAGAGTTTTTTTTGCCTGAAAATTTGTTTTAGTCGCAATTCGATGCCACTAAGATGCACCAGGAGACTTCATAGACTAACATGATAGGCGACACTTGTATATCTGTGTGCGACGGAGTTCATATCCTATCCAAAAGGAGACATTTGGTTACCAAACACAAGATACTTTTGATTAAATAAGACCGCACACTTGCATGAGATACAACTGCAGACACTATTACTTGTGCAGATTATTTCTGTGGCAAAATTCTGTAAATTTATCAAAAACAACATCAATTAGAGGTGAGAATTTACTGTACAGTCACTTTCACTTCCTTTAAGAGGCTAATTTCAAGTGGTATAAAGACATAATATTCTCAAATAAAAATTAGGAGCGCAATGAAGTTGTAAAATGATTACTTAAAATCCTCAAGATCACTAATGGCAAGTAAAAAACCGGCTTGATAAAAATGGTCAATCAATACAAAATTATCATTTTCTTTTCTAGAACAAGTGCCTGGATGCTCCAGTTGTAATTTCACAAGCTGTAGTGGATGATATACACTACCGTTCAAAAGTTTGGGATCAATTAGAAATTTCCTTATTTTTGAAAGAAAAGCACTGTTTTTTTTCAATCAAGATAACATTAAATTAATCAGAAATACACTCTATACAGTATTAATGTGGTAAATGACTATACTAGCTGCAAACATCTGTTTTTTTAAGGAATATCTACATATGTGTATAGAGGCCCATTTCCAGCAACTATCACTCCAGTGTTCTAATGGTACACTGTGTTTGCTAAGCACGTTAGAAGACTAATGGATGATTAGAAAACCCTTGTGCAATTATGTTAGCATAGCTGAAAACAGGTTTGCTCGTTAGAGAAGCTATAAAACTGGCCTTCGAGTATCTGGAGCATCACATTTGTGGGTTTGATCATACTTTCCAAATGGCCAGAAAAAGGGAACTTTCATGTGAAAACTCGACAATCTATTCTTGTTCTTAGAAATGAAGGCTATTCCATGCGAGAAATTGCCAAGAAACTGAACATTTCCTACAACGGTGTGTACTACTCCCTTTAGAGAACAGCACAAACAGGCTCTAACCAGAGTACAAAGAGAAGAGGGAGGCCCCGATGCACAACTGTGCAAGACGTAAAGTACATTAGAGTCTCTAGTTTGAGAAATAGACTCCTCAAGTCCTCAACTGGCAGCTTCATTAAATGGTATCCGAAAAACGCCAGTGTCAACGTTTACAGTGAAGAAGCGACTCTGGGATGCTGGCCTTCTAGGCAGAGTGGCAAAGAAAAAGCAATATCTGAGACTGGCCTATAAAAAGGAAAAGATTAATATGGGCAAAAGAACACAGACATTGGACAGAGGAAGATTGGAAAAAAGTGTTATGGACAGAAGAATCGAAGTTTGAGGTGTTTGGATCACACAGAAGAACATTTGTAAAACGCAGAACAAGTGAAAAGATGCTGGGAGAGTGCCTGACACATCTGTTAAGCATGGTGGAGGTAATGTGATGGTCTGGGGCTGCTTTGGTGTTGGTAAAGTTTAAGATTTGTACAAGGTAAAAGGGATTTTGAATAAGGAAGGCTATCATTCCATTTTGCAATGCCATGCCATACCCTGTGGACAGTGCTTGATTGGAGCCAATTTCCTCCTCCAATAGGACAATGACCCAAAGCACACCTCCAAATTATGAAAGAACTATTTAGGGAAGAAACAGGCAGCTGGTGTTCTGTCTGTAATGGAGTGGCCAGCACAGTCACCAGATCTCAACGCCATTGAGCTGTTGAGGGAGCAGCTTGACCATATGGTACTAAGAAGTGCCCATCAAGCCAATCCACCTTGTAGGAGGTGCTTCTGGAAGCGTGGGGTGAAATTTCTTCAGATTACCTCAACAAATTAACAGCTAGAATGCCAAAGGTCTGCAATGCTGTAATTGATGCAAAAGGAGCATTCTTTGATGAAAGCAAAGTTTGAAGGACAAAATTATTATTTCAAATAAAAATCATTATTTCTAACCTTGCCAATGTCTTGACTATATATGTTCTATTCATTTTGCAACACAATTTGATAAATAAAGTAAGTTTTCATGTAAAACACGAAATTGTCTGGGTGACCCCCAACTTTTTAAAGGTAGTGTATATTGAATGTTTCATACTTAGATAACAGAAGCTGTTTAAACAAGGATTTCTCCAATGTATACATCACAGATTCTGTTATCCATGTTAAGCTGGGTACACAATATACGTTGTATGTTACAATATATTGTTCCAACACGGATCAGAGCAATATATCGTAGACATCGTATAGCGCGTACGCCCGATCAGTCGTTCATCGCATCGTCCCACCTGCTGTTCTGCAGAGAAGATGGGACGATGCAATGAACGACCTGGTGCAGCATGTAACAATACATTGCTCTGTCATACTGCGGATCGTGCAGTGTGTACGGCGAGCGCAATGTCTCGTTACATTGCTTGCCGCATTGCTGGGTCACACCGTCGTATGGTGTGTACCCTGCGTTATACATTGTGTCAACTTCCTCCAAGCAGAGAATCTGCACTATACAAATGTGTGCCATTATATATTTAATCACTTTAAACTATAGGCTCTCAAACAAGATTTTCTTTTTTCTCTCTGAGCCCATGTATGCCAATACATTGACATTAGAATTAGAACAAAATACATAAAGCACAAGTTAACAAACCTTTGGTGTTCCATGCCATATACAGTGCATGCCCACTCTTGCGCCATCATGTGTGTGAATTAAGTAGATGACTGCTTCTCTAATAGCCTCAATCATTTCCTGAGAAAAAAATAAATAAAAAAAAATGATAAAATAGAGAAAAAAAAGGCATGAGGAAAAAAAAAATGTACCCATATCTATAAGGATACTTTTGTGTGATATTATCAGTCTGGTAGTGGATGTCTGGAATGGACACAGGAAATCCCTCACATATACTTTATTTAATTTTAAGGGTGGAAAGCTCTGACGTCTCTTCTAAATAATCAAATAACTAATTTCAGGGACTGCAAGAGGCAAATAGGAAACACAAGTTTATCATAAAACAAACTGATAGATTATGAAATGCAAATTATAATTACATACCGATCTTATTTTTGGAGTTGCATGGTTAAAAAAGTCCAGAAATACTTTATGCACCAGAGAATGTTTGATTACAGCTTCCCTGGGGATAGAAATAACAGTCTTATTACAGTAGACCGGTCTTAAATTCTATACAACTTTTTCAACAAGACTGATTGTTAACACACCAGATAAAATGTGTTGGACAAAAGTTTTTTTGGTATATAATGCACTTGGAGCCTAATTCTGATATGTACGCTAATGAAATCGCGGCTGCGATTCCGCACGCAGCTATGTGAAAATGTGCAAATATCGAAGACGCATATGGGATCGCGGTTCTAGGCTAATTTGCCCCAAAAACCGCCACTCCCAGTAACTGCTCCCAAACTGTCCCTGAATGTCAATCAATCACTTTGCAAAGAAATCCTCACTGCGAGTAAGGTAAGGTACCTTGGCGCGTGCACAGTGCGAGCATGACGCATGCTCAGTCGGACGATGATCACTCAACTATGTAAATAACACCATTGGGTACATATCAGAATCAGGCGCTTATTTTAGTGCAGGTATAGTTGTTTAATAAAAACACACACACACACACACACACTACAGGCATGGTTGTTTATTAAAACACGCACAATTTAGATTGATAAAGTTGGCATTAATTGCCAGGTAAACACACACTAGGGCATTACATGAAGGCCAGACAAAGTAATGAACTAGCTTTTGCACAGAAATGCAAAAATTTAATTTTGTATTGCAGTATGGCCGTAAAAGAAAAAAAAAAAGCGCAAGGAGAACGGGCACACCATATTTGGAGGTATACACATTTTAGCAGGAGTCTGCAGACCCTTTACCTACATAAAAGCCAAGCTCATTAATGAATCACAAAAGTAGCAGTAATCAGAGTTCTGTCACTACTTTCAGGGGAAGGCCTTTTGCAGAAATGCATTCATAGCAGAAGTGTATCATATGATCACATAAATAAAAATTTAAACAAAAATAAATACAAAAAAGGAAGCTAGCAACACTTGGAATGAAGGTAGTCCTGATAATATCACTTAAGTCTTTAATTATTTACAGATTTCCACTTTTGCACAATTGCCCCATATAGTAATCTGGGGCTCCATATTATCTAGATAGAAAATGCCATATTAAGTAGATCTGGGCAGAAGATTGGCTTTGACAAAATGGACCCTTGTACGTGTGTGTGTGGTAGGGAAATTAGACTATAAACTCCAATAGGCCAGCGACTGATGTGAATGGTTATTCATTTACTGTACAGTGCTGTGTAATATGATTGGTATATATAAATACACCACAATGACAACGCCATGCCCTGCAGCAACAGGAGGTGCTGTGCAATCAACATCCTGGTTTCAAAATAATGACAATAAAAATATAAATTTTTGGACTCACGAACAGTGTATCAGGTAAGAAAAATATTAAAGATATAATTAAGGGTATGGTTCAAATGTGCCAAGTGCACAGTATGTGCACAGTACGTACAGAGAATGTATTAACTTGCCAACAAGTGTGTATGTGGCATGCATCATAAAATGCTGTACAAAGTGTCTGGGCAGATGAACACAGAGAAGGAGAACAGGAGACTGTCAACAGATAGGTGCATTTGTGCATAATAATATGCCCTACCACAGCGAATAACCACTACAGAATGGGGACTGTTATTCTGCTGTACTTGCTTGCTAATTAGAAACAAATAATAGTAATTTACATTAGCCAAGGTCTATGGTTGGCAGAATCACAGCACAAAAGAACATTTCATTAAAACAACTAAAGAAATATCTTTTTAATTACAGATTTTCTTTTACCTCTCTAATGCCCTTAATGCCTATAAAGGCCCCTGGACGAAATTGTTACATTCATTTAGCTAGTTTACATATTTATTTACTTACATTTACTTACTAGCTATTAAGAGACGGTTACACAATTTGTGGCTTTCAACCTGTCCGCTATTTGCATTGGTTCCACTCAGTTTGTGATTTATTTTGTGGATTAATAATGTTAGGGGCTCCAATACCAAACTACAGTATGTGGGCACTACAATCTGCTGCAATGACGACAAGCTGATGCAGAGAGTATACAGAATGCTACCTTCACATGAGATCTATGGTCTAGAACAAAAATGTGGATGCGTTCTTAGTCCTCAAGCTTCACTGCAGATATATTCTCACATCAGCAGGCAAATCAATAACTTAAGTGCTAGGTATTAAAGCAGATGTACTCATAGCAGGAGATGTTAAGAATCCTTACCAGAAGACAAACACATTAGAAAAGGAGCAGTAAAAGGCCTGCCAACATTTTTCTTAGACACGAATGGCCCAAGGTAGAAAAAGAGTCTTATTTTTACACTACCAGGCTATTATGGGGAGGAATGTAGACTCTGGAGTCAGCAATTGTGACCTTATAAAGGATAATTACGAACAGAATTATATCAGCTCCTGAAGTTTTGCAAGAATATAGGCCGATTGCTAGATAGTAAAGACCAGCAAAGCAAAATAATTAGCAACATTCGATTTACAGAAACATCACTGCTAATTGCTGCAAAGTAGAAAGATAAAGCTCTATCCTCTATGTGTTAGCCCTAAAAAATTTTTTTTTTAAATGGCAGCCTTGAGGTAATATCCCTCCTGCCCCCATTACCAGCTCTCCGGTAAACCTCTTCTATAAGGTGTGTGCAGTGCAATCAAAAATGAATATCTGGCATTGGATTTCGCGGCTCATGACATTAGCATTGGTCGTAGCAATACTATACTAATAGATTTGTAGCCAATATAAAATAATCACCCTAGAGATGCCAAGCCTGTATTATAGAAATGGAGATACCAAGCTGGCAGGGATTTATTCAGCTTGAATAAAAGGACCGCAGACCCAGTTCCGCAGTTAGCCTGCATCATAGCTGTACCACTTAGTGAAAAACCCTTACAGTACTACATTTTCTAAAGTGTGTTGGAAATTTCCTACATGCCGTTTGTTTGGCTTTGTTATTGATTGTACCTAGTTTGAATGGCAAATTAGGAAAACATCCAGGCAAGATTTTTTTTTTACTAGTCTGCATAAATATATATATTTTTAAATTGAAAGAATTGCTATTTTTTTATTTAATAAAACAGATGTGCTTAAAGAGACTTTCTAAAAGAAGATTATACTCCAGCCTTAAATGGAAATTCACATTTTCATTGAAACAGGTATGTTTGCTTTCAGCTGGTTGGAAAGGAAAAAATCCCTAGAATATACTAAAACTAACACGACTAATCTGTGCAAACACCACTTCTCTCATACACCGAGATATACACCCTGTTACAAAGCACAGATACAAATCTAGCTTCAAGCAGAAACATTCCCATGTTAATATGGTAAGAAATGTCTTAATATGTGGGACAGAAAGCTATCCTAAGTGTCTATCCACAAAATGATAACTTACTTTTGTGCCAGTGGCACAAGGATCTGTTTCATTTCCTCCAAGACAGATTCCTTCTTCTCAGGCTGGGCCTCCAACACTTTATCTAAAGAAGGATGCACAGTGGACTGTAAAAACAAAAAGAAAGTTAAAAACATGCCAACAGTTAATGATGCTTGCCTACAGAGAGAGAAGACATGCTACGTTACAGTGTAAGCGGCTGTAACACTAAGGTAGCGTTTCGCATGCAGATACACCCGCAGTCGCACACAAAATATTGGCATGCCGCATATTTTAATCGACAGAAGATGCGTGTGTGTCCTATTCGCTGTGCAAATACGACGCACTTGTAGGAAAAAAGACATAGGAAAAGATGCTTGGCGCTACAGAGTCACGCCACGGCATGGCGCTGTTTAACTCGCAAGGAGGCTAAATGTATGTGAACACACCTGTAAATACATTACAAAGTGGAATGTCATAGAATATATACCAAACATAAATATCACAGCAAACCAGGTAGGATAGATAACAGGGATATGGGCTGGACAACTCACTGCAGATAACAGGAGTCACAGGTAGGAATCAATTCAGTACTCAGTGATCCTGTACCCAACGTATGGGCAAGCTGGCAGAAGGGGAGAAGGAGACAAGGACCAGAGCACTGGTGACATGGAGTGTGCTAGGGAAAAACAAGAAGTAGGAGGTCCCTGCCGGCAAGAGCTTACATAATAGCAGTGAATGAGAAGAGGACACGTTATAGAAGAGAGGTAAATGTAGAAAGAAGAACAGACTGAACTATAGGGTGTGAATTTGTAGTATCACATGATATATGGACCTGGTTGTAGACTTTAAAAGAAGCACATTGAAAGAGTAGTGTTTGCTAGTGAGGTAAGGAGGACATTTAGCAATATTGAAACCTGCATGGAGTGTATGTTTTTATGTGTGTCTGGTGGTGGGTTTACAAATGGCATCTATACCCGGATGTGTCTACCCACAAAAGGTTGTGGTTTGGGGCCAATGATTTTGCTTTAGTTTCATCAATGCAAAATAATAGAAGCAGAATTTCTGTACTGAAGAATCGTACATATAACTGGGAAATATATGCAATACTAATTACACTTGATAATACTAAATCTGCTATACAGTAATGTCTCTTGCAAACCTAAGGTATACGGTTTGCCAAGAAATGTTGGGGCAACTGGACCACAGACTTCGCCTTTTTGTTCGCACAATACATTGTTTCCAGCTGATCTGTTTAGCCCTTTTCTCCTAATCAGTTTACCTTGTAAAAGCGAAATGTGTTTCCATATAGCTCTTCGCATAGCATATTACGCTGCTCCAAAATAGCTTTGTGATTGTATGCGTATTCCACGATGTAAGAAGCCTCAGAGTGCCGCAGCAGTTTCTTCACCTGTCCTTTAAAGCTTTTAATTATTTCTGCAACTTGGGATTTTGACCTATAAATATTCAAAAAATCAAAATCGCTTTTAAAATAACAGCGTGTAAACACATGTCACTTACTCATAGGAAGGCACTGTAATTATTTCTAAACACAACTTGGAGATCTGAACCCAAAGTAGTTACAAATGATTACAGTGCAGAAGACAATAATCTGCCATAGTTTTATGTTTTTTAAAATACAGAAACATTCAAGGCAGACTCTTGCAACACTGATATATCATGTATGCTTAAAGGGAACTGCATAGAGAATGCTAATTTCAGACCAACTCTTTCTATGCTAACAGTAAGCACAAAACTGGCTGTTCAAAATGCAATACAGAAAAAAATAAAGTAACAAGCATAGTAATAAAATACTTTCTTTTTCAATTTCACACATTATAAACCATCAAGGTATGCTAAACCAACCAATAATAATATATTCATAGCAAAATAGATTCACTTGTTAATATACTAGCTACTGATCATAGACTTATATCATTACATCAATTTCAGAAAACAAAAACGGAGTAAGAAAAATAGAGTAAGAACAGATAAGTGCAATTACAAATTACTCTGTAGTAGAGCGAAAATATCATTCGGAACCGAATATTGCTTGGTTAAATGTTTTATCCTCATAAGAAATTACAATAACAAGGAATCCATAAACTCTTGAACACTTTAACTACTAATGGTTAATGGTACTGAGCCTTTCACGCTCTCCACAGACTTTTACATGTGTAATACTCCCATGATGCGAAGTCAGAAAAAGTCTAAATATATAAGTAGAAAAAGTATAAAGGGTCATGTCCTAGGTTGTTTGATGCTTTTGCATCTGGGAAAATACATGAGAAAATCAGTCATGGCATTTGGCATTATGACATACGTACCCATACATTAGAAACTTCCTGACAATATTTCTGGCATATTTTGACTTGCTCAAGTCGACTATGTGTTCTGCAGGATACAGAAGAGAAGAAGAAGCAGCAGCACAGAAAAACCATTAAAGTGAATATGTGCTCTGTTGTGACACAATTTTCTGAAAATGGGCTTCTTGTGACAAACAGTACTTACAACAATCCCAACGAGGCTCAAAATCAATGTTAACTTTTTCACCAACAAATCCAATTTGTCACTATCATACTGCTATGCAAAATTATCTATTCATCCAAAATTGGTTGTGTGTGCCAGGCTGCCATATTAATCACCTCTTCATTCGGGATCGGTATGAATGACCGCCGGACCGGTTCAAATCACAACGTCGGCAGACCGGCACCAGTGAAGATCCCGACAGGTAACTAACTACACCTAACAGTCTCCCCCACTAACCCTAACCCTCCCTTAGGGGTGCCTAACTCTAACCTCCCCCCCTAGTGCCTAACCCTACCCCCCCAGTAAGTGCCTAAACCTAGTCCCAAGTCACCCCCCCGGGAGCCCTTAACCTAACCCTCCCCCCCCACGCGGCTGTCCGCTCCCAATGCCCGGCTTACCTTTGTTCGGTATGCCGGGTGTCGGGCTCCCGGCGTAGGGAGAATGATAGGCGTCAGGATTTCGACGCCTATCATTAGTCCCCTGTCAGAATTGCATAGTCGGGAAGCCGGCGGTCGGCATTTAAATGGTCGGCTTCCTGACTGCATACCCTTCATTCCATGCTTCTTCTTGTAGATCACTTCCTCATCACACACTGTCCTGTGTAAGCTTAATGATCCTGTATGAGTCGTGATTCATTGGCTTCCCCAATGCTTACAGCCACACACAGCATTGACCACTGCCCTTCCCTAGCTTAATACTGTATTTAGGGACTGCACATGAAAAGCAGCTGTCTGTGAGTGTGGTTGAAGTAAACTAAATACAAGAAATGTAACAAAATAATACCTCTGAGTTCTTCAAAAACTTCTAGTCGTCTTTTCTCATTTCCATGTTTTATGTAACACTGGATGACTCTAGTTGTATCATGGGCAAATGCAATCTGTCAGATAAAAGACAGATAAAATAGATGAAATAATGCTGCCAAGGTGTTATTCATTTAGGACTAAGGGCCTGATTCAGCAGAGGACGTAGTCGTTATCGCAACTGCTAACATAGTAGCAGCTGCAATAGCACTAATATGGTAATGCAGCAGGAGGCGCCATGCCTCCTGCATGTATTACTGATCCAAGTTGCGTTGTACAACACAACATTGGAACATCTGCAATCCCATTGGCAGGCTAAGTGACCCATAGAGTCATGCAAGCGGCTGCTACAGATGCACAAGAGGCCAGGAAATCTCTGTCAGCCGACGGAGATCATGGCCTCACCACTCCCCCCCCCCCTCCCCCTCCCCCAAAGGCGGTGACACGCCTCCATTTTGGGAAATGGAGGCCATCACTGCCCCCTCCCCACCGCAAAGCGGCAGCAGACCCTCAATCACTGACAGTCTGCTGCCGAGCTCCATGCAACATCGCAGACCTGTACTGCACATGCATATAGTATGGGTCAGGTGCATGCGCAGATTCCCGACCATCTGGAATCTGCGCAATTTCCTCTTCTGCGTCCTCTGCTGAATCAGGCCCTAAATCACTAGAAGTTGTATTTCCAGGAGAACCATGAACAAAGTATTTCCACAAAGTGAACACCTCATGCCTACAACAATTCAATACGCACCTGGTCTGCACACCAATTATGGAAACAAGAAAACGTGAGCTAGCATATAAGGTTGCATCAAATAAATAATGAAATACTGCAGAATAAAATCAATAGTGACCATGCTTCAATTACATTAAAATTCTGATATAAAAAAATCAGATGAAATAAAGGATGATCATAATATCTCACGGTTTTCCCTGTGAAAGGCCTGTACAACAACATGTTGAAAGAATCGGACTGATAAGGTCATAACAGGCATTTTGGAGTGGAAGGAACTAGTTACTGAAAAGGTTTTAGTTTATTGTCATGTATGCTTAAAAAGGTAAGGATTAGCACAGCCAGAGTAAAAGCCTAATTGCAATTTACTGTACATTTATTTACACACTTTATTGTCGAGAATAAAACTAGGCACTTTTTGTTATGCCTTAAAAAATTATCAGATTTAAAGTAGCCGTCGGTGTTGATTGAAGATTTTGGGATAATAGACTGAAAAGCAAACATACTCCCACCAGTTTGATAACATGAGATTCTCAGGTGCACAGTGAGCAATTTAATAAATGGGATGTAAAAAAAAAAACATATACAATTATTTGAACTAGGTGCAAATATGTATAAAATCTAACCAATTATATATTAAGATCAAAGCAGCATCCCAATAAATAACTCTGAATTACCATTTGCTGCTATAGAAAAAGGATGGTAGACATGTCATAGCAATGGGGGGGATCTTATATATTGTTAAATAGACACATAAATAAAAAGAATATTTTATACACAAAATTAATACATAAAATATATATAATAAAAAGCCAATTTATGCTTCAAAAAGACACACCACCTAAAATGTATCAACCCCCAATAGAGGAAATGATGAAACAATTTTCCCACAGAAATACTGTAGGCTCCATTTAGGGATACATAGATAAAAGATTTTATATATATATATATATATATATATATATATATATATATATATATATACACACATATATACACATACATACATACATATACATACACACACGTGATTTGCTTTAGCTGAAATAAAGGGAGTTTTTATTTCCTCTTCCACATATAGACAGAGTCTATGTGATTAGCACTAAAAGTAATAGACCCACATCCACTCATCTCATTTCAGTATTATGTCTAGCATCCTTTTTCTAGAAATGGGATGTTGACAGACACTAATACTCATGAATATTTATAGTTTAGATGTATTAAAGTGAATATATAAGAAATAATACACCTGTAACACACAGTAAACGCACCATACTTGTGTATAATTTGTTGTGGTCTTCAAAGTGTAGGTAACAGGAATTCAAAATTCATAGAATATAAAAAAGTAATCTCTATCAATACACAAGTCTGTGAACTACTGATGTGGACACTTGATATAACCATTTAGGAACAGACTAGCTAATGTAACAAAAGTTCATACACCAGTATTGAGATGTCGAATGCACATTTTATACATACTGATCTAAATAAACAGACATATGTACAAGAACATTGTTTCTCTAATAAGTGCACAGGGGACCCTGCCAGCATTCAATCAGTACCACTCACACTTTTGACATTTCCCCGAAGCAGCTTCTCCAGTTCATCCATTAGTTTGGACCGCTTTGTGGCATCACAGTCCTTTCTGGGGAAAATAAAGAGTCAAAAGACAGCTCAAATTATTTCCATAAGTAATATTGCTAACACATAAGGGTATATTTACTAAAGTGAGAGTTTTTAGAAGTGGAGATGTTGCCCATAGCAACCAATCAGATTCTAGCTATTATCTTCTAGAACATGGATGGGGAACCTCAGGCTCTGGGACCTTATAAGACCCTCTGAATCACCCTGCAACCAGAATCTATACAGCAGTGCCGCCTGTAGCATCCTTAGGATGCTTCAGATGGTCACACCGCTGCCCTTACAGCTCCCCGAAGCATTCTCAAGATGCTCCGAGCATTGCTGTAATCACCAGTGATTGTGGCCCACCACTTGTGAGGTCATACGGAGAGGGGGCGTGGTCTGCAACAGGCCCGCAAATAAAGTTATATATATCAAGATGGCCCTCGGCAGAAAAAAGGTTCCCCACCCCTGTTCTAGAAGGTGCTAGTTAACTGTTAAGTAGAATCTGATTGGTGGCTATGGGCAACATCTCCACTTCTAAAAACTTTCACGTTAATAAATATACCCCATACAATGCTTTACTAAAAGTAACAACAATAATAATAACAGTTTGTCCATTATATTGGAGGCATAGTGTATTCTAAAGAAATCTTGGACAGGGTCTCATTCCAGGTAATTGTAGTGCTTAGAGCTGCCAGGTTTCTAACACAAGAGTGGGATTTTACATAAATCCGCTCTCAAACTAAATATAAGGGGCCCGATTCAGTACTAAACGGAATTGCAAAGCTGCACGCAAGCAGCTTTGCAATTCTGTCCTTGCAGATATGGTAATACAAAAATAAAATAATTGTCATAACATGATGCACCTTCTATTAAAACATAGCTTTTATTTACCAACTTCTAAAAGTCTGTACTGAAATGATAAAAAAGTAAAAATATAAAAAAGTATGTAAGAGAAAAATGTAGCGAAAATAAAAATTACACAGGCCACTTGGAGCTTGTGTCTGTGGACAAAAATGACTAAATTGTTCCACAGAAATCAAATAGACTTATAAAAAAATACGAATGGTCATTCGGTAAAGTGGGTAGTAGCTGGTTTACACTTCAAATCTAGTTTTTACTAATTCTTTCATGTCACTATGTCTGTGAATAGAGAATACTATTCTCGGATTCGGTTGATACAAAAGTAACAATCTCTAATTATTTGTATCTATTCAGAAGCTCGGAGGTTTGTTACTGTATCAATATGATCTCTCCAAGGGCCGTATTCAATTTAGAGCGAAAAAGCCATTTTCTTGTGGTTTTTTTGAAAACTTTTCACCAATGACGTCATTTTTACCTGTTTTGCTTTTACCCCATATTCAATTTGAAAGACTTTTCGCCTAGGCGGAAAGTCAATGCAAAGTAATAGGCGAAAAAGTTTCGCCTATGAATAGCAGGCGGAAAAAAGTGCAGAATAGGGGTTTTGGGGTGCAACGCTGTGGGAACCCCCATGCAGCCTTCAGACAGTCCCCCAAAAGGTAAACTGTCAAAAAAAAAAAAACACACCTAAGGACACCCCAAAAAAGTTGGGGTACAAAGTTAAAAACTAGTGAACTTGACTCTGGGGGGGTCCCCAAGTATGCCCAAAGTGTTTTTTGATTGCAGGTGTTTGTGGCAGGTGTAATTTTCACGCTTTTTTCAACTTCACTTTAGCAACTTTTAAAATATGCTGACCCCCATTTTCAAGTACCCCAAATTTGCTGGGATAAGTTATTTTCTGGAAAAAAAACCCTCCAGAATACTATTCTGCACCACGTATAGAAAAACGCTATTTAGCAGTATTTGGTGTTTTTGAGCCAAATACCTTCAGCAAACCAAATTAGGGGGTACAATAGGGAACCCCCATGTCAGAGCATCATTTGGAGGGTGTCAGGCTGATTTCCCCAAATCTGACAGTACTTTCCGTCTGTTCAAGTTTCATCGGGTCCCGTTTTCACGTACTTGCAAATTGAATACAGGGTGAAGTGTGCACGCGTGCGATACTTTTCCGCCCACAAAACAGGCGAAGTAGGCGGAAAGTCCGGCCGTGAAAATGTATCGTGGCTCGGCTCATATTAAATACGGCTCCAAGTGAGAAAACAGGAGATATGGTAAGAACTTACCTTTGTTATCTCCGTTTCTACGAAGTCCATGGGGTCCACAGGGTTGACCTTGGGGTATAGCTGGATCTGGATCCACGGGCACCACGCCGTTAAAGCTTTGCTGCTCCCAGGATGCACTTGGGTCCGTCCTCCTCCATACCCCGCCCCCGAGCCACAGCACCTCAGTTGGTAAGCAGCTAAGGCCGGAGGAGGAGACTAAACAGAGAGAAGGAAGACTGGAACACACAAGAAACCATACTCACAGAAATGGGAGACGGAAAACCGGTGACCAGCCACACAGCCCATATGAAGCCAGATTCGTCAGGGCGGGCGCCCTGTGGACCCTATGGACTTCGTAGAAACAGAGATAACAAAGGTAAGTTCTTACCATATCTCCTGTTTTCTACTTCAGGGTCCACAGGGTTGACCTTGGGGATTTCCCAAAGCAGTTCAACTAAGGGCGGGGACGCTCCTGTGCTGAAAGGAGTACCCGGCGCCCGAAGGATGCATCCTGAGAGGCGAAGGTGTCAAACGCATAGAACCTCAAAAACGTTTGAATGGAAGACCAAGTGGCCGCCTTACACAGCTGAACAGCGGAGGCGCCACGTCTAGCAGCCCAAGAGGGACCCACAGAACGAGTGGAATGAGCCTTAACAGAGGCTGGCACAGGTAAACCCTCCTGTACATAAGCCTCACAAATAACTGAACGAAGCCAACGGGCTAACGTTTGCTTGTTGGCAGGCCAACCCCTCTTGTGAAAACCGAAGAGGACAAACAACAAATCCGACTTCCTAACCGAAGCAGTCCGGTCCACATAGATTCTAAGTGCCCGGACTACATCCAAGGAAGCCTCACCAGCTGAAAGATCAGGTGACTGAAAAGCTGGCACGACAAGCTCCTGATTAATGTGGAACTTGGAGACCACTTTGGGCAAAAATTCAGGACGAGTGCGGAGCACCGCTCTGTCCTGGTGAAAAATCAGAAAAGGGGGGGCGACAGGAAAGCGCCCCCAACTCTGACACCCTCCTGGCAGAAGCAATTGCTAGGAGAAAAACGGTCTTGAACGTCAGCCACTTGAGGTCCACCGCCTCAAGAGGCTCAAAAGGGAGGACCCTACAAGACCCGTAGCACCACCGCCAAGTCCCAAGGAGCCACAGGAGGCACGAAGGGAGGCTGTATCCTGAGAATACCCTGGAAAAAGGTGTGAACATCGGGTAGTGTAGCAATCCGTCGCTGAAACCACACGGACAAAGCAGACACATGAACCTTCAGAGAAGCCAGGCGTAAGCCGAGGTCCAAACCTGATTGAAGGAACTCCAAGATTCTGGAAACCCGGAACACCTGAGGATCATAGTTTCTGGATTCACACCACTGAAAGTAAGTGCGCCACACCCTGTGGTAAATCCGTGCGGAGGCAGGCTTGCGTGCCCTAAGCATGGTACCAATGACCAAACTGGAGAAACCCCTAGACCTCAAGACGGCTGTCTCAAGAGCCACGCCGTCAAAGACAGCCGACCCAGATCCGGGTAAAGGCAGGGCCCTTGAGACAACAGGTCCCGACGCTGAGGAAGAAGGTACGGAGCGTCGATGGAGAGACACCTCAGATCGGAGTACCAAGGAGGTCTGGACCACGCCGGAGCTACCAGCACGAGCGTGCCGCCGTCCTGCTTGAATTTCCGCATAACCCGAGGAAGTAAGGATATCGGAGGAAACAGATACGCCAGGTGAAACGTCCATTTCACCGACAGCGCGTCTACCAGACTGGCGCCTGCGTCTCTTGTCCTTGACCCGTAAACGGGCAACTTGTGATTGTGACGGGAGGCCATCAAGTCCAGCTCCGGCAGCCCCCACCTGTCCACGAGTAGCTGAAACACCTCTGGGTGAAGCGACCATTCCCCGGGATGCACGTCGTGACGGCTGAGGAAGTCCGCCTCCCAATTGAGGACTCCGGGAATGAAGACTGCAGAGATCGCTGGAATGTGACACTCCGCCCAAGCAAGGATGCGAGACACCTCCGACATCGCTGCCCGACTGCGAGTTCCTCCTTGGTGGTTGATATACGCCACCGTGGTGGCGTTGTCGGACTGCACCTGAACCGCCCTTCCGTGAAGAGCGGGACCGGACGACTGCATGGCCCGATAAACTGCCCGCAGTTCCAGAATGTTGATGGGAAGAAGAGCTTCTTCCGCAGACCAACGACCCTGAAGTGACAACGAGCCGGTCACTGCCCCCCAACCCCGAAGACTGGCATCCGTCGTGAGCAGGACCCAGTACGGGATCCAAAAGGGGCGCCCCTCGACCAGATGAGCTGTCTGAAGCCACCAAGCCAAAGACTGCCGAACCTCCGGGGACAACACCAGCAACTGAGAGCGGATCTGGTGAGGTAACCCGTTCCATTCCGATAGAATCAGCCCCTGCAGGGGCCGGGAATGGAACTGGGCAAATTCCACCATGTCGAATGTTGACACCATGGAGCCCAGAACCCTCATAGCCGAATGGACCGATAGGCGGCAACTGCTCAGGCAACTGTGTATCCTCAGCTGCAGGGAGGAGACCTTCTCCGGGGTCAGGAAGATCCTTTGCTGACGAGAATCCAGCAGGGCTCCCAAATGAACCATCCGCTGAGATGGAATCAGGGAGGACTTTTTCCAATTTATCAGCCACCCGTGCGCTTGCAGGCAAGCGATCGTCAAGTGGAGATGCTGAAGCAGTACCTCCGGGGAGCTCGCCAGCAACAGGAGGTCGTCCAGATACGGTAGCAGCCGTACATTCTGGTTCCGAAGATGTGCGGCCATGACCGCCATAATCTTCGTGAACACCCTCGGTGCCGTGGAGAGACCAAAGGGTAGCGCCCGGAACTGGTAATGGTGTTGAAGGATAGCGAACCTCAGTTAACGCTGGTGCGAAGGTGCTATCGGAACATGGAGGTAGGCGTCCTGGATATCCAGGGACACCATGTAATCCCCCGGTTCCATCGCCAGAATGATGGAACGTAACGTTTCCATCCTGAACTTGGGAACCCTGAGGAATTTGTTCAGAGACTTCAAGTTGAGGATAGGGTGATGAGAACCATTGGGTTTCCGCACCAGAAACAGAGAAGAATAGTACCCCGTCCCTCGTTGTAATTGAGGAACGGGAACAATGACCCCTGCTGTCAGCAAGGACTCTATAGCTTCCTGAATCTGTAAGGACTTGGTCGTATCCTGAGAAGGACTCGTGCAGAAAAACTGGTGGGGTGGTCTGTGCCGAAAAGACAGGGCGTACCCCTGGGAGACCACTTCTCGAACCCAGGCATCCGTGGTGGTATTGTGCCAGCACTGGGCAAATAGAAGAAGTCGGCCTCCCACTCTGGGGTCCCCCAGAGGGAGGCCCGTCCCATCAGGCAGAAGGTTTATCTTCCTGCTTGGAAGAAGGGCGCCTGGCACTCCAGGCCTGCTTCTTGGGCTTAGAAGCGGCCTTGGTCGTCGACTGCCTCGGGAAGGACTGACCTTTGGCCTTGCCCTGAACCCGAAAGGACCGAAAAGCAGAGCTCCGTACCTTGGTAGGAGCAGAAGCCGAAGGAAGGCTGATCCAGAGTGTCCACAATTTTGTCCGTCTGGACCAAAAAGCAACTCCCCATTAAAAGATAAGGCCTCCAGCCCCTTTTTGGAGTCATTGTCAGCTCTCAAAGACCTCAGCCACAAGGACCGACGCGCCGACACAGCTGCAGCCGACACCCGAGAGGTTAGCAGGCTTGCATCTAACGATGCTTCCCCAATGTAGGAAGCCGCATACCTCATTTGACCTATCAACGCTCTCTGGATCTCCGGAGCATCTTCCGGAAAGGTATCCTCCAAAGCATTGGCCCAGCTCTCGATGGCCTTAGCCACCCAAGAGATGGCCATGGACGGACGGGCCACCTCCCCCAAGAGAGAGTAGATAGACTTCAAACTAGTCTCCACCTTCCTGTCCGTGGGATCTTTCAGGGAGGAGATCGACGGCAAAGGCAGCGTAGCGCTTTTAATTAAGCGGGTAATGTGGGAATCCACCGCTGGAGGAGTTTCCCACTTCCTGCAATGAGCCTCCGGAAACGGATAGTTCGAAGCCAACCGCTTCTGCGGTTGGAACCTCTTGCTGGGCAACTGCCAGGCCCCTGCCATATGATCCGTCAATTGATCAGACAGGGGAAAAACCGTCGAAGCTACCTTGGCCTTTTTAAAATTTGGGTATATTGACCTGGGGGCAGGCACATCCTCCTCAATGTGAAGGATGGCCCGCACCGCCCTAACCAATGCCGGCACATTAATGGAAGACTCCACCTCCTGGGTCCCGGCATCCGAGTCAGAGTCTTCATGGATCTCCCCGTCATCCGAAGACACGTCCGTGTCCGTGAACTGAGCCGCCAGTGAAGCCGGAACGGAACGCTTGGACGCCCGTGGGGGCAAATCACTGTGCAACATATTTTGAAAAGCCGATGACGAAGCCGCCAGACTCTGAACAGAGATGGAGAGGACGTCCACCCAAGGCGGGGGTACTGCCTGAGGATACCCCTGAAAAGGTACCATCGACTGCTGCGGCACCGTGGGGGATTGCACGTATACCGGCAAACCCGCATAAGGACCCACAGTCTGAGACCCGGGAGGAGACTGCACCAGACGAGTCACACCCGGGGAACGGGGGATGGTAGGCTGGGGAAACGCCCTAGAAGGGGCCGCAGTCGGGACCGCAAGTCGGTCCGCGACTGACGCCAGCACTTGCGTAAACATCGCCCACGGAGGATCCTGCGCCACCGGGGGTTTAGAGGGTCCAGGTACCAACTGGCACCGCCCGCACAGACCGTCCTGAGACAAATCTGCCCCGTCAACCCCTGCCGAACAGCGTCGGCAGGAAAACAACACTGGAGCCTCGGAGCGCTCATTCCCCTCATCAGACATGACACAAACTTATTTGCACTAAAAGTGTCTCACCGAAACGAGGTAAGGCGTATAACACCCACGCACTCCCAAGTATGCAACCCAAACAGCCCACAATATGGTACTGAGGAGCACACCGCAGTATGTGACGGACCTCACAAATACGTAGATTTATATAAGTGAGGTTACACAGAAAGAACACCACTCCCCCACGCACCTGCGGGCCGTAGGAGAAGGAAAGGGATAGGTAAAAAGCTGACAGTAAGTAGAAAAAAAGCACAGACAGCAGCACTAGCAAAAGTCACATACCATGCAGAGAAGTATTACTCACTGCACCTTCCGCTACAATCAACCTCCCAGATTCAGTGTCTGGGAGGGCTATAGCGCTGCGAACACCGTCCTGATCAGGGGAGAGGTACGCAGGGGGACTGGTCCACTGTAAGCCTGCCTGGGAGCTCTGCGATGCTGCCTGAAGATGGCCGCCGGAGAGCACAGAGGAGGAGTGGCCAGGAGATAACAGCCCAGCGACGCCAGCACGCTTGAGAGAAGGCGCGCTGGGCTGAGGGGAGGAGCACTGAAGCAGGGAAGGCTGCCTCCCCTGCTAGTATGAAACCCCCAGGGAAGCCGGTTCCCCGCCGGTCTTACACCCTGGAGGTCAGCAGACACGCGGGGTATTCCACATAGTGGGGGAGCCCGCCGCCGCTACTAGCGCCGCCGGTCTGTCCCCAGAGACCGGCGGCTACAAGACTGCATTGTCTCCACGCGCAGCGCTGACAGCGCTGCACGCGGCTTACCTGGCCCCTTGAGTCCGGCAGCAGTCCTTGGGAGGTCCCGGAGCCACGCTAGTACTGACTCCGGGGTCCCGCTGCGATCCCCGGATCAGTACCGGCGTCGCAGCGCCAGCGGGGCTGTTGGAGCGGCAGCGTGGACGTCCAGATGGGCAGTCTGATGCTGCCGCTCTGAAGATAGTAAAAATAAAATAATAAAAATATGAGATATGGTAAGAACTTACCCTTGTTATCTCTATTTCTACGAAGTCCATAGGGTTCCACAGGATACCTTGGGGTATAGGTGTGACGTCAGTCGCAGGGCACCAAAGAGTTAAGCTTTCAGC
Organism: Taudactylus pleione; assembly: GCA_031769625.1. Classification (NCBI taxonomy): domain Eukaryota; kingdom Metazoa; phylum Chordata; class Amphibia; order Anura; family Myobatrachidae; genus Taudactylus; species Taudactylus pleione. The sequence goes on along the minus strand of JAUIMM010000189.1, from coordinate 4,208,312 downwards.
CTCCCAGGATGCACTAGGTCCCCCTCCTATACCCCGCCCCCGGGCCAAGGCACCTCAGTTAGTTACCAAGCCATAGGCCGGAGGAGGAGAAGGAAGAGAGAGAACAAAGATCTGGACACATACAAGAATCACATTCTCACCAGAGGGAGACGGAAAACCGGTGACCAGAGCAAAGCCCATCTGCAGCACAGGTGCGACAGGGCGGGAGTCCTGTGGAACCCTATGGACTTCGTAGAAATAGAGATAACAAGGGTAAGTTCTTACCATATCTCATATTTTCTACTTCAGGGTCCATAGGGTATCCACAGGATACCTTGGGGATGTCCCAAAGCAGTATCCTTTAAGGGTGGGGACGCTCCTGTGCAGAAAGGAGAATCCGCCGCCCGAAGGAAGCATCCTGAGAGGCGAAGGTGTCAAACCTGTAATACCTCACGAAGGTATGGACAGAAGACCACGTAGCAGCCTTGCAGATCTGAACTGCCGAGGCACCACGTCGAGCTGCCCACGAAGGACCCACAGACCTAGTGGAATGAGCCTTCAGAGAAGGAGGGACCGGTAGGCCTTCATGAAGATAAGCTTCAGAAATAGCCATACGGATCCAGGCTGCCAAAGTTTGCTTTGAAGCAGGCCAACCCTTTTTACAGAAGCCATAGAGGACAACAAAGCGTCCGACTTCCTAAACAAAGAAGTGCGGTCAACATAAGTCCTTAAGGCCCGCACAACATCCAAAGAGGCCTCACCCACGGAAAGACCCGGTGAGTTAAAGGCCGGAACAACTATTTCCTCGTTAACATGAAACTGGGAAACAACTTTGGGAAGAAACTCGGGCCGAGTGCGGAGCACTGCCCTGTTCCCATGAAAAACCAAGAAAGGGGGTCTACAAGAAAGAGCCCCTAACTCAGAAACACGTCTGGCTGAAGCAACGGCCAGAAGGAAAACAGTCTTAGCTGTTAGCCATTTAATATCCACTGAGCCCAGTGGTTCAAACGGCGGTCCTTGGAGAGCCCTCAGGACCACAGCCAAATTCCAAGGCGCCACAGGTGGAACAAAGGGCGGCTGAATACGGAGAACACCTTGCATAAAGGTGCGCACATCCGGGATTGTAGCAATCCTACGGTGAAACCAGACAGATAGGGCCGAAACCTGTACCTTCAAAGAAGCAAGGCGAAGCCCATGATCTAGTCCCGCTTGCAGGAAGGCGAGAATCCGAGACAGACGAAACTCCCGCGGTGCATAACCTCTCGGTCGACACCACTGGAAGAATGTATGCCACACGCGATGGTATATCCTCGCGGAAGACGGTTTCCGAGCTCGTAACATGGTACGCACCACAGAGCTGGAAAACCCCCAGGACCTCAGCATGGCCGTCTCAACAGCCACGCCGCCAAAGACAGCCGAGTCAGGTCCGGGTGAAGACAAGGACCCTGAGACAGAAGGTCCGGTCGTAGCGGCAACCGCAGAGGACTGTCCACGGACAGACCCTGAAGGTCTGAGAACCAGTGCCGTCTGGGCCACGCGGGAGCTATCAACAGGAGCGTCCCTCCTTCCTGTTTGAATTTCCGGATTACCCGTGGAAGAAGGGAGACCGGAGGGAACAGGTATGCGAACCTGAACGTCCACCGGACGGACAGAGCATCCACCAGAGACGCCCCTTCGTCTCTTGTGCGAGACCCGTACACCGGCAACTTGTTGTTGTGCCGGGACGCCATGAGGTCGATTTCTGGAAGACCCCACCTGTCCACCAGTAGTTGAAAAACGTCCGGGTGCAGGGACCATTCCCCTGGATGAACGTCCTGGCGACTTAGAAAGTCCGCCTCCCAATTTAGCACTCCCGGGATGAAGACCGCTGATATGGCCGGAAGATTGCGCTCCGCCCAAACCAGGATCCGAGAGACCTCTACGAGAGCCGCCCGACTGCGAGTTCCTCCTTGCCTGTTTATGTAGGCCACGGTGGTAGCATTGTCCGACTGGACCTGCACCGGGTGACCCTGGAGAAACCGCTGTGCCTGCAGGAGAGCATTGAAGACCGCACGGAGGTCCAAGATATTTATTGGAAGCTCCGCTTCTGTCGGCGTCCACCTGCCCTGGAACAAGTGTGGACCCGAAACTGCTCCCCAGCCCCGAAGACTGGCGTCCGTTGTCAACAGGACCCAATTTGGAACCCAGAACGGACGTCCCTTGTTGAGGTGGGTCGTCTTTAACCACCACGCAAGGGACAGGCGAACCTCCGGGGTGAGCACAATCGTCTGGAACTTCAGAGACTGAGGCAGCCCGTTCCACTTGGACAGGATCAGGTGCTGCAGAGGTCTGGAGTGAAACTGGGCGTATTCCACCATGTCGAACACCGACACCATGGAGCCCAGTAACCTCATCGCCGAGTGTAAGGACACCCGGCGGCTGTGCAGACAACTGCGCACCCTTGACTGTAAAGCAGAGATCTTGTCCTCCGTCACGAAGATCCTTTGCTGTCCCGAGTCCAATAAGGCTCCAAGATGCAGAATCCTCCGAGACGGGATTAGAGTGGACTTCTGCCAGTTGATTAGCCAGCCGTGCCGTTGCAGCAGTGCAATGGTCAGGTCCAAGTGGTGTAACAGGAGCTCTGGAGATCCTGCCACCAATAACAGGTCGTCCAAGTACGGCAACATGCGGACTCCTTGCAGCCGCAGAGAAGCCGCCATGACCGCCATAGCGTCCTGTATGTCCAATGACACCATGTAGTCCCCAGGTTCCAGCGCCAGAATGATGGACCGTAGGGTCTCCATCCGAAACTTCGGGACCCGCAAAGAGTTGTTGAGTGCTTTGAGGTTGAGAATCGGACGATATGACCCATTGGGTTTCTGTACCAAAAATAGATTTGAATAGAAACCCTGGCCCCTCTGGGAGAATGGAACAGGCACTATAACTCCAGCCTGGAGCATAGTGTGCAATACCTTCCGCAGCTCCGTAGCCTTGTTCCGGTCTGATGGTAGACCCGTGGTGAAGAATCGAGCCGGGGGTCTGTGCCGGAAGGAGAGGGCGTACCCGTGAGAGACCACCTCCAGAACCCAAGTGTCTGTCGTAGTGAACGACCAACACCGGGAGAACTGCAGCAGGCGGCCTCCCACCCTGGGATCCCCCAAGGGGAGACCCGGTCCGTCAGGCCGCAGGCTTGTCATCTGGCTTGGGGGCCGGACGTCTGGTACTCCATGCCTGTTTCCGGGGCTTGACCGATTTCTTAGGGCCAGCCTGTCGAGGAAACGACTGTGGTTTGGGCCTGCCCTGGGCCCTAGATGACCGAAAGGACGATGGTCCAGAACCAGAAGGAGCAGCGGCCGACGGGAGACAAGCAGATTTGGCTGCCGCCAGCGAGGCCACAATCTTATCCAGATCCGGACCGAAGAGAACTTCTCCGGTAAACGGCAACGCTTCCAGACCTTTCTTGGATCTGCGTCCGCCTTCCAGGATCGCAGCCACAAGGTGCGACGAGCAGCTACCGCTGCTGAAGAAATTCTAGACACCAGAGTACTAATGTCTAGAGCCGCCTCGTTGATGTAGGTGGCCGAATCACGGAGATTGCCAATCAACTCCGCCTGTTCGGCCGGACAGTCGGATTCAAAAGAAGCCTCTAATGAATCCGCCCAGCGCTCCATCGCTCTGGCAACCCAGCAAATGGCCATAGCCGGCCGTGCTGCCCCCCCTGCAAGGGAATAAGCGGACTTCAGGCAGATTTCTACCTTGCGGTCCGTAGCATCCTTAAGGGAGGACATGGATGGCATCGGCAATGTGGCACTACGGACAAGACGGGTCACGTGAGAATCCACCTGTGGAGGGGATTCCCACTTAGCAAAATAATTATCCGCGAACGGATAAGCCACCGCCAGGCGTCTCTGCGGCTGGTATCTTTTGCCAGGTTGTTTCCACGCCTCCTCTAAATGGTCCACCAACTGACCCGAAAGAGGAAAGACTGTGGCATCGCCCTTCACATCTTTGAAAAAGGCATACTTAGATTTAGCCGCTGGGGGAACTTCGTCCTCAATCACCAAGGCTGTGCGGACCGCCCGAATAAGTCCAGGAATATATACTTTGGACTTAGCATCAGCGTCCTTAGTATGGAGAGGTTCCTGATCGTAAGGATCCAGAATCTCCCCATCATCAGACGTCCCTTCGTCATCCTCATAAGGAGCGGACAGAGACGCCACCGGCCTTTTATGAGGCCGCATCACAGACTCCCCTTGCAACACATCCGACAAGTGCTGTACAGAACTCGTCAGGGAGTTAACCCACGCTGGCTCCTGAGAACCCGGGAGCGGGGAAATAGGGAGACTGTGGGGTACCACCAATTGTCGTGGGAACCCCTGCATGGGTGACGACACCACAGACTGCTGGGACAAACCCATCGGAGTAAACGCGGGCTGCGGAGCTAACTGGCCCACTAAAGCTGTTAACGCCTGAGCGAAACAAGCCCAGGGCGGCTCCTGTACCGGTGCTGTAACCGTAATAGGCCGCGCCATGGACAAACACTGCCGGCAAAGGCCCTCCGCGCTACCCTCCCCCTCCGCTAACGGTACTTTGCACGTGGTACACTGTAGCCGGAGGGGAAAATCACTTTCAGACATGATGGCACCACGTATGTGACCTCTCTCACCAATTAAGTATTAAATAGGCGAGAGACCACCCTGCAGCACCGCACCGCAAGGGCTTTAGCAGAAAGAACAGGGACAGTAATAAAGCTGACAGTTTAGAGAAGAAAAGTTACAGGCAGCGCTAGCACAGTCACATACAATGCAGAGAAATAACAATTCCTGCACTAACAGCGCTGATCACTCAACTACACAGACACAGGGCCTGGTAGGACACAGCGCTGCATACACAGACCTGAGCCACAGCGGAGGAGAGGTATGCGGGGGGACCCAGACCACGATGCTTCCTTCCAGACTTCCAGCAGCGTTCACCATGCGTTGCAGAGAAGATGGCCGCCGAGGAGCAGAGAGAAGCTGGCCTGGGGGAGGAGCGCTGACACAGGACCAGTCAGCACAGTGCAGAGAGGGCTGTGTGCAGCGGGGGAGGCGCCGGCTGTGAGACAGGGAAGGCGCGCTCCCCTGGCATGCATTTAACCCCTGGGACGCCGCAGCGCTACCGCTCTGCTGCGGTCCGCTGTCCCAGGGGGTAGTGGAAGCGCAGGTTGGTCGCCTGGTTCCACGCTGCAGCCAGTCCCCAGGGAGCCCCCTGCCTGGGGACTTAGGACCATGTGATCAGCGGGGACCCACCGCGGGACCCCACTGCTTACCTCTGTCCCCCTTGAATCCGGCCATGGTCCGGAGCATCTGGGGTCACCGCTAGCTGTGACCCCAGACGCCCACCAGCATCCCCGGATCAGTACCGGCGTTCTGGTACCGGCGGGGTGTAGGGAAGACAGCATGGACGTCAGGACTGACTGTCCATGCAGTTCATCCAGATGTGCAGCCACAGCTGCATGAAGAAAAAGCTTCAGGGGCTCTTCTAGCCCCCACTCCAACAGGTGCACCCGACTCCGGCCGGGCACCAAACTAAACTGAGGTGCCTTGGCCCGGGGGCGGGGTATAGGAGGGGGACCTAGTGCATCCTGGGAGGCTGAAAGCTTAACTCTTTGGTGCCCTGCGACTGACGTCACACCTATACCCCAAGGTATCCTGTGGATACCCTATGGACCCTGAAGTAGAAATCTTCTTTCTAAAAAAAATAAAAAATAAAGCTTAGGGGCTGCTTATGCAGCCCCACTACGCAGGGTGACCCGACTCCGGCCGGGCACCAACTAAAACTGAGGTGCTGTGGCTCGGGGGCGGGGTATGGAGGAAGACGGACCCAAGTGCATCCTGGGAGCAGCAAAGCTTTAACTGCGTGGTGCCCGTGGATCCAGATCCAGCTATACCCCAAGGTCAACCCTGTGGACCCCCTATGGACCCTGAAGTAGAAATCTACATCCCACACTCTAGCATGTAATTTCAGTATGATGTTCCAGGGTTTAAACCTTCCCTTTATATTACATAATTTGCATGGGAACTAATATATTAGATAGATAGATATCTCTATCTTGCTATCCACTTGAAGATATACATAGAGATTAATACTTTGTTATATAGTTCTGTGAATTCAATGAACAATGGAGCTTTGAGCTTCAGAGTATTTTCTAGTACATTCAGAATTTTCTGGAGTGTAATCACAGTAGTGTAATTTCAACATGTGTCTCGAGATAGATAGAGACCATGGAAGTTTTCTAGACACAGGGTACTTTCAGTGGATTTCTTTAGAATAGTATTAGTGCACCTGTATAAGCAGAAGGTTCATTTATATGTACAACACATTTCTTGTAAATAAAGTCTCCATATGTGTCAATATACATTATCTGTTCTCCAAGTGTATTGACCGTTTCTCCAGTCTAAAATACATTAATTGTATTATAATAAGGGATTAGTGTTACTCCATGCGGCTTTGCGTATTTACTGATTTACTTATTTAATTGGAAACATGGGTATTTTGTGTTCTCATAATTACATAAACACTATCACAATGCTTCTCATAACATCAGGTATGCTCATTAAGTATTTGTCTATTTGTATAGTGAGGCCGCTCACATTTGTATATACACAGTAAAGCTGCTCATATGGAACGGCGCTCGTCTCATTAACTCTCCGTGCAGCGGGATTTAAGTGCTCTCTATACTGGGACTTATGAGAGCAGTAATAAGCTCTCCATTTGCATATATCTCCATCCCTCCTGAGATAGCCCCGCTGTCACTCAGAGCGCATCCATTAGACAGTTCAGTCATACACCTTATCTCATAACAATAGATTTACAGGTCAAGAACATATAGCTCCGTGCGACCGGTGGAGCCGACGCACGTTTCAATTATTTAGCTTTTTCAAGGCAACTTTTCAGATATGGTAATACAGCAGGAGGCATCACGCCATGCTGCGTGGTCCAACGCAGCATCGGATACTCTGCGTAACATCAGCCGGCTAAGTGACCCATTGGCTCACGCAAGCCAGCCGCCGCAGATGAGAGAAAGAGACTAAAAAACCTCTGTTAGCCAGAGATCTTGGCCTCGCCCTCCCCCCAACGGCGGCGACACACAGTCTGCTGCTGATCTGCGTGCGATCATACAGGACCCGTACTGCACATGTTATGGGCAACATCTCCACTTTTAAAAACTCTCACTTTAGTCTATACCAGTACCAGTTACACGTAATAATGTGCAAATCACTTTAACCCTTTCGTGTAATATGACAAAATAGACAGGGAGGTAAAATAAGCGGTTACTTTTTTTTTTTTTGCTTGCATTAAAACAAAAAATTCTAACTTTACACTTCATTACATGATATTGTATACAAATATTAGTAAATGAGAAGTCACCTTACACTAATACAGAGAACAAAAAGTTTTACTTTTTTAATGTGCATTGCTCTGATGCAACTTTACCACTCTGCCATCAGCAATTATGTCACATGCATTAAACAGATCCTGACTAGAACACAACTGATTTTTCTCCACATCACAAAAGTTCCAAATGAGAATGATAATCTCCATAAACCATACCTTCTGATACTCTCCCAAATCTGCTTGGACTTGGTCATGATGTCATAGTTACTCTTTTCATTAAGTTGCCTGGTCTGTTTCAATTCCCTCTTCTTCTTTTTTAAATCGTCCCACTTTGGTTTCTTGGCTTCAGAGCCTGTGACAAGAGAGACAATTTAACAAATGGGCTATAATAAGGGTGAATGGAAAGTTACACTGTTGAACAGGTAAACAATAGGTATCCAGCATGCGCCCATTTATGCTTTCATGTATATGAAGTTTTCATATGTTTTGGGTTTTTGAAAGTAATGAACACTTCACATTGCCAATACATGGCCTCATATGGAGTTGGACATGCTTTTGATTGTGGTGGCGGAAATGCATGCACATTTCATGGTGATGTAGCAGCAGGAGGGTGAGTCCCATTTTTCCCAAAAACTAGTGCATATTTCCAGCAGTAGAAAACATCTAACCCATTCATATCTCCTGCCTTTGTGGTAATTCTAGAAAAAAAAAGGAGCTAATAAAACGGATATACTTTCAGTTAAACTTACCCCCTTCTTTGCCCTCTTCTTGATGCCTTCTCTTCTTTGTGAAGCCATCACCCTGTTTCGTACTTTTGGATGGAAACTGTTTCACGCTGGCTTTACCCCCTCCTCTGTCAGACATCTTTTTGCCTTTTTCAAACTTCTTAGATTTGGGGTTTCCCTTTGGGCTCTGCCCTGTGGCTTTGCCATGCTGCTTTTGGGAGCCAAGTACTAATTAAAAAAAAAAAAAAAAATTAAATATGAAACACATTGCTCCAATTCGACATCCTAATCTAACAAATCTAAGCAACCATCACAACTAGTTTTTCTTTGCATTACAAAACACAAATTGTGTTGATGATATCATGCTAGTGTTTACAACTTGCTGCTCCTTGCACTACCTAAGCATCTGCTAATCCAGCTTACCTCATCACATCATCACACTGACCCAGTCACATGAAGCTCCATTCTCACCAAGATCATTACAGGAGCGGGCAGCTCACTGCCTCTCATATAATCTCCACTTACATCTTCTGCTGCTGTGAACATTCTAATGATATGATTGGCTACAGGTTGTTTTATGCTCACCCACTTTAAATCTGGACACACAATAGACGATTTCTGACCCAGCCGACAGCGTGCTGCAACCATACATTACGCTCATCGGACACGCTGTACGATCTGGTGTATGACGGCACAAAGTGTTATTACATGCTACACGTGTCATCACCTGGCCGTTCATTGCATCGTCCCATCTGACGTGCAGCAGAGCAGATGGGACGATGTGATAAATGACTGTTGTGACTTACACACTGCACAATCAGAATGATATATTGTTCCGATGCTTGCCGGAATGATATATCGAAGAGTGTGTACCGAGCTTTAGTGTCAGAGCATCTTGTAGGAGCAGGAGATTTAGGGCTATTACACACACAACGGGTTTTTCTGTCTGAAAAAAAAAAAATTAACTTTTTTTTCCCCCGTGGGCTGTTTTCAGTTAAATGGAGAAATATATGTGTGCTTTCAGCCGACACGAATATGGCACAGTCGCCGTGTTACAGCCATGAATAATCACTGACAAGCTCGACTGCAGTGCAGTCACTATAGATAGTGCAGTACATCATTTTATGCATAGTATTTAGTTATATGTTCACCTTCTAACCATCCACAGTCTCAGTGATCACAATATCGAGGACCAGGGACTCACTTTTTCGGAATGGGTGGGTCCTTAGGGACGCGCTCCGCTGCGGACAATCCCTGACTCCCCATTAAATGATTGATTGGCTGCAGAGCTCAGTGTGGTGAGCAGGGAAGGTCCAGAGACTGCTCACTACACCAATGTACTAAGTACTGAAGAGCCGACTGAGAGCTCTCCACAGCCGGCGCACTGTAATGACAGGCAGCCAGTCTGATGTCACTGCTGCTGGGCGCAATATACTGTATAGTGCTGCCCACAGTTGGAGATATATATTACAAGCCACCATGTATGGCTCTGCCCCAGCCCCCATGTGTGCCTCTGCCCCAGCCCCTGCTACAGTGATGCAGTGACACAGCAGGGCAGGCTGCAGTGCACTGAATTTGAATCAATGTGTTTCATTTTTTTTTTCCTGTGGAAATTTTTTAAATTTCTTTATCCTATCTGGGCCAAAGTGTGTATTTTCTTCATGTGGGAGCCAATGTGTGTGTGTTTCTTCATGTCGGGGCCAATGTGTGTTTTTTTTCTTACCAGGGCCAATGTCATCTGCAACATGCTTCATGGGATGTAGCTGCTAAATTGTTAGATTTACAGAAAACCTTAATTTAGATGGGACCCAGAAAAGGTCAGGTAGGACCCAGATTTTTTAAACTAAGGGTTCCCTGGGACTCACATTTTTTTGGCTCAGCGCGATCACTGAGTCTTCAGGTTTTACAAGTGTGTCTACACGGCACAATACCGTTGCTTGTGAAAGTGACAGATCCATGGAAAAAACCTTGGCGTTTTTTTTCCCGTCCAGACAAAAGCGTTGTGTGTGTAATAAGCCGAAGTCTAAACACAATAAGTCACTCAGACATTAAAAAACACATCATGAGTTTAAAATTAAAGAGGTATAACAATTCTAATGTAGGCAGACAATGGCAGAAGCCAGCACAATGATAAAAGTTAGAGCAATTCTCAACAACAGATTCCACCATATATTTAAATGAAAAATAAATTTACCTTTTTTCTTAAATGTGGTGCTCTTGGGGGATTTGTGTTGAGACTTCGGTTTTGCTTTGAACTGCTTTTTACCTTTTGCTTCCATGACAAAAGCTGTAGAAAAGCAAAGCATGTAAGATATAGAACTATAGTCTGTGCCACTAGAACAATGCTACCCTTATATAGGGACAGCCTAGAATTGAAGGGGAAACAATTAGTACAGCATGGCACATTGGCTTTTCTCAACTCTATCCACTATTTTGATAACAAAGATAAATATTTAGGGGCCTACGTATCAAAGCTTGATGAGAGAGAAAATTGTAAAAGTATTAACCAATCAGCTCCTAAAGCTGGCCATACACGGTGCGATTTTATGTTGGTAAGATGTGTTGTACGATTAATTCTTCCTTTGAAATTCTCCATACAATGTGGTCAAATGGTGTACAATTGATCGTTCCGATCATACGATAAGACGCATACATGTGTATCACATTGTACACAATAGATCGTAATCTTACGGTTTTACAGTAAGAACTGCGATCCAACTATACGACTGCGAGGACACGCATCGGCATCGTAAAAACACAGAATCAACACACGATGTGCACGATTGTTCATTACGAATGATCGAAATGAGCGTTAACTCCCCCTCCGGCTCTACCTGCTAGAGACCACAGAGCATCAGCCTAGTGCTGCTGCCCTGTGTCTCAGTCCCGGCCAGCTCCACTGAGCATGCGCAGGATCTCGCAAGTATGGAGCCGGCAGCCGCCGTAGCAGGGACAGCACTGTCCCTGCTGTGGAAATAGGGCAAAGCCAGGCTGTAGCCGTCGATAGCAACAGCTACAGCGGGCCGGACGGTCAGGCGATCTGACCGTTCATACATGGCCCAGGCTATCGGCGCTGCTATCTTGTAGATAGGAGCGCCGATAGTGACAGGGTTACCGCCAAACCCCCGATCATACATCAGGAAGAAGCGGTATCAGTGCACATAACGTGTGCTGATACCGCTTCTGAGCTTCTTACATCTCCCCCACTGGCCCCTAAATGTGCTGAAGTGTATTCTCAGAAATATTTGTTAACCGATATAAAATGTTACAGAGTAGCTAGCATATAGACAAGAAGCCAACATTTTGCAGTAATATATTAAATAGAAAGGCCATGTTCGTGGGCAATTCTCTATATCAGTGGTTCTCAAACTTGGGCCCTGATTCAGAGCCGGACGCTCTGAACAGAGCGCTCGCTCTGAATCAGGGCCCACCTCCATAATTATGGAGCGTCCTCCTGGACGCTCGTATAGCTGTGGGTCACCACCCACAGCATATACGAGCGTGCAGGTTGATGGTCGCGATGGTCTTGACCATCGCGACCATCGCCACTGCGAGCCGAAGCCTGCGGTTGAGTTTCTCAACCGCAAGGCCCGGAGTGAATTTGGCTCTATCAGAGCCAAAATCACTCCCACTGACATCACTAGTGATGTCAGTGGGGCCGGCTTCTGACGGTAGGCGTTCCCTTGGGAACGCCCCCGTCTGGGAGGCACGCCCACCAAAGGGGGCGTGCTGTCAATCAACATCGACAGCACGCCCCCTTTGATCAGACACAACGTGCGAAGGAAAGTCCTTCGCTCGTCGCGTCTCACGCATGCGCACCATCGACCCACTTGCGAGCGGACAGCCGCTCGCGAGTGGGTCTGAATCAGGCCCTTGGTCCTCAGGACCCCACACAGTTCACGTTTTCCTGGTCACCCAGCAGATGCACAGGTGTAGTCATTAACCACTGACACATTTTAAAAGATCCACAGGTGGAGATAATTTTTTCACTTTTGATTCTGTTAAGAGACCTGGAAAACGTGCACTGAGTGGGGTCCCGAGGGCCTAGTTTGAGAACTTGTGCTCTATAATCTTTATATAAAAAACGCATGATACATAACTGAATAGAAAGTACTTGCATATAAAATAACAAAGCATTTTTATTTTACAGTAATGGGGTAGACCTATAGCCGTTGTAGTTCAGATTCTGGAGGTGCAGGCAGAAATGAGTGATAACTGCTGCCTAATGTTGAGCAATGGGCCGACCGATCCAACAATTTGGTAAGTGGTATGCACAAACAATATACTGCATACACACTTACCAATACGCCAACCAATATATCTGGCCACAGGAACCGGTCCTGAAGTCATTGCCAGCAGACCCTGGGCCAGCAATATGGGTTGGTCGTCAGGTTGGTCGTACAGACAGCCAGATGTACAGATATACATCTGCAAAATATATCAGCACTGGCTGTGCTGCACAGCTGACCAGATAGGTCTGTGAACGACATCATTCACACACATATCGGGGTATATGTAACAGCCTGCGGACAGCAGGTATCAGCGAGTCCCGTGCGAGACTGCCCAATGTTTTAAAGTAGCAGGCATCTAACACGCAAAACCAGGTTGATTCTGCCTTTTAAATGACAGATACTTTAAAACATCGGCAGTCCTGCACGGGACTCGGCGATACCTGCAGTCCGCAGGCTATTACATATACCGGGAATATAGTGTTCACGGTAGGGCAGGGTGCCTGTCAGAAAAGGGCACTTCAGAGCACACGCCCCCCAAAAAATGGGCATGTCCACTCAGAAAAGGGGGCGTGGCCTTCAGACGCCCCCCTTTTCATCACTGTAGAGGGTATGCCCAGCACTCACGGAGATACTGGGCTGCCCCCAAGTTCACACAGTAGTGTGAATAGATGGTGTGCATATGCACACAAAATCTATTCACTCGCCTTTGATTGTGATTGGGGACGGCTGTTTCATAAGGGCAGGGCACATTTCAGTGCTTTCAAATCGGGTAAGGGTTCGGTGCCCCGTAAAACAGTCTAGCAGCAACACTACACTGTCATCTCTACACACCCACCGATGCACTATGCGATGTCGTTCGTCAGCTGATTGAACTACATACGGCTTATGCTGTCCGATCCGGCCAGATTGGACGAGATATCGGGCCCATCGTCTAGTGTGTACCCGCTATGTCGCTGACGATGCGCGTCGTCAGTGACATCGCGAGTCGGACCTGCATGGTCCGATGGGCGACATCGTTAGCAAAGGGCCATGCTGCCGAATCCCCGCCAGATGCCGTCACTAACGAGGTCGATACACACTACACATCGTCTAGTGTGTACCCAGCATTAGTGCAGGTTAATCCCAGGTCAGTTACTGAATATCTTTGGGCACTTTAGCCGCAGAAACAGATTACATGACTCAACCTGTGGCTCATAGAATCTGCCTTTTAAAGTAAGATAATTCAAGAATAAATGGGACAAACATGCACCTAACTTTGGGCTCAATTTAACTGAATGCAAATTAAATAGCGCCGGGAGGGAGCTTCTGGAGCTATTCAATTCAGTGTGCTGTTAGGTCGGAGAATGCCCATTCTCCCGCCCCTTGCGCCTTAAACAGGGTGTTACTCGCAAGAACAGGCATTCTCCGATTAAACTTCCCGACGCGATGCTGTTTCCGTGGCGCTACGGGCAGAAAACGACATTGCACCTGTACTTTTGTCTGATTTCTGCTCGCACCCCTGGAAGGGTGCAAGAAGAAATCCTTAACAGCGCGCTGGATTGAATAGCTCCGGGAGCTCCCTCCCGGCGCTATGTAATTCGCGTTCAATTGAATTGAGCCCAGAGGATACAGATCTAAAAAATAAAAAAACGCACAAGCCAAAAACATGACATAGCAGGTTAGCACCAGCAATAAGTGCTGTTATAGTGACGATATTAATCTTAATACATTAAAAGCAAATACATAGCAAAAATACAGGTATCATGCAGGTCACAACACACATATATTATATGAGTCAATCCTATTCCGTGCAAAGGGTGCGATGCGCCATTGCAACGGTGTTAAAACACCGGCAACGGACTGACACTTCGCACCTCAACTCGTGCCTGATCATCGCACGGAAAAGGACTGACCCCATAGAGAGAATTTTTGGATGACACGGAACGGGACCCCCTGCTAGCACTTTTTATTGTTATGATTTTACATTTTTATGATGTGCTAAAATAATCGCAGACAGCAATAAAATAAGTAACTGAAGACTTTACCAGACTATGGCAGCTTCTACAAATCTTGCACAAGCTTGTAAGTTTGTTTGGGCACCACTATTTTTATTTTTAAGACACATGCACACCCACACATATACAGTGGGGAGCTTAACCTCCTAGGTTAGTGTGTAGACACAGGGCTCTAACGCTGTACACACACGTTAGGTTTAGATGAGCATGAATGGTTGCCATGGAGACACCGTGGGACATAAAACGCACCGTATTACAGATGGGGTCACTTGCCAGCCGCTTCCGTATCACAGCCACAGCTAGCACACGTGCAGTCAGGGTTCCCGTGACTCTCCCCAGAGCGCATGCGTCGTGCCCTCAACTTACGTTTGCGTAAATAGTCGTCAGGCAAAACTTGGTGACACGTTTACATACAAATAAAGCTTGGTGAGTAGGGATAACCCGACCGTGGCCATATTTGTTGATGGCTAGTTTTTTCGAACGCCTCTGTGTATGCTTCTAATAGGCAGATATTATAGTATATACTAGAGTAACAGTTCACATTCGGTTTTGTACCTAATTGCTTGTACGCCGGTGTAGCTAGCAACGGAGTATTTTCTTTGTATCTTCAATAAAAACAATGCAAAATATCAGGTTATATATAAAGAAGGTTGTGTTGATGGTAACAAATGAAAGGCGCTATAGCGTGGAAAGCACGATTGCGCTGCGGCTGCATACAGTAAATGTGTGTGACTGCCATTGACTCTAGAAAGGCTGCAGACAGACATATCTCTACTGCGCCGTGATGTCATATCTGGTTCGTCACTCATGACTCGAGTCAGGCCGCCTGATATGTGGTGACCAGTTACGGCACTAGAGGGCGTCACAGATGTGGTCTCAATCTAATATGGTTACAATCGAAGGGCCGACGCCACAACTCATCGATGGTAGTAATCTATGCTGTGTCGTACCATCGATGGTTTTATCTGTCAAAAGTGTTGGCGCATGCACCAAAGAGATACGCATCCATCCCGGCACGCTGTATGGGGCGGGGCTGCTTGGCTGACAGCTGAGCCTGCAAGTCACCCTCTTGCTTTATGTGTGCTGACTGACAGCTGAACACAGCCTAAATAGGCCCATATTCAAGTTGAAGTGTTAAGTCCGGATCTGCGTCAAGTTACCGCCGATGACGTCGTTATCTCCTGTTTTGGTTTTACCCCGAGTTCAATTTGAAAGACTTTCCGCCTAGGCGGAAAGCCAATGCAATGTAATAGGCGGTAAAGTATCGCCTATGAA
The DNA here is from genome assembly GCA_031769625.1 of Taudactylus pleione. Classification (NCBI taxonomy): domain Eukaryota; kingdom Metazoa; phylum Chordata; class Amphibia; order Anura; family Myobatrachidae; genus Taudactylus; species Taudactylus pleione. The sequence continues at coordinate 4,192,751 of JAUIMM010000189.1, read as the reverse complement.
TGGCAGGCGGAAAAAAGTGCAGAATTGGGGTTTTGGGGTACAACGTTGCGGGAACCCCCGTGCAGCCTTCAGACTTCAGACCCCATAGGTAATCTGTGTAAAAAAATAAACTTAAGGACACCCCAAAATTTGACTTTGAAAAAGGGGAGAAAAAAAAAATGTTGGGGTACAAACTTAAAAACGAGCTAACTTGACTCTGGGGGTCCCCAAGTATGCCCCAAGTATTTTTTTGATTGCAGGTGTTTGCGGCAGGTGGATTTTTCACAATTTTTTTAACTTCACTTTTTCAACTTTAAATATGCTGACCCCCATTTTCAAGTACCCCAAATTTGCTGGGATAACTTATTTTCTGAAAAAAATAATCCTAAATACTATTCTGCACCACGTATAGAAAAACGCTATTTAGCAGCTATTGAGCCCACTTAAAAACACCAAATACATTCAGCAAGCCAAATCGGGGGGTACCATAGTGAACCCCCATGTCAGAGCATCATTTGGGGGTGTCAGGCTGATTTCCCCAAAACTGACAGCACTTTCTGCTTGTTAAAGTATCGCCGGGTCCCGTTTACGCATATTTTCAAGTTGAATATGAGGTAAAGCGTGCACGCGCGCGACACTTTTCCGCCTCCAAAACAGGCGAAGTCGGAGTTAAGTCTGGGCCGCATTAATTTAACGCGGCTCGGCTCAAATTGAATTCGGCTCTTAGTGTGTCAGTATTAGGAATGTTAGGGACCCACCTGTATAAGGTTCACCGTGACGTAGTAGGTGGGTAAACATCTTTGGCCAAACATGTACTAAGAAACCTTACTTTTAAAACCATGTTAATTGTTGCAGTTTATTATAGACTCTTTGATAACTAGACTTTTTAAGGTAATGTCTAAATCCCCTTCACAGAGAGCAGGACCGGCTCCAGGGGTTGGAGCACCCTGTGCCGGCTCTTAAGAGGGCGCCCTTAAATGGCATGCGGCAAAGCCAAGCGCGACCAAAAATGGGGCGTGGCCTAATAGCCATAGGCCATGCCCCCTATGTGACGTTATTTGCATGCGTGCAGCATCCATCGGACTTCGGCATAGTTTTCTTTATTCATGGGCTGGCTGCTGGCACTGACAGGCAGGGTGTATGTATGTGGTGGGGTGCGGCACGCCAGCACATTAGTCACACACACACAGCCTGCCTGCCACTGGCAGCAGCCAGCCTGAGCCCATGATGTGATGGGGGAATGAGCCATGAGCGGCATTCACTTACCGTCTCCTCCACACCATGGACGCCCTCTTCAACTCGTCCAGGCCTCCAGTGTCAGCAGTAGGGCAAAAGCACAGCAGCAGTATCAGCGGGGTTGGTGGGCTGAGCAGAGCCCGGCATGACAGTGACAGCCAGGGAAGATCGACGCGCCCTCTGTAGGTGGCGCCCTCGTGCGGCCACTGAAATGGAACATGCCTGGAGCCGGCCCTGATGGAGAGGACCCTGACGTCATCAGTTAATGTCCAACGTCATTCCCTACCATCCAAGTGGGCATAGAGGGGGAATATAACCTAGTGGAGAGTGTAGCGAGTTACAGAGCCCGAAGTGTGGCGAGCGGACAACAATCTTTTGGTGGCATTAATGGGCATGGAACTGCACTTCTGCACTGTGTGTATTTAAGGTACATTTTGGGCTAGTACTCCTCCTATCTGCCCCAGGTGATTTTAATTGGTATGGGTCCTTGCATTGCAGTACACACATCTAATGGGCCCTATGCAAGGTAAGTCCTAGATTAGTGTGTCAATATTAGGAATGTTAGGGACCCACCTGTATAAGGTTCACCGTGACGTGGTAGGTGGGCAAACATCTTGGCCAAACAAGAAACCTTAATTTTAAAAGCATGTTAATTGTTGCAGTTTATTATAGACTTTTTGATCACTAGAATTTTTAGTGCTTATAGTGTGCATCTGCCCTCCCCCCTTTCCTTTCTGCTGTAGAACTACAGGTCTCAGCATGGTAGCACCTATTATCATATTTAATATTAAGATGTGCAGCCCAGCCCCTCCCTTTTTTCACAGCCTGTGTTAAGTCACCGTCCAGGCAGGCTAGCCTGGCACAAGCACTGTGGCCTGATTCAGCAAGGATCGCAATTGCAAAGCTGCACAATAATGCAAATGCAGCAGGAGGTGTATGACATCACCTGCTGTACTTGCAATCCCAGTGCTGGGATCACCATCGGTGGTCGATGGTGGACAGAGCCGGATGACCGGCCAGCTCAGTATGGGCTATTTCACAAACTCCGGTTTTCACCGGTCGTAAAAAAACAGGGTGTGTAATATTTAATTAAGTAAGGAAATGGATAGGTCCTTTCAGACGGCACGGTCGCCGTGTTACAGCATGATAGGAAAATGTATATAGAAGCAAAATTGTGGAATTCCTTTTACATGATAAAAGCAAATGTGATTCAAAATTTATTTTAAATTTATATATTTATTAATCAATGATATTTTGACATTGTTTCATCATAGTGAATTAACACTAAATGCATTTCTTGGTTGTTTTAAGTAGAGCAAAAATAAATGTTACCATGTTATTTTTTTTACCTGCATTTGCTTTGTTTTCAACACATCAATACTTATATAATTATTGCCACATCAAAGTGATTTTTACATGTTACGCGAAAGTATTGTAGAGACATTAATGTTGGCTTCATGGAATCCTTTGGGGCAAAATATTTAGGTATGTATTTGGAAGCAAATAAAATCACATGGGAATTTTTTCATACAGTATGTATGTATTTTTCTCTGGTTGCTTTAGTTAGTATGAATTAATGAAAAAAAAGACAGTTTTCAGTTTTGCATCACTTCACATGTCCTCTCCGATTCATTGTTATGTATGTACAGTAGCATTATTGTGGTTTTACGTTTAGGCACATGTTGAATGAACAAAAACATGCAAACAAATAATCAAAAAGCAGTTACATTCATTTATTTACAAATAAAAATGATCATATTTAGTGGTTATGTCATCTTGAAGGAGGGTAAATTTAATACTTTCCATCCACTTCAATTATTTCACATTCCATATGTTCAATAGTTCAAAAGTCATCATGTTTTAGTTTCCTGTAAGCCCTAATCATAGACTTAACTACCATAGGTACTATGGGGCCCAGAGCTGAGGGGGACCCATCTTCCTTGTCAAAGTTACATGTGTTATATACATTGATCACCATTGGGTGGTACATAGGGACCCTTACCAACTTTTTATATGGGGCCTTCAAATACCTAGTTACGCCCCTGGCTCTAATTATATTTTTCTGTTACTGTTTTATGCTCTGCACTGGTAAACAGAGGGAATTTACTTGCTTAAGCCACAAGTAATTTACTAAAATAACATTTGATTTGTAATAAAACAAGGATTAGCCTCTTAGCACAAAACTCATATCTGTCTCATCAGAAAAATAAAAAATGAATTCATGCTGATCTCCTGCACTTCCTCACTACTACATCAATCTATTAGATGCAAACATATGATGTGATTTCATTATTAGTGTAGTGACATTTTCATTACATGTCTCAAGATAGACACTTGGTAGCCTGTAGGTCATGCATATGCTTCATAAACAACACTGGTAGTGATACATGTCCAAACAGTGCCCCTTCATGATTAACAACATGCTATGCACAAGGATTCAATTAAAAGGATATGATGAAAATCACAATTCAGTAATTATGTCTCTTTTCTAGAACTAGTCCCAGATTGCAAGGATTGGAATCTCAATATTTTATTTCCTGTAAGTAAAACTGATTTACGAGTTGCAACAAGTGTGGTCCCATACTGCTTTATTATTTGTGCAAGATCATCTACTTGCCCGCCAAGCACATACAGTATCATGGTACTTGTCAACTCCATGCTCACTCTGTGAAAGTCCTCCAAGTTTTGTGAATTTGCTCACCCACCTGATTATGCACCCTCCAACTTGCTTTGTAAAGGGCATTTACTGTAGATGGTACCTAATGTACTAGAAGGAGGTTCTTGTACCCCACCAAGCACCTTAAAGCATAGATTTGAGTTTAGGTTATTGAACCGTTACTACCTTAGACTCAAACATTGTATTCACTTATTTTCAAAGGCATATACAGTCAGGTGCATAAATATTGGGACATTGACAGAAATTTCATATTTTGGCCTCTATTCACCACCACAATGGCTTTGAAATGAAACAAACAAGATGTGCTTTAACTGCAGACTTTCAGATTTAATTTGAGGGTAATTACATCCAAATCAGGTGAACGGTGTAGGAATTACAACTGTTTCTATATGTGCCTCCCACTTTTTAAGGGGCCAAAAGTAATGGGACAAACTAAACAATCCTAAATCTAACTTTCACTTTTTAATACTTTGTTGCAAATCCTTTGCAGGCAATTACAGCCTGAAGTCTGGAACGCATAGACATCACCAGACGCTGGGTTTCATCCCTGGTGATGCTCTGCCAGGCCTCTACTGCAAATGTCTTCAGTTCCTGCTTGTTCTTGGGGCATTTTCCCTTCAGTTTTGACTTCATCAAGTGAAATGCATGCTCAATCGGATTCAGGTCAGGGGATTGACTTGGCCATTGCATAACATTCCACTTTTTAGCCTTAAAAAACTCTTTGGTTGCTTTTGCAGTATGCTTCGGGTCATTGTCCATCTGCACTGTGAAGTGCTGTCCAATGAGTTCTGAAGCATTTGACTAAATATGAGCATATAATATTGCCCAAAACACTTCAGAATTCATTCTGCTGCTTTTGTCAGCAGTCACATCATCAATAAATACAAGGGAACCAGTTCAATTGGCAGCCATACATGCCCATGCCATGACACTACCAGCACCATGATTCACTGATGAGGTGGTATGTTTTGGATCATGAGCAGTTCCTTTCCTTCTCCATACTCTTCTCTTCCCATCACTTTTGTACAAGTTGATGTTTGTTTCATCTGTCCATAGGATGTTGTTCCAGAACTGTAATGGCTTTTTTAGATGTTGTTTGGCAAAATCTAATCTGGTCTTCCTGTTTCTGAGGCTCACCAATTGTTTACATCTTGTTGTGAACCCTCTATATTCACTCTTGTGAAGTCTTCTCTTGATTGTTGACTTTGACACATATACACCTACCTCCTGGAGAGTGTTCTTGATTTGGCCAACTGTTGCGAAGGGGTTTTTCTTCACCAGGGAAATAATTCTTCTGTCATCCACCACAGTTGTTTTCCGTGGTCTTCCGGGTCTTTTGGTGTTGCTGAGCTCTCCGGTGCATTCTTTCTTTTTAAGAATGTTCCAAACAGTTGATTTGGCCACATCTAATGTTTTTGCTATCTCTCTGATAGGTTTGTTTTGATATTTCAGCCTAATGATGGCTTGCTTCACTGATAGTGACAGCTCTTTGGATCTCATATTGAGAGTTGACAGCAACTGATTCCAAATGCAAATGTCACACCTAAAATCAACTACAGACCTTTTACCTGCTTAATTGATAATGAAATAATGAGGGAATAGCCCACACCTGTCCATGAAATAGCTTTTGAGTTGATAGTCCCATTACTTTTGGCCCCTTAAAAAGTGGGAGGCACATATAGAAACCGTTGTAATTCCTACACCGTTCACCTGATTTGGATGTAATTACCCTCAAATTAAATCTGAAAGTCTGTAGTTAAAGCACATCTTGTTTGTTTCATTTCAAAACCATTGTGGTGGTGAATAGAGGCCAAAATATGAAAATTCTGTCAATGTCCCTATATTTATGCACCTGGCTGTATTTCCAGTAACCTAACATCCATTGAGGCAGTTATCACATGCTTTTACATAAAATAACTATCTCACTGCTTTATAGTACGCAACAAACAGCCAAACAATCCTAATTCCATAAACCTAATATACAGTAAGTGGGAATCAATGGATGAAGAGGCCTGGGACACAATTAGTGAAAAAGTAGCTAATGGGTTAATTTATTATTAGAATATATACATTTCTCAAGCAAAAACAAGTTTTCCACAAACCCTTAGGCTTATCCAAACATAGTTTGTTTACGCATTTTTGCCAAAAGTGGAACTGGGAACTAAAGTCTGGGCTTCCATTTTTTTGCGCATAGGCGATCTGGCTGTTGATGCAATAAATTCAACTTTACAACTGTCAACCAGTATCGCTGGTGACAGGGCAGCCGAGACTTCCAGTGGGCCTGGGTACTATGAGGGCATGGCTACAGGATAGGGTGCACACACTGGGGGCATAGTTAAGACTACTCTGCACTCCTGGTCCCGTGGGTAATTCGTAACTTATTCCCCTCACCCTAATTCTAAGATTTACTATGGATTGTATATGATTAAAAAAAAACATCTACTGAATAAAGGAGTCATTCACTTCTGTAATAACAAAATGCAATCGCAGATCCATTCACATCTTTGAGACCTATTTGAGTCACATACTACAAATCTCAAGCTGCGACTCACTCCCTTTGCTGGTGTCTCACTCCCCCTGTTGTACATTACCTGGGTGAGTTGAGACTATGGCCCTCATTCAGACCCACTCGCAAGTGGGCGTACGCTCGTTCGCCGTACGTAAAAAAATATTTAAATTCAAGCACTCGCTCGTTTTTTCCTACGCAGCTAAAAATCCGCCCCAAACTCAGGCGACCCCTCCTCTGACTAACGAGCGTGCCAAATAGCGAGCGTACATCCCCGAAATGGCTTGAAGGGAACGCACGCACAAGTACAAACCGGAAGTGGGACTGTCAGATTCCGATTACCTGCTCGTTTTTTCGGCCTACCTCCCTCAATCGTATCATGCCAATCAATGTATCAATTAGCTTAATTGTTTGTTTTTTTTCAACACAATGCAATAAACTTTAATCTTGTCTGTGTTTGTATTTGCTCGCAGAATACGTACGGCTGAAACCTTCGCTTTTATTGTTCCAAAGACATGTTAGCCCCAATTAAACAATTGTTCTATTTGTTTGTCTCCCCACAATTTTTCTGTGGTTCATTTCTTTATTTAAATTTGCTTACGCATGTCACTGCATAAAGCCTATCATAACTCTCAAGAGATTTGTGGCCCTGTCGAACACATGACTCATACACTAACCAATAGAATTTGACCTGTTAATTTCCCAAATACATTAGCCAATCAAATTTTTTTGTGGTGCTTTATTAAAAATATTTTGACAAAAAACACCATTGCCATCATGAGATCCGCCGCATTCACCAGGCGCGAACTGCTGGTGCTGACGGAGGTGATGGACAGGAGGATCACCAGTCAGCCTCCACCCATCTCCAATAGGCGCAAGCGTTCCGCATATGCGGAGGTACGTCGACGCCTGCGCTCCTTCGGCTCACGCCGACATATTGGCCAGCTGGAGCGCAGGTGGGAGGACCTGCACCGGCGGACGCCCCGCTTGCTGGCATGCTTTCGCATGCAGATTGCGGAAAGTAAGTGTTCTGGACTGTGGTTTTCAATTTTATCTTGTGGGCCCTAACTGCGTGTGCATGTTTTCATATCTGTCCTATTGAGTCATTGTAGTCATATCTGCATGTGCATGTTTTCATGTCTGTCCTATTGAGTCATTGTAGTCATATCTGCATGTGCATGTTTTCATGTCTGTCCTATTGTGTCATTGTAGTCATATCTGCATGTGCATGTTTTCATGTCTGTCCTATTGAGTCATTGTAGTCATATCTGCATGTGCATGTTTTCATGTCTGTCCTATTGAGTCATTGTAGTCATATCTGCATGTGCATGTTTTCATGTCTGTCCTATTGTGTCATTGTAGTCATATCTGCATGTGCATGTTTTCATCTCTGTCCTATTGAGTCATTGTAGTCATATCTGCATGTGCATGTTTTCATGTCTGTCCTATTGTGTTTTGTTTTGTCTTTTTAATTTTTTTTTTTTTTTTGTTTCCTGTTGAAACTAACAACAATTTTTTGGTCATTTTTTAGGGGCACAGCAAACACTACGGCGGCATCGCCACACAAGACGCCGGTCCCGGCCCCTCTCTCCAACCCCCAATTCCTCTATTCCCCCCTCCTCCCCAGACCCTGTGGCCGAAATTTCTGGCCTACTTCCCCTCCAGCCCAATTCCCCCTCTCCTCCATCCGTCCCTCCTCCAAATACCCCCTCCCAGGATCGCGAAAACACCTTGCCCCTCGGGTTGGGGAATGTAGCCACCTCCGAGGTGGTCCAGGGAGTGGCTTCTGGCTCTCTCGTTTTGGAGAACGGTATGTTTTTAAAGTTTATTTTGGACACCACAAACTGTATGTAATCATGTGTCGTCCCCATTTTTTTTGTCTTTTTTTCGCCTTAGGGTATTTTTGGGGGTTGTCTTTACCTGTTCCTGCTGATGTCACCATACACATATCACACCTGTGTGCCTTTTTTTAGGGCCCTTGTATTTTTGGCATACGACATTTTGGGGTTCTGGGTTTTATCCGTGTAATTTATTTTTGGCCCACAAGCTTGTAAGTTTGTGTTTGCTTGTTTTTTGTTTTTTTACAATGTTGCTTCATTATCGATTTATTAATCCCCAAACTTTTGTCACCCACAGAGGAACAGAGGCGTCGGGAACAGATTGTGAATTGTGTGGGCCGTATGCGGGAGCAGGTCACCGGGCTAATGCAGGGCCTTGACCATCTGTTGGTCCTCCTTCGGAATTATTATTATTTTTTTTTTTTTTACAAATTGTTTCTTAATAAATCTGTTTAAAATCAAGCTCTGTCTCATGCGTTTGGAGTAAATCCAAGATTCTTTACACTGACATAAGTAGACTCTTCAAGCAAGGTTTGCCCCAGAAACTCACTACAGATTGTGTGTTGTATTTTGAATGCAAACAGGCACAAGAAACACCTCCCAGTACCAATGTCATTTTCCTTTTTTGTGGTGGTCAACATGATAGTTTACACCATTTTTCAGGTTCCTATTTGGTGGCCAAACTGCTTAGGACAATCTTACGAAGGCAACTGATTGTACACGATTCCTTGTTGTGTTGGTTAGTACCCCGAAAACATATTACATTTTAGTTCCACTTGCTTCATTACTGGGTTACCCCTTAGGTAAAATTAACGTTTGGGATTTTGTTTACACTTGCTTCTAACGTGCCCAAAAAGGAAACAAATTACACTCTCCAAATATTTATTCACAACAGAAATCAAAATACAAAGTGGTCACTCACAAACAAAACACACAGTGATAATCAGAAAAACTCCACATACCAAAAACACTAAACAAACACACAACAAATCAAGAACTGGTTGACGAAGGTCCATGCCCACATGATTTCACAAATATGGCGTTGCAATATTGGTGTCAGAATATATTCCCGAAGTTTCCACAGAAAGGTTTTTGAAGGGTAGCAGGAAGTAGTCATCGTGGGAGTGCCAAAGATTATGCAAACAAACAGAAGATGGTGCAAGAATTAATATAAAAAAAGATGAACGTTAAAAAACCGTAACACATTGGGTATACACACTGTTGTTTGATCAATAATTACCTAAAATATTGGGCCACCACATCATCGCGTATGGCCCCCCCACATACTGACCTCCGACCAACCTCGGGGGGGCCATCCTCAGGTAAGGCATCCTCTGGCTGCATTGGAACACCACTCCTTATGGCGATGTTGTGAAAGATCCCACACAGGACCACAATTTTCGAAACCATATCCGGCAAATACATGAGCTCGCCACCAGAGCGGTGGAGGCATCTGAATCGGCCTTTTAAAAGGCCGATACAGCGCTCCACCACTTGCCTGGTGGCTGTAAGTGCGGTATTAAACTCACTTTGTGGACCTGGTGTGGGAGCCAAGTAAGGAGTGAGCAGCCAGGGCATGCAAGGGTATCCACTGTCTCCTGTGAAAAAGAATAGACAACATCAGGATCACTGTGTATCAAGCTTAACATTGTTATGTACTAAAGGTCTACACTTACCCAGAAGCCACGCATCACCAGCTTGTAGGTTGTTTAATTTGTGCCATATCCCTGATTGCCGGATGACGAAGGAGTCATGTGCACTTCCTGGTAATTTTGCATTTAGGGACAGGATCTGGAGGGAGGCATCACATACCACCATTACATTCAGGGAGTGATAGTGTTTCCTGTTTCAAAATATGGCCTCCAGCCGTGCTGGAGGCTGAAGTGGTATGTGAGTACCATCCACAACCCCTATGATGTGTGGGAAGCCAGCTATTTGGTAAAAATTGGCCTTGGCCACACTAAGGGCACCCATATCCAAAGGCATTTGAATAAAATGATGGAGGTGCTTGAAAGTGCCTCCATCACTGCCCTCAGGATCCGGGAAAAGGAGGATTGTGAGATGCCTGCCACTATTCCCACCGTTGTTTGAAACGATCCTGAGGCACAGAAATGTAACACCGCCATAAATTGCGTAAGTGGTGGTATTGCTGTAGGACTGTCAATTTGCCGCTCAAGATCACTCTCTATTAATGAGAGAGTGTCTATGATGATTTTGGGAGGAAGACGGTAGCGTCTTAAAACCTCATCATCGGGCATTCCAAAAAGGGTGACACGTGTTCGAAATATCTGGGGCCTTGCACGCCTACGATGCCTACGCCTGGGACGAGATTGAGGTTGGTCGGCTTCCGGGAGCATGGCCAGAACAATCCGCCCTAGATCAATGGCAAGATTGTAATGTAAGGCTTTGGACCCACCCCAAAAGAAAATTCAAAACAACTTAGCTTGATGATACCATCCATTGCTGCTTACATGCCGGGGTATTGTCATGATACGTCCAAACTGAAATTAATCACAAAAATTATTTGAAAAATTTCACTCTGTGCATTTTTGTTTCTAAATTTTGTGCTAGACCAAACTTAAAATATGCGAAACACACATTTGGCAAAAGAGCAAAACGACATTGCACACAATACATCAAAATGGGTTGAAATGTTTGCCCAAAAAGCGAAAGGGCAACCTCAAAAAAATTAAAATGATTAATAAGCATTTAAAAATGCGCAAATTAGTTCGCAAATACAAGTCCCAATAGTAAGTAGTAAAAATGCGCTAATTAGTTCGCAAATACAAGTCCCAATAGTAAGTAGTAAAAATGCGCTAATTAGTTTGCAAATACAAGTACAAGTCCCAATAGTAAGTAGTAAAAATGCGCTAATTAGTTCGCAAATACAAGTCCCAATAGTAAGTAGTAAAAATGCGCTAATTAGTTCGCAAATACAAGTCACAATAGTAAATAGTAAAAATGCGCTAATTAGTTTGCAAATACAAGTCACTATACAAACTGTGAAAAATCAAAAGGTCTTTGGGTCCGAAATTAATCAAAAGCTAAAATATATGAAATTATGGATCCAAAATTTACAAAAATGAAGAAACACAATGAAACAACAATTGATCAAAAGTTAGACTTCACAAAACTTACCAAATCAAGAAACGACGTAAAAAAAATAAAAAACAAAAAAGAGAACGGAAAATAAAAACGCAAATCTACCAAACAAAATAATCTCCAACCGCCAACTCCTTTATACGCAAACAATAAACTCCAGCCAAGGTAACCTCCAACAATCCAAAAACGCCACCTCGACTCGAGACACACCAAGCCATAAATAGTGTTTCGTTTCCCGGACAAATTAAGGAGGGATCATAGGAACACACAATCAATGATGCGGCCGCAAAATAAGGATGCATGTATAAATACGTCACGAAAACACATTAAAATTCTGGTGTATTTCTTGATTGGACCTCAGACATGGCGACAGACCAGGGAAACAATGCCCAAGAGTCAGGCGGTAAGTCTTTCATGCATTTTGTATCAATGATTAATTTGAAACATAAGATTGGGCAAGTTGTGATTTTGTGAAATCTGAATATTTACACAAATAGGTGAGGAGGATGACATGGAAGAGGCTGCCGGGCCCAGTATTCCGGCCAAAGCTGCCAACAAAAAAAGGCAGCCACATTTCACAAGAAAGGAGATGGAGGTTTTGATACAGAAGTGTGTGGACATCCTGCCACAGGCAGACAGGAATATGAGTCTAAGCCAGAAGGGGAGAATGTGGGAAGAGGTAGCCGTTGCTGTCAATAGGGTGGGTGATTATGTCCGTCTAGCCCGGGATGTCAAACGGCGGTAAGTAAACACTTGCCCCCCCTAAAAACAAACACCATTTTAAACAAAAGGATAATGGCTTCCATTTTTTCCCACAGATGGGGCGACTTCAAATATCGCCTAAAGCAAAAACTCGCGGACAGGGCTAGGCATGCAAGGGGGACAGGTGGGGGTCCCACCCCTGTGTCATTGGAGTTGACCGATTTAGAAGAGCTGGCACAGGGGTGTGTGCAGCCTGTGGAGGTGTTTGGCGTGTCCAACATGGATACGGACATGCCAGACTTTGCGGCTCCTCATGTTGTCCCAGGTAAATCTTTGGATGTCATCAACTCTGAAATGTTATTGTGCCAATATGTAGATTCTAATGTGAGGCTTTTCTCTTTTTTCCTAACAGAGACACAGGCGGATGAGTCTGCTCCAGAGGGGAGCCTTGGCCGCCGAATTTCTGCTGGCTCGGCAGGGGAGGAACCAGTACATCCAGCTGAGGACCCTGCAGAAGCCAGTCCAGGGCAATCCCCCTCGCAGGCAGTGTCCCTCCTCACAGAACTCAATTTCAAATCTGATTTCCATACGGAGATTCTGCAGAGGATGGACGCCAGTCTGCTACGGGTGGCTGAGGCCCTGGAGCAAAATGCTGCAGCCAACGTGACCATTGGTCAGGCCCTGGCGGAAAATACCAGGGCCAACATCCGCATCGCCAATGCCCTGGAGCAGCTCATTCGCCAGCACATGGTGGAGCCGACCTCCCTTCCTGCCGGAACATCAGGATCCTCCACCTCTGGCACAACATCAGCCAATCCTCCAAATGTGCCTAGCCCTGTGCCTAGTCCAGAGGCCACAACATCTGCCTCTGGACAGGCCAGCCCGATGACATCCCGGACCCGGTCTGGCGCCCTCCCTCCCCCATCCAAACGGGTGAAAAAACGATGACAGCAATGGTGACTTTTCCCACAATCCTTCTGTGCTTGGCTCATATTCCTTTCTGATCAAAACTTCCCTCTCCTTTCTTGTGAAATGTTTTTAAATTTTTTTTGTATGTTTATGTCAACAGTTATGTTGGGCCAATTTGTTTGATTTTGGGACATATCTTTGGCAAAAAAAGATGTTCCCAAATTTTTTATTTTTTTTTATTTTGTTTGAGCAATAAATTGAAACAAAAAATCTGACATTGGATTGTGAAATTATTGTACAAATGGGTTACATTTAATCCTGGACCAAAAGGCAAAAACTGGGAAATAAAAAAAAAAAAAATGGGCTCTTTAAGGAACGTTTAAAAAATCATATAACAAGGCAAATTCAAGAGGCAAAAATAAAATGGTGCGAAAATTAAAACATGATGACATTATTGTTACAATAGGCCCTAACCACCAAATTGAGGGCAAAATAAACCCCCACAAATGTACGCAAATTGATTGTGTCATCCTGACATTAGCAGCTCTGATTTCCACCTGCGTACGGTTTTGTGCTATCCCAAATAACTGATTTCAAAACACATACCAAGCCGGTTTTCAATCCAACACTAATTGCTTTTCAGCCCTCCTGCGATTAATCGCAACAACATCGTGGAGTCCCGGGACGGAGGAGAAGGCCATCGTCAATGTGGTCGAGTAATCCAGACCCTAAGCTGTGCGAGCATTTTGAAGGGAAAGAGGATCATCCAGTGACGTATGAGTCGGTCCGAACACATTTTACGCTCGCATTTGCTAATGTATGTACGCCCCAAAAACACCTCGCCACGCCTGCGTTTTTCCATCTCCACCCCGTCAACACCCAAAAACGCCCTGTTCTGTCAATCACATTTGACATGTCACTTCCTGTACGCTATTTGACGAACGAGACCAAAAAAGCTTGCAATCTGCCGTACGCACATGCGCACTGTTACACCGACGCATGCGCGGTTATTCAACATCGGAACGCAACGAGCGTACTGCTGTTTGCGAGTGGCTCTGAATGAGGGCCTATATGCGGCTAAAGGCAGAGGGCCTGATTCAGAGCCGGACGCTATTTGCGCTCGCTCGTTCAGAAAAAGGGGCCGGATATTTAAATAGACCGCTCGCTCTTTGCGGTCTGTTGACGCCTCTATGTCTGAATGAGCGAACGAAACATGCACTCGCTATTTTTTATAAAACGCCCCCTGGCTGCTCGCATCCTACGTCATCTCCGCTATTTATTAGATTAATCCAGTACATCGAAAGGCGTCTGAACTGCTGGCAGTGCTTGTGGTTGGATTTTCCTACCGCAATCATGCGAGTAGTTCAAGCTAAAAGACAACCAAGTGACGTGGTCAATAACGCTGCTTTGTTAATTATGCACACCCTTAAAACGCCCGTTTTGACCGTTTGGCACGCCTGCGTTCGGATCTCCACTCCCCATTTTCAAGCACTTTCCCCTGTTACCACCCACAAACGCCTCATTCTGTCACTCAAATTAGCAGACATTCGCTATTTTGCGAGCACACAATTTCCGACCGCAATGACTGGTTCGCGCATGCGTATTACAACCCATACGCATGCGCAGTTGTGCGAACATCGCTCGGAGCGAACGAGCGGCCGCTTACGAGCGGCTCTGAATCAGGCCCAGAGTTTCAGTGAGTATTCACAAAGTATTCACAAAATGTTGAAAATAGCACTCATTTTAACTCATTAAAGTTATTGGCAGGTTAGAACAGATAATAAGAACCCAAGTGGATTGATGCAATTGTAATGTTTAGCAGAACAAATGCAAATATATATAAATTTATATAGGCGGCACTCAGTTTTAATGAAAACCAATACTCATAGCCAGGTCACATAAGATTCGTTTCAATGTATTTGTTCACATTGCCCTCAGGTATACAAAGAAACATAGTCAAAACAGTTAACCTTATACCCCGCTGATTATCATGATGTTGGCATCCGGGACTCCCTGGCCCCACATCCAATCCAGACAGATGGTAAAATGAGAAAATACTAAAGAAGTTACATGTACACAATCCATACAAATGTTATAATCCAAATAATGTTATTAAAAGTAATGTAAACACAGTGTTTCATTGTTACATGTAATTTCATTAGTATTTTTTATTGATGTGTTTTGGTTTTGGTAAAACTACCCTCAAATGTTTTGGTTTTGGATCTGGATTTCTTCAGTAATTGATGAAAACAGCTAAAATCATGTAACTTGGACCTGTTTTTGTTGCTACAGTATTATAAACATCAATAACATTAATTTCCATTCAATTATGACCACCTCACTGCTCACAATTTTGTCCAAAGGCTGCAGTGAGCTGGCTGTCTAAAGTAAGCAACAGAGCAGCGGCACAAACACATGGCAATTTAAAATAATATAGGACATCTATGAAACATAGTGGCACAGCAATGGCAGACAGGATGGCAGTTTAATAAACTATATGACCCTACGGAATGTTTTCATTACCCAAGAACTCAGAGCCGGCCCTAAGCAATCTGATGCCCTAGGCAAGATTTTTATTGGTGCCCCCTAGCAGATAATCCCACCACCAAGCTTAGTATTTATTTATACACGGACACCAAAAATAACACATTGGTTTATGGCTTATTTTTTATTGTTAAAGAAACAAATGATAAACGCACAAAATAAACAACTATCTAGGTATCCTCCTTTGTTACGGCCCATGGCGCAGAGGTGAACGGCTAAAGTGAGTCAGTCAGACTCATTATACTACAGTCTGCTGTGGGCCTCTTCATTGCGGTGGGTCCAGGACGGTGTAATGTATCAGCTGCGCTGCCGCTAGTTCCGCCTCTGACCCAGCACCCCCTACCTGTCTGACAGATCACCACAAATCACAGAGACAGCCAACAAGATCCATCACCACTCTCCCACACAACAATCCTCATACAGCACAGCACCCCTCATACAGAACCCCTCTGACCTCTCCCTGCATAGCACCCTTCACCCAGAAGCAAAGATCGCAGCCACACCCATCACAGCACCCCTCATACAGAACCCCTCTGACCTCTCCCAGCACAGCACCCCTCACCCTGCAGCACAGATCACAGCCACAACCATCACCCCTCACCCGGCCAGCATACAGCACCAACACCCCTCACAGCAGTCAGCTCAGGACCCCTCACTACATGCTGAGCTGATTTTAATCCTAACATTTTTATAACACAGTCACTTACTTTTTAAAACTGGCTGGCGCCCTGTGTGTCACCCCTGCTGGTTTTCAGCTCCAGCCGAATCCTCCTCAATATATGTTTTGTGAGGGTGGCGCCAGCAGGCTGCAAGGAGTCAGTGCAGACTCAGCCTGCTGGACTCTGCAAAGGCCCATGGGAGGAGGAGCTGCTGTGGCTTGGCATGTGTAACAGCCCTCCTCCAGAGACCAGCAGCCATTTTTGTTTATGCCAAGTGCCCACTGCTCCCACTGTGCAGAGTCTGCAACTCTGCTCCAGCCTCCCTAGACCTGCTTGCTCCTGCAGTGGAAACCCACCATATCTGGCTGTAAGCTGCCTGCTGCAGCTACTACCCGATCGGAGCTGAGAGCTTCGATTACGGTCTAACGGATCTAACCACTAGCAGAGCCCCCCCATCCAGGTGCCCTGCCCCGCCACTGCCTGTCCGCTTTGTTGCTGCCAGGCCCAACAGCAACAAACATTGAATGCTGCGCAATGGCAGTAGCAGCTGCCCTAGCCGCCAGCAGGTGTACCGTGCCTTAGTGCCTGCCCCAAACCTCCACCGCCGGCCGGCCCTAGGCGGGCTTGGATGCCCCTAGGCATTCCAAATGCCCTAGGCATTTGCTTAGATTGTCTATGCCTATGGCCAGCTCTGCAAGAACTAATAGCCTAAAAGTAAAAGCCTAGTAGAAAACATAATATATTACCAACACACTTCTCCAAAGCCGCTAGTGTAGATGCTGCTTGTAGCAGTGAAATGGTTACATTAAGAAAAAAAAATGTTTGGGGGTTCCCCCCAAAATCAATAACCTATGAGTCTGGTCTGGTATTAGAAAATAGATGGAGAATGGCATGGGGTTCCCCCTATTTTCCAATAACCAGCACTGGGCTAAACCAGCCTGGGGATAGTGCCATAGCAAAGAGACACAGGGCCTGATTCAGATCCGGACACTATTTGCGGACGGTCGTTCTAAAAAAGGGGCCGGATATTTAAATTGAGCGCTCGCTCTTTGCGGTTTGTTGACGCCTCTATGTCTGAGCGAGCGTCCGAAAAATGCGCTCGCTATTTTGTAAAGACGCCCCTTTGCCGTTCACATCACACGTCATCTCCGGTATTTATTAGATTAATCGGGAACATCGAAAGGCATCTGAACTGCTAGCAGTGCTTGTGGTAGGATTTTCTTACCGCTATCACTGCGAGCAGTTCAGGCTAAAAGACAACCAAGTGACGTGGTCGATGATGCTCCTGTACTAATTATGCACTCCCATTAAACACCCTTTTGACCAATAGGCACGCCTGCGTTCGGATCTCCACTTCCCCGTTTTCAAGCACCTTCCCCTGTTACCACCCACAAATGGTACATTCTGTCAGTCAAATTAGCAGCCCCTCACTGTTTTCCGAGTGCACGATTTCCTATCGCAATGACTGTTTTGCGCATGCGTATGGGTCAGTTGTGCGAACATCGCTCAGAGCAAACGAGCGGCCGCTTACGAGCGGCTCTGAATCAGGCCCACAGTGTGGGCTCCCACTGCCATAACATTAACCGGCTCCAAACTGGTTAGCCCAGGGCTGGAATTCCTCGGAAAGAGGGGACCCAAAAAAAGGGGTCCCCTCTCCCAAGGAACTATCAGCTCTGGTCTGAAAGGGTATTCCCCACATCGCTGGTGGCGGTGTTAAGGGTTTAATAATAGATGTCATTATTGTTCCTTACAGGCGGACTAGAAGTACCATATTCGTTGGATGAACCACACTCCTAAACTGTGGTGGGGGGATGACAAGGGGAGGGGTAAGAATGGGATGTTGCGTATAAATAGGTGTGGTGTTGAGTCTGTGAAGTTGGAGGTGCACCTTCTGGAGTATATGCTCAGCTCGTCCTTGAGTGGACTGGTCTTCCTGTCTTTGGGAGCAGGGTCCACTTTCCTGGGTATATGCTCACCTCGTCCTGGTGTTGGAGAGGCCTCTATGTTGAGTAACGGGACCCCACAAGCCAGTGGGGTCTTGATGTACCGATCGCTAATGGTGCTAATGGCTGTGCACTTATACGAGGCACTGCCGGTTGCTGGAGGTGCTCACTGCTGTGTGGGACAGGAGGGTGCCGTAATTGTCAGGGAATCGGCCACAGTACCCGGGGTGGTGAATGTTCTGGTAACGTACAGCGTTATACAGATATATTATATGTATAGACTTGCCTCCGAATTGTAATAATGATGTTTTTATGTACATATGAGCTTATTAGATGGTTAATTACGATCATGTGCAAATGAGTAATCAATCAGTGGGGTATAAAAAGACCCTCCTGGATATCACCACTTTACCTTTGAAAAAGCTGTACCATATACACAGCAAAACGCGTCAGTTGCCAGCCGAATTGTAATAATGATGTTTTTATGTACATATGAGCTTATTAGATGGTTAATTACGATCATGTGCAAATGAGTAATCAATCAGTGGGGTATAAAAAGACCCTCCTGGATATCACCACTTTACCTTTGAAAAAGCTGTACCATATACACAGCAAAACGCGTCAGTTGCCAGCCCTTATCCAACAAGTGTACCTCTGAGGGGAGATCACACTAAGCCTGGACCAGCTTTCCGGTTATCTTTGGACAGTTATCTCTGGACATTTACCGTTTGGCACAAGTTGTGCCTGTATCTGGACTATTTCTCCACACCTTGGACATCTGAGGGCTCCGAGTGCAGCATTCGGGACTGTATGCCAATAGGATTATCCCTCTACCTGGTGTTAGGATCTGGTAAATATACTGGACAGAATATGTTCTCACATTGAGACTGAAATTATTGACAACACGTATAAATGCGGAAGACCACATAGGAACAGGCTATATGCATTGACACTACTGTTGGAAAAGGCTATATATACAACTTTATTTATCCATTGATGCTCATTTTTATTGTTTTTTTTATTGTTTTTCAATTTATAAATTTTATGTAAATTTATGCTTCATGTACTACTGAACAATGTGTTCTTATTAAAATGTTTAATTAATCACTTAAATTTCGGATGGCTATAGATTTTAGCGCTGCTATCTTTATATCCTGTACTTTTGCGGCGACTGCACACCCAGTGCAATTGCATACTCACTTCCGACGACTCAAGACGCACTCTAGCCCCTATCTTAGCTCCCTAGTTAAAGACAATCACAAGTCACTTTTTATGACTGAAACAGACGTGGGTTACAAAAGGTTGTGCATGTGCAATGCAAAAAAAAATCGCAATTTGAGACTAAAAATAATCTCAAAATGCCCAAAATCTCCTTTAAATTGGTTAACAAATGAAAGTAATAGTTCCGTGCCTCAAGAACCCTGCATTCAAGAAAGAAGGTCTGTAAGTAAATTATTGAATACGCCATCTTATTTATTCTCATCCTGCTAGGACAAATCTTGACAAAAGTGAACACAAAGTGGATTTTAAGATCCTTCATGCGGCAGTTAGTAGTCACTGAGAATATTATGGCCTGCCTAAATAATAACCTGCATAAATTCATCCAGACATTGGGGCTCTGGTATTTGTTTAACAGTAACACCTCTCAAGCTGGCTCCTAGCAAAGAAGTTCAGGCCTATATTTATCATTTACAATAGGCATATTCTCTCTTTAATTTAGCATGTATTTTACCACCAGTGACCCACTCCTACCCCACCACATACCTATGCTCACCCTTTTCCCTTCCACCCATTGTTATCCCTTTTCTTTACAAACTTTTGTTTCTGATTCTTTCACAAAACCGCACTGATAACATTAGATGTATAACATAGTTGGGGATCTTGGACCTCATTCAGAGCCGCTCGCTGCTGGCGGGCGCTCACTCTGAATGAGGGCGTTTGTTTTTTTTTCTCCGGCTGCTCGCAAAGCTGTGGGAGACCACCCACAGCTTGTGCGAGCGGCCAGGAGACCGTCGCGATAATCGCGAACCAACGTGCTTTCAACGAGACCCTGGGGTAGGGTCTAGCTGCCGCAAGCCCGAGTGGACTTCCTGCTCTAATAGAGCAGGAAGTACACTACTGCCATCACTAGTGATGTCAGTAACCCCTCCTAGATACTTCCACTTATTTGGGCGATACCTTGATATGTAGAATTCTGAGCATGAAAGGGTGTGCTATAAATGCAATACAGCTACAATGAAATCTGAGCAAATGTTTATATATGGCGGATCTCAAGGTGACAGTACTGCTTGGTTCTACTGCCATTGGAACCAGAGTTTTAGCTAGAGGCCATGGTACTAGTGTTCAGGAACTGCTTATGGATCTTCTGCATTGTGATACTGCAGAAATCCAGTGAATTCTTTTGACTTTGCATTGAGAACTGCTAAACTGGTTCTCTGCGGCATCTCTGAAATGTTGTAGTGACATGTTGCTAAGTGACTGATTGTAGCAGATAATCATCTTCATCTTTGTTTAATTCTAAAGAGCTACAAAACACTATGACACCTGAAATTCAGCATGATAAATCCTACAAAACATGACAATCATTCATAAAGCAGAACATATAACTAGGTTAATAAATAGTGGTGCGGATGGGAAACAGCAGAAAGAACCGTGCAATGCTGAGGCAGTAGGAGATAGTGGTGCCGAGACTGGAGCTGATACAGGGAGGGAATAGTATCAGATGGAGTAGAGAGGTTATATTGAAGATGTGGCTTTTTAGACAGCATTTAGAAGATTGAAGGTTGGGGAGAGTCTAGACAGTTGGATTAGGGAGTTCCATTGTTTTTCAGTGAACACCTTATGCACAAATATGCAAATTGTAATCCAATCCAATACACAGATGTTCTTACACAAGAGCTGACAATTATTTTTTTGTTGGTAATCACAGTCCTAATCCTGTGTACTGTCCACTGTAGCGACATTCTTTAACTCTTTCTACCTCTTGCCCCAAGTTCCCTTGTCCTTATTTGCAAGATTGGGTTCCCTATATCACAAATCTACTCTCTGCTAATGTAGCAGTTTTGGTTGTAAGCAGGGGCTGGCTGGCAACTTTTAGCCTGGGGGGCAAATGCATGCAGGCAGCCCTGGCAGAGGAGTAGCATGTAGCCAGGGTGCCCGAAGAACGTGTGTGCTACGGCGGCCCCCCCACCCCTCCTCAAGTGTTCCAGGGAGGAGGCGGGTCCATATGGGGTTATTGTAAAGTAAAAATACAGATTAGGGGCAGCCCCATCATGGTGCCCATATGCAGTGCCCCCCTGTGCCCCAGGAGAGGACCCCCTTATGCAAGCCTCCAGTAGTGGCCCCAGTAGTGATCCCTCCTATGCAGTGCTCCCAGTAGTGGTCCCCCCTGTGCAGTGCCCCTTGTGCCCCCAGTAGTAAGCCCCTTATATAGTGCCTCCAGTAGTGGTACCCCCTATGCAGTGCCCCTTATATAGTGCCCCCAGTAGCAGTCCACCCCCATGCAGTGCCCCCAATAGTGGTAACCCTTATGCAGTGCCCCTTAAATAGTGGCCCCAGTTGTAGTCTCCCCCATATGCAGTACCCCCAGTATTGCCCTTTTTATAGAGCCCCCAGCAGTGGTCCCACGATGCAGTGCCCCCAGTGGTAGTCCCCTCCCCCCTATGTAGTGCCCCTAGTAGTAGTCCCCTTCCCCCTATGCAGTGCCCCTAGAAGTTGTCCCCTCCCCTTGTAGTGCCCCTAGTAGTAGTAGTCCCCCCTTGAAGTGCCCCTAGTAGTAGTAATCTCCCCCATGTTGTGCCCCCAGTAGTAGTCCCCCCTTGTAGTAGTAGTCCCCCCCCTTGTAGTCCCCCCCTTGAAGTGCCCCCAGTAATAATCCCCAGTAGTGGTCTTCACCTTGCAGTGGCGCCAGTAGTGGTCCCCCCTTGTAGTGCCCCCCCCTGTAGTCCCCCCCCTTCTAGTGCCCCTAGTAGTGATCTCCCCCTTGTAGTGCCCCCAGTAGTGGTCTCCCTCTTGTAGTGCCCCCAGTAGTAGTCCCTCCCTCTTGTAGTGCCCCCAGTAGTAATCCCTCCCTCTTGTAGTGCCCCCAGTAGTGGTTCCCCCTTTGTAGTGCCCCCAGTAGTGGTTCCCCCTTTGTAGTGCCCCCTGTAGTAGTAGTCCCCCCCTTGTAGTGCCCCCAGTAGTAGTAGTAGTAGTCCCCCCCTTGTATTGCCCCCAGTAGTAGTAGTCCCCCCCTCGCAGTGCCTCCAGTAGTGGTTCCCACCTTGTAGTGCCCCCAGTAGTAGTAGTCCCCCCCTTGTATTGTCCCCAGTAGTAGTAGTCCCCTCCTTGTATTGCCCCCAGTAGTAGTAGTCCCCCCCTTGCAGTGCCTCCAGTAGTGGTTCCTCCCTTCTGGTGCCCCCAGTAGTAGTAGTCCCCCCCCTTGTGGTGCCCCCAGTAGTACTAGTCCCCCCCCCCTTGTAGTGCCCGTCCCTCCCCCAGTAGACACACGTAATAAAAAAAAAAACAAGAAAACACTTACCTCAATCCCCGCTCCCGCCGTCGCCATCCGCACCTCAGTCTGTCCTTCCCCGGGCCGAGCCGCTCTGCATTATGGGAGAGACGTCATGACATCATGACGCCTCTCCCAATTCCCACTGCGGGAGCCGGAAGATGGAGCAGCTCCTGCAGTGGGCGCAGCAGCAGATAATGAGAGTCTGACAGACTCTCATTGGCTGCTGACCCAAAACAAACACACAGCTGCCGGTGCCGGCGGCTATGTGTTTGTCATTTGTGTAGCGCTAACCGAACTCCGTCCGGTCAGCGCTACACACGCAGTGCAGTCTGTGTCACAGTGACACAGACTGCCCGCGGCCCGCATGATGCTGCGACCCTGGGGGCACATGGCACCCTGCCCCCCGGCCCAGCCCGCCACTGGTTGTAAGATTCAGAAAATGTGCTCAATGTTACTATTGCTCTTTGCGGCTTTCTCTAAATTCATTCAGAACTTTGTCTTGTAAGTCTCTTGCCTGGACCTAGATGATGGAACTGTACTGTTCTGTCAGTACACCCCTCCAGATAGCCATTCAAAATCTACTAATTTTCTCCATTTCATGTCACCTCTGCTTACATACACAGGTCTGTGGATTTCCCTTTTTTAAAGTATTAGTTTACTACATAGTGACTTGTTCATTATTCAACTAGGAGAGAGATTAAAAAAAATATAATACATCATCCATTCGGCTGTTCTGAGAGAATGCATTTACTACTACAAACTATTATGCACTATGCTCTCCCTAGGACCAACTCCTACAAGTGGTACTGTAAAGGGGAAGCCGTACTTTATACTGACCAGTCAGATTGGTTTTCATGAGTCTGTCAGACTACACTATAATCAAAACAAAAAGAGTTTTGTGCTAATGTTATATTAAGTATCACTATCTCTATTGGATATGGTAGAATGAACGATCAATTTAGTTAGTAAAACAGTTTATAATTAGGGGTGTGCACCGGCCACTTTTCGTGTTTTGTGTTTTGGTTTTGGATCTGGATCTTTCTTCGTGTTTTGGATCTGGATTGGTTTTGCCAAAACCACCCTTCCGTGTTTTGGGTTCTGGGTTTTGTGTTTTGGATCTGTATTTTTTTTTAAAAAAGCATAAAAACAGCTAAAATCACAGAATTTGTAGGTTTTTCTGCTCCTATGCTATTATTAACCTCAATAACCTTAATTTCCACTCATTTCCAGTCTATTCTGAACACCTCACACCTCACAATAGTGTTTTTATGTCCAAAACGTTGCACCGAGGTAGCTGGATGACTATGCTAAGCGACACGAGTGGGCGGCACAAACACGTGACCCATCTAGGCGTGAAACTGCAGTGGCAGACAGGATGGCAGTTTGAAAAACTAGGCCCCAAACTGTACATAATGCAAAGAAAAAAAAGAGGTGCAAGATGGAATTGTCCTTGGGCCCTCCCACCCACCCTTATGTTGTATAAACAGGACATGCACACTTTAACAAACCAATCATTTCAGCGCCAGGGTCTGCCACACAACTGTGGCTGAAATGATTGGTTCGTTTGGGCCCCCACAAAACAAGCTGGCAATTAATGTGTCCCTGCACAAACTGGCTCTATGGAGGCAAGATGTCATCCTCATCCTCCTCATCCACCGATTCCTCACCCTCTTCAGTGTGTACATCCTCATCCTCACAAAGTATTAACTCGTCCCCACTTGAATCCACCACCACAGGTCCCTCTGTACCTTCTGGAGGCTGGTCTCCCTGGAAGAGCTGATAATTCATTTTGATGAACATCATCTTCTCCACATTCTGTGGAAGCAACCTCCTACGCCTTTCGCTGACAAGGTTCCCGGCTGCACTAAACACTCTTTCGGAGTACACACTGGAGGGGGGGCAACTCAGGTAAAATAGAGCCAGTTTGTACAGGGGCCTCCAAATTGCCTCTTTTTCCTGCCAGTACAGGTATGGACTGTCTGCCATGCCTACTTGGATGCTGTCACCGATGTAATCCTCCACCATTCTGTCAATGGTGACAGTATCATATGCAGTGACAGTAGACATGTCAGAAATTGTTGCCAGGTCCTTCAGTCCGGACCCGATGTCCAAACTTGGTCCTGCCTGCCCTGCATCACCGCCAGCGGGTTGCTTAGGATACCTAAGTTTTTTCCTGGCAGCCCCAGTTGCAGGAGAAAATGAAGAAGGAGCCGTTGACGTGTCACGTTACGCTTCAGCTGACAGTGTGTTCACCAGCAGGTCTTTGCACCTCTGCAGGCTTGTGTCGGCCGGAAAGAGAGACACCACATAGGCTTTAAACCTAGGATCGAGCACGGTGGCCAAAACGTAGTGGTCTGATTTCAACAGATTGACCACCCTGGAATCCTGGCAAAGCGAATGAAGGGCTTCATCCACAAGTCCCACATGCCGAGCGGAATCGCTCCGTCTTAGCTCCTCCTTCACTTTCTCCAGCTGCTTCTGCAAAAGCCTGATGAGGGGAATGACCTGACTCAAGCTGGCAGTGTCTGAACTGACTTCACGTGTGGCAAGTTCGAAGGGCTGGAGAACCTTGCACAACACGGAAATCATTCTCCACTGCGCTTGAGTCAGGTGCATACCCCCTCCTTTGCCTATGTCATAGGTGGATGTATAGGCTTGTATGGCCTTTTGCTGCTCCTCCATCCTCTGAAGCATATAGAGGGTTGAGTTCCACCGCGTCACAACCTCTTGCTTCAGGTGATGGCGGGGCAGGTTCAAGAGTGTTTGCTGGCGCTCCAGTCTTCGGCACGCAGTCGCTGAATGGCGAAAGTGGCCAGAAATTTTTCGGGCCACCCAAAGCGTCTCCTGCACGCCCCTGTCGCTTTTCAGAAAATTCTGCACCACCAAGTTTATTGTGTGAGCAAAACATGGGACGTGCTGGAATTTGCCCAGATGTAATGCCCGCACAATATTGGTGGCGTTGTCAGATATCACAAATCCCCAGGAGAGTCTAAGTGGGGTAAGCCACTGGGCGATGATTTCCCTCAGTTTCTCTAAGAGGTTGTCGGCGGTGTGCCTCTTACTGAAACCGGTGATACACAGCGTAGCCTGCCTTGTAACGAGCTGGCATTTCTGAGATGCTGCTACTGGTGACGCTGCTGCTGTTGCTGCGTAAGGTGATACATCTACCCAGTGGGCTGTCACAGTCATATAGTCCTTAGTCTGCCCTGTTCCACTTGTCCACATGTCCGTGGTTAAGTGGACATTGTGTACAACGGCATTTTTCAGGACACTGAGGACACTTTTTCTGACGTTTCTGTACAGTCTCGGTATCGCCTGCCTAGTGAAGTGGAATCTAGACGGGATTTGGAACCGGGGACACACTACCTCCATCAATTGTCTAAATCCCACTGCACTAATGGCGGATACCGGACGCACGTCTAACACCAACATAGCGGTCAAGGCCTCAGTTATACGTTTTGCTTCAGGATGACTGCTGTCGTACTTCATCCTCCTCGCTAAGGACTGTTGGAGGGTCAATTGTTTAGTAAAAGTAGTGGTGTTCCTACTTCTTCTCTGGGATGATGAACGACTCCCAGCAGCAGCAACAGCAGCAGCGGCAGCAGTAGGCGTAGCAATGCAGGATCCTCCAGAGGAATCCCGGATAGGAGAGTCAGTCATGCCAGTGACATGGCCTGCAGGACTACTTCCGATCCTGACTAAGGAGGAAATTGACGAGGAGGGAGTTGACGGTGTGGTTTGCAGGCGCTTGGATACAACAGGACAACGGGATTTAGGTGTCCCTGGACTGCTTACGGTCTTAGCCAAAGTTTCTGAACTTGACAGTAACTTTTTATGAACGCGCTGCAGGTGCCGTATAAGGGAGGATGTTCCTAGGTGGTTGACGTCCCTACCCCTACTTATTTCACCTTTACATATGGTACATATGGCAAGACAGTTGTTGTCCGGATTTGGATAGAAATATTGCCAGACCAAAGAGGTGGAATGTTTGGTCTTCTGCCCAGGCATGACCGTGATGGGCTTTTTCATCCCACGGACAACAACTGTCTCCCCCGGAGCCTGATTTAAACAAACCACATCACCATCAGAATCCTCCTCGCCAACTTCCTCCTCAGCGCCAGCTACACCAGTATCCTCATCCTGTTGTACTTCAACAGTGACATCTTCAATTTGCATATCAGCAAGTGGACTGTGGGTGCTCCTTTCAGCACTTGCAGGGGGCGTGCAAATGGTGGAAAGAGCCACCTCTTCCCGTCCAGTGCTGGGAAGGTCAGGCATCGCAACCACCACCACACTTGGACTCTCCTTGGGGATTTGTGATATCTTCTTAGAAAGCACAGTTCTTCGCTGTGCTTTTGCCAGCTTAACTCTTTTGATTTTTTTAGTGGGAGGAGGGCTTCCATCGTCATGTGAAGCTAAACCACTAGTCATGAACATACTAGGGATCGACCTTAGCCGTTCCTTGCCACTCCGTGTCGTAAATGGCATATTGGCAAGTTTACGTTTCTCTTCAGCTGATTTAAATGTCTTTTTCAAGGTCATTTTCCTGAACTTTGCCATTTGGGATTGTATGTGCCCTCTACTATGACATTGGGCATCGGCCTTGGCAGACGACGTTGATGGCATGTTATCGTCTATGTCATGACTAGTGGCAGCAGCTTCAGCACTAGGAGGAAGTGGTTCTTGATCTTTCTCTATTTTATTTTTATCGGAGAAAGTTTGGTCCTCCATTTATGTTATATCGATTTGATATATACGTGCGGCTAAACACAGAAAATAATTTTTTTTTTGGTTTGGACTGGAGTGTACTTTGTGGGTTACAGCACCCTTTAACGGTCAAGCCAGCCGGCCCTTTACTTATGACACAGGCGCACGCTTGGCACTACTTTGTTGATGCACGTGCGGCTACTGCGCACACAATTCACAAACACAGAAAATAATTTTTTTTTTGGTTTGGACTGGAGTGTACTTTCGGGGGTTACAGCACCCTTTAACGGTCAAGCCAGCCGGCCCTTTACTTATGACACAGGCGCACGCTTGGCACTACTTTGTTGATGCACGTGCGGCTACTGCGCACACAATTCACAAACACAGAAAATAATTTTTTTTTTGGTTTGGACTGGAGTGTACTTTCGGGGGTTACAGCACCCTTAACGGTCAAGCCAGCCGGCCCTTTACTTATGACACAGGCGCACGCTTGGCACTACTTTGTTGATGCACGTGCGGCTACTGCGCACACAATTCACAAACACAGAAAATAATTTTTTTTTGGTTTGGACTGGAGTGTACTTTCGGGGGTTACAGCACCCTTTAACGGTCAAGCCAGCCGGCCCTTTACTTATGACACAGGCGCACGCTTGGCACTACTTTGTTGATGCACGTGCGGCTACTGCGCACACAATTCACAAACACAGAAAATAATTTTTTTTTAGGTTTGGACTGGAGTGTACTTTCGGGGGTTACAGCACCCTTAACGGTCAAGCCAGCCGGCCCTTTACTTATGACACAGGCGCACTCTTGGCACTACTTTGTTGATGCACGTGCGGCTACTGCGCACACAATTCACAAACACAGAAAATAATTTTTTTTTTGGTTTGGACTGGAGTGTACTTTCGGGGGTTACAGCACCCTTAACGGTCAAGCCAGCCGGCCCTTTACTTATGACACAGGCGCACGCTTGGCACTACTTTGTTGATGCACGTGCGGCTACTGCGCACACAATTCACAAACACAGAAAATAATTTTTTTTTGGTTTGGACTGGAGTGTACTTTCAGGGGTTACAGCACCCTTTAGCGGTCAAGCCAGCCGGCCCTTTACTTATGACACAGGCGCACGCTTGGCACTACTTTGTTGATGCACGTGCGGCTACTGCGCACACAATTCACAAACACAGAAAATAATTTTTTTTTGGTTTGGACTGGAGTGTACTTTCGGGGGTTACAGCACCCTTTAACGGTCAAGCCAGCCGGCCCTTTACTTATGACACAGGCGCACTCTTGGCACTACTTTGTTGATGCACGTGCGGCTACTGCGCACACAATTCACAAACACAGAAAATAATTTTTTTTTAGGTTTGGACTGGAGTGTACTTTCGGGGGTTACAGCACCCTTAACGGTCAAGCCAGCCGGCCCTTTACTTATGACACAGGCGCACGCTTGGCACTACTTTGTTGATGCACGTGCGGCTACTGCGCACACAATTCACAAACACAGAAAATAATTTTTTTTTGGTTTGGACTGGAGTGTACTTTCGGAGGTTACAGCACCCTTTAACGGTCAAGCCAGCCGGCCCTTTACTTATGACACAGGCGCACGCTTGGCACTACTTTGTTGATGCACGTGCGGCTACTGCGCACACAATTCACAAACACAGAAAATAATTTTTTTTTAGGTTTGGACTGGAGTGTACTTTCGGGGGTTACAGCACCCTTAACGGTCAAGCCAGCCGGCCCTTTACTTATGACACAGGCGCACGCTTGGCACTACTTTGTTGATGCACGTGCGGCTACTGCGCACACAATTCACAAACACAGAAAATAATTTTTTTTTTGGTTTGGACTGGAGTGTACTTTCGGGGGTTACAGCACCCTTAACGGTCAAGCCAGCCGGCCCTTTACTTATGACACAGGCGCACGCTTGGCACTACTTTGTTGATGCACGTGCGGCTACTGCGCACACAATTCACAAACACAGAAAATAATTTTTTTTTTGGTTTGGACTGGAGTGTACTTTCGGGGGTTACAGCACCCTTAACGGTCAAGCCAGCCGGCCCTTTACTTATGACACAGGCGCACGTTTGGCACTACTTTGTTGATGCACGTGCGGCTACTGCGCACACAATTCACAAACACAGAAAATATTTTTTTTTTTGGTTTGGACTGGAGTGTACTTTCGGGGGTTACAGCACCCTTAACGGTCAAGCCAGCCGGCCCTTTACTTATGACACAGGCGCACGTTTGGCACTACTTTGTTGATGCACGTGCGGCTACTGCGCACACAATTCACAAACACAGAAAATAATTTTTTTTTTGGTTTGGACTGGAGTGTACTTTCGGGGGTTACAGCACCCTTAACGGTCAAGCCAGCCGGCCCTTTACTTATGACACAGGCGCACGCTTGGCACTACTTTGTTGATGCACGTGCGGCTACTGCGCACACAATTCACAAACACAGAAAATAATTTTTTTTTTGGTTTGGACTGGAGTGTACTTTCGGGGGTTACAGCACCCTTAACGGTCAAGCCAGCCGGCCCTTTACTTATGACACAGGCGCAAGCTTGGCACTACTTTGTTGATGCACGTGCGGCTACTGCGCACACAATTCACAAACACAGAAAATAATTTTTTTTTGGTTTGGACTGGAGTGTACTTTCGGGGGTTACAGCACCCTTTAACGGTCAAGCCAGCCGGCCCTTTACTTATGACACAGGCGCACGCTTGGCACTACTTTGTTGATGCACGTGCGGCTACTGCGCACACAATTCACAAACACAGAAAATATATTATTTTTTTAGCACTTGGGGGGAGCACCCCTGATGGACAGAGCACCCCCTGGACAACACTACAGCACCCCTTTAGGACTGGGACACTGCACAGGACTTTGGAGTGGACACAGCCCCTATGGAGAACTGACTGCACAACACAGTCCAGCCAGCCCCTATGGACTTTGAAGTAGTGGACACAGCCCCTATTAACAACAGCAGCACAGCACAACACAGCCAGCCCCTATGGACTTTGAAGTAGTGGACAACAGCAGCACTACACTACACTACACTACACAGCACTAACTCCCACCCTCCCTCTTCACTGTCCACAGCCGAGTGAGAAAATGGCGCAGACGCGGGTACCTTATATAGGATCCAAAACCCGCGAGACTCGGAAGGCGGGATGATGACGTTTTGCCTCGATGTCAGATCCGAGTCAGGCGGGAAAAGTCGAGCCTGACTCGGATCGGACTCGGATCGGGGGGGCTCGGGGGGGTTCGGATTTCAGAAATCCGAACCCGCTCACCCCTATTTATAATATATCTAAAAAATGTAACAATAGCAGCAATAACATTAAAACAAAACTTCATATAGATTCATCTCCTATTGTTAGCAGCATATTTAATAATAGCAAACCACGTGGATATAGTTCCTGTATATTGCGTGACCTAAGAAATCCTCCTATAGACTATCCGTGTTGAATAGGTTTATGCACATGTATAAATTGTCCGCATGGGGACCTCACCACAACATCCGTAAGGAGAAAACAAAGGGCCTGATTCAGACCCACTCGCAAGCGGCTGTCCGATCGCAAGTGGGTCGATGTTGTGCACTGCGCATGCGCACAACGGCAGGAGCTCCGTCCTGCGCATGCGCCAGACGCGACGAGCGAAGGAAAGTCCTTCGCTCGTTGTGTCTGATCAAAGTGGGCGTGCTGTCGATGTTGATTGACAGCACGCCCCCTTTGGTGGGCGTGCCGGGGGCATGCCTCCCTGACGGGGGCGTTCCCAAAGGAACGCCTACCGTCAGAAGCCGGCCCACTGACATCACTAGTGATGTCAGTGGGAGTGATTTTGGCTCTGATAGAGCCAAAATCACTCTGGGCCTTGCGGTTGAAAACCTCAACCGCAGGCTCCGGCCCGCAGTTTCGATGGTCGCGATGGTCACGACCATCGCGGCCATCAAACTGCACGCTCGTATAGGCTGTGGGTGGTGACCCACAGCTATACGAGCGTCCAGGAGGACGCTCCAGAATTATGGAGGGCGGCCCTCATTCAGAGCGTGCGCTCTGCTCAGAGCGTACGGCTCTGAATGAGGGCCAAAGTCCGCTCCCTGGTCTCCAGAACTGTAGTAAAGAGCGTCGCCTTGGAAAGCTGTGATGCTACAGCCGCAGCCGGACTTCCGAAGTAACAGGCGATTCTACGGGCAAAGGTATTTTAAGTCAGCTTGTGACGGCCCCAAGTAGCAAAAGACACATGTGAGTAGTCCCTCCAGTCCGCGGATCTCCAGTTGATAACGGATAGAGAAGAAAGTATTTTGTTGTTAGTGTTTACTCCAAAATGGTAATCCAGTGGCAGCACCAAGTCCTCTGACACGTTTTGCTTCCTTATTGGAGGCTTTATTAAAGAGCAAGTCAGATTGGTTTTCATGAGTCTGTCAGACTACACTATAATCACTTGCAATACAGCAGGGTATATAACAATAAAAGACTGATTAACATGCATGCTAGTGTTCAATAGGGGACTGACCGTAATATACACCAAGCTGCCACCAAAACAGCTGTGGCCTGTCGAGGAATGGACTCCACAAGACCCTTGAAAGTGTCCTGGTGCCAAGACATTAGCAGGAGATACTTTAGTCTCTGTAAATTTTGAGGTGGGGCTTCCATGGCTCGGACTTGTTTTTCCAGCACATCCCACAGATGCTTGATCGGATAGAGATCTGAGGAATTTGTAGGCCAAGTCAACACCTTGAACTCTTTGTCATGTTCCTCAAATCATTCCTGAAACATTTGTGCAGTATGGCAGGGCACATTGTTAAGTTTAAATAGGCTTCTGCCATAAGGGAATACCATTTCCATGAAGGTGTGTACTTGGTTTGTAATTATGTTTAGGTATGTGATACATGTCAAAGTAACATCCACATGAATGCCACGACCCAAGGTTTTCCAGCAGAACATTGCCCAGAGCATCACACTGCCTCGACTTGCCTTCTTTCAATAATGTATCCCAGTGCCATCTCTTCCCCAGGTAAACTGTCCACATGAAATAAAAGACAACGTGATTCATCAGGCCAGACCACCTTATTCCATTGATCTATGGTCCAGTTCTGACACTCACGTGTCCACTGTAGGTGTTTTGGCAGTAGACTGGGGTCAGCATGGGCACTCTGACCATACGCAGCAAGCTGGGATGCACTGTGTTTTCTGACACCTTTTTATCATAGTCAGCTTTAACATTTTCAGTAATTTGTACAATAGCTCTTCTGTGGGAAAGAACCAGATGGGATAGTCATCGCTCCCCACAGGCATCAATGATCCTCGGGCGCCCATAACCCTGTCACTGGTTCATCGTCTAGCCATTACAATTGGTCCTTGTCAAAGTCGCACAGATCCTTACTTTTGCCCATTTCCTGCTTCCAATAAATACACCAACTTCAAGAACTGACTGTTCACTTGCTGCCTAATATATCGAAACCCTTGACAGGTGCCATTGTAAGATAATCAATGTAATTCACTTCACCTGTTAGTGGTTTTAATGTTATGATTGTTGTATGCATAACAAGCGTTCACACAAGATTTGTGATATGCATTTTAATTTTTTCAGGTCAACTTGCTACACCTTCATCTCATTAGTCTTAATTGAATTCTTACATATCTAAATCAACCTTTACCATTAACCCAGGGCCTAACATTAACTTAATCCTTAATGTTAGCCTATCAAAAATGTAGGGCACCCCTGGGATTAGATTTGACACCAAAATAAGTATCCTCAAACCAGCAACCAGAATATTATTATAACATAAAACTCGTGTATGTTTGCTAGATGATTTAAAATGGGTACCATATTTCACACTACAACAGAGCTAAATCATCAGAGGTAACAAAAGAACATTTCTCTATAGTGTGTGGTAAGTGGCTTCTTTGTTTTAAACTTTTTAAGTAAATTATTGCCTTTTCTCACACTATGGGTCTGATTCAGAGCCGCTCGCTCTGAATCAGGGCCGGGCTTTTTTTTTTTTTGGAGCGGCCTCTTGGCCGCTCGCATAGCTATGGGTAACCACCCACAGCTATAGCGAGCGGCCATAATGATGGACGCGATGGTCAAGACCATCGGGCTTGCGACGAGACCCTTGTGGTAGGGTCTCGTTCATCGCAAGCCCCAGAGAGCTTTCGGCTCTAACAGAGCTGGAAGCTCTCCACTGACATCACTCGTGACATCACTCATGATGTCAGTGGGGCCGCCCCCAAACGGCAAGCGTTCCCTCGGGAATACCTCCGTTTGGGCAGCCACCCCCCCCGACCCGCCCACCAAAGGAGGCGAGCTGTCACTCAACATCGACAGCTCGCTCCCTTTGGTGCGAGACCCGGAGCGACGGATTGCCCGTCGCTATCCGGGGCTCGCGCATGCGCACGACGGAGCCGGCTCCTTCGTGCGCATGCGCTGTGGGCCACCATCGACCCAGGTGGCGAGCGCTCAGCACTTGCGACCGGGTCTGAATCAGGCCCTGAGGGCACAGCAGCGCCAGTAGTCCTTGTTACCCACTAACAATTAACTGGCACTCAGCAACTGTATCTCCACCCAACTGCTGATCTTCCCCTTTGTGATGAGCAGTACATTCAGTAGCGTCTAATATTCCTATCCACCTTCCCAAAAGATTCAGCAGAAGTATATTATTGTTAGCAGATGCGCTATACAGGATCAGCACAAAGTATAATCAAACTGGAAACTCTTTTTATTATCATACAAACAGCGAGTAGAAGATCTTTGTACGTTTTGTCATGGCGGAAGACGAAGACTTAGATTACGTCTGAGATGTGTGATTGAATTTTGGGCTCGATTCAGACCTGATCGCTATGCTGCGTTCGCTCTCAGCCGGGCGATTGTTGCAAACTGCGCATGCGTATAAGCCGTAGTGCGCGAACCAGTCACTGCGATATTGCCACAGCGCTAGTTTGAGTGACAGAACGGGTCATCTGTGGGTGGTGACAGGGGCAGGTCTGTGTAAACGGGGTGTGCTTGCACTAGCACAGGCATGGCTGGGCGTTTTTACACCAACTTAAAGGTGTGAATAATTAAGACGTAGCGTCAGCATACGTGTCATACAAGAGAAATAAAGGCAGTGGTGATCGCAGTACTTGCAGTAGCCTAGAGTCTACCTTAAGCACTGCGTGGTGGTTCGATGTCACCCGATGGTACCAATGTTTTCATACACTTCCTGGAGATTATGTTTGAAAGTGGGCGTCTTTACTCCAGGCTGCTGGGCATCTAACTTTACCCGGCGATCGCACGTTCAGACATAGGAGGCGTCCTCATACCTTAGTATGCAATCGCATAATTTGCATATTTTCTTTCTTTAAGGCAGCGAACAAATGCAGCTTAGCGAGCGGGTCTGAATGAGCTCCTTTGTGTCTACGGCAGACCAACCGCAGGTTCAGACACATCGATGTATGACTTTCACAATAACAATAACATAGCGTTGCCACGTCTACCTATGGGACAGAAAAACAGACAGTCATTACTTTTCAATTAGCCCACATACATAGTCCCCATAATCACTGAATCCTCATGACGCACATGCATTTATAAAACAGTGGATACTGTATGCGTCACCATCATTCTTCCCCAAGAAAGTGGTAAGTCCTCTGGCTAACATTTAATAACATGATGTTATCCAAAAATGTAGTCTAGGATACTGTTGCAAGTTACTCTACATTTTTTGTAGAGCTTTGTGAGGGCGCATGTGATCTTTAGGCCTGATTCAGCAAGGATCCCTATTCTGCTAATACACACACAAAGCAGTTGCTAATATCAGCGGTGATATGCAAATTGCATTCGCATTGAGATCGCAGCCTAACATAAGGACGCCCACTTCGCCTTACTCACATCCGTATACTTTAGCAACATAGCAAAATAATTGATAACATCTAGTAACATCGGACCCATACGCACAGTTAAGGTAGGTCAGACCTCACTCAGGAATTGCTAACTTCAGTGCACGCTATGAGGCCTCA
The DNA here is from genome assembly GCA_031769625.1 of Taudactylus pleione. Classification (NCBI taxonomy): domain Eukaryota; kingdom Metazoa; phylum Chordata; class Amphibia; order Anura; family Myobatrachidae; genus Taudactylus; species Taudactylus pleione. The sequence continues at coordinate 4,157,447 of JAUIMM010000189.1, read as the reverse complement.
GGCTGCTTATGGTATTGCAGTGGATCATTTATGCACGCCCATGCAACAGCATTAAAACACACTGGCATGCCTGCGTTCGCCTGACCACCTCCATCACACCCACAAACAGCACTGCCTGTCAATCACAAGGCGAAAGGTCTGCGTAGCCTTTGCGAACGCAGTCCCGATCGCAGTGGCCAGTTCGCGCATGCGCACTGCGATGCATGCGCATAACGCAACAATTGGCCGATTGCGTGCGTACAGAGCCGGCCCTAGCCAATTTGGTGTCCTAGGCAAAATTTTGGCTGGTGCCCCCTAGCAGATAATCCCACCACCAATCTTATGCCAGGTACATACTAGACAATATGACATCCAGTCAGGCCAGATTGGATGACATATTGGGCACATCATCTAGTGTGTAACCGCTATGCTGCTGACGATGCGCACTCCCGCGCGACATCGCCCATAGGACCTACATGCAGGCCCGACGGGTGGCATAGTTAGCGAGGGCTATACTGCCGAATGCAGCATGGTCCCCACCGTCGGTCTGTTGCTGCCGAAATCGGCAAATGTGTACGCACTTGCCGATGCCAGCACCCCACCATACACACACGTAAACATCTATATGAATATAACATATGCATAGACATATATATATATATATATATATATATATAGAGAGAGAGATATAGATATATATATATATATATAAATAAAAGAGTGTGCGTGCCGCAAGAAAAAGAAAGCTGTGTTATTCCTCCTCATATATCACTGTATGGTCCTCTCTTCCAGTCCAGCGACAGCCGTTTCAGCAGCCGGAACTCATTGCACTTTCACTAGTATAACAAGCGAGCCGCAAAATATGCAATAGGAGCTTTGACATGTCTGGTGTAGATGAAACAATGGCCCTCATTCAGAGCCGTTCGCTATTTGCGGTCGTTCGTTTAAAAACAAGGGGTGGCTATTCAAATGATCCGTACGCACATTGCAGTCTGTTCACACCTCTAAGTCTGAACGAGCGAGCAAAACATACGCTCGTTTATTTCTTAAAAACGCCCCCTGGCCGCTCGCATCCTACGTCATGTCCGCTATTTATTAGATTAATCGAGTACATCGACCAGCGTATGAACTGCTCGCTATTCTTGTGGTTGGTGTTTGCTACCACAAATTTGCGAGCAGTTCTGGCTATAAAATAACCCAGTGACGTGAACAATGACGCTGCTGTTTTAAATATCCACACCCATAAAACGCCCGTTTTGACCTTTAAGCACGCCTGCGTTCGGATCTCCACTCCCCATTTTCAAGCACCTTCCCCTGTTACCACCCACATACGCCTCATTCTGTCATTCAAAATAGCAGGCACTCGCTATATTGCGTACCAATGATTTTCGGCCGCACTGACTGGTTCGCGCATGCGTACTAAAAACCGTACGCATGCGCAGATGTGCAAACATCGCTCGGAACGAGCGTACTGCCGCTAACGAGCGGCTCTGAATGAGGGCCAATGTTCTCTAACTGGAATCCCTAATATAAATATGTCAATATGTCCCTAAAATACAATACTCAGGACTAACAAAACAGCCACAGAAAGGTGCACATACAGGTAACCACATGCCCACACAGACAGGGGCACAGGTAAGCCCATGTCCATACAGAAAGGGGCACAGATAACCCCATGCCCGCACTTATACAAGCGCACTGCACAGGTAAGCACAACACACTATTATACAGGGAGCTGATAACCCCAAAGTAACACAGGGCCTGATTCAGAACCGGACGCTAAGCCGCGATCGCTCGCTATGGGCGATTGTCGCCCGTCTGCGCATGCATCACAGTGCGCGTACGCGAGCCAGTCACTGCGATCGGGAATCGTGCGCTCGTAGCACAAAGACCGAGCGCTACTTTGAGTGACAGATAGTGCCTTTTGTGGGAGGTAATAGGAAGGTGCTTGTGAACGAGGGAGTGGTGCTGGGAACACAGGAGTGTCTGGCCATCAAAACGGCGTTTTATGGGTTGTGAATAATTAGCATGGAAGCGTCTTTGTACACGTCACTTGGTTGTATTTCAGCCTGCAGTGATCGCAGTGCTTGCAGTGGGGCAGGGTCTACCTCAAGCGCTGCGTGCAGCTCCGATGGCTCTCGATGGTACTGATTAATCCTACACTTCCTGGAGATGACGGGTGCTAAGAAAGTAAAGTGGGCGTCTTTACACCGGCGTGCGCTCACTCTGCCATCGCTCTCTAAGACATAGAGGGCGTCCTTACACCAGACAGTGCGATTGTAGAATTTGCATACCCGGGCCCTTTTGGCTCCGAGAGAGCGCAGCTTAACGTCCGGGTCTGAATCACCCCCACAGTCCCCTACTCATTATACAATCTAAGAATCAAGTTAATAATAGATATGAATGGTGACAGATTTTCCTCTTTATAATAAAACCAATCAGGAGAAAGTTTGTTATAATACCCAAAATGCATGTATATGGGACATTGGCCCTCATTCAGAGCCGTACGCTCTGAGCAGAGCGCACGCTCTGAATGAGGGCCGCCCTCCATAAAAATGGAGCGTCCTCCTGGACGCTCGTATAGCTGTGGGTCACCACCCACAGCCTATACGAGCGTGTAGTTTGATGGCCGCGATGGTCGTGACCATCGCGACCATCGAAACTGCGAGCCGAAGCCTGCGGTTGAGGTTTTCAACCGCAAGCCCTGGAGTGATTTTGGCTCTATCAGAGCCAAAATCACTCCCACTGACATCACTAGTAATGTCAGTGGGCCGGCTTCTGACGGTAGGCGTTCCCGTGGGAACGCCCCCGTCAGGGAGGCACGCCCCCGGCACGCCCACCAAAGGGGGCGTGCTGTCAATCAACATCGACAGCACGCCCCCTTTGATCAGACACAACGAGCGAAGGAAAGTCCTTCGCTCGTCGCGTCTGGCGCATGCGCACGACGGAGCTCCCGCCGTCGTGCGCATGCGCAGAGCACAACATCGACCCACTTGAGAGCGGACAGCCGCTTGCGAGTGGGTCTGAATCAGGCCCATTATTTTTACTTTCCAATATCTGTCATACTGGGTTTGCTGTGCGCATGGAATGGCTGCTCCAGCCAGAGGGCACAGACTTATGGACTGAGAATTCTCACACACACACATATGACCTCAGCACATACGCATACACACCCAAGCAGGCCCAGCACACAACATGCAGTCTCAGCACACATCATGCAGTCACTCAGCACACATGCACACACCATGCAGTCTCAGCACACATCATGCAGTCACTCAGCACACATGCACACACCATGCAGTCTCAGCACACATGCATACACCATGCAGTCTCAGTAAAAAAAAACAGACACACCATGCAGTCTCTCAGCACACACCATGCAGTCTCTCAGCACACACCATGCAGTCTCTCAGCACACATCATGCAGTCTCTCAGCACACACCATGCAGTCTCTCAGCACACATCATGCAGTCTCTCAGCACACATCACGCAGTCTCTCAGCACACATGCATACACCATGTAGTCTCAGCACACACCATGCAGTCTCTCAGCACACATGCACACACCATGCAGTCTCAGTAAAAAAACAGACACATATGTAGGCTCAGCTCACATACATACAGTACTTACATACATAGTTACAAACACACGCACACATGTAGCCTCAGCACATGCTTATACACACAATTTATCAACGGCGAAACAGCAGTGCTGCTTGGGAGTTACTGTTGTTAGTACTTACCATCAGGGTAGATGAGCAGCTGCCTAGAACCAGTGGGGCTTGGTATGCTGGGTCGGGACTGTGACTGTCGGGATGCCGGCATCGGAATACTTACTGCAGGGATCCCGAGCGTGGGATATCCCGTACCCATCCCGTTAATTATTGATCTGTTTTTATTACTGTTTGCTCAGTTTTAAATGTGGGTCATACATCAGTGCTGCAATTCCCCGATGCTGATCCAATTGGTGACCAAAATAAGGACATGCGCTGCTGCTGCCTCATGGAGGTGCGGGGGGAGGAGGCACACACACAGCTTGCACAGCCAGGGGGGTGGTGCTGACAAGATGGGCAGGGCCCCCCTGTCTTTAGTGCCCAGGGACCCCCAAATTATTAATCCAGGCCCTGATTGTACTGCTTCCCACTGTTTCAGTACTCTTGTCAACACATTATTTAAGTGAAAGCCAGTGAGTCTGCGCACATTTTAGCATTTTAAGGACAAATGTATAAATACAAAACAATTTTGCAGTGCACCTGTTGACACTTAAAACTCCTTCTGAAATGTCTATGGGCTTAATTCAGAGATGTATGCAAACACGATGGCTTGTGTACACCTCCGATGGTGCATGCGCAGGACGGGTCCTGCGTTGTCACACGCAGTGCCACTGAGCCACAGGCTGATTGACAGGCTGCGGACGTTTGAGGGTGATGCCGTTCTCCGTTCTGGAAAATGGAGGCATGTCGACCCTGTTATCTACACAGACTTCCTGGCCTCGGCTACAGAGCTGCAAGGGCAAATCTGAGGAACCTCAGGGTTACTCAAATGGCCAATGGTCTTACAGATGATCCGATGCTGTATCTTTGGACTCAGCATTCGTATCTGTGATGAGGCGTCTTTTTACCTCAGACGCCTATCGATTTTTTGATGCCAGAAATGCAGAGTTTGCTCTTAAGTCAGCAATATTCACCAGATTTAACATATAATTTTAGGGTATGTAGACATTTTGTCGATATCCAAAATGTCGACAATTACATACTGTCAGCATTGTGAATGTTGACAGCCAAATCGCACCTTCTCGCATGTTTAGAAGGTGCGAGCTGGTGCCGGACCTCGCAAATGTAATAGCCTGAAAACTTTTGAGTTCGAGACTATTACACTATGCAAATCTGTGCAAGTATATGTAAACTCACACCTTTGAATACGATACATGCATGTTTTTTAGTAGGACAGATTTGTATTTATTTTAAAGTTTTTTTGTTTTTTTTCTACAAACTTTTCAGGATATCAAATTCTCAGTTCTTTATCTTTAACTGATTACAGAGCTTTTGAGAATTGTATAATAATTTTTTTTTTTTTTTTTTCTTGGGAGGGGCAATGAGGTGTATTCCATTCGTCATTGCTCTGACTACAGTATTTTTGTTTTTTTTATCATCTGACAGATTATATTTCTTGTCCATAACATTATGCATACTGTCCTCCAAAATGCCATCATTTTTTGTGCAAAGCTTACAAGTTCCACACAGACCCTTATATATAAATTATCCTTCCCCTATATTCAATTCATGAGAAATTACATCTTAATAATAGGGTGCACCAGGAATAAAAATATAGACACAGTTCAAAAAAGAAGACCAAGTATTCCTACAATGGGGCACTCACAGATTAATAAAGTTTAGAGGTATATCATAAGTGACCCATATTCATTGTTAAAACATAACTCTTTAATCCACGAACACATATTTTATTAAAATAACCAAAACATTAATAAAAATAAATACTCTCAATAAATAATTAATAACACGTACTGGTTTAAAATCTATGAGTTAAAATATTTTGCTGACCTTATTTTAAGGATTTATTAAAAGTTATGTTTTAACAATGAATATGGGTCACTTATGATATACCTCTAAGCTTTATTAATCCGTGAGTGCCCCATTGTAGGAATACTTGGTCTTCTTTTATTAACTAAGTTACACAGAGTAACAGGACAACAACCTTCTTGGTGATGGTGTATTCTAAATAAACTGCTGCCCTTTGAAGATGGCAGGTCTGTCAGGAAGACACACATGGCCTGAAATATACTCTACCAATATGCCTCTTCGCTTCTGCCAGTCAGTATCCGACATGTAATACATTTACTTATTGTCAATAATATATTATCATTATGAGAAAATGAAAGAATCTAGGGCCTGATTCAGACCCACTCGCGAGCGGCTGTCCACTCGCAAGTGGGTCGATGTTCTGCACTGAGCATGCGCACGACGGAGGAAGCTCCGTCGTGCGCATGCGCCAGACGCGATGAGCGAAGGACTTTCCTTCGCTCGTTGTGTCTGATCAAAGGGGGCGTGCTGTCGATGTTGATTGACAGCACGCCCCCTTTGGTGGGCGTGCCGGGGGCGTGCCTCCCTGACGGGGGCGTTCCTAAGGGAACGCCTACCGTCAGAAGCCGGCCCACTGACATCACTAGTGATGTCAGTGGGAGTGATTTTGGCTCTGATAGAGCCAAAATCACTCCGGGCCTTGCGGTTGAAAACCTCAACCGCAGGCTCCGGCTCGCAGTTTCGATGGTCGCGATGGTCAAGACCATCGCGGCCATCAAACTGCATGCTCGTATAGGCTGTGGGTGGTGACCCACAGCTATACGAGCGTCCAGGAGGACGCTCCATAGTTATGGAGGACGGCCCTCATTCAGAGCGTGCGCTCTGCTCAGAGCGTACGGCTCTGAATGAGGGCCTTAATCTCAAACATGAAGCATTGTGATAGGAGAATAAAGATTTGAGGCCGCTCATCAGCACTTGCAGTAAATTGAGGGAACACGTAATTCTGAACTGTATCAGCAAACTACAGGCTGCCCATAAAACATAGGGAATGTTTTCTTTGTTGGGGCTATTTGTTAAAAAATGCTCTGTTTTTATTTATTGCAAATCAATAATAAGAATAAAATAAAAACGGGGATGTTTTGGATGCAACTTGATGTAGTGGTTATCTAATATACCTGTCAGATTAAGGATACACTTTTATTCTTAATTTTGACTAAGAAGCCAGTAACAAGAACAGGGAGCTTATTGAAAAAATGCTAATTCTTTTAATAGAGAAGCCTACAAGACCTGGTATTTGTATAGACAAGTGTAAGCTTCTTCTTCCAACAAACTATAACAACAGTGGTGTTTTTCCTTTACTAGGGAACATAACTCTAAATACAAAAGTTAAAGAAAATAATTCTGGGGCACATTTAAAGGAGAATAGATATTGAATGGATGAATTCTTACCATACAGTTTTATGGTGGTGTTTGAAAGGGGATGTAGTCAGGAAGCCGGAGGTCGAAATGCCGACCGCCGGCTTCCAGACAGTGAAAGCTAGGCAAGTGACTAATGATAGGTGTCTAAATACTGACGCCTATCATTAGCCCCATGCTGAAATCCCAACGCTCGGCATACCGAACATAGGTAAGCTGGGCATCGGGAGCTCATAGCCGTGGGGGGGAGGGTTAGGTTTAGAGACTCTCGGGGGGACAGGGTTAGGCACCCCCCCTGGGAGGGATACATTTAGGGTGCAGGGAGGGGGGATTAGGTTTAGGCACCCGTTGGGGGAGGTTTACGGTTAGGCACTAGGGGGGAGGTTAGGGTTAGGCACCCCTAAGGGAGGGTTAGGGTACTTACCTTAGTTGGGATCTTCATCTGCTGGTCTTCCAGTATCGGCATTTCATCTGCAGGGCTTAGGTCCGGCTGTAATACCGATTCCGTTTGAAAGAGCTACAAGCATTAAAAGACAGCCACAATATATATGCCTAATGTAATCATCATATATTGAGAATGTTACGTTCCACTATGGATAATCTGATCTCCTGTGACCGAGGTTGGGTATATAAGGGCTCAATCTCCCAGAAACACTAATCTGCTTCTAGGGAAGATGTAGTTACAGAGATTCAGGCTGAGATCCAGAGAGTAGTAAAAAACAGCTAAAATGACGTCATTTTGTTCTGTTAGCATGCAATCCAAAATCCCAGTTCTGTTTTAAATTCCGAGGTCCGAAACGCGGGAAGATTCGAACCAGGACTCTGCTCGACTCGGTACCCCAAAGTGATTCAGAACTCAGACTCGGTAACTCGGAACCCCTAAAATGGGTTGTTAGCGGTTCTCTGGGAACCGAACCCGCACATTTCTACTGATTGCCAAAGTAAATGTTGGATATCTCCCAAAAACACCTGTAGGATCATCCCTGGCACTCTCCACTCCCTCATGCATGTTCAGCAGACTGTACTGGTGTTTTTATACATCTGTTCAATCATTAACTTCTTTTTGCCATGAATAGTGGTAAAAATAAATTATATTTATTGGGTCTAAGACCCGATAATAAATAAGCCCCAGAGAGAGTAAAGGCCCCCATACATCAGCAATTGATTGCAGCAATTTGCAATCGATTGTGTATAAATATCTTTACCTTTTTCAATCGATTGCAGAATTGCCACAATCGATTGAAAAAGGGAAAGATTTTTATAGACAATCGATTGCAAATTGCACGATTGCTGCAATCAATTGCTGATGTATGGGGGCCTTAAGAGAGAGAAAAAAAAGAGTTGTAACTGTGAATCATTCCTGCTACAACTCCATGACATGTTATAATGTTTTCAAATGTACATGTGCACGGACACCTGTTTGCTAGCTGTGGCCCACAGGTGCCTGAGATGAAAAAGTCACATGACACGTGACAAAACGCGTTAGCCGGGACGCGGTTTGAACATAGACTGTTACACTGTTGCATAGTTGCACCAATACTACCGACCCACGCAGCATCTACGGTCAAATTCCGGCTTCTACTGAAAGGGAAATCTTACTGGCAGCACCCGACTCGTCACTACAATCATCCCGGCTGACCACACGGGATTTCAGACCGGATTATACCTCTTTTCCACCAAAAACCCAGGTCCGACCCGGGTTTTTGGACATGGTTCCAACCCTGGTCAGACCCAGGTCTGACCCATTTACACTGCAGCTTCGATATGGGTTACTCCCAGGTCAGCCCTGTTCACACTGAACTCAGGTCTGCCCTGCTAAACCTGTGAGGTCATAAAAAGTGGGAGGTGAATGCCCCACAACCACCAATCAGCTCATTTTAGGCATGACCCAGGTCAGATAACCCGGGTTGCACCGTTTACACTGCACCATTACCCAGGTCCATCCTGGGTCCAACCCTGGTAGCTACCTGGGTTGGATTGCTGGGTCACTTGACCCAGGTTATTTTTCAGGGACCCTTTTACACTGAGCTGCGACCCGGGTAGACCCAGCAAAAACCCAGGTTTTTGCTCTGGTGTAAAAGGGGTATAAGAGAGAGGGGGCCCCCACGCTGCATTCTCTACATACCGTGAGTACAACCTGTACACACAGATGACCACGGTCTGACTAATTGGATTTATGCTCCATTGTGACTTTTTAAAAATCAGCCTTACCAAGCGGGTATTCTGCATACTTATTTATGCTGAGCGGGGACTCCGCAATAAGAATTATTTATACTTACCCACAGCAGTCAAAATTTTTGAACCGGGAATAATTATATACTGATCCTAACCATCTACAGGATTAGATACAGTCTGAGGCGGACATAACCTTTGGAGTAAGCAGGTGCTTTTTGAATATACGGATATTAACATCTATGTCTAAATAACTATTTGAATCAAACAACCTTATTTTGGATTGAGGTTTTTTTTAGCATCACCACTGCTTCATTTATATAATACGATCATACATATTACAACTTCAATATATGGTCATAATATATGTTTATTCAATAAGAGATCAGTGACATTTTAAGCTCTGGACTGGTTGTATATACTGAATACTATTTGAATCCATTTTAAGCATCTAGGTGACTAGCAACATTTTTAATCTATATATTTGATACTGTGCAATATTGTTGTTTACCCGTTTTCTGCTGTCTATTAGTGTTAAGTCTATTTTATATTACTTGTTATTTTATATATGTATTCACTCATGGCGACATGGATCTATTTTAGTGGTTAATAAATATCTGTCTATTTTTATTTTATTTCCTCATATGATTTTCACATCATTACTATTATATCAATTGAATATATAAAGGTAGCGCGAACCATTACCATTTTTTCCATTGTTTCTGCAATACAAATCCACACAGAGTTTGTTATGGTTTGCTGCAACACTATATTACATTTAAATTAGATTATTTTGTATGGGTACAGGTGTCGGAACTAGTTTGTAATATAGCCTGAGATGAGAGAGACTGAGATACAGCCAAGTGGGTGATATGAGGTTACTACAAGGTATGAGATAAGCAACTGGCACCCACATGAGCAAGCAGGGGTTACGGCTCAACTGTGTTTGTGCACTTGGAATTATACTTTAATGACTCTACTAGTTCGTTTATTAGACTATTCTTAAAATTGTGGCTTGTTTTCTTCAGCAGAGGTTGATTTAAACTAATGTAAAGGAGATTTACTAAACTCATTAAGTTGTATATTGTGATTCCACGATTTCCCCATAAGTTTATTTTTTGAACATTTGTGATGCTACAAAAACATCCTACAAGCATCATTGCTCTAAAGCTACATTTATATATCATTGTGATTTCAGTTAATACCTTCCCAAATCTTAGAAACACAATTTTAATGAGCTGTAATGTTTTTCTTTAATGTATTTCTGTACATGCAACCAATAATCCATCCCAGCTGGCCTCTGATTTTATTGGGTTTTTATTTCAATATTAAAGGGAGAGCACAGCTGGAGGTAAAGACAGATTTGTGTCACAATATGTACAAATGAACATCTGGGTGCTGTATAATGCCAGCTATTTATGGAAGCAATGGTTATATTTTGAAGTTGAAGTCCCAACATAAATAACTATAATGGCAAGTCTCAAACTTAGTAAACATATGCAAGGCAATCATGAATTTCTGCTGGATTTCATCGCCTTGTATCTGTATCAGTGATGCACTGGGGCCAAGATCCAAGATTTGGCCCCTGCATTGTTAGTGTGCATGCGGGTTAGGTGTGAGTGGAGAAGGGGCGTGACACACCCCTTCTCTCTGCATGCCAGGCGAGCAGAGTACTTGGAAGGTGGAGCAGCTCGGCCAGGCTTGCAGGTGGCCAGACCGGCCCATCTGGCGTTCTAGCATGTGCCAGATGGCCAGTCCGGCCCTGATCTGTATACTAATGCTGGAATCAATTAATGATTATTTATTTTGATATTTTAATCATGCAGAATAAGGTTGAAATTTTTATGTGAAAATGAACAGTACTTTTCCTAGGGGCGCAGAGAGGGGAAGGGAGCGGGTACTAATTACCTGGGCCTGTCGCAGGGGCTCTGGTCCGCTGCCGACCCCCTCCCTCTTACCTGTCAGCAGCAGCCTTTCTCCCCAGCCCAGCACATGCTGCTGTGTGCTGGGTTACAGTAGAATCAGGGATGCTGCTGCTGCTGAGAAGCAATCTCATCTGCCTGTGCAGGGGTGAAGTGGGGGGAGTGATCAAGCGCCTCCCTGAGTTTGCCCCTGACTGATTGGCTCATAGCACCCCCCTGTTCATCAAAGCAGCGCTGTAAATATTTTTTATTCTATTTTGTTTCCTTAGGCGGGCCTGACCATGCCTCCAGCAATTAGACCATGCACCCGTTATTAGGCCACGCCCCCAAAAGTATCGGGCCCAGCTCTCTACGGGCATGCTTATATTATTATACATAGTACTGCCTGTTCCTGTGTTGCTTCACTCCTCTGGCCAGAGAGCTCTATCCATTGCTCTGTTACTCCCACCTTAACTGGACGCTCACCACAGATCCCAAAGGGCTTACCTGCTACTGTGCACACTCCAGCATCAGTCACCTTAGCTGGATATTCCTGCAGATCCTGGAGTGCTTACCTGCCACTGCGCACACACCAGCATCAGTCACCTTAACTGGATATTCCTGCAGATCCTGGAGTGCTTACCTGCCACTGCAGGGGTGTGCACCGGCCACTTTTCGTGTTTTGTGTTTTGGTTTTGGATCTGGATCTTTCTTCGTGTTTTGGATCTGGATTGGTTTTGCCAAAACCACCCTTCCGTGTTTTGGGTTCTGGCTTTTGTGTTTTGGATCTGTATTTTTTTGAAAAAAAGCATAAAAACAGCTAAAATCACAGAATTTGTAGGTTTTTCTGCTCCTATGCTATTATTAACCTCAATAACCTTAATTTCAACTCATTTCCAGTCTATTCTGAACACCTCACACCTCACAATAGTGTTTTTATGTCCAAAAGGTTGCACCGAGGTAGCTGGATGACTATGCTAAGCGACACGAGTGGGCGGCACAAACACGTGACCCATCTAGGCGTGATACTGCAGTGGCAGACAGGATGGCAGTTTGAAAAACTAGGCCCCAAACTGTACATAATGCAAAGAAAAAAAAGAGGTGCAAGATGGAATTGTCCTTGGGCCCTCCCACCCACCCTTATGTTGTATAAATAGGACTTGCACACTTTAACAAACCAATCATTTCAGCGCCAGGGTCTGCCACACAACTGTGGCTGAAATGATTGGTTCGTTTGGGCCTCCCACAAAACATGCTGGCAATTAATCTGTCCCTGCACAAACTGGCTCTACGGAGGCAAGATGTCATCCTCATCCTCCTCATCCTCCTCATCCACCGATTCCTCACCCTCTTCAGTGTGTACATCCTCATTCTCACAGAGTATTAACTCGTCCCCACTGGAATCCACCACCACAGGTCCCTCTGTACGTTCTGGAGGCTGGTCTCCCTGGAAGAGCTGATAATTCATTTTGATGAACATCATCTTCTCCACATTCTGTGGAAGCAACCTCCTACGCCTTTCGCTGACAAGGTTCCCGGCTGCACTAAACACTCTTTCGGAGTACACACTGGAGGGGGGGCAACTCAGGTAAAATAGAGCCAGTTTGTACAGGGGCCTCCAAATTGCCTCTTTTTCCTGCCAGTACAGGTATGGACTGTCTGACATGCCTACTTGGATGCTGTCACCAATGTAATCCTCCACCATTCTGTCAATGGTGACAGTATCATATGCAGTGACAGTAGACATGTCAGAAATTGTTGCCAGGTCCTTCAGTCCGGACCAGATGTCCAAACTTGGTCCTGCCTGCCCTGCATCACCGCCAACGGGTTGCTTAGGATACCTAAGTTTTTTCCTGGCAGCCCCAGATGCAGGAGAAAATGAAGAAGGAGCTGTTGACGTGTCACGTTCCGCTTCAGCTGACAGTGTGTTCACCAGCAGGTCTTTGCACCTCTTCAGGGCTTGTGTCGGCCGGAAAGAGAGACACCACATAGGCTTTAAACCTAGGATCGAGCACGGTGGCCAAAATGTAGTGGTCTGATTTCAACAGATTGACCACCCTGGAATCCTGGCAAAGCGAATGAAGGGCTTCATCCACAAGTCCCACATGCCGAGCGGAATCGCTCCGTCTTAGCTCCTCCTTCACTTTCTCCAGCTGCTTCTGCAAAAGCCTGATGAGGGGAATGACCTGACTCAAGCTGGCAGTGTCTGAACTGACTTTACGTGTGGCAAGTTCGAAGGGCTGGAGAACCTTGCACAACACGGAAATCATTCTCCACTGCGCTTGAGTCAGGTGCATACCCCCTCCATTGCCTATGTCATAGGTGGATGTATAGGCTTGTATGGCCTTTTGCTGCTCCTCCATCCTCTGAAGCATATAGAGGGTTGAGTTCCACCGCGTCACAACCTCTTGCTTCAGGTGATGGCGGGGCAGGTTCAAGAGTGTTTGCTGGCGCTCCAGTCTTCGGCACGCAGTCGCTGAATGGCGAAAGTGGCCAGAAATTTTTTGGGCCACCCAAAGCGTCTCCTGCACGCCCGTCGCTTTTCAGAAAATTCTGCACCACCAAGTTTATTGTGTGAGCAAAACATGGGACATGCTGGAATTTGCCCAGATGTAATGCCCGCACAATATTGGTGGCGTTGTCAGATATCACAAATCCCCAGGAGAGTGTAAGTGGGGTAAGCCACTGGGCGATGATTTCCCTCAGTTTCTCTAAGAGGTTGTCGGCGGTGTGCCTCTTACTGAAACCGGTGATACACAGCGTAGCCTGCCTTGGAACGAGCTGGCGTTTCTGAGATGCTGCTACTGGTGACGCTGCTGCTGTTGCTGCGTAAGGTGATACATCTACCCAGTGGGCTGTCACAGTCATATAGTCCTTAGTCTGCCCTGTTCCACTTGTCCACATGTCCGTGGTTAAGTGGACATTGGGAACAATGGCATTTTTCAGGACACTGAGGACACTTTTTCTGACGTTTCTGTACAGTCTCGGTATCGCCTGCCTAGTGAAGTGGAATCTAGACGGGATTTGGAACCGGGGACACACTACCTCCATCAATTGTCTAAATCCCACTGCACTAATGGCGGATACCGGAGGCACGTCTAACACCAACATAGCAGTCAAGGCCTCAGTTATACATTTTGCTTCAGGATGACTGCTGTCGTACTTCATCCTCCTCGCTAAGGACTGTTGGAGCGTCAATTGTTTAGTAAAAGTAGTGGTGTTCCTACTTCCTCTCTGGGATGATGAACGACTCCCAGCAGCAGCAACAGCAGCAGCGGCAGCAGTAGGCGTAGCAATGCAGGATCCTCCGGAGGAATCCCGGATAGGAGAGTCAGTCATGCCAGTGACATGGCCTGCAGGACTACTTCCGATCCTGACTAAGGAGGAAATTGACGAGGAGGGAGTTGACGGTGTGGTTTGCAGGCGCTTGGATACAACAGGACAACGGGATTTAGGTGTCCCTGGACTGCTTACGGTCTTAGCCAAAGTTTCTGAACTTGACAGTAACTTTTTATGAACGCGCTGCAGGTGCCGTATAAGGGAGGATGTTCCTAGGTGGTTGACGTCCCTACCCCTACTTATTTCACCTTTACATATGGTACATATGGCAAGACAGTTGTTGTCCGGATTTGGATAGAAATATTGCCAGACCAAAGAGGTGGAATGTTTGGTCTTCTGCCCAGGCATGACCGTGATGGGCTTTTTCATCCCACGGACAACAACTGTCTCCCCCGGAGCCTGATTTAAACAAACCACATCACCATCAGAATCCTCCTCGCCAACTTCCTCCTCAGCGCCAGCTACACCAGTATCCTCATCCTGTTGTACTTCAACAGTGACATCTTCAATTTGCATATCAGCAAGTGGACTGTGGGTGCTCCTTTCAGCACTTGCAGGGGGCGTGCAAATGGTGGAAAGAGCCACCTCTTCCCGTCCAGTGCTGGGAAGGTCAGGCATCGCAACCGCCACCACACTTGGACTCTCCTTGGGGATTTGTGATATCTTCTTAGAAAGCACAGTTCTTCGCTGTGCTTTTGCCAGCTTAACTCTTTTGATTTTTTTAGTGGGAGGAGGGCTTCCATCGTCATGTGAAGCTGAACCACTAGTCATGAACATACTAGGGATCGACCTTAGCCATTCCTTGCCACTCTGTGTCGTAAATGGCATATTGGCAAGTTTACGTTTCTCTTCAGCTGATTTAAATGTTTTTTTCAAGGTCATTTTCCTGAACTTTGTCATTTGGGATTGTATGTGCCCTCTACTATGACATTGGGCATCGGCCTTGGCAGACGACGTTGATGGCATGTTATCGTCTATGTCATGACTAGTGGCAGCAGCTTCAGCACTAGGAGGAAGTGGTTCTTGATCTTTCTCTATTTTATTTTTATCGGAGAAAGTTTGGTCCTCCATTTATGTTATATCGATTTGATATATACGTGCGGCTAAACACAGAAAATATTTTTTTATTTTTGCTGGAAAGTAGTGCACTTTGTGGGTTACACCACCCTTTAAGAAATGAGCCAGCCGGCTCTTTACTTATGGGACACAGGCGCACGCTTGGCGCTGCTCCTTTGTTGATGCATGTGCGGCTACTGCGCACACAATTCACAAACACAGAAAATATTTTGTTATTTGGTTTGGAGTGTACTTTGGGGGTTACAGCACCCTTTAACGGTCAAGCCAGCCGGCCCTTTACTTATGACACAGGCGCACGCTTGGCACTACTTTGTTGATGCACGTGCGGCTACTGCGCACACAATTCACAAACACAGAAAAAATATTTTGTTATTTGGTTTGGAGTGTAATTTGGGGGTTACAGCACCCTTTAACGGTCAAGCCAGCTGGCCCTTTACTTATGACACAGGCGCACGCTTGGCACTACTTTGTTGATGGACGTGCGGCTACTGCGCACACAATTCACAAACACAGAAAAAATATTTTGTTATTTGGTTTGGAGTGTACTTTGGGGGTTACAGCACCCTTTAACGGTCAAGCCAGCCGGCCCTTTACTTATGACACAGGCGCACGCTTGGCACTACTTTGTTGATGCACGTGCGGCTACTGCGCACACAATTCACAAACACAGAAAAAATATTTTGTTATTTGGTTTGGAGTGTAATTTGGGGGTTACAGCACCCTTTAACGGTCAAGCCAGCTGGCCCTTTACTTATGACACAGGCGCACGCTTGGCACTACTTTGTTGATGGACGTGCGGCTACTGCGCACACAATTCACAAACACAGAAAAAATATTTTGTTATTTGGTTTGGAGTGTACTTTGGGGGTTACAGCACCCTTTAACGGTCAAGCCAGCCGGCCCTTTACTTATGACACAGGCGCACGCTTGGCACTACTTTGTTGATGCACGTGCGGCTACTGCGCACACAATTCACAAACACAGAAAAAATATTATTTTGTTATTTGGTTTGGAGTGTACTTTGGGGGTTACAGCACCCTTTAACGGTCAAGCCAGCCGGCCCTTTACTTATGACACAGGCGCACGCTTGGCACTACTTTGTTGATGCACGTGCGGCTACTGCGCACACAATTCACAAACACAGAAAATATATATTTTTTTGGTTTGGAGTGTACTTTGGGGGTTACAGCACCCTTTAACGGTCAAGCCATCCGGCCCTTTACTTATGACACAGGCGCACGCTTGGCACTACTTTGTTGATGCACGTGCGGCTACTGCGCACACAATTCACAAACACAGAAAATATATATTTTTTTTGGTTTGGACTGGAGTGTACTTTGGGGGTTACAGTACCCTTTAACGGTCAAGCCAGCCGGCCCTTTACTTATGACACAGGCACACGCTTGGCACTACTTTGTTGATGCACGTGCGGCTACTGCGCACACAATTCACAAACACAGAAAATATATATTTTTTTGGTTTGGAGTGTACTTTGGGGGTTACAGCACCCTTTAACGGTCAAGCCAGCCGGCCCTTTACTTATGACACAGGCGCACGCTTGGCACTACTTTGTTGATGCACGTGCGGCTACTGCGCACACAATTCACAAACACAGAAAAAATATTTTGTTAGTTGGTTTGTAGTGTACTTTGGGGGTTACAGCACCCTTTAACGGTCAAGCCTGCCGGCCCTTTACTTATGACACAGGCGCACGCTTGGCACTATTTGTTGATGCACGTGCGGCTACTGCACACACAATTCACAAACACAGAAAAAATATTATTTTTTTAGCACTTGGGGGGAGCACCCCTGATGGACAGAGCACCCCCTGGACAACACTACAGCACCCCTTTAGGACTGGGACACTGCACAGGACTTTGGAGTGGACACAGCCCCTATGGAGAACTGACTGCACAACACAGTCCAGCCAGCCCCTATGGACTTTGAAGTAGTGGACACAGCCCCTATGGACAACAGCAGCACAGCGCAGCACAGCACAACACTACTCTGCACTACACTACACTACACAGCCCAGCCAGCCCTAACTCCCACCCTCCCTCTTCACTGTCCACAGCCGAGTGAGAAAATGGCGCCGACGCGGGTACCTTATATAGGATCCAAAACCCGCGAGACCCGGAAGACGGGATGATGACGTTTTGCCTCGATTTCAGATCCGAGTCAGGCGGGAAAAGTCGAGCCTGACTCGGATCGGCCTCAGATCAGGGGGGCTCGGGGGGGTTCGGATTTCAGAAATCCGAACCCGCTCACCCCTACTTATGACACAGGCGCACGCTTGGCACTACTTTGTTGATGCACGTGTGGCTTCAGTGCACACAATTCACAAACACAGAAAATATTTTTTATTTTGTTTGGAGTGCACTTTGGGGGTTACAGCACCCTTTAACGGACAAGCCAGCCAGCCCTTTACTTATGGGACAGAGGCGCACACTTGGCGCTGCTCCTTTGTTGATGCACGTGCAGCCACAGTGCACACAATTCACAAACACAGAAAATATTGTTTTATTTTGCAAAATGCACCTGAAGGACTCTCAGACCATGATGAGACAAAGATTGAACTCTTTGGTGTGAATGCCAGGCGTTATGTTTGGAGGACACCAGGCACCGCTCATCACCAGGCCAATACCATCCCTACAGAGAAGCATGGTGGTGGCAGCATCATGCTGTGGAGATGTTTTTCAGCGGCAGGAACTGGGAGACTCGTCAGGATAGAGGGAAAGATGAATGCAGCAATGTACAGAGACATCCTGGATGAAAACCTGCTCCAGAGCACTCTTGACCTCAGACTGGGGTGATGGTTCATCTTTTAGCAGGACAATGACCCTAAGCACACAGCCAAGATATCAAAGGAGTGGCTTCAGGACAACTCTGCGAATGTCCTTGAGTGGCCCATCCAGAGCCCAGGCTTGAATCCAATTGAACATCTCTGGAGAGATCTGAAAATGGCTGTGCACCAACGCTTCCCATCCAACCTGATGGAGCTTGAGAGGTCCTGCAAAGAGGAATGGGCGAAACTGCCCAAAGATAGGTGTGCCAAGCTTGTGGCATCATATTCAAAAAGACTTGAGGCTGTAATTGCTGCCAAAGGTGCATCAACAAAGTATTGAGCAAAGGTTGTGAATACTTATGTACATTTGATTTATTTTTTTCTTTTGATTTCTTTATTTTTGTTTTATCAAATTTTCAAAAATCGCAAAAAACTTTTTACACTTTGTCATTATGGGGTATTGTTTGTAGAATTTTGAGGACAAAAATGAATTTATTCTATTTTGGAATAAGGCTGTAACATAACAAAATGTGGAAAAAGTGAAGCATTGTGAATACTTTCCGGATGCACTGTACTAGGGGCACTCAGACCCTAGATACACCCCTGGCAAATGGCTCAAAATAGAAAGAAAAAAAAAGGACTATGACTGCTGTTAATATGTACTGGTTGTCAATCATTGTATAAAACAATACTCCTGTGATACATAAATAGGCAATGGCGTGCACTGCATAAATTCAATAATTGTTTATGCCAAAATGTTTTTATTGGATAGTTAAATGTCTTGTCTAAATCTATCATTTAGTTTTGTATGTATGCTCTACCAATGTTTATTAAAAAAAACAGATACATGTTTTCTTGCATAAAATATTTATCACCATTTTAAAAATGCAGATGGAAATATAGTATTTGCCAGTTAAGACAATTGTATACAATTGTATTTGTACGTGGATCTGCATGATCTGTCAATCACAGCACTATTCTGGGACAAATGCATCCTCCATTCCAATTATGGTAAACTCGGTCCACACAGTTCATGCATACCTGTAAATACATAAAGGAATAGAGAAGGGTAATATTATCCACACAGCTGTAATATTAGGTTTATGTAATAGTACTTAGCAATTTAGGATCCAGAAGTAAGCAGCCAATTTTAATGGTAAGGACATATTTAAGAAACAACTAGTGCTTTTGTATTGCCATACACAAAGAAATCTTCAGTTTATGATTCAAATGTGTTTTTGGGCTGATTCAGAGGTGGACGGAGTGACGATATTTGTGCAGCTGAGTGATTTTTTTTTGCCACTGCGTATGCACAAAAAGTCTGAGAAACACCTATGGTGCATGCATACCACTGAGTGTACACAGAGATTGCTGTTGTGCACACGATCACACTCATTTGAGATGGTGGCGGGCAGACATGGGCATTCCTGGAAGGTGGCTTGAAATGAACACAAAAAAAGGCTGTCTCATGGGCGTTATGGGAGTGTCATAGGCATGTCAGTGAACGTGGCTGTGTTCTCAAATTCAGAGCAGCAGCTACAAAGGCCATGATTAGGGAAAGTTCAGAAGGAGACACTGCGCCAGCGATGGTGCGTCATAAGTGACGATGGTCGTCATGCTGGTGTACCAATGACGGAGTGTTTGTGTGACAGCAGAGGATTTCCACTGTCCACGGACATTGAAAGTGGGCGTCTCAGGGCTTGCAATCTCCAGTGTTCGCAATTGCTGAAGGGGAAGGCTGAGACTACCATATGTATATTATCGCAGCTGTGAATCCGAAAGTAATCGCAGCTGCTCAAGCATTAGCATCCACCTCTGAATCAGGACCTTTGTCTTTAATAAACTAGTGCTACAGAAAAAAAGTAAAAGTATTATTATATGTAACCTGGGAAAGGCAAAGCATGTTAGTTGAAAGACAATTAGTAATGGCATTATTACATAGCATTAAAAGGTTTTTACTAGCACCATAGTATAGAAATGTTCATATTTATTGGTTAATAAGATATACACGTATATATGCACGTTTCTGGTAGCAAATTCTATATGGGTCATGGCTCGTACTTTAATAAAAATTAGGACCAAATTAAGGGTCTGATTCAGAGCCGCTCACTCACGCTGTGCGTTCGCAAGCAGCCCGATGTTCTGCGTACACGCATGCGCACGCTTCCTTCTGCGAGTGTGCAGAAGGAAGCAACCCTGTTGCTCACCCAGCAAAGGCATCCCAGGGTAATGAGTGACAGGAGAGGCCGTTTGTGGGTGGCAGGACACTAATAATGGGGGGGTTGGAGATGCAAACGCAGGCGTGCCTGGGTATTTCAACGCCATTTTAGAGGTGTGCATAATTAACAGTCAGCGTCATAGTACACGTCACTTGCCTTTTTTTTTACACTGATTTCCTCGCAATGCTTGCGGTAGGGTAAAGCTACCTCAAGCACTGCATTCGCATCCGATGGTGCTCGATGTACCAATGTTTTAATACACTTCCTGGAGATAACATGTTGTTGGTGGGCGGCTCTGCCTGTGCGATTGGGCGTACACATACACAAAGTGGCCGCTCGCTAAGACATGGTGGGCGTGCTTATGCCTTGGCGAGCGATCGCTTCCCGTGGCGTCACATTGAAAAATTTGCATACACATCTAGCGAGCATACGCAGATAGCAAATGGGTCTGAATCAGGCCCTAAGTTTTATAATTAAACAGCCACAACATAAAGATAAGAATAAATACTACAATTTAAAACTTTGTGGCATATTTACTATGCTGTGGTTTGTAAAAGCCGGCAATCATAGTCAGTTTTTAATGATAGTTTGAAGCGGCAATAGCAAAGATTGCTGCTGGCATTGATCAATACTTTTAAAGTAGCAATAGAAATGAATGCTAAACCAGGCCTATCTAGCATTCATTCCTGTTGCTGCTCTAAACCTGTCAGTTGATGACAAACTGCAGCATGGTAAATACACTCCTGTGTGTTTTCAGTCTGTTACCTCAGATGGACATTAATGAGACAGCTATTGGTTATAATAATGAGTGCAACCATGTAGGAAAATGAGGTAAAATATTTATAAAGAAATATAAATCAGTCTATAATTACTTTTATACATTATGTGCAAATACATAAATAATTGAAAAAAAATAAAATAAATAGTAACTATATATTTCTAGAGGGAAAAAGGAAAACCAGAGTTACACTACCAAGTACAGAAAGTCTATTTTGAAAAATAAGTATATTAATTCACAGTTTTCTATAGCATAACATCAAAAATATAATTAGCTTATCTAATATATGGAACTATTTAAAAACCCAACTATGAATTCTACAAACTTTGTTTGAAAAGTATTAATGACCTTACCTAAAAAAGGAATTCCGTAAATCCAAAATGTTACCGGATTTAAAGCCGCTTTGGTCTACTGATGCCATAATCTGTATGTCATAACTTTGTCTGGATTAAGCAGAAGACATAACATGTACATCTATTAAAATGTATGCATCATTACTCGTTAGTTACCACAATTCAAGTTCGTCATCTAATGTTATGGATGAAAACGTTAGGAATCAAAAACAAACACACTGTAGGATGTGAACATTATGAATCAATTTATCTGATGTCATACAGTTATGGTGTCCAAATTCGTTCTTGTGCACACTCTGGTGAATACAAGTACAGTTCCTTAATCAGAACCCATTTCATATACAAACTAGAACACAACTGACAATAATTGGACCCTCTATCATGTTGTAGTTTGAGTTTGGCCAGAGAACCAATGAAAGCAATACAGATAAGCTATGAAAGCAATATACATTTTGTAACCATATGGCAAAGAAGCAATACAAATAACTTACAGAATGCTACAATAATTCATTGTGTCCTCCACTGTGATAGCAGTTTCCATTTGAGAACAGCATGCACTATAGCAGTACGTAAAAACACAGCCAAAAGTCACACAGGATGAGGTCCATTGATTGAGGTGGGAAAGATATATGAAAGTAGAGGGTGATGATCCATTTTTCAGTAAAGTTTTGACATCAATATTTGAACAAAACGGGTGATGCATGCATGATTATGTTCTGGTGGCAAAATTTGTCACTAATGTCTGTTTGCATCCCCACTAGACATTTATTGAAAAAACAATCGGGAAGCTGGCTGACATTATACCGTCAGTCAGCTTCCCGACTGTCATATCCCAGTGAGGGTGAAATGCCCGGCGTCTAGATGTAGACGCCGTTCATTTCCCCGACGCCGGGCGCCGGGAGCGGACATCCACGGGCGGGGGGGTTAGGTTTAGGGCTCCCGGGGGGGATTTAGGGTTAGGCACCCCCCCGGGAGGGTTAGGCTAGGGGTATGGAGGGTTATGGTTAGGCACCCCCGGGGGGGACTTAGGTTAGGCAGCGGAGAAGGGGGGGTTAGGCACTTACAGGGGGGATTAGGGTTAGGCACTTGGGGGGGAGGTTAGGGTTAGGCACCCCTAAGGAGGGTTAGGTTAGTCTATACTTACCTTAAAACGATCGGGATTTCCAGCGCTGTCGGGCTCATGCTGCCAGCCAGCTTTCCCTGCTGCTCACCTCCCTCCCCCCAGTTCAGCCTCTAGTCTGGCCAGCCTGCCATCCCTGCGCCCAACACCAGTCCAGCCAGCCAGCCAGACAGCCACCCACCCTGTCTTCCCTGCCCCAGTCCAGTCAGCCTTCCCTGCTCCCCACCCACAATCCACCCAGCATTCCCTTTGCCCCCCCAGTCCAGCCAGCGTTCCCTGCGACCCCCCCCAGTCCAGCCAGCCTTCCCTGCTCCCCACCCCCAGTCCATCTAGCATTCCCTGTGCCCCCCCAATCCAGCCTGCTTTCCCTGCCCCCCCCCCCAAGTCCAGCCAGCCTTCTAGTATAGCCAGGCTACCTTCCCTGTGCCTGCCAGTCCAGCCAGCCAGCCTTCCCTGTTCTGCCCCAGTCCAACCTGCCTTCCCTGTGCTCCCCCCACAGTCCATACAGCGTTCCCTGTGCCCCCACTAGTCCAGACAGTGAGCCTGCCCACCGCCCCAGTACAGCCAGCCTTCTAGTCCAGGCAGCCTGCCTTCCCTGTGCCCTCCCCCAGTCAAGCCAGTCAGCCTGCCCCAGTCCAGCCAGCCTTCCCTGCGCCCCCCCAGTTATAATAACAACTGCCCCCACAGCCCAAATGTTAATACCCCTTTAAAAGTAGCTTCACCCACATTATCCACAGCTCTGCCAACCTCTGTACCATACCCTGGGGTGGGGCCCTGCCTATTTTTTGTCAGTACTGGGCCCCACATATTCTGATGGCAGCCCTGCATATACCCATGGTTTTAACAATTTGTTTTGGTTACAAAATACATACAGTATTGGCTACTATGATAAAAAAAAACTAAAAAACATCTCATACAGAAAGTACTGTACAACACTCCATCTTGTGTGAATTTTTTTTTTACCATAGCATATGCGCAAAAACAATATACATGAACAACGAATAAAGCACCTAATCTCTCAGAGATGAATTTGCAATCAGCCGCTCAGATGCGTTTAGGTAGTCCTGACAATCATCATTTTCACCTTGCAATTGGCTAGTCGCAAACTACTGTATATGACTTGACATATGTGTGAGTGCTCTCTTCTGATCATGCACAGAATATTTTACACCATACTCACTGGTGCAAAATGGAGAAATGTATCTCTATGGCCATGGATTTAATTTTACATTGTGTGCAACAGTGTTCACAAGTGCACTAAAAGACAAAGAAATTAGCATTGTGCCTCTTTATTGTAAATCCCTAATATAGTTTATATTCATTACTGAACAAAAAATTCTAAATCAGATAAATGTGTTTTAGCTTGTTAGTTGCCAAAGAGTAACTGATTTGGGATCTTGTATCAGGGCCATAACAGGGCTTTTGTGCTCCCTGGGCCGGACATACCCCCTGAGTGCATGACATCATGCTGAGGGAACGTAGCCGGCAGTGCCGGGAATTACAGCACTGATTAAAGCATCCTCAGGATGCCTCGGGGGGCTGTAAGACTTGCACTGTGCACATCTGTAACATCCAAAAGACACTCCAGGCAGCACTACAGCAGCAATCCTGGCTGTAGGGTGCCTCTAGCACACCCCAAGTTACAGCCCTGGACTACATTAAATTCATAGTTTGATGAAATAATAAAAAATCAGTATGACAATGTCTGTGATTGTTACATGTATAAAGTGACTACCACACTTACCGGTTATTGGCCTGAAGCAGCACTTTTCCTGAGAGCGTTTCACCTTCTTTGGCGAAAAGGGGAGTCTGAAGGAGGCAGCGGACCTGGTACCAGTGTGTCAGGGGTTCTGTAGGAGCAGTGGAAAGCCAGACTGTGACACTAGGAGAAATATGCATGAATGTAACATTTCTTTAAATGAATAATGAGCAGTCTACAGTATAAGATCAATGCTTTTTTTTGCCACAGATCCTATAGAAATGTACTTACAGGGATCCAACAAATGCCACATCAAACCAAATTGCAAGACCATGAACCAATCCAGATTGCACCATGTGGAAAACAAATGGGATTTCCATTCTTAAAATGAAAACAGGTTAAAGTAAGATTTAAATTCATTTAATTTAAATCTGTTTAAATGAAAACGGTTTGGTGACAGAAACAACAGTAATAAAAAACTTTATTGTTTGAGATTCAAAGGAAATGAAACCTGGCATAATTATCTTGATTGTGTTAGGTTGAGTTTTAAATGAAGTCTAAAAGTTTTAACACATAAACTAGGCTAAAAACTCTTGTGGACTCAGAGGAAGGACCAGGGGCATACAATGTGAAATATTAATGAACAGTACTATTTCTACCAGATAAAGAGAACCTCTGCATTAGTAACTACAGATATAAAAACTGTATATCTGCTATAACACCATACACATAGAGCATACGTCATACCCACCAACAGCCTCACAGCAGATATTGTAGTTGTATCTTTGCATTGATGTCACTTTCTCTCCTCTTCCAGAATAAATATTGCAAGTTCTGTGTAATAGGTGTAATATATGGAGTCCAGTCGCACAGGATTGGATAATAAATACTTATAATGCTGATGTACAATTCTGCACCCTTGGCCTAGACCTATACAGCCTTACCAAAATCCATGTGTATAAGTGCTCTCAGAGACGCACATCAAAGGACACACAGCACAATCCTCATTTATGCTCTGTGTGCATTTAGGAAAAGCAGGACACAATGCTTTAGTAAGGTAAGGCCATTACTTTACCCCAGCAAGACACACTGGTGGCGATTAAAAAATTTCTGCAAGTCTGCTTTGCAGCTGAATCAAAGTCATAAGCATCTTATCCTCATCTCCACTTATGGCTATGTGTATCTGGTGGCAAATGGGGAATTGTATGCCGGCTACGTGTTCTGAGGACGTGCTGTGGGTGTGTAGACAGAATTGCTGTAGGTGAGTGTATTTTTCTGATTTCATATGATTTATGGGGGCAAGTCAATTCATTGCAGAGTTTCATGTGAAGAGGTTCTCGGAGCTATTCAATTGACAGCGATGTTAGCTCGACTAAAAGAATTCTTCTCGCACCCTCCTGTGCTGGCAGCGAAGCTCTTTTCCGGCTCAGTGTGGAGCTAACAGCCTCATTCTCATTCGACACTTTAGTCGGAGAATGCTGGTTCTCCCAGGTTAAGTCGCGAGAACCGCCATTCTCCAACTAGTTTTTATAGTCGGACTTGAACTGAATTGAATAGATCCGGGCACTGGCGTCACTAGGGGGGTGCGGGCCGCACTGGGTGACACCATCCAAGGGGGTGACACCAAAATAGCAGAGCTGCTCTGCTATTTTGGTGTCACCCCGTCGGATGGTGTCACCGTGACATGGAGAGAAGAAGGGGAGAGATTGTGGGCTGCCCCAGCAGCTGCAGGAGCGCTGGGGAATCCCACTGTGTGCCGAGAATGGGAGGCATTAATGCCTCCCGGATCGGCACACATAGGGGGGGCGTGGCTTCGCAGGTGAAGCCATGCCCCCTTTCATGAAGCCACCCCCTTTCGAGCATGTGCGCCAACGGCGCCCAAGGCATTTCAGTCCTGCCGCAACGGTTGTCACAGAGGTAAGTGACACCTCTGGCTGCGGGACCAACTTTCTGTCGCTATTCTCCTCGAACTGAATTGAACCATCCCCTATGAGGGCTGGAGCAAAAGCGAGTGAAATTGAAGCTTGTTCTTGCCCTAGTTAATCTGAAGCTGCATTTTGTAACTATCCCACTAGAACAATATTGTGATGTTAAATAAACATTCTCCTTTGATTGTAACCAACAGCACTTGGTAAGAACTCAAAATATTAAAATCCCTCACAATAAAATATATACTATTCCCAAATGTAGGAATACCATTGCTTTTATTCACCATGAGCACTGACGATAATACATGATAATTTTGCATTGTTATAACCAATGGGTAACATACTAAATAAATACGTTATCACAGAACCAGAAAAATAAATATTGATCACACTGTTAAAATATATCATTTAATAAATTTAGGGAGGGAGGAAAAAAGAGGAAATAAAAGGGTGAGTGGAGGGTCATAACCAACCCAGGTCTAGAGAAGCACTTTGGGTGAGACGAGACTAAAAGGTCACATAGTAGAAAGCCATGGATGCCAAATGCTGTTTTGATACAGACACACATTGATAATTTAGGTAAGTTTTGTTGAACCAATACCCAGAGTGATCTCCATTTCCTGTACTGATTTTAATTCTAGTAGAAATATCTTGGCTGGGGCAGATCTATCAGTGAATTATGCATTGTGGACATGAGCCCCATGGAGGTTAGGTGAAGCAGGCATAGGTACTCAAGGGTGGATTGAGGGGACCCATATTCACTCGGGTATTTCAACCAGTAGAAATGCTGATTTTGAAGGCATTGATGGAAACATTTAATTACTATACAAATAAAAAGGTGCTCTTACTATTCCTATACTGTCTTTTCATTTTTTGCCAGGACGGCATCTTCTTATTAGTTCCTGATAGGGTTGTTTGCTAAATTGCCCCTAAGTAGCAACTATTGTGCAAATAGCAGCAATAAAAGATTATATTTATTGGGGCAAATCTGTGTAAATCAATATATGCCCCTTATAGTTATAAGCAATTGCAGGGTACAAGTTTGGTAATGGAAAACCATGTTACGATGCAAAAATGTCTTTTTTTTTTATGCAGGGAAAATAGTGGCTACTTTTGCATGAAGTACAGAAATTACCGGGCTACTTTATTTCTAAAATGTAATTTAAAGTTCAGACAGAAGTCTTTTTCCAACTCATATTTTGTGTGCAAAGTTTAAATTTGACATCATGGAGGGCAGAGAAGAGAGAGAGAGAGAGAAAAAAAGAGGCATTGCAGTGCTACAGGTATACCGTGGTAACAATAAAGCTGCACACAATCCCAAAACTAGCTTACTGCAGCAGATACTGTAGTATAGCTTATGGAGCATCACAAAAATCTCTTGACAACTGAAAGTACGACTTGTAGCCACATGCTAACAGGACTATCTTTTAAACATCCGCATAAAGATAAAACTTAGCATTAAATATGTCTTGACGTGCACCTCATCATGGGGCAGATGTATGAAGCTCTGGAAAGTGATAAAGACCAAGCACTCAGGCCCTGATTCAGAGCCGGACGCTCTGACCAGAGCGCTCACTCTGAATCAGGGCCGTCCTATTTAAATGTGTAGCGGCCTGTTGGACGCTCGCATAGCTGTGGGTTACCACCCACAGCTTATGTGAGCGTCCATGATGATAGTCGCGATGGTCAAGACCATCGGGCTTGAGACGAGACCCTGCGGTAGGGTCTTCTGGCCGCAAGCCCTGGAGTGATTTGGGCTCTATCAGAGCCAAAATCACTCCCACTGACATCACTAGTGATGTCAGTGGGGCCGGACCCAGACGGTAGGCGTTCCCATGGGAACGCCTCCATCTGGCAGCCACGCCCCCGGCATGCCCACCAAAGGGGGCGTGCTGTCAGTCACCATCGACTGCACGTCCCCTTTGGTGCGAGACCTGGAGCGACAGCTTGGCTGTCGCTGTCCGGGTCTCGCGCATGCGCACGATGGAGCTCCCTCCGTCGTGCGCATGCTCATTGGGGTAACATCAACCCGCTTGCGAGCATCCTGTGCTCGCGAGCGGGTCTGAATGAGACCCTCAGCTCCCAACTGTCATGTGTTTCAAAAATGATAGGAGCTGATTGGTTGGTCGTTTATCACTCTCCACTTTATCACTTCCCAGAGCTTCATACATCTGCCCCATATGTGGTATATGTCATTGTTTGCCCATGTGGGTATTACTATGTGGGTAAAACCAGCAAAACACTACATGAGCGAATGGCACTTAATCGCTCCTCAATAAAACTTGCACTCTCTAAAAAATCAACAGACCAGCCATTTGCAAGACATTTCTATTTCTATTTTGATTAACCATTTGTTGACCTGCAATTATCACTGCGGGTGTCCACAATGTTTTTGATTTAGTTAATGCGCTATGATGGGTGCTAGTCACCATTATTGTGTCACTAGGTTACTTGGTTTCATTATATACTGCACACTGTCCACTTGAGCTTTGATTGTTGTACACATATACTTTCTGTTAAGAGATTTGTGTGATGCTCCATCAGCTATACTCAGCGCTTATAGTGGTGCTAGAGAAGTGGTGGAACTCACCTCCCCCCGCGCTTTAAAAAAAAGGGACAGCGTGCGCCATAACCGTGCACCAAAAAAGGACGTAGTCTCAAAAAAGGGGGTGTGATCACACAATAGTATTCCCAATTCAAATTACACCACACAGTAGCGCAATCTTGATTCACCTGATTCACATTACACCACATAGTAGTGTCCCTTATTCATGTATGACAGACAGCAGTGCCCCTTTTACACAATGCCCACATTTGTGCCCCTTATACACAATGCCCACAGTAGTAGTGCCCCTAATACACATAATGCCCACAGTAGTAGTGCCCCTTACACATAATGCCCACAGCAGTAGTGCCCCTTATGCAATGTCCATTGTGCTGGTGCCCCTTATGCAGTACCCCCAGTCATATTGCCCCTTATGCAGTGCCCCCAGTAGTGGTAGTGCCCCTTATACAGTGCTCCTAGTAGTGGCGCCCCTTATGCAGTGCCCCCAGTAGTGGCGCCCCTTATGCAGTGCCCCCAGTAGTGGCGCCCCTTATGCAGTGCCCACAGTAGTGGTGCACCTTATTCAGTGCCCCCAGGAGTGGTGTCCCCTGTAGTAATGCCCCCAGTAGTAGTGTCCCCAGAAGTTAAGCCCCCTATAGTGAAGCCGCTTACACAAAATAAAACAAAAAAAACAATACTTACCTTAAGCAATGCTCCTATGTCCGCTGCCTCCGGTCCGCCTGGCTGCTCCACTGAACTAATGGGAGAGACGTCATGACATTTCTTCCATAGTGCCCGTGGGGGGAGCCGGAAGCCCGAGCTCAAGAGTGAGCTCCAGCCTCTGGCTACCGCTGCGGGGAGGGAGCCGGGCACCTGCTGGTAACAAAATCTCAGCGGGTGCCCGGAAAATGGAGCCTGCCTGCGGTGCCAGGCTGAGGTGGGTCAGAGGAGGTGGAACTGGTTCCGTCTCCAAATAGAAGTGAAGGAATGCAATTCCACCCTGTTCCGGCCCATTTTAACCCCTGGCTATACTGCATTGTCTGCAATTTTAATTTATCCACGCTATGCCTGTATCACTGCAATGCTCCCTGTGGTCAGTTTGTGGGTCAGGGAGACAGAGCTTCGAGCAGCAGCCTGGGTTACCATGCTTACCGGACGAGCTGTGATGATGTCATCAGTGTGGGACACCCAGGCTGCTGTTTGGTGTGGTCCCTCCCACAAACCTCGGCAGAGGTGTATTAAGTGAGTAGGGAGCCCCTGTGCATTCCCCGTCTGGGGCCCCCTCTTCTCTCCTCGGCGGCTGTCCATGCACTGCCAGCACCAGTCAACTCTGGGCACTAGTCTGTGCCCAAAGTCAAATGAGCATGCGCAGATCACCGGGAAAATGGAGCTGCTGACATTTTCACAGTGATTTCCCTACTGCACATGCGCAAAATCCACGGAAAATGGCCACGGTGGCCATTTTCCAGGTGTTTTGTGCAGCACTACAGCCGACGTAGGACTTCATAGGGGTAAGTATTAAAAACTATGGGTGCAGGGTGTACAGTGTGGGCCCCCCCTGGACCCATGGGCCTGTGTGCACCGCACACCTTGCACCCATTATAAATAATTTTTGTTTGTATTCCTACAGTATTTGTTGCTGTATACCTTGGAAAAAGAGCACATTAGCTCTGAAACAAAGAAAAAACTATTTAATACATCATCCACAAAATTAGATTAACAGGCCGTCTAAAGACATAATGAATTCCAAGATACTTAGCAGCATGTGGTTAAAGTGTATCCATCATAAGCCCAGCCATGTCCTGACAGCTGTTTTGGTGCCATGTGCACCTTTTTAAAGGGATAGCCAAGGGATGCATTAAATAGTTTTTCTATTTTTGCATATATAATAGAGTACTGTTTTTTCCTTCCCAGGCTTGCACTATGAAGGATGTTTTGTATTATATATACAGTATTAACACATCCCTGTAGACCTGGAATATTCAACATGCGGCCCTCTAGCTGCTGTAGAACTACACATTCCAGATGCCCTGCCACAATTTTATTATTAGGGTTTGCTAAACCTGTGCTGGGATGTGTAGCAACACAGCAGCTGGAGGGCCGCATGTTCAATACCCCTGCTATTAAGGGTGTAGAAGGTAATACCACTGGCCGCATGGCCAGCGGTTCAAAACCCGACAGAGGTGAAGATCCTGATCACTTAATAAGGTAAGTATACTAACCCTATTTTCTCCCCTAACCCTCCCATAGAGCCCTAGCCCTAACCTTCCCCCAAGTGCCCAAACCTAACCCACCCGTCCCAGCAGCCTAGACCTAAGTCTCCCGGGGGGGTGCCTAACCTAACCTCCCCTTCCCCTAGTCTAACCGTATCCATCCCAGGGGGGTGCCTAACCCTAAGTCCCCCAGGGAGCCCTGACACCTAACCCTCCCCTCCCAGTGGCTGTCCGCGCCCGGCCTACCTTCGTTTGGTACGCCGGACGTCGGTCTCCCAGCATAGGTCTAATGACAGGTGTCGGGTTTTCAAAGCCTGTCTTTAGTACTTTTTCCCGGGATTAGACAGTCAGGAAGCCGGCGGTCGGTGTCACGGACCTCCGGCCGATCTCTCCAGATATGCCAATCTGAGAATCGCCACACGTGACTTTTACAAGTTAACTCAGCACGCGTGGTTAAATAAACCTGATAGCTGCTGCCAGCAAAAGTAACTTTAATGCTTCAGCATAAGGCGAGCTTTTGCTCTCACCTGCATACACACTTAGAAAAATAGGTAACGTGGGCCAAGTTTAGGCCTTAGGTTTTATCAAGGCTTTTTATGACCCATCAGTGAAACGTACATCGGCGGTTTGGAATGCTGACCATGGGCACTGCTCCTATGAATGGCTGTCAAATTTAAATGTTGTTATGTGAAATATGCTGTTAGTACTAGGGTGATACTAAGTTGCAGAGTGTACCCGAGACGCGGCCACAGTACGCTCGGGCCCTCATGAACAGACTGCAGCAGACACAGATGCTGCCCTATAACGTGGCATAATATAATAAGCTGCAGTAAGCTCGGGTCCAAATTAATATGACCTGGTGTCTGCGGGAATAATATGCTAATGTTGATTACAGATGCCGCTTTTAACGTGCATCATACTAAATATATATTAATTAACAACTGACAACAAACAAAGCTGATTAGTAAAGCTCCATATCCAGGCCGATGCACAGGCTATAGACCGGACAGATAAGATATTCCCCTGTTACCTCATTATAATATATGGAGGTATTATTGTATGATGAGAAGGACATTCTGAATCCCTTCTTCTTTAGGAATTTAGCAATATAGCAAATAATATCCTATATAGAAGGAACAACATGGTTAGGATCTTAAATCACGCTGATCAGTATTAACCAATGGGGGAATTATTGCATGCAATATAGTGTGTAATTTGATGCCCAAACAACAGACGAACACTAAATTGATGTCCTCATAAAATTCTTTTGAGGACTTAATATTAATTTAATAAACACTGTTGCAGAACCTTATGTACTATTTACTCCCAAATATGTTGATAGAAAATATACCGTGATATGTATAAACCTTTATGTTTAATTGGTTGAATTGGTTGATCTGATAACAAGCCTTCTATTCACTTACCATTGGAATTGGTCTGCTTGTGATTAGCAACAAATGTTTCAATGTTAATTGGTACATAGTATCTTCATCACCAATATTGACACAGTGTGTGGAGTGTGGAAATAACATAGCTTAAGCAGACTTGCATTAATATCTATGGTTAGTTAAAGCGGCTTGCTCCTTCCATCAAAATTATATATACCAGTGTATATCAATGGTTACAATATAACTATTAGGGTGAATAGATGTTCAGCACTTCACTAACCATTTGCTTACTATTTGAGCAGTCAATAACATATACATTAATTACAAGAGTCATGAATACTCAGAATACAATATAGTAATTTATTCATAGGACAAGCAGTTGCCCAAAGTGTCAACTTAATTTTTATTCACATTTTTCTATTCTTTTTTTCACAAAATCTGAATCTATTTATTTTATTTTATTGACATTTCACTGTATTAAGGTTTTAAACAACATAATAAAGGTTATATTTTAATTCATAGTAATTTTCTCTTTTGTGCGCCAATAAAGGACATTCTTTTCTCCTTCTTGTGGAATTTGTATGATAGAATCCTGTTATTGTCCCTGGCAGCACCCCCAATGGAATATTTAATTTAAAAATGTATTATTGATGGGGTTTATAATCAATCTTGCTAGTGCAGTGAGTTTTCCTCTTCCCCTTTCCTTTGATGTATACCGCGTGGCTGCCACCAGCAAAAGTAACTTTAATGCTTCAGCATAAGGTGAGCTTTTGCTCTCACCTACATACACACATTTTAATTCAAGAATATCTTCAAAGCTTAGCTACAAAAAGTTACAAGATTATAATAATATTAAATAAAAAGTTGCACACAAGTTACTTACAATTTCAAAAATAAAATGGAAGAAACAAACCACACCGTTGTCTTAAGTGATTTGGGGGATGAGGTAGTCCCTAGTGATGAACTCCGATTCAATCTGTACCTAACGATAGCCCCTCAGAAATGAATGCTGACCCAGAAGTCAGTTACAGTTTTATGCCTGTTTCTCCAGGCACCCCCCTCATCTCCATGCCCCCCCTCCCCGGGCTGATTTTCACCCTTGCCAACTCAAAGGGCATTGTCCCTCTAACTAGTGTTCCAGACATTTGAGCAGGTGTTATTTCATTTAATTAATCATTGCTCACTCCATTCTGTTTGGAGCTCAGAGATTAGGGCTGTGTCCACAGAACTGGACTACTTGCAACTGGCTAGGGAAAAGATTTGACACCTTGCTGGTTGGTCTGTCTCTCCTTGGCCTGTTAGCCTGACCCCCTTGTGGGGTTATAACCAGACTCCACTCTTTGATCCCTGCTTCAAGTGAGGAAACCACAGACATTAACAACTTGTACCCTGAGCTTAGGGCAATAAGTAAACACTAGCCAGTCCATTAACTCTCAGCTATACCATTTGAAAAGCATTTCTCCTACAGAGAATAGATTGTACATACAACGTAAACAGTGCCATTTATAACATCCCACTATAAATACTCTATGCAGTACTCTTCTTCCTGGCATCAGCAATACCACCCTCTCAGCATGACGTCCTGACTTCACATGTTCGAGGATGGAGCCATCAAAGTGCTCTGCCACTGCATTTGTGTCATACATACATCAGGTGTAGTGTAGAGATAAAATTAAGGGGTCAATCCAATTTTAAGCAATGTACTCACGGGTGTGAGTCATCGCGACAAAGGGCGCACTTGACTGCAGCCTGGATTTGCATAAAAGTACTTTCAGCCAAATTGGGCTCTGAGCAAAATGATGGAAATTCGGGGCTTGGAGCCAGCTGTGAGGGGTGCAAGATGTGGCAATGGCACATCACAGCATGCAAGTAATTGTATTGAGCTCTTGATGTGGCTTGACATAGTTACCACTAAATGCTAAAGCTGCATACTCTAATCATACACCATTTAATAATGTAATGAAGGGTCATATAAAAGAGAGAATAGTGTCTCGACAGGGTTATAAATAAATGTGCATTTCCCTCATTAAATGTAATTAAATACAAATAAAATTGAATACAAACATCTGTAGTTTTCCACTTTAAAAATCCAATGTAGATCTTCTCTTCTACAGTAGACCAAATACAAATGACAAGTAATGTGAATAGATGGCCATGACTTATATATAAGATAGTCATCATCATCACTGCATAGTGTTGTACCAGCCGACCAGCATGTCTCCACATCTAGCTGAGCTGCATTTAGATGAATACGCTCTTACTATAATCGGCCTATGCCCAGGGGCATTCCACAACTAGGACACGTGCCCTTTGCCCAAGCCAGCTCTTAAAGGCCCTGCCTACACCCCTTTCCTTCCCCGTTTCACCTCTTCAATAATAAGGGAACGATGATACACAAAAATTTACATATGCACGTATACATATGTCACAAATTTGTGTCCCCATACGCACAGCATACAACAAACTCCAAATTAACCTCATTAACTATGGAAGGCATAGCAGTATGAGGCAGAACCCTAGTGCACAGGTTCTCAAACACGGTCCTCAGGACCATAACAGTCCATATTTTCCAGGTCTCCTCACAGAATTTTAAATTAAATAATTAGCTCCACCTGTGGATCTTTTAAAATGGGTCAGTGAGTAATGAATGCACCTGTGCTCCTGCCAGGAGACCTGGAAAACATAAACTGTGTGGGGTCCTGAGAACCAAATTTGAGAACCACTGCCCTAGTAGTATCCTTGTTTGTGGTATTTCATATGATTATTATGTGTGTAGTCAGCTGTGTAAGAAAGACAGATTGTGAGAAGTCAATCACACTGACCTGTGTAAATCTTCTTCTTTGCCATCAATAAAATTAACAGTGTATTTTACTGTTTGAGCCATCAATATTCTTATATCAAATGTGTCCTAGAAAGACAGAATTAAGGCATTCGTCACAAATATAGTGTTCTAATGTTTCCTAAAAAAAAAAGTTCATCGCTTAACCCAGGGGTATTCAACATGTGGCTCTCCAGCTGCTGTGGAACTGCTAGGCTGCCTCCAGCCTCTCTTCACAATATTTAGATAGAGATTGTATGAATAAGAAAAGAGAGAGAACCCAGAAAGCACCCATCTGGGCACAACATCTAGCGCACATTTTCTCAAACCCAGTCCTCAGGACCCCAAACATTGCATGTTTTCCTTGTCTTCTCACACAGATTCACAAGTGAAATAATTAGCTCTACCTGTGGATCTTTTAAAATGTGTCAGTGAGTAATGAATGCACCTGCTGGGTGAGCTGAAAAACGTGACCTGTGTGGGATCCTGAGGACCGAGTTTGAGAACCATTGATCTAGCGTACACTAAAGCCAACAAATATAAACAGCATATGTAAATCAGCACACAAGAAGTGTTTGCTGACCTTTTCCTGTGAATAAAATCTATTCTGCTAGAGAATTAAGAGTTGCTAGTCTGATGTAGAGATCCATACAGTGACACTATCCCACTGTAAAAAAAGACTCCAGGATAGTATACATTTAATGTATATCTGTATAGAGTAGTAGGAAGAAGACAATCAGTAGCGTGCTGTGTGTTTTAATACTCAGTGAATATTAGTATGTGATTGGAATGCTGTCTTTCAACATTGGTCAGCTCAAGTTAAAGCTGGTTTTCAGGGTCCCTGCAGTGAAAGTAGGAGAGTGGTGGTCTTTATTCTTTTAGGCCAGTTCTGACTTTCTGGTTACCCAGTCATACTTACAAATTTATGCTGGCCATACACCATGCGATGCACCGCGTAGTGCGACTGCCGATCCGTCAGCAGACGGATCGTGCTGTCACTGCCGGCATTCGTGTTGTCCCCACAGACCGCACGATATGCCGGCTCCCTCCTCCACCATTTGAATGGGATCGTACATCGCATACCAGGTCAGATGGTTTTGCAGGAAGACCTGGGGATGCGCTGTATGACCCCGCGGGAGCGCACTGCACGATACCAGGTACGATATCGTGCCCATACACAGCACGATATAGCACCTATATCGTGCCGTGTATGGCCACCTTTACTCCATTTCCATGAGACATTCATGATTTTAGGCTGTCTCCAGCAATCCTGATCAAGACTGCATTGTCCCGATTGCTATGAAAGTTAGGGAGGTATATACCATTTATTGAAGCAGCAATTAACAGTTTTTGTATGTACCTGCCACAGGTGCGTGTGACAGTCAGTGGCTGGCAGACTGTGATGAGTGTCAGTCTAGTGCTCTTCAGCACCCCCAAAGTGACGCGCAGGCAGCTCCCATGGGACGTGGTCATGCCCTTTTCCCTGATTCACTAAGCCTAAATATATATGTAAAAATCTGCATATTAAAAATATATTCAACCATATTGCAGCAACCATAATGAATAATGTCCTGAAATCTTAGTATTATGAAGTATTTTATGTGTGTGAATATTTCATTTAGGAGTGAAAAGTAAAAAGAGAAATGTCTAGAAACATAGCTTCCTTGTATTTAGCTGATCTCATGAATGTGACTGTTTCAACAGAGTTTATAAATTGTGTAATGAATTAAATAAACTTGTCCAGATTGCTAATTGTTCCATCTCAATCATGTCAGTAAACATAAGTCACTCAGGAGTGTTGTGCACAAATAGACCGATGGATTCACACATACAGTAAGAACAAGTCACTGATGAAAAGTAAACATAAATGAGATGTTATCTATTCGTCATGGAGAAACAGAAGGAAGGTTATTTAATTACACTAAACTGTTGGCTTTGTTAAAAAATGAATGTATTACTACTATAAACAGGAAATTTACATTATGTGTCAAATATGAACATTTATAATTATGGGTCCTTTAACATAAACTAACATAAACTTTAACATATAGTCCTTTAACATAAACTACAATATATTTTCTCTCTGTATCCAGACCACAGTTTTAGTTCTTGTAAAGACAAATCAGTTCATCTTGTAAAGAGATAAACTCACAGGTTTATTAGTGCAGACTTAATTATCAATATTTTAATTATTTATATAGTGTCATTATGTTACGCAGCACTTTACATTTAATGTTTATCATTCTTCACCATCTTAGTGGAGCTTTACATTCACTATCATTTCTAAATCCCTTTGAACAGCAGTACATTACTATGTTTCTTCGAAGATGTTTTCTGTCCCATTGTTGTTTTCATTCAGTGGTCTTGCGACTTCTTTTTACTGCTACAATTTTTGGAACTTAAGGTACATTGATCCATTGAGAACCAGGAAGGTATGTGGGTTTTTTTTTTTTTTACGGCTCGCATATATGATGAAATGATGCCATAACTTTTTTCATATAGTCTTTTTAAAATCATGGGCAGTTGTACAGAAGTTATGTGTTTCATATATAGAAAAAAAGTAAGAAAAATAAAGCATTCTGAACTGAATGCTATCAATTTACCTAATCTATGTTACTATAGTAAAATATTGTGAAGAACTGAGGAGATGGGGGGTGAGGGGGGAGGAGTAGGGGGGTGCCTGGGAACAGGGCAGAATGTTAGAAGAATGAGGTTCAAGAGTATTCACAGTTCATCTCAAGGAAACACGACCATGTTTTTTAAAAGAAAAATACAGTTCTTCTCATACACCAGGGGCATCCCAAAGCAGAGATTGTTCACACAATTTTACACGGATGCTAAATTTTCTGTGCTAAGGTGACAGCATAATGGCATTAATAGCAAAAACTTGTGAGAGCAGGATTTCAATTCTCACTTGCCAAAAAGTCCTCACTTTAAAGATTTGTATTCATAATGCATCAATTTGCTTTGGGCTTTGAGAGAAGACTGGAGCTCCCAGAAGAAACCTACGCACACATGGGCATAACAGTCAAACTCCAGACACCTAGAGCCTGGTCAGAACAAAATTCATATGCCCAGTGCTGTGAGACAGTAATGCCAACAACTGTGCCATCATGCCACCCTCATTGATCTCTATAATGGCACATGTGCTGTCCACATGGACTGCAATGCAATTTGTGTTCCATACAGGAATGTGATAACATGAAACACTTGAAACATCACATAAGAATCCGGTTAACTGAATGTAGGGAGTCTAACCAGATAAATCAGCATTGTTCACTAAGATAATGGCAACTCTCTAACCCAAATCTGCCAAAATGTAAAAGTTCTGGCAAGAGTATTTGCTCTTTAAAGAATGATAAGGGTCAGTATCCCACAAATTGCAGAGGTCTTGTATTTCAGCACCCTGACAATTTTAATCTTTGTGAGAGTGGATTTAATAGATCAACATTGCAATTTAAGATAAAAGCTAGACCAAAATTTTAAAATAATTGTGTTTGTCACATCTGTCACCACTGTATTTCATGAAACACAACACTTACAACAATGGGTTGTCTGAAGTATTCATCAATTGCAGCACTCCGCAAACTGGTAAGGTTAACTCCATAGAAGCATTGCTGGTACCTATATGTTACAAAACATTTGCAATAATAAAAGCATTACACAATTAGTTCACACATGATAAAGAATTCTACAAAATTATATATCTTAAAGTTTTGTAGTTTTTATTGGTTCTTAGTGCAATTTAGTTTTCAAATAAAAGAAGAGTTGAATTTTTTGCCTTATTTCGCAATGCACTGCACCCATGACTGTTTACTAGCCATGTGAATAGCAAAAACGAACCTAAATGGGTAAAGGACCCCTTCCTGCAACATTTTATCACCCCACATACCCTACCCCAAATATAGGCAGAGAGTGTAAATGTGAGAATGAACAGCTGGTTAGCAGGTAGCACAGGGCCGTAATGAGGGGTGTGGAAGCCGCTCTCTGCTAATTGCAGCCCGGACTGGCAATCCCTGGGGGAGGAAGAAGGGATTTTTCAAAATTCAACTCCTAAGGGGGTGAAAAGGGCTAAAATGTTTCCTCCCCCTGTGCAATGTCCTGTTTTACTGACTCATCGTGGCTGTAGCACAGCTCATATTCAAACACCAATTGACATGCCAAGTACTGCCAAACATCACTGGCAGTTGGGGTGGCTCCTATTTGAATAGTGAGGGAAGGGAATGTGTTACTACAGAGATGAGAGAGGAAAATGTGTTACTACAGTTACATTGGGTGAGGGAGGGGAATGTGTTACTACATTGGTGTGAGGGGGTAATATGTTACTACAGAGGTGAGGGAGGGGAATCTGTTATTCCAGAGATGAGTGAGGGGAATAAGTACTACAGGTGTGAGTGAGGGTAATGTGTTACTAGAGGTGTGAGGGAGGGATTATATTTTTACGCAGGTGAGGGAGGGGAATGTCGAATGTGTTGCAAGACAGATGAGGGAGGGAAAGGTGTTAATACATAGGTGAGGGAGTGGAATGTGTTTGTAATGTATACAGGTAAAGGAAGTTAATGTCTTACTATAGCAGTGATGCATTACTATAGAGATGAAGGATTAATGTGTTATTGGAGTGGTGAGATAGATATTTACTGTTTCCATTTCCGAGGTCTACTCAGGGGAAAACATCTTCTAGTATTTATATAAACCGCTAACGGTGGTTTTCTTTGCAACTTTTTTTTTTTATTAAACAAGTAGTCTTCACTGACACTAATCTTATATACATTCACCATTAATTTACATCCTAAAACATTTGTGACTTTTTTTTTTTTTATGATTGCAATTATTTTGATATTCACTTCACAAACTGATGTTCTTTTTATGTGGATCAACCAATTGAAGTACAGCATTAGGTACTTACTCTCAGAGCCATAACAAGACTTTTTGGTGCCCTGTGCCAGAAAGAGCATTGGCGCCTCCCCCCCCCCCCCATTTTTTTAAAATATAGATATAAGATAGTGCACCTGAAAAAGGGCCATGGCCTCATGGGGAAAGGCCAGGGCAGAGATAGGGGAGGCCAGGAGATACTGGGGATAAAAGAAGAGGAAGCTACAAGTGAGAATGATAATGAACAGGAAAATTGAAAGTCCCAAACAGCGCCCCCTGCCCTGCGGTGCCCTCTGCCATGGCACAGGTCGCACTACCCTAGTTACGGCCCTGCTTACGGCCTTGCAGTGAGGTAACCATTTCTCATTTTAGGAGATGTATCAAGCCTTGGTGGGGAGATGTATCACACCTTCAAAAGAGATAAGGGCCACAAATCAATTCAAAGCGATGCTGAATAGCCCTGGGGGGGAGCTCCCGAAGCTATTCAATTCAGCGCGATGATAAGTCGGAGAATGACGGTTATCGCGACTTAACCTGGGTGATTAGTCGCGAGAACCGGCATTCTCAGATTAAAGTTCTGGCCGCGAGGCTATTAGCTCTGCGCTAAGCCGGAAAACAGTTGCACGGCCGACACTGTAGTCAGATTTCTTGGACAAAACATTGCGCTGAATTGAATAGCTCTGGGAGCTCCCTCCCGGGGCTATTCAGCATAGCTTGGAATTGAATCACGCCCATAGTGGAGAAGTTGCCCATAGCAGCCATTCTAACTGTCCTTTATCTAGCACAGTTTATAAAATGATCGTTAGAAGCTGTTTAGTTGGTATGGGTAACTTCTTTGTCAGGGAGCATTTGCAGTGCATGATTTTCATTTTTCCAAGTTGGTGCACAGGTGTATTTATTACTGGCTGACACATTTTAAAAGATCCACAGGTGTTGGTAAATCTGGCAGCATTGCATCCCCCATAGAAACCAATTGGGGATGCTGCTGCCAACGGGAATGGAGAGATCACAGCAGGTATCTAGGAGATACCTGCTGCGGTCCCTCTTTCATACATCCGGTGGAAACTTAATATTTGTGGTTAACCCCGAACGGTTAAAACGGTTGTTTTCAGGGATTAAACCTCAAATATAAAATGAAAAATAGGCCTCATAGAATGAAGCTCCAGTGCAATTCGTTACCAGACACTCACGTGGTGTCTCCTGATGTCCTGCGCAACCTAGTCCCCCAGCAAACTTCTATCAAGCCCTTACCAGTAGTGTTATGCTCCAGTCTGGGGATTTTCTCTAATCACAGAGTATCTTCAAGTATAGCACATGCAAAATAACAGCAGCACTTGTCTTTAGCCTCGGCATGAGTGAGCTGATAAGGCAGCACATGCTCAGTAAACACTTTAACTTTCATCTATACTGCATGTGCATGAGATGGAAATGCCGCTTGCACTTGATTGTGGTTCATGGATAGATAAGCACCATATAACGCCATTCATTTTTATCACATTGTCATAAACTGACAATCATAGCAGTCCCTATACTAGGCTATACGAATGCAAATACAGAAACATTCAAAGTTATCACTGTTTGTGAAATAAAGACCCTATATAAGGACGTAGTTTGGTGCATATGTGCAGTACAGTACTACAAAATGTGTGGACACAACTCTAAATGATGCCTTTGACAAAAAAAAACAATTACACCATGGTTAGCTATACAATATTTCAGATATTACCAAAAATTAGCCCTGGAATAATGTTCCATATACAGTTGTTCATCAGAAAATGGTGCCAGGTGTATATCACTGAAGGCAGGAAACATCATACCTGAAATACAAACAGTTTGTTAACATCTAGTCTAGTGAGATTGTAACATACATGGCAGAGTCCTAGTGCCAAATTATAGCATCAAGGTCAATCTAGGAGGGAGAGGTGGTATAAGGAATCAGATGAAGAGGTTAGAGGAAGAGATGTCCTTAGGTCCTACTTATCTGAGTAGATGTCTGTGGTTGCAAATAGAATAGCTGAATGCTACCTTATCTATGATAAGAGGCATCGCATGGACCATAGTGCAGAGGACCAGGGCCCTGTAGAGGCCTTTTAGAAAATAGGGAAATGTACTGTAGTAATAGCCTGCCCGCCAACTTCATAAATAATCATGACGGAAGGAGGAAGCATTATTGGGACCCCCAGTTCCTGGATACTCACATGAGCATACTCCTTCTGCTCATTTTCTAATAGGAGGTGGTAATTCAAGCACTGGCAGGATTCTGGGCAACTGGAAACCTCCCTAAGTGCGATACTGTTCATGCCCTTTACACTGAATATCAACAATGCTAAAGAGGGACTGGTAGTGCAGAAGAGGTGGTAGAAAGTTAATTCACTAATTATACAATATAATATATAGATCGTTTTAATATTATATTGAAGCAGAAAAGGTATTTAATTCTAAACATTTGCTTTGAACCGAAATATTTTTATATCTACATCATTATGCTAACTTCACATTGTAATAATGTATCTATGTGACTAATATTGAGTGCTACTAGGTCTAGAATTGTACAATTCATGCACATTTTAAGTATTATTTCATTAATTTGGACATAATTATCCACTTTAATCAATATATCCATAATATATGAAACTAGTATGATTGTTTCACTTTTCAGACACATTTTTAATTGGCAATTAAATTTCTAGAAAGTATTTGGGTGTTGGTAGAGTGGAGACAGATATTTATTAAGACTAGTCTAAAAGAAATGGTGCTGTAACCCATATCAATGAATCCTGTGATTTAGTTGCTGTGTTACATTAAATGACATTTCTATGAGATAAATGTTTTGATTTTGTAGCATTTTATTAAAATATCAATTTATTTCTCCTTTGGATCTGTACACCTTTCTCATTTAGAAATTTACAAATAATTTTATTTTAATTAGTTACATTATAGTCTCTCTTACCATTTGGTTTTAGCCACTTTTTAGAATATAGGTAACTTTCCACCATTCGCTCATTGAACAGCATGTATCCCATGGGTTCAGAGATAATAACATCCACATATTCTGGGAGAGATATTTCTTCAATTTTTCCACTTAACACTGAGATTTTATCAGAAAGGTTGTTGCTAATCACAAGGATCTGAAATAAAAGCATACATTAAGTATTTTCAGGTGTACATCATAAATTATTCAAATATCAGTTTAGCTCAGCAGCCGTATACCTTTTCTTTGGCTCAGACCCAGATTTTGTCTG
This sequence comes from Taudactylus pleione, assembly GCA_031769625.1. NCBI lineage: Eukaryota > Metazoa > Chordata > Amphibia > Anura > Myobatrachidae > Taudactylus > Taudactylus pleione. The sequence goes on along the minus strand of JAUIMM010000189.1, from coordinate 4,114,064 downwards.
CAAATCAGATCCAGAACAATGTCCAGGGCTGCAATATATTGTTATTTCCACCTCCCCCAACCAGGGCTGCTAAGACATACTATGGGTTTGGGTGTTTTAATGGGGTGTGGCCAAACCCTTGGAACATGGACACACCAACTCATTAAAACGGTATGCATCTCCACTACAGAATCCCGGCGAGGGTTAATTAACCTACGCTGGGAGACCAGCGCCCGGCATCCCGATCGAAGGGATGCCGAGCACGGACAGCCGCGGGGGGGGAGGTTAGGTTTAGGCTAGGGGGAGGGAGGGTCTGGGTTAGGCACCCCTAAGGAGGGTTAGGGGGTAGATTAGGTTAGATAATACTTACCTTAAGCACGATCAGGATTTCCTTCCACGTCGGGCTGGCGCTGCCGGGATTTGAACCACCGGCCATGCGGCCTGCGGTGTAACATATGTATTCCGTTAAAACATGTAATAAAAATACAATGCATGCTGCTGTGAAGGAGGAAGGGGCATTATCCCTTCTCCATGGCTGTCCCGGGCCTCCAATGGGCCCCCCTCAGACATACCTGTGCTCAGATAATTATTTCCAGCCCCACACGTGTCTCAGCACTACTGCACTGTACTAGCGGATCTACAGAAATCTGGTATCTAGGACCCTGACAATTGGGATATATTCATCCCCAGTAAAAGGTCAATGACCAATTCTACTTTCAGAGGACAGAGGACAACGTTGAATTCCAGATACCCTAATATCTCAGTGACGTCTTCTGTTCAGAGTACACTAAATTAAATTATATTTTTAGTCACAATTTAATTTATGAATGTTTGCACCACATTTGAAAAATAATTAACAAATAATAGTGCATGGAATGTAAGGATATCAATTAAAAAAGATTAATAAATGGATCTTATAAACTCTCTGGAATGCATTTCTCCTCGATTATTCTAGGGAAAAATTCTCCACAGATGTTGCTATTCATAATTGGGATTTGTGATATGAGCTATGAGATATCAATGGCCTGTCCTGTTACTGTTCTAATCTTCACTTATGTTCTGTGCAAACTTGGTTTAACAATACTGCTTCATTTGCCATTTTTTTGTAAAATCCTACTAATCCTGTAGTGACCTACAATTTAATTTATAGATGGGGCACATTCTTGTGTCAGAAAATGAGTAGTCTAGTGCATGTCACACAGTGTGTTGATTGCCTCATTTGCATTTATCCATATCATTTGAGATTAGGAGTTAAAAATGTGTAGAATTCCCTTTATATAAATGGTCAATTTCACTGATGGTAAAAAAAAGAGGTGAAAAAGTCAGATCAAAGCCTGACGCATGTTACTGTACCAGGGCCGGTGCTAGCATTAGGCAGCTTTAGGCGGCTGCCTAAGGGCACAAGCCACTGGAGGGCGCCACTGAATCGACAGAAAAAAAATGAAGGATGTCTCTTTCAGTCCTGACCAAGGCTGCCACTCCCTGCTGCATTTGCAATCCCAGCACTGCGACGGAGGTTGCAGGCTGGCATCACCATCGTGACCATCGATAGGCGGCCGGACAGCTGAGTAAGCCTCAGCTTAATCAGGCTGACTGGCTTGCGAGCCCAGATGACTGCGTACGTCCACGCAGTCTCTGGGCTGGCCATGCCCGGAAAAAGGGACGGACACGCCCCTTTTCCAGGAACACCGGCTGACCCGACGCCGCCCCTTAACTCTATCAGCCTGTCAGTCAGGCAGAGGCATGCAAGAGCACACTCACCGAATGGGTCCTGCGCACGCGCATATTCCCGATAATCGAGAATCTCCTTTCAGCAGTTCCCTTGTGTGCACTGCTATGTCAAGCCCAAAATCCTGGCTCCATAATCTAGACAACTGCGGTCCCGACTGTTATTATTAGGGTTAGAGGTTAGGGTTAGACACTAGGGGGAGGGTTAGGCTACTGGAGGGGATGGTTAGGGTTAGGCTGCAGGGGGGTTAGGGTGAGGCTGTGGGAGGGAAGGGTTAAGGAAAAGGTTAGAATACTTACCTGCATGCGTTTGGATTTCCACCATTGGGATTATGCTGCCGGGATTCTGACCGCCGGCATTATCAGTGCCGGTATCGCATACTCAACCTTTTCAGAGTATGGAAGCTGCCATAAATCTTTAACTTTAGGTGAATACAGCCATTTTTACTAATAAATAAAGCACTGCATACAAACTGAATTTACTAATGGCAAATGGTGTACAGCAACCATATGCAGAACAGGTCACAAACAGCAAGTGAACACCGGCGTATGTGAAATGTCAGGCAAGCTATTTAAACTTCCTAGATCCATAAACTGAGTGCTGATTTTCAGCCCAGCACTTGCCACACCTGGGGAGAGAAAGATGGTCCTGAAAAGAGGGAGATGGTAGTGGGGATTCCCTAACAACCGGCAGTATAGCCGGAACAGAATTGATGTGAGGGTGCAATGTAAGGCCTCTACAGGTGCAAGACCCCTGTCCTGAACCCAGGACCTTCTTCAGGATGATATTAGATTAAATAATAGGTCAGCACTTCTAAACTAGACTCACTGCAGTCCTAAACCAGGCAACTCCAACTATTGTAACCTGCAAATCCAAATCTTAATCCTGGCACCCAAAACTAAAATAGTTCTCACAAATATCGCTGAACTTCAATGGAAAATTTCTATCTCCACACCTGACCATAACTGTAATTTTACTATACTGCCCTCTCTCTCTCACCAAGCAACACCACATAATGTTTGTAAAATGTACCCAGTTATTTATTTATTGACATGTACCTATATAGCACAAGCATATTCTCACAATTGGGAACAAAAAAGTCTGCAGTTAAAGCACATCTTGTTTGTTTCATTTCAAAACCATTGTGGTAGTGAATAGAGGCCAAAGTATGAAAATTCTGTCAGTGTCCCAATATTTATGGACCTGACTGTATAATATAGAAACCAGTTCATTGTGCTATTACTTTCTCCATTGAAACATTTCCAGAATAAATCCCTTTTTCACTGGACATTTCCAAACCATTATAGATTATTTCATTATCTTCTGCCTTAACTACTGCAACCTCCATCTATCTGGTTTTCCTCTCTACAATTATTTCTTAATGCTGCAGCAACACTTTCTTTTTCTCTCAGCACTTCAAATAAATTGCAAATCCCTACGATTCCATTCAGGATAAAATTCAGGCTACTCACCTTCACTTTGAAAGACCTCACCAACTCCTCTTGTTCATACATTTCAACTTCACTGTAAAATATTGTCCGTCCCTCATAAAATCGGCTTGCAAGCTTCACTTAGGGGTCTATTTACTAAGCCTTGAATGGAGATAAAGTGAATGGAGATAAGGTACCAGCCAATCAGCTCCTAACTGCCATGTCATATGCTGTGTTTGAAAAATGACGACAGCTGGTTGGCTGGTACCTTAACTCCATTCACTTTATCTCCTTCCAAGGCTTAGTAAATAGATCCCGCAGTCTCAATAACCACCTCTCAGTCTAACCTCCATACATTCTCCCATACTTCCCATTTAAGGAGCACCATACCCCACCTAAGCAGAGACTGCTCCCAACCTTCAGACTTTCTGGTGCTTTCTCAAAATGTACCTCTTTACTCTATCCTACCAAAACCTGATACTATTTTGTATGGATGTTCTGCCAGCTACAGTGCCATCTTCACTGAGTGTCACTAGCTTTCTTATGGGGGAGATGTCGCTTCCGACATCACCCGTACATGCTGGTCAACCTGACTATCTCGTCAGGTTCAGCATGTGCAGGGATGAGGGATGTGCCGGGACTGAACGAGTGAACGTTCAGTCTAGTCACATCACTAGATATACAAACGAGAGCACGACAGCAGTGTCGTAATCGTGCTCTCGTTGTATATCTATAAGTGGATACCTGCCTTTATATAGATTCTCTTATCTCCTTCCTTGACATTTTGCAACTTCATGCTACCTGGCTTTCCCCTCTACCATAAATTCTTAATGCTGCAACAAATATCTTTGTATTTTGTATGATGTATCATTCTGACTGTCCCGTACTGAATATATAATTTGCTGGATATTATGTGAAGCCAGTAGTGATATAATATTCTAGGCATTCCATACTGGATATCAGTGGACAGTTATAATACTGCCACTAATTATCATGGTTAAGAATATGCTGAATGTCATTCCAAAAACTCAATTCCACTTCAAAATGGAGACTAGAGACGCTACTTATTCTATAGCGCCATCTTCTCCTATTGTTAAGAAGTATCCATGGCATATCTATGTTACTGAATGCAGAGGTGTGCCCTCTCCGAGACTTAACCCATTAACCCTGCCCTCCCCTTGTAATCTAAACGAATTTCCCTCGGGAGATTGAGATGCCTAGACTGTCTATCTGTCATGTTTTTGTATTGTTATTATTATTTCAATGATTAATATTTATATGATTATTATTTCACTATATAGAATTTAATTGAAATATATATATAAAATATATTTTAAAAACTACGAGTGAAAAATTATGCAGTTGTAAACACTGGATTCTTATGATAATATCTATGAGATTTATCAAATTGCAACTCTCTGGGTAAATATTTTTGGATGTTATTATAGATTTCCATATATATATATATACATTCTTTAATTTAATGTTATTTAATTTAAACTGTTCTAAGGTGTATAAAAGTTTTTTCTATTCGGACTATCGATGAATGGTTTACTGTGTAGATACAAAAAATGTTTTCTATTTGTAAAGTCACTAAAAACGAATAGACAGACCAACAATGGTTAACAGCAATTATTAATTATCCAATACCTTTTATGCTGATGCTTTTTATATGGTCCGTTGATTCAAGGAAAGCATTCTAGCTTGAAAAAGGCTACAGTGTAGCTGAAACGCGTTGCTGCTTTCCTGTAGGATTCCTGGTGACTTTCTTTGCCTGTTCATGGTGACCTCCACAACAAGCTGCTGACCGCATTCACTTATTGCCGGGATCTCCCTTCACTGAGATTGAGGGCGACCACCCACGAAGTGAGCTTATGTGATTCCAACCTGGGAGCTGCTCTCTGGCAACATCTCACGGCCCTCCCATAGAGGCACCAGCGGCTTCCAGCCACCCCGCTGCTATTATACGGAGATGAGGATCAGCCCATACCCTGAAGCTCCCACCAGCCGCTGCACACCCTTGGCTATTGCCGGACTGCCTGTCCCCATTCAGAACTGTCAATCCATCAGCAGTCTCCAGTCACCCCGCTGCTACAACATGGGGGCAGTGATCACTCTCGGTCCTGAACTCACCATCAGCGACTATCTGACTGAGCTATTGCCATTACCGTGGTATACCGGCTGATAAAGATCAGAAACTGAACGTGAGTGTAATCATTTAAATACACATTTATACTACCTTGGAGGATACTGCGCTGTCATTTTTAGACTATACTGTCCACAGGCAACTATTCAGTGTCCTTGATACACTGTCTGTTCTTATTGGAGGTCTATTCCAGGACTGCTATATACTTAAAAGCACAATGGGGTAGATGTATTATAGCGGCACTTAACGTGCCGCTATAACGCTTCGCCTCTTTACCGAGGCGAAGCAGGAAGCACTACCGATGAGATGTATAAACATCTCATCGGCCGGAGAGGAATTGTTTATAAAGTTAACTCCCCCCTCCGGCGCTACCCGCTAGAGACAGCAGCGCATCAGCCTAGTGCTGATGCGCTGTGGCTCTCTCCCGGCCAACTCCACTGAGCATGCGCGGGATCTCGCAAGTATCGCGAGATCCCCACGTGGAGCCCTGGAGCCGGCAGCAGGGACAGCACTGTCCCTGCTGTGGGGATAGGCTAACGCCAGGCTGTAGCTGTCGATAACAACAGCTACAGCCGGCCGAACGGTCAAGCATTATGACTGTTCGTACATGGCCCTGCCATGTACTGTTTCTGGGCTTTGTACATCTCCCCCACTATTTTGTGGCGAGCATCTTACTGTATGCTAAATACACAGAGTATTGGTACCAACTCCAGTCATTTGAACTAATTCACTCAGGAATCCTATTTCTCCACAATTATATATTTTTAAATTATTTTTTTCTATCTTTTGATACACAATTAGCTTTTATGTTGCAATTTGTATCTGGCCACTGAGATACATTCTCTGGGAGTCTGATCAACTCCACCTGTGGCTTACTACTTCCATGTCAATTTCTTGTATGCCGATACTGGATTTACAATGTAATAGCTTTTCATATTGATGTGTATATTTACATGTATACATGTATTGTATTTTTTAAACTGTTTTTTATTTTTCTATTTAATTTATCAATAGACAATAAATTAATTGGTATTCACGCATTGTTTGCACCTTATGTCCCCACATAGTTATTAGAGCGCAGTTTTCCCTTTCATTATGTTTTTGTATTGTGATAACTGTTTGATATCTATGGATGTCCTGTTACTTATTTACTTCTTATTTTTATTGTTATTGTTTTCTTTTTTGCCCCCTATGCCTCCTTCTCTTTTTTTCTGTACCCTTATTTTTTGACTATTTTCAATAAAAATGTATTGATGGGGGAAAAAAAAAAGAATATGCTGAATGTATTTTTAGGAATAGGCATGACTAAGTCTGACGTAGGAGTGGCCAGTGCTTTTTCAGCCTTCTCAGTACTAAATCTCATTGTAAAACTATGGTCTATCACATACCGCAGTGACGTGCGGCGAGGTCAATGTCCGGGGAGGCACATGTGGAGATGGGTCTGAGGACCTCATTCAGAGTCGGTCGAAGCGGACGCACGGTCGTACGGGAAAAGGGGCCGTATATTCAAATGATTCCCTCGCAAGTTGCGTCCCTAAGTTCGAATCGGTAGCTGGCCGACCAAGGGGTGGAAGCGATCGGAATTAAAAAAAATACGCCCCCTTCTCGTACGCATTGCACGTCATCTCCGGGCATATAAGGATTAATCGAGACCATCGGGAACCATCGAAACTGGTCGTAGAGCTTAAGGTTGACCATACCCTCTCTTAAGCTATACGATCATGTCAGTGTAAAAACCTCGCATGTCACATGTGCCATGACGCTACTTTGTTAATTATGCACTCCCATAAACCGTATGCACTCCCATAAAACGCTGTTCGCATAATTAGGCACGCCTGCGTACGGATCTCCACTCCCCCGTTTTCAAGCACCTTCCCCTGTTACCACCCACAAACGCCTCATTCTGTCACTCAAACTACCGACCTGGCTGTGTTCAAGGAGAGAGAAATTTCTGATCGTAGCGGTTAGTTTGCGCACGCGCATTGCAAACTTTACGTATGCGCAGTATAGCGAACATCGGTGGCGTACGACCGCAACGACCGACTCTGAATGAGGTCCTGAGTGCTGGGAGCCTGACTCACACACTTCTCACTGTAACTCTCTCCTCACTACACTAAGCTTCAGTGTACATTGATTCTCCTAACTGCATCACTGTGTCCTCTCTTGCTGCTGCTGACTGAACTCCGTCCTCTAAACACTGCAGTACACTTCCTGGTCACATGACACTTCCAAGGTGTCCATCAGTGCTCAAGGCATGCCCCAATACTCAGAGAAATGCCTCTATTAGCTCTCTTTTTGTGCAGCTTACTGCTTGTGGTGTGGCCCCAGCTCTGCAAGCAGTGTCTGACTATACAGAGGCTGAGCTGTTGCTGCCTCATTTCTCATCTCCCTGCAGTCCCAGGGAGCTCCACAAAGCTGGTGAGTGTTAACTATAAAAATGATAACAATAGACAAAGAAGATGTTAAATATCTTTGTATTATTCTAATCTTTTTATATCAAATCATAGGAGTATGACAGGGGAGTGCCTACCCTGACTGCACGTCCCTGCCATACTGTACATAGGTGAAGATGTATCAAGTATAGGAGAGAGATAAAGTTCAGATGTTGGGGCAGATGTATGAAAGCGGCACGTTAAGTGCCGCTATAACGCTTCCTGCTTCGCCTATTTACCGTGGCGAAGCAGGAAGCACTTATGTATAAACATCTCATCGGCCGGAGAGATGGAGCGTTAACTTCCTCCTCCGGCGCTACCCGTTAGAGACCACAGCGCATCAGCCTAGTGCTGATGCGCTGTGTCTCTGTCCTGGCCGGCTCCGCTGAGCATGTGCGAGATCTCGCGCTGTCCCTGCTGTGGGGATAGGCTAGCGCCAGGCTGTAGCTGTCGAAAACGACAGCTACAGCCGGCCGAACGGTCATGCAGTATGACCGTTCATACATGGTCCTGCCGCTCGGCACCCAGACCCCCGATCATACATCGGGGAGAAGCGGTATCGGCGCACCTAACGTGCGCTGATACCGTTTCTGGGCTTCATACATCTCTCCCGTTATTTGATACATCTCCCCCATAGACTGATGGAGGATGTAAAATTCAACCTAAAACCATCTTGCTATGTATTAGAATTTGTTCATCTCACTATAAAAACCAACAGCAGCTTTGTCAAGGCACTGCAATCTATAACCATATATTTCAAGGATAATTAGTGCCCTTGTGGCTATTTACTATGATATAATAAATATAATAAGCAGCTTGCCTATATTGTTTCCTTTTGGCTTCAAATAACACATCCACAATACCTCTGTGTATTTTGCAATAGGGCTGGATTCCACTGCATACACCTTCCTTGCACCAGCTTGTACTGCAAAGAATGAAAGAATTCCCGATCCACAGCCAACATCCAGTACAACCTAAACAGAGAGTTGAATTGGGTGCAAATGTTTGCTTTAGAATTACTTTGACATTGAAAATGTATATAGACAAAGTTACTATGTGAAAATATGTTTTGCTAAACAAATGTAAACATATCTGACAGAATACTGTATGAATTGTTGAATGATATGAATTGAAAATACCTGTAAAAGACAATTATTTGTACCTGACTAGTCAAATAACAGTTCTCATCTCTCATCATTGAAGTCTAAAAGGGTCTTATAACACTACATAATTTTATATTTACAAAAACTGTAAAAACATTATGAACACATTGCAGAAACACCCTCAGAAATATTTATGCTACTGACAGCAAATTGATAGGAATTTGTATGATAGATAATGTGATAGCTGGTAAGGTACACTACATTGGAAGATAACTTCTCGCTATGGGCCCTATTTACTACAATCCCCATTTTGAATGCAGATTGTAGTGTGATATTACCGACTGAATTGCGAATTCAGGCAATATCACAGGGATTTGCTAAAAATCACTTGCAGGGACAGAGCTTTCAATAAATTTCTATCCTTGCAAATCCTCTATCACGGTATTTTCGCAAAAAATACTGTGACAAGTGCCCACGCATGCACTGACTGGCCGCCACTAAGCCCCACCCCCCAACGCTAAGCCCCCCACCCCCGAAATCGCAAAGCAACCCCCCCTCCCTAATTACACTTACCTCTGGTGATCGGTGCTCTGGTGATGTCCTCCGTGGCTCCGGTCAGCTGACATCCCACCATGCACTGGGACCCGGTCAGGTGACGACTGGGCCCCAGTGCAGGATGGGAGACCAGCTGACTGGAGGGGAGACATCACTGGAGCTCTGATCACCGGTCCCTGGACTCAGGTAAGTTATTTTTTTTTTTTTTTTTTTTACAGTAATCAGCTTGCGGTCTGTTTAGACCATATAGCTGATTAATGGGGCTGGCTCTGGGATCTGCTCTGCCCGTTAGAGCAGAGCAGTAGTCCGGTAACCGGGGAAGACCCTGGATAACGCCACCTCCAGGTGGCATTATTATCACAGGGCTTTCCCCGGTATTTATTCACATTTTATTTTTAGTAACTTTGGCCAGATCACATTTCCCATTACAATCATGGGAAATGCGATCTGATTACTAAAAATAAATGATAATGGTTGGAGTAGAATTTTACGAACTCTACTTCAATCGCCCTGTAGTAACTTTAGGTGATACTAAAATAATGTGAAAGGGTGTGAAAACACCCTTTTTCATTTTAGTAAAAATAATGTTAATAAATAGAGCTCTATATGAGGGACACTTGTTCCTGAGCTTAACTAACTTGTTCTGATCTGCTGCAATCAGCAATTAAAACAGACTCCTATTCACATCACTGCTGCAAGTTCTACATGACTGCTGGTAGTACAATGGGGCAGTGACGTGCAGTGAGGTCAATGGCTGAGGAGGTGCACATGGAGATGAGTCTGAGTGCCTGGAGCCTGTCTCACCCCTTACTCACTGTAACTCTCCCTTCACTACACTAAGCTCCAGTGTCCATTGATTCTCCTACCTGCAACACTGTGTCCTCTCTTGCTGCTGCTGACTGAACTATAATTTCTAAATACTGCAGTGCACTTCCTGGTCACATGATGCATACAAGGTGTCCATTAGTGCTCAAGGCATACCCCCTCATACTCAGTGGCATGCCTCTATTAGCTCTCTTTCTGTGCAGCTTGTTGCCCCACCCCCAGCTCTGCAAGCAGTGTCTGACCATACAGAAGCGAGGCTGAGCTGTTGCTGCCTCATTTCTCATCTCCCTGCCATCCCAGGGAGCTCCACAAAGCTGTTAACTATACAAATTACAATAAACAGATGTTTCTAAGTTATAAATATCATCTTTGTATTATTCTAATAATTTTTATATCAAATCTCAGGAGTATAAAAGGGGAGGTTCTGCCTACCCTGACCACACATCCCTGCAATCGGGGTGATTCAAAGATGGACACAGTTGTAGTAACAGCTGCGACTTTCATCACAGCCACTATTGCGTCTTTATGCTAATACCGCAGCCGATGGTCGTCCTATTGAGACACCTACCGGCTGCTTCGTAAATCTGTCAATATGTGCACGAAGGGCCTGATTCAGAGATCTAAGCAAAGGAGTCAGTTTTAGGTGAGATAACGAGGATTTAGAAAAGTGCAGGCATATCTTACTGGTTAAATGCTGTTACATGGGCGTTCATAAATTAGCCATTGCGATCGCCTATATGCAGTATGAGAGCTCTCTGCATGGGTGCTGTATTTGAGACAGGTCAGACCCGCTGCAAGGCCTGCATGGGCCGTCGATGTGCATCAATGTTACTGATATTTACGCTGGTACGCGACATCGTATGCAGATGAAAAGGCAGCAGTGGGTATCCCTATGCTCTGTTACGCTTTGGAGCTGTTAGCATAGTTTAGCAGCTGTGGTCCATGCTAAATCGCAGCTGCGATCGCATTACTGTCCATCTCTTAATCAGGCCCAAAGAAGCACTATTGGTGCACCATCGGCTGCACCATTGGATATTGCACCTGTCCAAGTGACCATGGTCGCTGGTGTCAGTGCAACTGTGTCTCGGATGCATACTCAGGTAAAACATCAGGCATTTGCGTCCACCTCTGAATCACCCCCAATATCTTTAAGTGGATACAGGGTCGCATTCAGAATCGGATACATCTACATTTCCACTCGGTAAGTTATGCTAATGTGAGTATCCACCTTCATCTGGATGCCCGTCACAACCACTGTTTTTCCAAAAGATCCGTCCGAAACAGGTCTTGAATAACTGTACAAAATTCTGACGCATGTATTTGGGGGCATTTTAATTCAACTTAGGAAGTGTTGGCAAAAATCGTCATATTCTTATTTCCACTCTCTGGCTAAAGCTATCAACTAATCAGAACTGACAGGATAATGTGAAAAGTTTTTTCTATTTTTTTAATAATTGATTTATTTTAAAAAATTTGTATGCTTGGACATTCAAGAATGAATAAACAGCTACAGTATCTGCTCTCAAGGTCTAAATTAGGGATGAGCAGGTTCGGATTTCTGAAATCTGAACCGCCCCGATCCGAACCGGTAACCGAGTCCGGGTCGGGTTTTCCCGCCTGACTCGGATCTGAAATCGATGCAAAATGTCATCATCCTGCCTTCCAGATCTCGCGGGTTTTGGATTCTATAAAAGGTCCCCGTGTCGGCGCCATTTCTCACTCCGGCTGTGGACAGTGAAGAGGGAGGGTGGGAGCTAGGGCTGGCTGGGCTGTGTTGTACTGCTGTTGTCCATAGGGGCTGTGACCAATCAGTCCATAGGGGCTGACAGGGCTGTGTTGTGCTGCTGTTGTCCATAGGGGCTGGCTGGGCTGTGTTGTGCTGCTGTCATAGGGGCTGGCTGGGCTGTGTTGTGCAGTCAGTTGTCCATAGGGGTTGTGTCCACTCCAAAGTGTAGAGGGGTTGGCTGGACTGTGTTTGCAGTGTCCCATAAAGGCTGTAGTTCTAAAGGGGTGCTGTAGTGTTGTCCAGGGGTGATCTGTCCATCAGGGGTGCTCCCCCAAAGTGCACTCAAAAAAAAATTAAAACATTTTTTTTTTCTGTGTTTGTGAATTACGTGCGCAGTAGCCGCACGTGCATCTACAAAGTAGCGCCAAGCGTCTGCCTGTGTCATAAATCAAGGGCCAGCTGGCTTGACCATTAAAGGGTGGTGTAACCCTCAAAGTGCACTCCAAACAAAATAAAAAATTATTTTCAGTGTTTGTGAATTGTGTGCACTGTGGTTGCACGTGCATCAACAAAGGAGCAGTGCCAAGCATGCACCTGTCTCCCATAAGTAAAGGGCTGGCTCATCTCTTAAAGGGTGGTGTAACCCCTAAAGTGCGCTCCACAAAAAAGAAACAATTCTTCCATTTTTTCTGTGTTTGTGTGCGAAATGTATGCGCAGTAGCCACACGTGCATCAACAAAGGAGCAGCGCCAAGCGCGCGCCTGTGTCCCATAAGTCTGTTAAAGAGTGGTGTAACCTCCAAAGTGCGCTCCACAAAAAATAAACAATTCTTCCATTTTTTCGAAATCTATGTGCCAAGCGCGCGCCTGTGTCATAAGTCAAGGGCCGGTTTGGACATCTGGTCCGGACTGAAGGACATGTCAACAATTTCTGACATGTCTACTGTCACTGCATATGATCATGTCACCACTGACAGAATGGTGGAGGATTACATTGGTGACAGCATCCAAGTAGGGATGTCAGACAGTCCATACCTGTACTGGCAGGAAAAAGAGGCAATTTGGAGGCCCCTGTACAAACTGGTTCTATTTTACCTGAGTTGCCCCCCCCTCCAGTGTGTACTCCGAAAGAGTGTTTAGTGCAGCCGGGAACCTTGTCAGCGAAAGGTGTAGGAGGTTGCTTCCGCAAAATGTGGAGAAGATGATGTTCATAAAAATTAATTATCAACTCTTCCAGGGAGACCGGCCTCCAGAACGTACAGAGGGACCTGTGGTGGTGGATTCCAGTGGGGACGAATTAATACTCTGAGGATGAGGATGTACACAACACTGTAGAGGGTGAAGAATCGGTGGATGAGGAGGATGAGGATGACATCTTGCCTCTGTAGAGCCAGGTTGTGCAGGGACAGATTAATTACCAGCTTGTTTTGTGGGGGCCCAAACGAACCAATCATTTCAGCCACAGTCGTGTGGCAGACCCTGGCGCTGAAATGATTGGTTTGTTAAAGTGTGCATGTCCTGTTTATACAACATAAGGGTGGGTGGGAGGCCCCAAAGGACAATTCCATCTTGCACCTCTTTTTTTTCTTTGCATTATGTACTGTTTGGGGCCTAGTTTTTCAAACTGCCATCCTGTCTGCCACTGCAGTGTCACTCCTAGATGGGCCACGTGTTTGTGCCGCCCACTCGTGTCGCTTATCATAGTCATCCAGCTACCTCGGTGCAACCTTTTGGACTAAAAACAATATTGTGAGGTGTTCAGAATAGACTGGAAAAGAGTGGAAATTAATGTTATTGAGGTTAATAATAGCATAGGAGCAGAAAAACCCACAATTTCTGTGATTTTAGCTGTTTTTAGGCTTTTTAAAAAAAAAATACAGATCCAAAACACAAAACACAGAACCAAAGACACGGAAGGGTGGTTTTGGCAAAACCAATCCAGAAGATCCAGATCCAAAACTGTCAAAGCCGGATAATCAGCTGAGACAGAATCTGTTTACAATCGGAATCAGCGCGACGCCATCTCACGAATGGCAACAAGACTCCATCTTAAAAATAGATCACACAACGCCATTTTGTCAAAACCACAGAGTAACAATCTTCCCCAAACACATACTGACAGTGTTTAACATACATAAAAAAATGACTTATTAGCATTAGAGCACTTTTTAGTAATCCTTCCAGAAATCATGCCCTGATATACACAAAACCCATTCTTGGGACAACCTTGATACCATAACAAGCACAGTATACTAGGAAAACAACTAACAATACACCAGAATACTGTGAGCATTTTACATATAGCGTGTATGAGCTGTGGCAATTGTAATATAACCCAGATATTGATCTACACAATTGAATTTGTCTGAATCCTAAACAGGTTTTAGACTCACTATCAGACAGAATGGCCCCAGCTTCACAGCTGGGGGTCTCCACCTTGTTTGAGAGTGAAGCTCACTGCCCATAACACATTTGCATTGCAGTTTGAAAATGTTAGTAAGAAATTAGATATATATTAAATCCATCATAAATAGAATCTCATGCATAAACACCGCACATTACGCACAGTTGTGCTGCTAACATGACGAACATTAGCGAATGCACAATATACTGCATGCGAACGCTGTTTGTTAGCTGCATGCGTGCACATCTGCCCCAAATCAGATAAACCTAACTAGCGTCTTTTCCCAAACCCCTAATACTTACATAATGCACACTCACATAAAAGGTTCCATAGCTTTAAAGTATAAGATCCAAGTTTTATTCATTTATTACAAATGCTGTGAAATAAAGACTATTTTGGTATCTAAGGTTTAATACGTGTTTGGTATTATACTGATCTGCACTTTTTCAACAGCTTCCCGGTATCATCGGTGTGAAGATCGCAACATGCATTCTCAACTTATGGACCGTAGAGATATAAAGCACCAAAATGTATTTTGTGAAACCAACAGCCTAGATTTGCATGCAGGGAAATAGAGGAGGCAACAAGCTGTTAGAGGCTGTTCTGTGTCCATTTGCATCAACCTGTTAAATTCCCTGTAACAGATGCACCCGCTCTGGGAACCAATGGTATTAGCAACAAACCCCTCTTTTGTATTGTCTGTTTCTGTGAGGGTATAAATGTGTGTTGTGACCCCAATCTGGAGTCTTCTTGCTGATTGACGGAGGTTTCTTGCTGATGCCGATATCTGGTCCAGAGCGCGTGCGCATGTATGACTGTATCTTGGGTCTGTATAATTCTTTGCGCTAAATTGTACTTAGATCACAGCATGTAACTGACTGTACTTTACTTGAATAATACTTTGTGCTTTGGAAACACATGTTCAAGGTCTAAAGTCTTCATTTTACTGTATGACTGCATAAGCAAATCGCGTAAATTTTAGAGGTTTATAGGCAGGGTTTAGAAGGTATAGGTAGGTGCGTATAGAGGTTGAAATCCAGTATCCTTAGATGGGGGCTCATAGTGTGAGGTCACTTACCTGTTCACATGATAAATACGGTTATCGATATCTCACCAAAGGGTGGATAGTGCCCACACGCAGTTTTCCCTGCAACCACTCTATGCTGAGAGATCGCTATCCGTTATCATGTGAGTCAAGGTATGCTGACTAGAATCCAGGGACAAGAAAGGAAAAAGTTTTTGTTTTCCTTTGTTGATAGTATTTTACGCTAAAAAGGGTACCATAGTATTGCGCACGCGGCTGAGTCGCATTTTTGCGTGCATAATAGAGATGCACTTTTGCGTACGCAGCTAACATTAAGTCATACGGTTGTGTAGTAGTCGCATTATTGTGTATGCGACTAGTCGCACAATATCATATACGTACTGCCGTTAGTGCTGCCACAAGGTTTAAACAAAGCCGTTGAGTTTACATTTTTCAATTGTTGCCAATAACTGGGTTAACGTGTGTTTTTCTGCGCAGGAAAAAAGTGTGTAACCGTGAGTACTTGTTTAGGGTGTAACACAGGACCTAAATGTTATGGGTAACGTAGGACCCTTAAGTGCTAGGCGCAGGAGTTGGCCTAGTGACTCGGTAGCAGCTTACCGTTTACTTTACACAAAGCAGGTGTATGGGTTGTTATTTTTCTTAGGGTACGGCTCCCAGCGTGATTATAGTGTTCAGTAATCAATGTGTGTGATCTGTTAGGCTTATTTGAACATTATAAGTGAACAGCATAATTTTGGTTAGATTACGATTGTGAGCTGCTGAGAGGGTGGATGAAATCAACTGGAAAATAAAGGGTACTTTGCTACCCCCTAGCAGTTGAAACGTAGTCAAAAAGGGATTTTCTGCGTGGGAGCAGTTTTTCTCCCATAGGTGAGTGGAGACATCTAGAAGTCCTCCATAGGGTTCGTGGATACACCCTTTTTCAAAGGTGTCCGCAGGTAAGTGAAAGTATCTTGATTGTCTTTCACCAGTTTAAATTTTTATTGAAAAACGTAGGAGTTGTCCCAAGATGGGAGCCACGTAAACAATAGAAATGTTAGACAATGATGTGCTGCTAGTGGAAGCACCGCTTGGTTCGGCCCGTCGTATTATGCATACTAAATATGGCACTTATGCAATAAGGTATTGTGACGTATGGTTTAAAATAATGATTAAGAGTGTTAGACCGTTTCCCAGAATTGGTAGTTTATATAAAGATGTATTAGATAATGTCCAGGATCACATCAGTCTGATGCGCTCTCGAGAGAAAAAGGTAAAATATTATGAATGTTTAAAGTTGTGGCAGCATGAAGGGGGATGCGTGGCTTAAAAATGTGCAAGCGACTAACACTAGCGCTGTGAACGCATTGCCAGAAAATACACCCGCTGCGCTAAATTGCAATGCGTGCGAGCCGCAAAATGACACGCACGTGCGGAAAGGTAGCGTTGTGGAAGGTTTTGCCAGTAGTTCACGCGCACCACTGCCACCTTATATGGATAGGGATGCAGGTACAGTTGTTGAAAAAACTAATAAAAATGTAACAAGCAATTTGTACCCTCTCTTAAGTAACCATAAAGAAAATGTTTATGATGTGGCTGATGAGCCTATTGTCATGTCTGCCATTTCCCATGCTGTGCACATGTTAGATGCGGCACCACGACAAGCCCAAGTGGTGCCACCATCTCCATCAGTAACAGCACAGGAAGTGTTAAACTCCTCTACGCCCATGGAGGAAGTTGTTAATACTATACATTGCAGCAACAGACTAAACCCCCAGCCAGGTAATAAGGTCAAAGGTAGCAATGTGGCCGGTCTGCATCCCATCCGGACAATAACTGTTCCGAATGGGAATGCGGACGCGAACGGAGTTGTACCTACAAGGGATGTGGTAATGCATTGTCCTTGGACAAGAGCACAGCTAAATTCCATCATAAATGATTTCCCCGATCCCAAGAAGGAATTAGCCAAATGTCAAAGATCTTTGAGAAATTTGGGTAGTTCTCACGAGCCAACTAATAAAGATTGGCGTGTGGTGTTAAGGGCCTGTCTACCATGCAATAGAGCGATGTGACAAAATTGATCACGGATTGTGTATTGGATGGTGACGTTCCCTTAACAGATGAAGTGAACCAAGGTAACATTTCCCATATTATAACTCAATTGGGTATATATTTTCCAGTAATAGTTAACTGGAACAAAATTTTCACTATAAAACAAAAAGAGAGTGAATCTGCAGAAGATTATTGCGACCGGGCTCTGCAGGCTATCACCCAGTACACTGGGTTAGAAGATATTAAAGATAGCACTCACCACAGGGGAATGATTGTCACCATACTCATGGATAGCCTTAAAGAAGACCTAAAGACCCGGGTTCAGACCTCACAGCCTGGCTGGAGGGGAGTCACAATAGATACCCTCATAGAATCCGCCATAGAACATGACAAAAACATCTCAAAGAAGAGAGAGATCAAGAGCGAGAAACTAATGACTGTCAGTATTCCAGCTCTAGACGGAATGACGGTAACATCACAGCAAGCAGACACACCTGCACCCACACCTGAACAGTTACACGTCCTCACCAATCCCACACCACTGCACACACAGCCCTACCCCACTTATCACACACAGCCACAAGTCCCATACTACCCACAAACTCCATACCCCCCACAATATCCTTTCCCTCAATATCCTTACCCATACCCACCACCTTTCCCTCTTGCTCAACTCCCACAACAATCCTTTCATCCACCCCGCTCACAAAAATGTTTTAACTGCAACCAAGTGGGACACCTAAGTAAGTACTGCAAAGTGAAGAATGTAGGACTCCCAAACCAGATAGTAACATGAAACCTCCAACAGGCACCAGCTCCAATTGTGGCTGTTAATGCTTTATTGGAGAGTGGGAGCCGCTAGGAGTCGGGTCATACTTGTGGTCTGCAGATAAACAGGTTGACGGGAAGTACTAGGGAAAAACTGGTAATGGTAATTGATGTAACTAATACCCAATCTCTGTTCGGCTTTCTTCCCTGTGCCCTAACACCCTGACTGTCAGTATTTTTTTTTTCCCACCCAGGGGGAGGTGTATACTACACATGGACACGAGTTTCCCATGGGCTCATAGACAACCCCAGTATCTTCTCCCAGGCCTTATATGACTGTTTACAATCTTTTCAACCTGCCAATGGATTTGTTCTAATGTAAAATGTGGACGATTTATAGTTGTATTTAGGTCATGTTTAAATTATATTATATGTTTTGTTTTTTATGTTTTATATATTTCAAATATTTGTTTGGTCTGCGTGATAGAAGTATATTCTATTTCATTGGCCCAATGCTGAATAGTATTATGTAATTTATATTGTGATCTCTTGCTACAAATAATGCTACAATTAAACCAAAATTCTGGATTTCACTTTATTATCTGGAGTGATATAATGAAGAGTAAATCTGCTGAATAAACAGACCAGCTTATGCACACTTACGATCTGGACACACAGGTGAGGCTTAAATGAGCCTTGAGTGATAACCAAAGCGCGCATGTGCAAGCCCCGTGAGACTGATAAAAGGAGAGTCTCATTCAGTGTGGAGACTACTGACTGAGGAAGCCGCTAAATAGTAAGGCGGAGAAACGCATTTTTATCATTGCCCGGAGACGCTGGCTTACTGACTTGGACAGACTGATTCTGCATCATCCGGAGACGCCGGCTAAATGCTGCTCTGCTCTGACTGATTGCTAATCTACAGGGTACCCTGAGAGCTGAGCAATACATTGATGGTAACAATTACAGGCTAAGTGCCAAGAGGATTTCTATTGCTGATGTGGATTGACCTCATTTGATACACAGGTGATATAATTGTATCAATAATGGAATGTAGCCACAGCAGCTCTGTTTAAAAGACTGTGTGGCTATGGTGAACAGCATTTATAAGCATATGCTTTATAATTAATGAAAAGGAATTCCTTGTGAGTATTATACAACTCAAAAGCCGATAAAAGAAGCTTGTGAATTGTTCAAATATGTCCATGTGAGCGGGGAAGACAAGTACCGTTGAAAGAAATAAATGTTATAAAGAAAGCCTGATTAACTCTAGTGATACACAAGGATCTATATAAACAATCCAGACACTCACTGCCAAAACCAATTAAGGCAGTGGAGGGGAGACAATTGAAAAAATATTGTGATAATCTGCATTTCCAGCATATAAACTACTATAATCATTTCTGGATTGCTATATAAATTGTCGTTTCAACAATTATTATGGAATTATCCTAGATTCATTGATATATGTTGTCTGGGCTGTTTTAGTTTTAATGCTTGTTATATAATTCTGAAGTAATTTATATCCATTGGCTGAGAAGTAATATGTACATTTAGATTAAATATTGTGCACAATCCATCATGTTTTAATAATTGTAATTATTTGCATTGGAAATACTATAGAAGCTATTGCTTCTTTATGCAATTACAAACAATTATTCATACATGCATGTTATTCGATGTTATATGATGTATAGGTCTGATTAGTCATTATTGTGTTTTAAATAATTTTGTATTTTATATCCAATTGTGCGATTTACGCTAGACAATTGGTTACAGTATTGCTGGTCATATCTGGTATATGGTCCAATTATTGGAGTAAAGGGATTTATAGTAAATTCAATTTTTAATCTTACTAGCTGTTTCAGCGCTCTCTTTTATATATATATACCGACAGTGTTTAACATACATAAAAAAATGACTTATTAGCATTAGAACACTTTTTAGTAATCCTTCCAGAAATCATGCCCTGATGTACACAATGCCCATTCTGGGGACAACCTTGATACCATAACAAGCACAGTCAGGGCCGCAACTAGGGGGGGGGCTGGAGGTGCACGTGCGCCGCTGCACCCGGCGCCAGTGTCCTCCAGCCCAGCGCCACAGGGAGACTCCAAGCTGGACACCCGGTGAGATGTTATTACCAGTGGGCGCCCGGCTCCTTCTCTGCAGCGCCGTGCTAGCCGGAGGCTGGAGTTCTCTCCTGAACTCCAGCTTTCGGCTCTCCCCACAGGCACTATGGGAGAGACATAATGACGTCTCTCCCATAGTTCCGAGGAGCAGCCGGGCGGACCCGACAGCGGCAGTCACAGGAGCGGGGTTTAAGGTAAGTATTTTTGTGTGTGTGTGTGTGTATGTGACACTACACGGGCATTAACAGGGGGCTCTACAGGGGGACTACAGTGGCATTACCTACAGGGGCATTACCAGGGGGCTCTACAGGGGCATTACCAGGGGGCACTACAGGTGGCATTACCAGGGGGCTCTACAGGGGCATTACTAGGGGGCATTACTATTTGGTCACTATAGGGGCATTACTATGAGGACATTACCAAATGGCCACTAGTACAGGGGCATTACTATAGGTGCACTGCTGAAGGGGGCATTACTATGGGGGCGTTACCGGGGGGGGGGGCAAATTACTGTCTTGCCCCGGGTGACAAAAACCCTAGTTTCGGCCCTGGCACAGTATACTAGGAAAACAACTAACAATACACCAGAATACTGTGAGCATTTTCCATATAGAGTGTATGAGCTGTGGCAATTGTAATATAACCCAGATATTGATCTACACAATTGAATTTGTCTGAATCCTAAACAGGTTTTAGTTCCACTATCAGACAGAATGGCCCGAGCTTCACAGCTGGGGGGTCTCCACCCTGTTTGAGAGTGAAGCTCACTGCCCATGACACATTTGCATTGCAGTTTGAAAATGTTAGTAAGAAATGAGATATATATATATATATATATATATTAAATCCATCATAAATAGAATCTCATGCATAAACACCGCACATTACGCACAGTTGTGCTGCTAACATGACGAACATTAGCGAATGCACAATATCCTGCATGCGAACGCTGTTTGTTAGCTGCATGCGTGCACATCTGCCCCAAATCAGATAAACCTAACTAGCGTCTTTTCCCAAACCCCTAATACTTACATAATGCACACTCACATAAAAGGTTCCATAGCTTTAAAGTATAAGATCCAAGTTTTATTCATTTATTACAAATGCTGTGAAATAAAGACTATTTTGGTATCTAAGGTTTAATACGTGTTTGGTATTATACTGATCTGCACTTTTTCAACAGCTTCCCGGTATCATCGGTGTGAAGATCGCAACATGCATTCTCAACTTATGGACCGTAGAGATATAAAGCACCAAAATGTATTTTGTGAAACCAACAGCCTAGATTTGCATGCAGGGAAATAGAGGAGGCAACAAGCTGTTAGAGGCTGTTCTGTGTCCATTTGCATCAACCTGTTAAATTCCCTGTAACAGATGCACCCGCTCTGGGAACCAATGGTATTAGCAACAAACCCCTCTTTTGTATTGTCTGTTTCTGTGAGGGTATAAATGTGTGTGTTGTGACCCCAATCTGGAGTCTTCTTGCTGATTGACGGAGGTTTCTTGCTGATGCCGATATCTGGTCCAGAGCGCGTGCGCATGTATGACTGTATCTTGGGTCTGTATAATTCTTTGCGCTAAATTGTACTTAGATCACAGCATGTAACTGACTGTACTTTACTTGAATAATACTTTGTGCTTTGGAAACACATGTTCAAGGTCTAAAGTCTTTATTTTACTGTATGACTGCGTACGCAAATAGCATCAATTTTAGAGGTTTATAGGCAGGGTTTAGAAGGTATAGGTAGATGCGTATAGAGGTTGAAATCCAGTATCCTTAGAAAACATGAAAAGTGGCTGGTGCACACCCCTACTCTAAATAGGGATAGTGTCACGCTGGGAGGTGGTTTTCAGGAAGCTGAGGCCTGAGGCTGCGGGAGGAAACAGAGGCGAGGGGCCTGAATGTACGACCTCCGCATCCATGGGTCTTGGTCGTTGGCGAGACCTAGTCAAAGGTGCGGAATCTAACCCATGAGATGGTGTTCGCCAGTGACCCCACCAATCGGGATATGGGCTTGAGCTGCACCTCGTAAGCAGGTCGCGGTCCTTTGACTAGGTGACCAAAGCCTGTGGGAAAAAGGAGAGATGAACACTCGTGGCCCAAAGGGTCTGTGCCAGTAAGGGGCACGTAGGGACACTGTACTTTAGGTACAAGGAAGTGTGTACTGCGGACACACTCTACCAGGTTGCCGGTTAGAAAGAGTGCACCACGGTGCAATACTGTAACACGTAGGTAGGGACCAAAGAGTCCAGTAACGAGGTGGGTAGTGGTACTGGAGCCAGCCAGAGATTATGACGCTGGAGAGGTGGGTACATATAACTACACTCAGGCTGTGATGGTAAAGCACTGGTGAAATGGATAGCATACTACACACAGGCGGCGGTGGTAATGCACTGGTGGAATGGAGGTATACTGCACACAGGCTGAGGTGGTAAAGCACTGGTGAGATGAATGAAATAGCTGCACACAGGCTGAGATGGTAAAGCACTGGTGAGATGGATGATATAGCTACACACAGGAATAGATCACTGGAAGCAAGGGAACCTGGAACGAGAGACCACTAGTAACACTAGCAGCAACAATGGTTGTTCAGGCAACTACCTGATACACAGCAGCCGGATATATACCCCTGGAAGCCCACTGATTGGTCTACAGCGTCAGCTGACCAGCCAGACTGTCAGGGAAGGAAGGATAGTCAGAGAAGGAAGTGGCGGCACCCATGACAGGAACTCCGATCCCTGCGCACCAGGCCGCCCGAGACAACAGCATCAGGGAGAATGCTCAGCACCTCCCACGTCGCCGCACCAGCCGCCCGACTGCCCGGGAAGTCAGAGGAAGCTGGCGGGACGGTAAGGGACGGCCGATCACCGGCTGAACTCTGACAGATACAACACATTTCATCATGATACATGACTTCCTTGGGGCTAATGTGAGCACTGTAGAATGCAAACTGCTCGCTCCTATTCAGAGTGGTTATGTACAGGGATTTATAATAGAACACTCTGTTAGAACATGTTAAAAAGGAAGTTTACATACATCACTTCCAATTACTACTTACTCATCAAGGACACTTAATTTACGAAGGAGAAGAAGAGAAACTACAACTAAAAGGCACATTGGAGAAATATCACTGAAACCATACTCAAACAGAAGGATGTTATGGGAAGCTGTAACAATTTTTGTAAAGTGTAAAGCTAGGTACACACTGGAGTGAATGCTGGCCGATATGCCATTTCGTAACGCTCAATGTGTACATGATTGCGTACTCCCGTGGTTGCTAGCGACAGTCACTAGGTTTGATGTGCTGCACATCAAACCTAGAGATATCGCTAGCGGCCAGTGCATTGTTAATGAATGACCGTTGGTAATTGTTAATGGTGATCGTTCCGTCGTTCATTAAAGTTGCCCATTAAGGACGCACAATCACTGTTCACAGGCATTCGTTCCAATAACGTATATAGAAATAAGATTTTAAGAAACTTGCGCTTCACTGTATGCAGCTATACGTGTCTTGGGGTGTTCTCTATATAAACCCCAGTAGGAAATATACAATGGAAGACAAAGACACACCAGCGCAAAAACTAGGGTAGTGAAAATAAATTATTAATAAAAATAGTCCAATAAAAATGCAAAGAAATAGTTCATATTAAAAAGTCCGTAATGAAGGAGGGTATAATAAAATTCCCAGGTTATTGATCGTAGATCAATCTTCAGATTTTTCTTACGACAAATGTGGAAACATGGAAGATAGAAGAAGATCCACTATAGTGTATTACCATTTATTATGGATAAAATTTCACATAAAACAATCTATAAAAACACCAGACATTTGATAAAATAAAAGGCGTACCAGATGGTGTGGGTGTAAACGTGCTACACCTACAAAGTCTGATACTTCCTGGGATCAGGAGTCCACCGTCCTTCCACTGTTCAGAGGTGCCTGGTCACACTCCCACCCTTCTGGATCTCTGCCTTGTTCCAACACCAATGTGTTTCAACTGCTACTGAGTCTTTTTCAAGGTGTATTGCACTGGTGACCTGTATACCTATTTATACCCTCCTTATGATCCTCATTGGTTGCAGAAAAAAAGGGGTATATACTCCCCTTTTCACACACAAAAACCTTACACAGATGGACACAATATCTTATTATACATGAAAATAACAACATACACAGCAAAAGTTACATTTTATAATTATATTTCAATGGAGTTCCTCATTGTGGTGGAACGCAAACATCCTAACTTCCGGTCCGGTGGTGACACACATGCATCACTTCCGGCCGGACCGGAGTATAGTCATCAAACAGTGTGGATGGGAGCAATTTACTCTCCTCAGCACGGAGAGTACGGAAAGTCATTGCCCCTGGAGTGTTGGTCAGAAGACACTGCACTCCTAGTATTCTCTGGAGGATGTTTAGAGACGCAAGAGGGGGATCGCTTCCGCGTTCTAGCTTCACTTCCGGTCTGGCGGTGACACGCAAATGTCACTTCCGTCCAGACCGGAGTTAGCTATAAGTAAAATATATCTAAACATACTTCCCGGGTGATTAATGCCACCTTACCCTTAGGTGTTAATCCAGTTCCTATTCTTTAATATTAACCCCGTAACATTATTAAAAAGGAAGTTTAAACTGTCTCACCAAACCAGAAGTGATGTATGTAAACACCATATTGGATAAGGGAAAGAACATAATGAGGAACATCAAAGTAAAAGAAGTAAACATTTAAAACCCAGAAAAATGTAAAATATAATAAAATAAAACCAACATATAATACATCTTCCAGTCTAAAAGAGAATCAATATTCCATATAAAAGAGTTTTAAAAATATACATATATATAAAACCCTTAAAATGGATACCTTATAAAAACCATTTTAACTCGAAGTCAACGTTAAGACCATTAGGTGTGAGGGCCTGTAAATCAAAAATATACTTCATCTCTGTACATGCTAAACATGTTTCTGAATCTCTATTTTTTTCTCCAATGGCCCCCTACTTGTTTTATCCCAATAATTTGTTTTATACTATTCACAGAGCAATTATGCTTATCTTTGAAGTGGGACGATAAGGAATGTTTATCAAAACCTTTCTTTACATTCCTTATATGTTCCGCCCATCTGTCCTTCAGGGATCGGGTGGTACGTCCAATATATTGAAGGTTGCACATACATTCGATTAAATACACACAGTTGTTACTGTTACATGTAATAAAATCTGATATTTGATATGTTTGCCCAGTTTTAGTAGATTTAAAAGCTTCTATTTTTGCAATTTGTCTCGTAAACGTTCTACATACTAGGCAGGTTCCACAACGGTGGAAGCCTTTTGTCTTAATTCTGCCTGTTCTTTTAGGTGGAATAGCACTTTTAACAACCATTTTCCTGATATTGGGAGCTTTCCTATAGATAAATTTTGGTCTGGAAGGTAGGACCGGTTTTAGGACAGGGTCTCTAGTTAGGAGATTCCAATGTTTTCTGATGATTTTTTCTACTTCTCTATGATGTATATTGAACTAAGTAATAAAAGGTAATGAAAAATCTTCCGCAACACAGTCCTGATCAGCCCTTGGCTTTAGGAGATCTTCTCTATTTTGAACTGTCATGTAATGAATCTGATCGTCTATTTCTTACTGTGAATATCCTTTTGAAATAAATCTCTTCTCATATGTTTTCACTTGTTCTTTAAATACTTTTAGATCTGAACAATTTCTTCATATATGCTTGACCTGTCCCTTAGGAATATTTTTCAACCAAATGGGGTGGTGGTTGCTTTTCATGTCTATATAGGCATTACAGTCAGTTGGTTTACAAAAATTACGTGTTTGCAACATGTTCATTTCTATGTAGAAAGTCAGATCTAAAAAATTAACTTCAATATTACTTGAATAATAAGTAAGTTCTATATTGAATGTGTTATTTAAAATGGATTTAAATTCCTCTAGTTGGGTTTCCCCCCCTTTCCATATAAACCGAATATCATCAATGAATCTATACCATTGAATGATATTATTTAGAAATGGATTATCATTCCAAATAGCAGTCTCCTCCCAGAACCCCATAAACAAATTAGCGTATGAGGGGGCAAAGCGGGTGCCCATAGCAGTCCCTCTGATCTGCATGTAATATTTCTCTGCATACCAGAAAAAATTGTTATGGAGAATAAATTCTATGCCCTCCACAAGAAATTTAATCTTATCTTCCTGTACTCCTCCTTCTCTCAAAAAATGATTGATTGCTTCTAAGCCTTTAGTATGTTCTATAATCGTATACAAACTTTTAACGTCAGCAGTGACTAATATATAATCATCTTCCCATTTCAGCCCATTAATTTTAATTAAAATATCCGAGGTGTCTTTAATATACGATTAAAATTTTTTAACTTCTGGTTGTAGAAAATGATCTACAAAATGTGAAAGATTAGCTGTAATGGAGTCTGTTCCAGCTACAATTGGTCGTCCAGGTGGGTTTTTAATATCCTTGTGTATCTTGGGAAGGATATAAAAAACTGGTATTGCAGGTGAAGGATTAATCATATATTTTGTCTCATTATCTGAAAGGGTTCCACGGGTTTTGTATTTGAATAAAAGGGTTTGGAGGGTCTTCTTAACTGTTTCACTGGGATTGTATTTTAAAACTTTATATGTTTCTGGATCATTAAGCTGCCTCATAATTTCATTATCATAATTAGTAGTATCCATTACCACGATTCCCCCTCCTTTATCGGCTGGTTTTATTGTGATCTCTGGATTACTCCCCAAATCTTTCATAGCCTTTTTCTCTTTCTGGGTGAGGTTTATGAGACAAATTGCAAACATAGAAGCTTTTAAATCTACTAAAACTGGGCAAACATATCAAATATCAGATTTTATTACCTGTAACAGTAAAAACTGTGTGTATTTAATCGAATGTATGTGCAACCTTCAATACATTGGACGTACCACCTGATCCCTGAAGGACAGATGGGCGGAACATATAAGGAATGTAAAGAAAGGTTTTGAGAAACATTCCTTATCGTCCCACTTCAAAGATAAGCATAATTGCTCTGTGAATAGTATAAAACAAATTATTGGGATAAAACAAGTAGGGGGCCATTGGAGAAAAAATAGAGATTCAGAAACATGTTTAGCATGTACAGAGATGAAGTATATTTTTGATTTACAGACCCTCACACCTAATGGTCTTAATGTTGACTTCGAGTTAAAATGGTTTTTATAAGGTATCCATTTTAAGGGTTTTATATATTTATATATATATATATATATATATATATATATATATATATATATAATGTGTATATATATATATATATATATATATATATAATAAAATGTGTATGTATATGTTTAAAACTCTTTTATATGGAATATTGATTCTCTTTTAGACTGGAAGATGTATTATATGTTGGTTTTATTTTATTAAACATTTAAAACCCAGAAAAAGTAAAAATATATTTCTTTTACTTTTGATATTCCTCATTATGTTCTTTCCCTTATCCAATATGGCATTTAAACTGTCTCACCAAACCGGAAGTGATGTATGTAAACTTCCTTTTTAATAATGTTACGGGGTTAATATTAAAGAATAGGAACTGGATTAACACCTAAGGGTAAGGTGGCATTAATCACCCGGGAAGTATGTTTAGATATATTTTACTTATAGCTAACTCCGGTCTGGACGGAAGTGACATTTGCGTGTCACCGCCAGACCGAAAGTGAAGCTAGAACGCGGAAGCGATCTCCCTCTTGCATCTCTAAACATCCTCCAGGGACAACTAGGAGTGCAGTGTCTTCCGACTAACACTCCGGGGGCAATGATTTCTGTACTCTCCGTGCTGAGGAGAGTAAATTGCTCCCATCCACACTGTTTGATGACTATACTCTGGTCTGGCCGGAAGTGATGCATGTGTGTCACCACCGGACCAGAAGTTAGGATGTTTGCGTTCCACCACAACGAGGAACTCAGTTGAAATATAATTATAAAATGTAACTTTTGCTGTGTATTTTGTTATTTTCATGTATAATAAGATATTGTGTCCATCTGTGTAAGGTATTTATGTGTGAAAAAGGGGAGTATATACCCCTTTTTTTCTGCAACCACTGAGGATCATAAGGAGGGTATAAATAGGTATACAGGTCACCAGTGTAATACACCTTGAAAAAGACTCAGTAGCATTTGAAACATGTTGGTGTTGGAACAAGGCAGAGATCCAGAAGGGTGGGAGTGTGACCAGGCACCTCTGAACAGTGGAAGGATGGTGGACTCCTGATCCCAGGAAGTATCAGACTTCCAACAAGTGTGTGTAGGTGTAGCACGTTTACACCCACACCATCTGGTACGCCTTTTATTTTATCAAATGTCTGGTGTTTTTATAGATTGTTTTATGTGAAATTTTATCCATAATAAATGGTAATACACTATAGTGCATCTTCTTCTTCTATCTTCCATGTTTCCACATTTGTCATAAGGGAAATCTGAAGATTGACCCACGATCAATAACCTGGGAATTTTATTATACCCTCCTTCATTACGGACTTTTTAATATGAACTATTTCTTTGCATTTTTATTGGACTATTTTTATTAATTTATTTTCACTACCCTAGTTTTTGCGCTGGTGTCTTTTTCTTCCATTGTATATTCGTTCCAATAATGAATGACCGTTGCTCCAGTGTGTACCCAGCCTAAGTTATCTCACTGACATCAACCTTTACTTTTAGTTATTTGTATTTTTTAAAGCAGCAGGTGTTAACGACTTAAGATTGAGCTCAGCTAGATATTCAACATGCAAATAGTTACTAAAGTGGGAAGTACACGCATACCACATGGAATATTGAGATATTCTTACAAACACTTTTTTATTATTGAATTAATGCAAGGGGGCCCGCTCCTGAAGTGTGGTGGTGGGATGCAGGTGGGAGGGGGGCGTGGGAGAGTGGAGTAAAGTGCTGCACTGTACTGCAGGAGTACATGATGCTGCTGGGACTTGGAATATATATGATCATAGATGTGCTCTCTATAGTCAATTGTGAAGTAAAACAGGTTATTTGAGGGCATAATTAATTATAGCCCTGGTTAATTACCAAATGACCATTCCAGGGTTTCACAATTCCTCATGCTTTTGTGGAATGTTATGGTTAGTAATATTGAAACAGACTCGTTCAACCAGTATTCAATGCAATAGGGATACAGACACATTTATAAAGACTACCGACTGCTCAATTCCCAAGAGTGTAGACCATAGGTCCAGCAGGGGAGACGTGCTAGTCAAGAACCGCACGTCAAGGATCCACCTGAAAGGGTTCCCTAACTCCCCCTGAGCTAGTCATACACAATCCCTATTAACAGTGGCCAGCATTAAATACTGACCTAACGGGACTGTTTTATTATTACTAACCTTAACATCGATACCACCAATCCAAAGAAGCACTGTGTCTCCTCAATAAACAGTTTGGCCCTGCACATTCATGTCCGCCTCTTCATTTCCACATACTACATCATTATAGCCACCTTTTTACTTTCATCGATATTAAACACTTCTTACACTACAGACAAGTCCAATACCTGCACTCCACCTGCCACATCACATACAACAGTTTATTAATCACACTCACTATCGACACTTAACTATTTTTCTTATCCCATATTTTCCTTCTCCTCTTTTCCTGGTATCCCCCCTCTCTCTATCCATCCCCACCAGACCCACAATCACCCACACATACATATCTCATAGTAACATCTACTACTCATCTTTCCTGTGTCCGCACCATATAGAGAGCGCACCTCTACGATCATATATACCTCTTATACCTCAGTACAATATAGATAGTATAGCCATATAGGAATAATTGTGGTGCTTTATCTTACAATTTGTTTAGGCCAATAATGAAGGTCAGCAGTTTAAAGTGACTACAGTAAACATAGGACTAGAGTATAACTCAGGGGTGTTTGTGTACTTTTTAGTTTAGAATGTATTTATTGCATTATTTATAATTTACTGTATAAAACAAAGCTTAGGCAACATATGGCTCACCGGATAATGTGTAATAACAGTTCCAGCATGCATTTACTGAGATTTATAGCTCTACCACTGCTGGAATGCAGGAGGTAACATTATACCTACCCCTTTTCCACTAGTAGCAATAACCCAGGATATTGCACATGAGCGTGCAACAAACCGGGTTACTGTGCAGTGTGAAAGGGCAGGGTTGAAATAAACCGGGTCGAGTGACCCGGCATTTCAACCCTGGTCACCAGAAGGGTTGAACGTGTGTTCAACCCTGCTCTTGATGCAGTGTGAACAGGTAACCCAGGTGGATGCGACCCGGGTCCTGTTCTCTGTATAGGAAGAGCCAACACTTGGAGATGAGATCATCTGCAAGCGCCGTATCCACACATGATGCCGAAGGCATTAGTGCTGGGTCATGCCGCCATCGGATGAAAAAGAGGTAAAAGTCTACTTATTCCACAAAGGCATGAGGAATTGTGAAACCCTGGAATGGTCATTTGGTAATTAACCTGGGCTATAATTAATTATGCTCTTATACAACCTGCTTTATTTCACAATTGACTAAATGGATTCCCCTGAAAATGTAAACAATTTCCCCCCAAAATAATCACTTTGACAATCTGTGAATTAAATTTCTCTATGTGGACTGATACCACTATCTAGTCTCTGAGAACAGGCAGCTAATGAATGAAACACAGTGATAAACAGGGCCGATCGATAGCCAGATGGGCCGGTCTGGCCGGGGCTGCTGAGGGGGGGTCCGGCACCAGCACTGTGCCTGGCCACAGAACTCTTTACAGGCAGTGATGTTGCTGCCTGATTGAAGCCTATCCTGCTGTGCAGTGAGCCGCTGCCACCCGTCACCGCACCACCTACATACAGTAGATGTGTAGTGTAGCTGGCAGTCGGTGCTAGATAGAGACACAGCCCTCCTCCCTCAGACCCCATCCCATTGCGCTGGCAGGAATAATAAGAATACACAGTGACATTGCGCATCTGTCACATTCTTGCCATGTGAAGAGGAGCCGCTGTGAGAAGAGGGAGAGGAACCAACCTACGCGGATGCTGATATCAGTGACAGGAGCAAGTGGTGAAGGAGGAGTTCTAAGGCCAGCATGAGCCTGGAGTACAAGACAGAGTTAAGTTGGAAAGACCTGCATGAGGACACAAGCCACGTGAGGGAAAATAAACTGCGTGAGGGATAAGCAGTGTCAAGGGAAGAGCTGTAAGAGGGATATGGTGCGAGGGAGAGAGCTGTGTCAGGAGGAGAGCTGGGTAAGGGCTATGGTGTCAGGGCAGCATCTAGATGCCCTTCGCCGAGCGGACATGGTGTCAGGGGGAGAGCTGTTTGAGAGATATGGTTTGAGGAGGTGAGCTGTGTCAGGGAAGAGCTGTGTCAGGGGAGAGCTGTGTGAGGTATATGTTGTCAGGGTGAGATCACTGTGGCATAATATGTTATAAGGGGCATTACTGCGTGGAATAATGTATAAGGGGCACTACTACTGCATGGCATAATGTGTTTTAAGCAGCACTACTACTGCGTGGCATAATGTTTATAAGGAGTATTACTGTACTGTGTGGCATAACATGAATGGGCTCTTTGTGGCATAAAGTGAATGGGCTCTACTGTTTGATGTAACGGGACTAAGGGGCACTAATGTGAGATGTAACGTGACTAAGGGACACTACTGTGTGACATAATTTTAATTGTGGGTACTATTGAATGGTCCCGCCCCGCCCCAGCGAGGCCACACCTGTTTTTTTCAGTTCTCCCCCTTCTTCAGTTATGGATGCTGGCAGCAATGCTTTTTATGTACACAGGGCACCAAAATGTGTCGTTACAGCTCTTTGTTCAACACCCCTGCCATAAAGAAATCCTACAGTGAACACTATCTAATCCTTTACGACTGCTAAGCTAGGGCTTGGTCAATTGGGAAAATGCCTTCCCTTTTCTTTGTGTGTGACCTACATCAATGTAGTGCCAGCTTTACCTAACACAACCAACCAAATATTTGACTATGGCACATGTATGAATCCCATGCAGGATGTGCTCTGTTGTGTGTATTTTAATACAGAGAATGATGTACTTGTATGTTCTAATATTAATTATTTTTGTAAAAGCGTAGACTAAGAAATGGGAGGAGTCAGGAATAGTAAGAGGAGGAGTCTATGGCAGGAGCCAGATGCTGATGTGAAGTGGGCCTGTGTGCTGCCAGGGCCTATTTTTAGTCCCAGTCCGGCCCTGGTGATAAAGGAGGGGGTAGGACGTAATTAGGCACTCAGAGAACCTATGCACACAGACCGATTAGCAAACAACCCTGAACTATATGTAATAGGTGAGTATTATCTTGTTTTTATTTGTTGCATCATATTGTGCATACAATGGACAAAAGACTATCATTACCGACCCTGCAAGTTCGAAACTAAACAGCCTCAACCATTGGTTCAGTGAGCGACCGAAAGTAAACAACAGCTGCCAAGAATCAATCGAATGCATCATTTGAAAGTTGATTGACATGTTTTTGGACCTGTTGTATTAACCATATTATAATTGCTGTATGGCGTGGACCATTGTAAACCTTTGTTTGTTTAGCACACAGCTTCTCAAACTCTGTCCTCAGGACCCCAAACAGTGCATGTTTTTCAGGTTTCCTTCACCTGTGGATCTTTTAAATGTGTCAGTGATACCCATTTCACATCTGAGTGCCGGGTTGCATCCGGGATTTCTTCACAGGTCCATTCCAGGTGCGACCCGGCTGATACCCTAGCACCATCTAAATTTGGGAATAAAATCTACTTTTACTTTTTAACTGTACGTTTGGACCGGTCATTCAATTATTTTCATTTAATAATATCCACAGAGGGATATGCACGCCTCCCAATTAAGTTTAAAGTTGTGGATGGTTTTAGTGGAACACTAACCCTATTTTAATACAAATCTCAGTCTCAGCCCTCCACCGCTGCATACCTTCAGCATCAGTGGTTCTCAAACTCGGTCCTCAGGACCTCACACAGTTCACGTTTTGCAGGTCACCCAGCAGGTGCACAGGTGTAATCATTGCTTACTGACACATTTTAAAATGTCCACAGGTGGAGCTAGTTATTTCACTTGATTCAGTGTGGAGACATGGAAAACATGCACTGTTTGGGGTCCTGTGGGACCGAGTTTGAGAACCTGTGATCTATGGTATGTTCCCCTAGTCCTCAAATTTGCTTCCCACATGTGTGTGTGTTGGAAGCAACACACAAGTCGACAGCTCTCTCTCTCTGGGGCCTATTCATCAACACTAAAATAACATTTTTAAGGACATTTTTCTTAATTACCGTCATTTTAGTATTCATGAAGAGACTTAACACAGGAGATATCACTGATATCTCCTGGTTAAGTCTCTGTGGCAGTATCACCAGAGTGTGAGGTTCTGGTTTTGTTGTGGACCTGGGGTGGTATTAGGAGCAGACACTGAAGCAGACTTAAAGGAAAATGTGGAACTTTTAATGAGTGGTTTAGTAGATATGGATATGGCAACAAAAAGTCCAGCTAGTACTAAGGTGCTCTTGGAACTGTAGTGAGGCAATGGGAGAAAGTCCAGCTAGTGACATACAGGAGACAGTCCAGTAATCCAGGTTTTGTAAGGCTGAAGTGAAGTGCAGCCTGAATAAAATAATATCCCGTGGAGAAGCAAGTGGAGGCAAGGTGCAGGGTACAGGAGACTCAGGTACTCAGGCAAGGGAGAGGTAAATGGAGGAGGCAGGGGAATCCAGCGGGATTGGAGCAGGCAAAGGTGAAGCAGGCTTAGGCAGGGATTCCAATGACAGGTGTACGAGCACAGGAACTCTCTCTCAGCTTCCGCTGAGAAACACGTTGCACTGTCAATGAAGGGAAGCTCTGAACTCCCTTAAATACCGAGTGCTCTGCCATGACAGGTTAGAGAGAGAGCACGTGACACACCAGGATAGGGCGATTAGGTGACATGGCCAAAGGCAAGATGGCAGTGCCCATGCCGAAGCGGAATGGAAGCACCGCCAAGCCCAACCAGCCCAGAATTACAACATAGGACCACGCACAGCCAATGCTCTCCACCACGCACCAGCACCACTGCCAGACACCCATCGCCATAGCGTCCTCACAGGTATCACCTGCCGACAGCCATACCGAGGAACCCTGGTCATGACACAGAAGTGGCACTGGTGAGCAGCAGCTTCTGTGTGGAGCAGGGGAGATCCGCCCACACAGACTAGAAAGGCATTGTGGGAAGATGCCTAATTGCTGGCGAGGGAACTCAGTCCATGGAGGACTGAGGCCGACCAGTCAGACAGAGGCCCTGATTCAGAGCCGGACGCTCTGACAGAGCGCTCGCTCTGAATCATGGCCGTCCCTGCTCCTTTTTGGAGCGGCCTCCTGGCCGCTCGCATAGCTGTGGGTGACCACCCACAGCTATAGCGAGCGGCCAAAATGATGGTCGCGATGGTCAAGACCATCGCGACCATCGGGCTTGTGACGAGACCCTGCACTAGTGATGTCAGTGGGGCCGGAACCAGACGGTAGGTGTTCCCATGGGAATGCCTCCGTCTGGGCAGCCATGCCCCCGGCACGCCCACCGAAGGAGGCGTGCTGTCAATCACCATCGACAGCACGCCCTCTTTGGTGCGAGACCCATAACGATGGCTTGGCCATCGTTATTTGGGTCTCGCGCATGCGCACGATGGAGCCGCCTCCATCGTGCGCATGCGCACTTGGGCACCATCGACCCACTTGCGAGCACTCAGCGCTCACGAGTGGGTCTGAATCAGGCCCAGAGCTCACTGTGCTAGTGAGCCAGTGAGGGTCAAGAGGCCTGAGCCTAGACCTGTGAGATACAGGGAAGGCTATCAAACTCTGGGACTGAGCTATGGTACCTGAAGGAAGCAGGCCAGACTGTGAGAGGCGGCAGCCAACAAGCTAAGGAAGCTATACCAGGCCAGGAGGCCAGTGTCCAGTCCTGCATGCGGCAGGAAGGACTACCAATCTCAGAGACTGTGAGAGACTTTCATGCTGAGTAGCTGCTTCTGTAGAGAGGGTTCAAGAAGTGAGCTAGAGCCCTAAACAAGGGCTAGGTTTGTTTATTATTTTTCTGTTCCCTGATTTCACATGCTGGAAGTAAAAGCACCACTTATGTTTATTTAACTGGAATGCTACGTGTGGACTCTAATTCTGCACCTACTCACTGCACCACTGACCCCAGTCTACTGAGCTAATTAACCCCAAGTGTCACATCCCCCTGCGTTAATTTCCACACTCCCCATACATTAGTATGGGGATATGGAAATTCTGGTATTCATCAAATTCCGAAAATTATGTTTTTTCGGAATTTGATGGAGTTACTATATGCCACTGTGAGGTGGCGAATAGCAGGTAACACCTGCTTTCAGCTGGGCAGGTCCCCCGGCGTCTTCCTCCATCGCTCTGGTCCCTCCTCCTGCTCCGGTGGCTGCTCGGACACTGCGTTCTCCGGAGCCGGAGGCAGCTGCAGCGGCCAGGAATGTGCGGGACATGGGGGAGGTATGCAGAGGGGGGAGGAGGGGTTGGGGGGGGGCACACAAAATTACTGCAGCTGTAGGCAGTGCTGCGCATCCGCTGGTTTTACGAATGTAACAGTGCATGCGCAGCACAGATTCCAGCTACGGTAAGTTAGAGTAGAGAGGGAATACTATCTATTTCCCGAAAAGCTGTCATTGCAAAAATTACAGCTTTTCGAAATAGATAGTTATGGAGAGGAGGAATGATGAATTTCTCCTGTAATTAGGTAGAACTCCATATGAGTTCTAAACCTAATTACCTCCATCGAATTTTAAGTTATGATGAATATGCCCCTCTCTCTCTCTGTAGGGTCGGTCATTGCAGAGTTTTGTTATATTCTGTTTGCATTTTTTTCTTTCTTCTACACAGTCTGCCTAAATGAATTTCCAAACACACATGTGCAGACCTGATCCGTCCAGCAGCTGGAATCATGACTACAATAGCAGTAGTATACAGTTAGGGGTGCCGAGGAAGGGGGGAACAGGTACTGATTACCTGGGTATGCCAGGGATCCCGAGCCAGAGAACACCAGTAGCTTTTTTTTTTTTATAAATATTTTTTTCACTGTCACCTTTATTATACCTCTGTGGGCGGGCCGGCAGGCTGGAGGTGGGAAGAGAGGGGTAGGAAGGGGGTCACCAGACTGTGTAAATTACTGTTCCAACTTCATGCAACTTCTAGGTTGTACAGCGGCTGCAGCCGTTGCGCCGCTGAGGAGCTATTGTTCTCGCAACATGATGTCATCATCTCACGAGTCTCTCTTTCACCAGGCTCAAGGCAGTGGGTGGGGACTGGGAGGGATGACAGACAGGCTGTGTGAAGTTTAGTCTTGTGGTGCAGAGTCGGGATCAGAGGCAGGGCTCGTCAAAGAGGTGCCAGAGAAGAGCGCACTAAATGTGACTAGCTGTAGAATAATAAATTCTATATAAAAATATATAATACAGGTTGAGTCTCTCATATCCAAATATTCTGAAATACAGAAAATTCTGATGCTAAGGGGTGTTTTTTTTCCTTCTTGTTGTACACACAGGCCATTGCCAGCTTGTTTAATCCCAATATATCTGAAGCAAATATTGTATTTTTCATATAGCTAACATCATGTTATACGTAACATAAATATATAAACTCGCAACGTGTTTAAACAGAATTATATACCTTTTAAATCATTTGGATAATTTCCTTTCATAAAGATAACG
Source organism: Taudactylus pleione (assembly GCA_031769625.1). Lineage (NCBI taxonomy): Eukaryota > Metazoa > Chordata > Amphibia > Anura > Myobatrachidae > Taudactylus > Taudactylus pleione. Next base: position 4,076,997 of record JAUIMM010000189.1, on the reverse strand, counting down.
ATGCACACAATGTGTTATAAGTAAAATGTTTTATATTCTTCCAATCAATCTTCATAAAATCAATGCTTGTTAAAATACAATATAGACTATATATATATATATATATATATATATATATACATATATATATATGATTGCCGAGTGTGTGAGTGGGGGTTGTTGGGACCCTTTGTCCTATTGTTCAAACCGCATGGTCTCTGAACACAAACTCCATTTTGAAAACTCACATTGAAGACTCCCATAATGCCATAGTTAATTAAATATGCAAGCTGAATATCATATGCCAACACATCAGGCAAACACTGCACCATTTAATATTCCAACATGTACAACACAAGCTGATTCCAATATACAACAATACCATCCTACAACAGACCTCATCCAGTACCCACTAGACTGTGGGGAGGGGGAAGGGCTGAAGCACATGTTTTTCCTTTGTTTGCAAGCCTCATGATCTCTAGGCAAACTCCATTATGAAAACTCACATTGAAAACTCCCATAATACACTCCATTTTGAAAGTAAGAAAACTTGCATAATGTTGTAGCTTCTGTAAATAATATATCCATTAATGATCATAATTATAATATCTATAACAACCTATTTGTACTATACAACACCAAAACTGGGTAGAATTATAACTATGATCACACCAGCTGATATCAAACAATTAAATATCTACAGATTGCAATATTTTACCCAATTTCCATCTTAGCACATGGGAAGGAAGGGGGAAAAGTATACCTATAACACAGCCAGCTATATGTATAAAACTGAACCCAAATCACTGCAAACTTTTACATATTGTCTACTACAGATTAACACAAACTAAGGCATAACCAAAGCATTACAGCTTGATAACCTGGCCGCTAACAAAGATTCCACTATGAACCACAATATTAATCACTACAAACTATTTATATAAGCTAAAAACAGATTAAATCAAACTTGTTACAAATACCCATATAGGCTATCTAATGTACAGTTTACTTAGCCATTTTGCGTAGATATCTCCAGGCCTCCCCTGGGGAATGAAGCTGCATTCTGGCCTTCTGGGGGGGGGGAGTCTGCTCTGCCTGTGTCTCTGTTGTGTCCTTGCAAGCATGTGTCCCAGTGTGTTTCTCCAAGTGTTTGTGTGAATGCTATCCTGCTCTCCCTTACCTGTGTCTCTGTGAGAATCCTATTACCTGATAGGGTTGTTCAAAAAGGGGTTGTTTCAATCCTTTACTTTGAAACTCATATCCAATCACCTGTGAGGAAGCTTCAAGAGGAAAAAGCCTCTTGTTGGGGGAATGCTGTGGAGTTGAACACCTTAACAAATGCTAATTAGATTGTAGTATCATTTAGCCATCTCTATTGATATGCTGGAATAACCAGTTCTGTGTAAACCTGTTTGGTTCCTGACTATCTCTGGAATATGTGAATTACACACATATATTATATATATATATATATATATATATATATATATTTACAAATATATATATATATATTTGATTCTAATTGTATAAGGAATTATTATTGATTTTAGTATACACACTGTAACATTCGAAATACAGAAATGTTTTTGAAACCTTTGCTTTCTGATGGGTTAATGTAAACAAACTTTGTTTGAGCCACAAAAATATTGAAAATATTATATATAATTACCTGCAGCAGGGCCGGATTAAGGGGGGGGCTCTGGGGGCAAGTACCCCCGGGCCCCCCTCTCTGAGAGGGCCCCCTGCCACAGATCGGATCTTTTTTACCGATCCCATCTGAAGCGCTGCCTGTAGCAGAGTGTACACCAGTAGCGGCAGCTGTACTGATAGCCGTCATACAGACGGCGCGGCGACGCAGAGCACTGCTGCTGGGATGCCGGTAGCCGCGTTCAATGAAAAGGGCTGTGCAGGCAGCAGGCTTTCAGGGACTGGCCGGCCGGCGTGCAGGCTGCAGGGAAGGAGGGGGCATCACAGGCACAGCTGCACATGGAGGATCACCCGAGGAGGAGAAAGAAGAACACGCTGTGCAGTTCTTCTGTGTCACTGTCTGCCAGCAAAAGGGATCATCATCTCAAGAGAGCAGATACAGTAAGACAGAGAGTAGTGACTTTTTTTAGTTATCAATTAAAATTGAATAAATTAAGGCTCCAGGAGCATTACTTTGAATGTGTGGTTGTGTGTGTGTATATATATATATATATATATATATATATATACTGTATATACACATATGTATAGTATGTATATGTATATATGTATGTATATATATATATATATATATACATACACACACACACACTGTGTGTGTGTGTGTATATATATATGTGTATATATATACACACACACACAGCAAGGAATGTTTGGCGGTACTCACGGCATATATAAAAAAACAACCTATTTAGTTTAACATTTCAGTTCCAGAAAAAAAGTCTATAAAGACTGAAATGTTTAACTATATAGGTCGGTTGGACCTTATTTTTATATATGTTGTAAGTGCCACCAACCATTCCCTGCTGTGTATTGCTTAATACTATGGACGGAACCTGGGGTATTATATATATATATATATATATATATATATATATGTAATATATATATATATATAATCAATATACAGTGTATATATATATATATATATATATATATATATATATATACATACGTATAGAGGTAATGGGCACTTCAGTGTCCAAAGTTTTGTCAAGGGTGCCAGGTACAGTAGATGCAGCGTAAGTGATGGAAAACGGCACTCCGAAGTGTTTATTTACAGAATTTGAAATATACAACTTGCTATACGACCCCGGCTCGCTGTATATTTCAAATTCTGTAAAGAAACACCAAGTGCCGTTTTCCATCCCTTAGGAATTTAATTTTAGACTTTAGGGCCCCCCTGGCTTAAGTGCCCCGGGCCCCCCAAAGCCTTAATCCAGCTCTGACCTGCAGGCTGTGTGTATAAGGTGTATATGAAACATAAATGCATTCTGTGTTTAGATTTGGGTCCCATTCCCAAGATATCATTATGGTAGGTAAATATTCCAAAATACAAAATATTCTGATATCCAAAATACCCCTGGTCCCAAGCATTTTGGATATGGGAGACTCAACCTGTACATGCATCCATCCACATTACCATTAGCGTATTAAATATATATAGTTTGTCATATATAGTATATTAGCAGGGCCGGTGCAAGGTTTCTAGGTGCCCTAGGCAAAGCTACACAATACCGCCCCTTCTCCCACAATACCCTCCACCCAACCCTTCAAAGACAGTACACATCCTCTTCTGTCCCTGACCTGGCCTCCTAGTCAGACTTGTGGCTGCAAAAAGACACGCATGTGCTCTAAAAAGTGCAATTTGCATTTTATATGTTTTTTTTATTATAGTTTGCTTATTCCGTTTCTAAACCAAATTTAATATTATTGATTCATTTTTCAGATTAAATATTTCTTATTTTTATCAAACTGTATTATATTTAAATTGACTATAGGGGGTAAATTTACTAAATTGAGAGTTTTTAGAAGTGAGTTTTAAAAGTGATGTTGCCCATAGCAACCAATCAGAGTCTACTTAACATCTAACTAGCATCTTCTAGAAGATAATAGCTATAATCTGATTGGTTGCTATGGGCAACATCACTTTTAAAACTCACTTCTAAAAACTCTCACTTTAGTAAATTTACACCTTAGTATTGAAATGATAGCGCTGTACAGTGGCGTAACTATGGAGGGTGCAGGGGGCCCGGCGGCTTAAGGGGCCCAGCGGCTTAAGGGGCCCGCCGGCCCAGCGATCGCACCCCCTGCACTTTCCATATGCCGGGCGCCCGCTGAGATTGTGTTACCAGCGGACGCCCAACTCCTACTCAAACCCCCGGCGGCAGCCGGAGGACGGAGCTCACTCCGTCTTCCAGGTCCCGCAATGCACTATGGGAGTGACGTCATGACGTCACTCTCATAGTGCCGAGGAGCGGACGCCGGGGACGGAGCTCAGGAATGAGCTCCGTCTTCCGGGTCCCGCAGTGCACTATGGGAGTGACGTCATGACGTCACTCTCATAGTGCCGAGGAGCGGGCGACGGGGCGGTCGGCGGCTTCACAGGAGCGGCGATAAGGTAAATTTTTTTTGTTTGTTTTGTGTGTGCGCACGCGCCCGCGCGCGTGGGGGGAAGTTACTGGGATCTCACTACTGGGGGCATTACAGAGGGCTCACTACTGGGGGCAGCTACTGGGGGCTCACTATTGGGGGAAGCTACAGGGGGTCACTACTGGGGGCAGCTACAGGGCTTCACTACTGGGGCAGCTACTGGGGTCTCACTACTGGGGGCAGCTACAGGGGGTCACTACTGGGGGCAGCTACAGGGGGTTGCTACTGGGGGCTCACTACAGGGGGCTCACTACTGGGGGCATTACAGGGGGCTCACTACTGGGGGCAGCTACTGGGGGCTCACTACAGGGGGCTCACTACTGGGGGAAGCTACAGGGGGTCACTACTGGGGGCTCATTACTGGGGGCAGCTACAGGGGGTCACTACAGGGGGCTCACTACTGGGGCAGTTACTGGGGTCTCACTACTGGGGCAGCTACAGAGGATCACTACTGGGGGCAGCTACAGGAGGTCACTACTGGGGGCAGCTACAGGGGGCTCACTACTGGGGGCAGCTACACAGGGTTCACTACTGGGGGCAGCTACAAGGGGCTCACTATTGGGGGCATTACAGGGGGCTCACTACTGGGGGCAATTACAAGGGGCTCTCTACTGGGGGCATTACAGGGGGCTCACTACTGGGGGCATTACAGGGGGCTCATTACTGGGGGCAACTACAGGGGGCTCACTACTGGGGGCACTGCGTAAGGGGCACCATTATAGTGGGCATTGCATAAGGGGCACCATTACAGTGGGCATTTAATGTTTTAGGGGAACTACTGTGGTTATTGTGTAAGACCTAAGTTGGGGGGGCCCTTAAAAATGTTGCTATGGGGCCCAAAAAGTTCTAGTTACGCCCCTGGCGCTGTACATTCCTTTATTATTTGTATACACTATTTGGAGACTGACCCCTCATATTTCCATGCTACTTAACCTCGCCGCTGAGAGCACCAATCAGATCACATCAACATTTTTTTTCTAACAGTATTTAAAAGCTTACATGCAAGTAATAGTTTTCTTTTTATTTTCTAAATGAAAACATTTTTTAAATAACATATTTTTCAATTTAATTCAATTATACATACACAAGGGTGGTTTTTACATAAATGCTACAGCAGAACATTGGCACTCAAATCCCTGGGTGACATATGGCGAAGCCCACTTGTGCACAGTAAACGTCACAGGGGTAGTAGTATGAAGGTCCCCTGGGCCCAGCAGTAACAACATTGCATTAAGGCTAGAAAACACACATAAACACACATATTGGAAAATACCAATATTTAATTAAGCTAAATCCATTTTGATGCAACAACGGAACAACACTGTACAACACAATGCTGCTTACACACTGTTCTGCCCTACTTACCTTCTCTATATAGACAAACAAATACATCACAATGATAACATTAATATATGAAAATAACTTGTTCTATTGCTGTAGGAATAAGCCACACATTAGTAGTTCCAGGCCAGCAGGAGAGATGTAGAGACCTCCATGTGCACCATTCCCTCCACTGTTTTCTTCCCTACCTGCCCCCCACATGTCTTTTTGGGAGCACTCAGCCCTCACTTGTTTCCAGCAACAGGGAGGGGGGTAGGGAGCAATCAGGGGCACAGATGTATAGTAAATTATGGCAGGTGCTCCCTCTTTTGTGTCAGCTAACATCTTACAGGGGTACAGCACAGCACTTACCACGACTCCCTCTCACTTATACTACAGCATGCACAGGGTGTAGTTTCCAGCATAGACCAGCTCCTCGTCTCTCATCTGGAAGGCGGAGCTTCACTCACTGAGCCTGGCTGGGAGGGAGTGAAGAGGAGGAGGAGATAGCAGGGGACGGGAGTGACTCGGAGCCAGGGACTGGCTGCACTGCGGTGGTTAGCTCCAGTTTAACACAAGACATGCCATGCCCAGAGAAGGGGGGGGGGGGAGTGGCAGCTGCGGCTGACAGGATCCGCGCCCGACTCCAGGATCCTGTAGATGAAAGAGACTCTCTCTGACATCCTTTATTTTAGTGTCAGACTGACTAAGCGGCACCCTCTAGTGGCTGGCGTCCTAGGTAGCTGCCTAATGGTAACGCCGGCCCTGTATTATATATATATATATATACATATATATATATATATATATATATATCTATATCCCAGAAAAAAATCGGCACCCAGTGACTTGAAGTCAATACAAAAACATGTATATAAGTGGCAACGTTTCAGGGTGTGACCCCCTTTGTCAAGCCAATACAGACAATTGGCATGTTTTTGTATTGACTTCAAGTCTCTGAGTGCCGATTTTTTTCTGGGATATATGAATTTTTTGTCGGAGCACCGGAGCACATATTTGAACTGTCTGATTGGAGTGCCAACAAAACTCTCTCTCTCTCTCTCTCTCTCTCTCTCTCCCTATATATATATATATATATATATATATATAAATATAATAGATATCTTATATACGTATATAAATATATATAGATATATATGTATAATGTATGTGTGTGTGTATATTATATATATATATATATATGTGTGTGTGTGTATGTAAATATATGCATATATGTATGTATGTGTGTGTGTATATACATATGTCTCATATATATATGTATTACTGTATATAGAAATCGAAATATCTCTCTCTTTCTCTCTCTCTCTCTCTCTCTCTCTCTCTCTCTCTCTCTCTATATATATAGAGTGTGTGTGTGTATATATATATATATATATATATTATACATTTTGTCACAGCACAGCCACGCTCCCAACATGCTGTAGCCATACCCCCTCCGAGGGGGCCCCAGGAAGTTGCTGTAGCGGGGCCCAAGATTTCTCTTGGCAGCCCTATATACAGTATAACACAATAGTACTAAAAAGGGGCTCATATGGATATGACAGCGGCCCCATACTGTTAATGGTAGTATCCCATGCTGCTTTTAAACTGTTGTGCAAACACTGCAGCAGATGTGGGAGATGGAACTGTCAGCGCACGGGCAGCAGTTGGAAGTGGCAGGTGGAAGGTGCATGCGCTGGGACCCTGAGTGTCTTTTTCCTGAGGTTACCAGCAGGAGAGGCTGTGTCTGGCCTGTCTCTCCTGTGAAGCTCTGTCCAATGGAGGTGTGAGAGGGGGAGTTGAGGTGGAGCCAGTGAGAGTGACAGGTTTTGGACGGAGATATCTGGCTAGTGTGAACCAACTGAGGAGGTGGAGCTTGAAGATACAATGGGCCCTATCAACACTGATCAGCAGCCAGAATGAAGGGAACGCCTCCGGCTCTGAGACGCCGCTCGGGTACAGTGCCCATCCTCAGTAACTTTGAAATTAAATTGCAACTTATCCTCCATTTATAAACCGTTAGCTACAGTAACAACTGTTTAACTAAGAAACTAATGGGAGAAGCCTAACATTACACTGACGTGCTACAGCAATGTCTTCTAACTTGATTCAAGCTTACACTGGCTATATTTACAATCGTCAGTCAAACATTATCCTGTGTATATTACAAGAGAGAGCAAATAAATAGTGTACATCACAGAGCTCATTATCTAGCTCAAAAATACATTTTTGATTAAACCAAGGTTACTTATAGTGCAGTATAACAATTTATTGGTAAAGGTAAATTGTTGCAAGTTATTTATTGTAACGTGTTGTGATGAGAATGCAACAGTTAATTTAGCGCTAAAGGTATTTTGTAACCTAAGAGCAATTTGTTGACATTGAATTGTATAATCGTATTGATATGTGCATTGTACTACAGGTTGAGTCTCCCATATCCAAAATGCCTGGGACCAGGGATATTTTGGATATCGGATTTTACCGTATTTTGGAATATTTGCATATCCTAATAGATATCTTGGGAATGGGACCCAAATCTAAACACAGAATGCATTTATGTTTCATATACACCTTTATAGACACAGCCTGCAGGTAATTTTATACAATATTTTTAATAATTGTGTGCCTTAAACAAAGTTTGTGTACATTGAACCATCAGAAAGCAAAGGTTTCACTATCTCAGACATGGTAAAAATATTCTGTATTTTGGAATATTCTGTATTTCTGAAAATTTGCATATGGGAGACTCAACCTGTATATGAACTAATCTTTTACTTTCCTGAAAAAAGAAAAAAAACTAAACCTAGTAGAGGAACTATTTTAAAATGATAGCTGGAAGCTGTTGGCAACTTCTTCACCTGTCTTCTTTAGAAGGTTTCTCAATTGATATGAGTGATATGTGGTTACATGATAATATTTTTTTTTATGCACAGACACAAATAAAATGCACAGAAAAAAAATTGCTGATGCACTATGCGGTTTTGGGGTGCCCTGCACCCCAGATGTCAACCCCAGAGTGTTAGGGACCTGCTCGATGAAGTGACCTAGACGCTGGTGGGCAGGCCCGTATCATTGGCCACTGATATGCTAACTACCTCTGAAATTATATTTAATTACAATATACATTTAAATTTGAACAGTAATGATCGCATAGTGCATCTGCAATTTCTTTTTCTGTGCATAGTACTTCATAATCTCAGCTTGATAGCACCTTTCATTACTATTAGTGTGTGCAGTCTAGAGCCCCTCCCCATGCTCTATTTAATATTTTTAGTTGGTTGGCTGTTGGAGAATATTTTGTTTGTCCCTGTAGCAACTTACTGTTCATTTAAAATATATGTCTGTGATATTCATCTTATTAGGGACAAACTACTGTATCTACTTTTATTGGACCCCTTCCAGATTATCATCAAGGGGTTATCACAAATTGGCTGGCTCCGGTTACCACAGGAAACAATATGATGCTTATGATCTGCATCCATATGTTATTACTTTGATTTGGTGTGACCCATGTGGTTTTGCTATAACAATATAAGACACTGCTGCATCATATGAAATAATGAACTATTATTGAAAAACTTCTTTTGCAACAAATATACCATTTCACCTACTACTCGTATAGAACTTCATGCTCTAACATTGCAGTTTATTTGTATAACTGTGTCAATTCTGTTTTCCTTTTTGTGCAGAGTTCAGCATACTATAACCTATTTCCGTGTATGATATCAAGCTGTTTAGTTAGATTTTGAATCTACATAAATGTGACTTTAATTCCCTAGTTTACAATAAGTGGGTGCATCAGTGTTATATTAAAATTCACCTAGGCTCACAAAGGCATTTTTACCTGGAATTAGGAATCTGACAGGTTTTATACATGTATTATGTAACTTTCCCCTTCTTCTATAATATCTTTTCAATTCCTTCTTTTATTTTTTACGATATGCAAATACTTTTTTATACAATGTCTTGCTTACAGTATATTAAAAAAATATCCTAATCAAAATTATATTTTAAACAAATCATTTATGCATAAAATAACCCCCAACCTGGGGGTTTATTTACTAAAGTTAGATTGTGGATGTTGTTCAATTTTCCGTTCGATTTTTCTTAGAGGAGATTTACTAAAGCCCAAATCAAACAGGAAAATTAATTTAATTTAGAATCGAATTTCTGCAAAACATCGATGTTTTCCCATAGAAGAATATAATATCCCTTAATTACTAACATTCGATTTGCAAAACAAAAGTAAAACAAACTCCAAATCGAACTTCAAATCCTCAAATGAATTGAAGTGCTTCCTGCTTTCGATTTTAGCATGAGCAGTTCTATTTGACACAGATGCATCAGTGAGATGCATGCATGTATCTTAGCGTAAAGAGCTTCATAAGTGTTAATTTAAAAAAAATAATGACATCGGGTCCCCCCATAAATGCACAACCAGCCCCGGATTTTTCATAGCCAGTCCTGGTTGTATAAATACAGGGGAAAAAATGCGTAGGGTTCCCCTGTACTTAGCGCACCTTCATTTTAACATTTCTAGAGGTAACAGGGAGCCCTTAATGCCCCACATGCTGGTACTTGTGGCTCTCCAAGTACCAGCATGCGGGGGAGGCTTGCTGAGACCTGCAATTCTACTGTTAAAGACAATGTTTACACTTATATTTTTACACACATTTTACACAATCATCCCGGCACCCACCTCCCTGAGGTGCCGGGGATAGCCCTGGGCTATCAGCCTGGTCTTTTTTTGGGGGGGTCCCCAACTCCCTGGCCTGGGCTGACTAACAGTCAGTGGTAATGCTTTGGCCGGGGGACTCTGTGTTAGGGTTTCCCTGGCTGTGGCATTACCCCCCTTGCGCTATAAAAAGCCAGGTACTGGTTATGGAAATTACAGGGGAACCCTACTCATTTTTTCCCCTGTATTTCCATAACCAGGACTGGCTCAGAGCCTGGTGCTGGTTGTGCTAAGTACAGGGGAACCCTACACATCCCCCCCCTGTATTTATACAACTAGGACTTGCTATGAATAGTACGGGGCTGGTTGTTCTTTTAGGGTTTTTAAATTAACACTTATCAAGCTTTTTACACTAAGATACATGCATGCATCGTACTGATGTATGCATGCATGCATCTGTGTCAATCAGACCTGCTCATGCTAAAAATGAAAGCATGAAGCAGGTCTATTCATTTGGGTATTTGAAGTTCGATTTGGAGTGGGATTTGATGTTCGATTTGTATATGAACATACAAAATCAAACATCAAATCCCTTCTTAAAATGAAACAAATCGAATTTGATTTGAAAATCGAATTCAAAATAGAATCTTAGTAAATATGAGATTTGCTAAGGGATTTTGCAGTTCGACTTCAATTCAATTTCAGTTGATTTAAGAGATTCATAAAAAATGTTATCCCAATCGAACTTTAGTAAATTTACCCCCTACTGTAGAGTCTTCTTTTCCTCTCTAAATACAGTATAACTGCTTGGACTCAGGGGAGCATTATTAACCATATAAGTTACGTATATTACATGCCATATTTTTTCTTGTAGTTAGTAACATCTTAGATATCATGACATCTCATGCCCAACACTGATTATATCCACTTAGGCTCAAGGCCAGATCTTAATAACTGCATAATTAGTGCGGATTCCAACCCCCCATCTTTTTTAACACCTGGTAGTAGTAAATTCAGGTAATAATAATAATAATAATTTTATTTATATAGCGCTTTTCTCCTAAAGGACTCAAAGTGCTTTACATTTGCCTTTACAGTACAAAATAAGCTTAAACAAGGGACATTAGTGAAATGCTTGGGTGAAGAGGTAGTAATGTCAATAGAATAAATATGGCTATGGTGAAGTGCTGAGAACACCTAATTGCAGTAATGTACAGATTGTACTGTCCAGGGAATAAATGTAGCTATGGTGAAATGCTGAGAACATCTAAAAGCAGCAATGAATTTTACTAATGTCTACTTAATAAATAAAGCTACGGTGAAATGCTGAGAACATCTAAAAGCAGCAATTAATTATAATAATGTCTACTTATTAAATGTAGCTATGGTGAAGTGCTGAGAACACCTAATTGCAATAATATACAGATTGATAAAACTGTGGTTTTGTCACAGCGAAATGCGTCAGTGATCTGTTGTGTTATCCTTTACCACCTATTCTTAACCAAGGAGTGCCAGCTGCATGATTCATCAATGTGCCTAAATTAGCTGTACCAGCCCATCGCCATACCTGTGACCAGAGGAACGGACTTATGCAAAAGCCTGCCAGCATTGCTAATTAGGACCCCATATTTACATTGGACATTGGACTTGGTAATTATCTGGCTTGGATTACACAGCATTTGAGCACCAATAATATTGGACTATCACATGCCATTAAGCACCTATGATGTTTTTATTTTAATTTAATGCATGATTGAATTCAATGCATATGTTCTTATTTACTACTTTTTCCTTCATTCATTATTAAATATACCTCATTTAATCAGTATATATTTCTAGCACTGTAATTCTGTTGTTGTATGTTCTTCCTTTTTGAGGTCTGACTAACCTCTGTATACAGCTGCTTACCTTGTGTGGAATATTCATCCCCTGTTCAGTATTTACTGTGCTTGCTGGTTCTTTATGAATGGTAGCAATATCTACTTAACAATATGGCTATGGTGAAGGGCTAAGAAAAACTAATTGCAGTAATGTACAGTATGTAATGTCCACAGAATAAATGCAGCTATGGTGAATTGCTGAGAACACCTAATTGCAATAATGTACATGTTGTAATGTCCACAGAATAAATGCAGCTACGGTGAAGTTCTGAGAACATCTAAAACCAGCAATGAAAGATAGTAATCTCTACTTAATAAATGCTACAATGGTAAAGTGCTGATAACACCTGGTAGTATTAAAATACAGGTAGTAATGTCAATAAAACAAATGCTGCTATGGTGAAGTGCTGAGAACACCTAAAAGCAGCAATGAATGGTACTAATGACTATTTAATAAATGCTGCAATAGTGAAGTGCTAAGAGCACCTGGTAGTAGTAAAATACAGGTAGGAATGTCAATAGAACAAATGCAGCTATGGTGAGAACAACTAATTGCAGTAATGTATAGGCTATAATGTCCACAGAATAAATGCAGCTATGGTGAAGTGTTGAGAATACCTGGTAGTAGTAAAATACAAGTAGTAATGTCCACTAAACAAATGCTGCAATGGTGAAGTGCTGAGAACACCTGGTCATAGTAAAATACAAGTAATAATGTCCAGTGAACAAAAGCAGCTATGGTGAAGTGCTGAGAACACCCAAAAGCAGCAATAAATGGTAGCATTGTCTACTTAATAAATGCAGCTATGGTAAAGTGCTGTGAACAACTATTTGCTATAATGTACAGATTATAATGTCCACAGAAGCTATGGTGAAGTGCTGATTTCCACAGATTGTAATGTCCTCAGAAGCTATGGTGAAGGGCTGAGAACATCTAAAAGCAGCAATGAATGGTAGTATTGTCTACTTATCAAATGCAGCTATTGTAAAGTGCTGAGAACAACTATTTGCTATAATGTACAGACTATAATGTCCACAGAATAAATATGGCTATAGTGAAGTGCTGAGAACACCTGTTATACCGCTCTTACACTGAAATTCCAGGCCTGACCCGGAGTTGGAACAGAGTTGAAATCCGGATCAGACACGGAATTTCCCCAGCGCCGACCCAGGATATTCCCGAGTCAGCGCCATTCACACCGGAGCCGGGTCTGCATTGACCCAGCTTTTCCAGCATTGAAGTGGGTGTTTGGAGATGATGTATCCAAGCGCCACTGAAGCCGGGCCAATCAGCCGGCATGTGGTGCCCTTGAGCTCATCGTGACCCAGAGCGTGCCATTCACACTGCAGGGTTTCAATGGTTACTCCTGTGTTAAACCCTGCAAGTTACCTGGGTTGGATTGCCGGGTCACTCGACCCGGTAATCCAACCCTCTCCCCTTTTACACCAAGGTGCTACCAGGGTTAACCCTGCAATAACCCGGGTTTTAGCTCCAATGTAATAGGGGTATTAGTAGTAAAATACAGGTAGTAAAGTCCAATGAACAAATGCAGCTATGGTGAAATGTTGAGAAAATCTAAAAGCAGCTATGAATGGTAGTAATGTCTACTTAATAAATTCGGCTATGCTGAAGTGCTAAGAAAAATTAATTGCAGTAATGTACGGGTAGTAATGTCTAAAAAATAAGGGCAGCTTTGGCGAAGTGCTAAGAATATCTAAAAGCAGCAATAAATGATAGTATTGTCTACTTAATAAATGCAGCTATGGTGAAGTGCTGAGAACATCTAAAAGCAGCAATGAATGGTAGTAATGTCTACATAATAAATGCTACAATGGTGAATGGTAAAGTGCTGAGAACACCTGGTATTAGTAAAATATAGTGTTCACTCTAGGTCCGGTGGCAGGCAGGGCATCAGACCTTTAGACAGGGCAATTCTGCATGTGCAAAGTCGCATGTCCACCCAAAAGGGGGGTATGGCCAAGGAAAAGGGGGAGTGTCTTTATGACATGTCATGTTCACTCTAGGTCTGGCGGCAGGCAGGGCATCAGACCTTTAGAAAGGGCACTTCTGCGTGCGCAAAGTCGCGTGCCCGCCCAAAAGGGGGGCATGGCCAAGGAAAAGGGGGATTGTCTTTATGACATGTCCCCTTTTCATCACTCTTGGTGGTGTGCCTGGCATTTACGGATATGACGGACAGCCCCAAAGTGCTGTGGTCACTGTGAATGGATTCTGGACACATGCGCCCAGGATCCATTCACCGACGGTGACCGCTGCACAGCTGTTTTTCCCACCCGTGGGACAATGCAACCCGTGGGAGTGGATAGAACCCGCAGGCTGTTTTAACGGGGCGCCGTGCTGGAGGACAGGGTGCTTTCTGCCCTTCAAAAATAGGGCAGGGTGCTGCACCCCACTGAAGCAGCCTAGCGGGAATGCTAAAATACAGGTAGTAATGTCCATAGAACAAATGCAGCTATGGTAAAGTGCTGAGAACACCTAAAAGCAGCAATGAATGTTAGTAATGTCTACTTAAGAAGTACAGCTAGGGTGATGTGCTGAGAACACCTAATTGCAGTATTGCACAGGTTGCAATGTCCACAGAACAAACACAGATATGGTAGAGTGCTGAGAACATCTAAATGTCTACTTAATAAATGCTGCAATGGTGAAGTGCTGAGATCACCTGGTCATAGTAAAATACAGGTAGTAATGTCCAGTGAACAAATGCAGCTATGGTGAAGTGCTGAGAACACCTAAAAGCAGCAATGAATGGTAGAAATGTATACTTAATAAATGCAGCAATGGTGAAGTGCTGAGAACATCTAATTGCAGTAATGTACAGGCTATAATGTCCTCAGAATAACTGCAGCTATAGTGAAATGCTAAGAACATCTAAAAGCAGCAAATATAAATAAATTAAATAAATAAGTAGTAATGTCTACTTATTAAATGCAGCTATGGTGAAGTGCCAAGAACACCTAATTGCAATAAAGTACAGATGGTAATGTCCAGGGAAGTGCACCTATGCTGAAGTGCTGATAACATCTAAAAGCAGCAATGCAAGGAAGTAATGTATTCTTATTAAATACAGCAATGGTGAAGTACTGAGAACTAAATGCAGTAATGTACAGGCTATAAAGTCCACAGAATAAATGCAGCTATGGTGAAGTGCTGAGAATACCTGGTAGTAGTAAAATGCAGGTAGTAATGTCCGTAGAACAAATGTAGCTATATTGAACTGCTGAGATCATCTAAAGGCAGCAATGAATTGTAGTAATGTCTACTTAATAAATACAGCTATGGTGAAGTGCTAAGAACAACTAATTACAGTATTGTACAGGTAGTAATGTACATAGAATAAATGTAGCTATAGTGCAGTGCTGAGAACATCTAAAAGCAGCAATGAATGGTAGCAATGTCTACTTAAAAAATGCTACATTAGCGAAGTGCTGAGAACACTTAATTGCAATAATGTACAGATTGTAAGGTCCATTGAATAAATGCGGCTATGGTGACGTGCTGAGAACAGCTACAAGCAGGTATATAGAAGCACTCATATTTCAGTTATTGAAATATGTAATCATAAAGATAATTTATGTTAATATATAACCTTTATTAGTCATACAGTACTGCATTTAGTTGTACTCACTAATTCAGCAGTGCTGTATTTATTAAGTAGACATGGTCCCAAGCATTTTGAATATGGGAGACTCAACCTGTATTCCACATATTGTCACATCTTATTGAACTAACACCTGTGCTCTAGGAGGAATACATGTAAATTTATTTTTCAGCATACTTTTATGTATATTTAATACAATATGTGATCATGTATGCTGAAAAATAAATTTACACGTATTCCTACTAGAGCACAGGTGTTAGGTCAATAAGATGTGACAATATGTGGAATACATGTAAATGTATTTTTCAGCATACTTTGATATATATTTAATACAATATGTGATCATGTATTTCTTCCTATAGAATAGCCTCTGGAGTAACATACCATTTGATATTTTGATATAAATGTAGGTTCTACATCCCTTTTTCTATACTCCTTGGTGGTAAGACATATTTATATATTTATATATAATATATTCACCGCCAAACTATGGTTTGACACATTTGTGTATTTATATAGCACTAAAATACTTGCCGCCATATCACATTGTGTGTTTGTTATATGTTATGTGTTTATATTGAGGGTAGACTCATCATTTCTAAAAATTGAATCTAATGTATTGAACCCCTATATTTTCAAATATAACTAATAAAGGTTATATATTAACATAAATTATCTTTATGATTACATATTTCAATAAATAAAAAATGAGTGCCCCACAAAAGGAATTTCTCTTTTAGCTTCTTGCTAAATATTCTATATACCTGTGGACTATTTTCACACATTTTCCTAGGAAGCACCACCAACCCATAAATAAATAGCACTTTATTTAACTATTCAACTATAGGATAAGTTGGTTTGAACATATCTATTTTTGTCCTGTGTGGGATCATTTCTAAATTACTTTAGACCATGTCTAAAAGCAGCAATGAATGGTAGTAATGTCTGCTTAATAAATATGGCTATGGCAAAGTGCTAAGAACAACTAACTGCAGTAATGTACAGGATGTAATGTCCACAAAATAAATGTAGCTATGGTGAAGTGCTGTGAACACCTAATTGCTATAATGTACAGGTTGTAATGTCCACAGACAGTGGCGGGCTGGGCCCTGGGGCAGGGTTCCATGTGCCCCCCAGGCCGCAGTGTCATGCGGGCCGTGGGCCGCGGGCAGTCTGTGTCACTGTGACACAGACTGCACTGCGTGTGTAGCGCTGACCGGACGGAGTTCGGTCAGCGCTACACAAGTGACAAACACACAGCCGCCGGCACCGGCAGCTTTGTGTTTGTTTTGATTAGCAGCCAATGAGAGTCTGTCAGACTCTCAATAGCTGCTGCTGCGCCCACTGCAGGAGCCGCTCCATCTTCCGGCTCCCGCAGTGGGTAATGGGAGAGGCGTCATGATGTCATGACATCTCTCCCATAATGCAGAGCGGCCCAGGCCGGACCGGGAAGGACAGATGGAGGAGCGGACGGCGACGGCGGGAGCGGGGATTCAGGTAAGTGGTTTTTTGGGGTTTTTTTTATTACGTGTGTCTACTGGGGGACGGGCGGGCACTACAAGGGGGAGATCACTACTGGGTGCACTACAAGGGGGGAGAATACTACTACTGGGGGCACTACAAGGGGGGAACCACTACTGGAGGAACTGCAGGGGGGGGACTACTACTACTGGGGGAAATACAAGAAGGGGACTACTACTACTGGGGGCACTACAAGGGGGGGACTACTACTGGAGGCACTGCAAGAGGGAGGGACTACTACTGGGGCACTACAAGAGGGAGACCACTACTGGGGGCACTACAAAGGGGAGATCACTACTGGGAGCACTACAAGAGGGGGCGACTACAGGGGGGGGCACTAAAAGGGGGGACCACTACTGGCGGCACTGCAAGGTGGAGACCACTACTGGGCATTATTACTGGGGGCACTTAAAGGGGGACTACAACTGGGGGTGGACTACAACTGGGGGCACTACAAGGGGGGGACTACTACTACAAGGGGGGACTACTACTGGGGGCACTACAAGGGGGTGACTACTACTACTAGGGGCACTACAAGGGGAGGGGACAACTTCTAGGGGCACTGCATAGGGGGGAGGGGACTACTACTAGGGGCACTACATAGGGGGGAGGGGACTACCACTGGGGGCACTGCATCGAGGGACCACTGCTGGGGGCTCTATAAAAAGGGCAATACTGGGGGTACTGCATAGGGGGGAGAATACAACTGGGGCCACTATTTAAGGGGCACTGCATAAGGGTTACCACTATTGGGGGCACTGCATGGAGGGTGGACTGCTACTGGGGGCACTATATAAGGGGCACCGCATAGGGGGTACCACTACTGGGGGCACTATATAAGGGGCATACTACTGGGGGCACAAGGGGCACTGCACAGGGGGGACCACTACTGGGGGCACTGCATAGGGGGATCACTACTGGGGGCACTACTGGAGGCCTACATAAGGGGGTCCTCTCCTGGGGCACAGGGGAGCACTGCATATGGGCACCAGGACGGGACTGCCCCATATCTTTATTTTTTCTTTACATTAATCCCAAATGGACCCGCCTCCTCCATGGAACACTTGAGGTTGCGCCGCAGCACGCACATTCTTCGGACACCCTGGCTACATGCTACTCCTCTGCCAGGGCCACCTGCATGCATTTGCCCCCCAGGCTAAAAGTTGCCAGCCAGCCCCTGTCCACAGAATAAATGCAGCTATGGTGAAGTGCTGAAAACATCTAAAAGCAGCAATGAATGTTAGTAATGTCTACGTAATAAATGCTACAATGTTGAAGTGCCGAGAACACCTGGCAGTAGTAAAATGTAGGTAGTAATATCCATAGAACAAATGCAACTATTGTGAAGTACTGAGAACACATAAAAGCAGCAATGAATGGTAGTAATGTCTACTTAAAAAATTCTGCAATGGTGAAGTGCTGAGAACACCTGGTAATAGTAAAATACAGGTAGTAATGTCCATAGAACAAGTGCAGCTATGGTGAAGTGCTGAGAGAATCTAAAAGCAGCAATGAAAGGTAGTAATGTCTACTTAATAAATATGGCTATGGTGAAGTGCTAAGAACAACGAATTGCAGTAATATACAGGTAGTAATGTCCAGAGAATAAGTGCAGTTATGGTGAAATGCTGAGAACATCTAAGAGCAGCAATGAATTATAATAATGTCTACTTATTAAATGCAGCTATAGTGAAGTGCTGAGAACACCTAATTGCAATAATGTACAGATTGTAATGCCCAGGAAATAAGTGCAGCTATGGTGAAGTGCCAAGAACACCTAAAAACAGCAAAGCATGGTAGTAATGTCTATTTAATAAATGCTTCAATGGTGAAGTGCTGAGAACACCTGGTAGTAGTATAGTATAGGTAGTAATGCCCATAGAATAAATGCAGCTATTTTTAAATTCTGAGACCACCTAATTGCAGTAATGTACAGGTTCTATTGTTCTCTGAATAAAAGCAGCTATGGTGAAGTGCTGAGAACAACTAAAAGCTGCAATAAATGGTAGTAATATCTACTTAATAAATGCTGCAATGATGAACTGCTGAGAACATCTGTTAGTAGTAATAAAATACAGGTAGTAATGTCCATAGAACAAATGCAGCTATGGAGAAGCACTAAGAAAACCTAAATGCAGCAATGAATGGTAGTAATGTCCACTTAATAAATGCAGCTATAGGTAAGTACTGAGAACACCTAATTGTAATAATGTACAGGTTGTAATGTCCACAGAATAAATGCAGCTATGCTGAAGTGCTGAGAACATCTAAAAGCAGCAATGAATGGTAGTAATGTCTACGTAATAAATGCTACAATGGTGAATGGTAAAGTGCTGAGAACAGCTGGTAGTAGTAAAATATAGTGTTCACTCTAGGTCCGGTGGCAGGCAGGGCATCAGACCTTTAGAAAGGGCACTTCTGCGTGCGCAAAGTCGCATGCCCGACCAAAAGGGGGGTATGGCCAAGGAAAAGGGGGAGTGTCTTTATGACCTGTCCCCTTTTCATCACTCTTGGTGGTGTGCCTGGCATTTACGGACATGCCGGGCAGCCCGAAAGCACTGTGGTCACTGTGAATGGATTCCGGACACATGCGCCCAGGATCCATTCACCGACGGTGACCACTGCACAGCTGTTTTTCCCACCCGTGGGACAATGCAACCCGTAGGACTGGATAGAACCCGCAGACTGTTTTAACGGGGCTCTGCGCTGGAAGGCAGGTGCTTTCTACCCTTCAGAAATAGGGCAGGGTGCTGCACCCAACTGAAACAGCCTAGCGGGAATGCTAAAATACAGGTAGTAATGTCCATAGAACAAATGCAGCTATGGTAAAGTGCTGAGAACACCTAAAAGCAGCAATGAATGTTAGTAATGTCTACTTAATAAGTACAGCTATGGTGATGTGCTGAGAACACCTAATTGCAGTATTGCACAGGTTGTAATGTCCACAGAACAAACACAGATATGGTAGAGTGCTGAGAACATCTAAATGTCTACTTAATAAATGCTGCAATGGTGAAGTGCTGAGATCACCTGTTCATAGTAAAATACAGGTAGTAATGTCCAGTGAACACATGCAGCTATGGTGAAGTGCTGAGAACATCTAAAATTAGCAAATAATGGTAGTAATGTCTACTTAATAAATACAGCAATGGTGAATTGCTGAGTACAACTAAATGCAGTACTGTACAGGCTATAATGTCCATAGATTAAAAGCCGCTATGGTGAAGTGCTGAGAACACCTGATAGTAGTAAGCAGCAATGAATGGTAGCAATGTCTACTTAAAAAATGCTACATTAGCGAAGTGCTGAGAACACTTAATTACAATAATGTACAGATTGTAAGGTCCATTGAATAAATGCGGCTATGGTGATGTGCTGAGAACATCTACAGGCAGGTATATAGAAGCACTCATATTTCAGTTATTGAAATATGTAATCATAAAGATAATTTATGTTAATATATAACCTTTATTAGTTATACAGTACTGCATTTAGTTGTACTCACTAATTCACCAGTGCTGTATTTATTAAGTAGACATGGTCCCAAGCATTTTGAATATGGGAGACTCAACCTGTATTCCACATATTGTCACATCTTATTGAACTAACACCTGTGCTCTAGGAGGAATACATGTAAATTTATTTTTCAGCATACTTTTATGTATATTTAATACAATATGTGATCATGTACGCTGAAAAATAAATGTACACGTATTCCTACTAGAGCACAGGTGTTAGGTCAATAAGATGTGACAATATGTGGAATACATGTAAATGTATTTTTCAGCATACTTTGATATATATTTAATACAATATGTGATCATGTATTTCTTCCTATAGAATAGCCTCTGGAGTAACATACCATTTGATATTTTGATATAAATGTAGGTTCTACATCCCTTTTGTTAGAATCCTTTCTTTTTCTATACTCCTTGGTGGTAAGACATATTTATATATTTATATATAATATATTCACCGCCAAACTATGGTTTGACACATTTGTGTATTTATATAGCACTAAAATACTTGCCGCCATATCACATTGTGTGTTTATTATATGTTATGTGTTTATATTGAGGGTAGACTCATCATTTCTAAAAATTGAGTCTAATGTATTGAACCCCTATATTTTCAAATATAACTAATAAAGGTTTTATATTAACATAAATTATCTTTATGATTACAAATTTCAATAAATAAAAAATGAGTGCCCCACGAAAGGAATTTCTCTTTTAGCTTCTTGCTAAATATTCTATATACCTGTGGACTATTTTCACACATTTTCCTAGGAAGCACCACCAACCCATAAATAGCACTTTATTTAACTATTCAACCATAGGATAAGTTGGTTTGAACATATCTATTTTTGTCCTGTGCGTGATCATTTCTAAATTACTTTAAACCACATCTAAAAGCAGCAATGAATGGTAGTAATGTCTGCTTAATAAATATGGCTATGGCAAAGTGCTAAGAACAACTAACTGCAGTAATGTACAGGATGTAATGTCCACAAAATAAATGCAGCTATGGTGAAGTGCTGTGAACACCTAATTGCTATAATGTACAGGTTGTAATGTCCACAGACAGTGACGGGCTGGGCCTTGGGGCAAGGTGCCATGTGCCCCCCAGGCCGCAGTGTCATGCGGGCCGTGGGCCGCGGGCAGTCTGTGTCACTGTGACACAGACTGCACTGCGTGTGTAGCGCTGACCGGACGGAGTTCGGTCAGCGCTACACAAGTGACAAACACACAGCCGCCGGCACCGGCAACTTTGTGTTTGTTTTGATTAGCAGCCAATGAGAGTCTATCAGACTCTCATTAGCTGCTGCTGTGCCCACTGCAGGAGCCGCTCCATCTTCCGGCTCCCACAGTGGGTAATGGGAAAGGCGTCATGATGTCATGACGTCTCTCCCATAATGCAGAGCGGCCCGGGAAGGACAGATGGAGGAGCGGATGGCGACGGCGGGAGCGGGGATTCAGGTAAGTGTTTTATTTTTGTTTTTTTTATTACGTGTGTCTACTGGGGGACGGGCGGGCACTACAAGGGGGAGATCACTACTGGGTGCACTACAAGGGGGGAGAATACTACTACTGGGGGCACTACAAGGGGGGAACCACTACTGGAGGAACTGCAAGGGGGAGACTACTACTACTGGGGGAAATACAAGAGGGGGACTACTTCTACTGGGGTCACTACAAGGGGGGGACTACTACTGGAGGCACTGCAAGAGGGAGGGACTACTACTGGGGCACTACAAGAGGGAGACCACTACTGGGGGCACTACAAAGGGGAGATCACTACTGGGAGCACTACAAGAGGGGGGCGACTACAGGGGGGGGGCACTAAAAGGGGGGACCACTACTGGCGGCACTGCAAGGTGGAGACCACTACTGGGTATTATTACTGGGGGCACTTAAAGGGGGGGACTACAACTGGGGGATCTACAACTGGGGGCACTATAAGGGGGGGACTACTACTACAAGGGGGGACTACTACTGGGGGCACTACAAGGGGGAAACTACTACTACTAGGGGCACTACAAGGGGAAGGGACAACTTCTAGGGGCACTGCATAGGGGGGAGGGGACTACTACTAGGGGCACTACATAGGGGGGAGGGGACTACCACTGGGGGCACTGCATCGAGGGACCACTGCTGGGGGCTCTATAAAAAGGGCAATACTGGGGGTACTGCATAGGGGGGAGAATACAACTGGGGCCACTATTTAAGGGACACTGCATAAGGGTTACCACTATTGGGGGCACTGCATGGAGGGTGGACTGCTACTGGGGGCACTATATAAGGGGCACTGCATAGGGGGTACCACTACTGGGGGCACTATATAAGGGGCATACTACTGGGGGCACAAGGGGCACTGCACAGGGGGGACCAGTACTGGGGGCACTGCATAGGGGGGATCACTACTGGGGGCACTACTGGAGGCCGGCATAAGGGGGTCCTCTCCTGGGGCACAGGGGGGCACTGCATAAGTGAACCACGATGGGGCTGCCCCATATCTTTATTTTTTCTTTACATTAATCCCATATGGACCCGCCTCCTCCCTGGAACACTTGAGGTTGTGCCGCAGCACGCACATTCTTCGGGCACCCTGGCTACATGCTACTCCTCTGCCAGGGCCGCCTGCATGCATTTTCCCCCCAGGCTAAAAGTTGCCAGCCAGCCCCTGTCCACAGAATAAATGCAGCTATGGTGAAGTGCTGAAAACATCTAAAAGCAGCAATGAATGTTAGTAATGTTTACGTAATAAATGCTACAATGTTGAAGTGCTGAGAACACCTGGTAGTAGTAAAATGTAGGTAGTAATATCCATAGAACAAATGCAACTATTGTGAAGTGCTGAGAACACATAAAAGCAGCAATGAATGGTAGTAATGTCTACTTAAAAAATTCTGCAATGGTGAAGTGCCAAGAACACCTGGTAATAGTAAAATACAGGTAGTAATGTCCAAATAACAAATGCAGCTATGGTGAAGTGCTGAGAACATCTATAATTAGCAAATAATGGTAGTAATGTCTACTTAATAAATACAGCAATGGTGAATTGCTGAGTACAACTAAATGCAGTACTGTACAGGCTATAATGTCCATAGATTAAAAGCAGCTATGGTGAAGTGCTGAGAACACCTGATAGTAGTAAAATACAGGTAGTAATGTCCATAGAACAAGTGCAGCTCTGGTGAAGTGCTGAGAAAATCTAAAAGCAGCAATGAAAGGTAGTAATGTCTACTTAATAAATATGGCTATGGTGAAGTGCTAAGAACAACAAATTGGAGTAATATACAGGTAGTAATGTCCAGAGAATAAGTGCAGTTATGGTGAAATGCTGAGAACATCTAAGAGCAGCAATGAATTATAATAATGTCTACTTATTAAATGCAGCTATAGTGAAGTGCTGAGAACACCTAATTGCAATAATGTACAGATTATAATGCCCAGGGAATAAGTGCAGCTATGGTGAAGTGCCAAGAACACCTAAAAACAGCAAAGCATGGTAGTAATGTCTATTTAATAAATGCTTCAATGGTGAAGTGCTGAGAACACCTGGTAGTAGTAAAGTATAAGTAGTAATGCCCATAGAATAAATGCGGCTATTTTTAAATTCTGAGAACACCTAATTGCAGTAATGTACAGGCTCTATTGTTCTATGAATAAAAGCAGCTATGGTGAAGTGCTGAGAACAACTAAAAGCTGCAATAAATGGTAGTAATGTCTACTTAATAAATGCTGCAATGATGAAGTGCTGATAACACCTGTTAGTAGTAATAAAATACAGGTAGTAATGTCCATAGAACAAATGCAGCTATGGAGAAGCTGAGAGCATCTAAAAGCAGCAGTGAATGATAGTAATGTCTACTTAATAATACTACAATTGTGAAGTGCAGAGAAAACCTAGTAATAGTAATATACAGGTTGTAATGTAAACAGAACAAATGCTGCTATGGTGAAGTGCTGAGAACATCTAATTGCATTAATGTACAGGTTGAAATGTCCATAGAATAAATGCAGCTATGGTGAGGTGCTGAGAACATCTAAAAACAGCAATAAATGGTAGTAATATCTACTTAATAAATGCAGCTATAATGAAGTGCTGAGAAGACCGAATTGCAATAATGTATAGGTTGTAATGTCCATAGAATAAATTAAGCTATGGTGAAGTGCTGAGAACATCTAAAAGCATTGTAATGTTAAAGGGAAAAGAGGAGACTGAGCATTTGTGCCCAATAATTAAGACATAGGTAGAATTACTCCAAATTAATAAAAATACAAATGCGGATAGTAGTATTAGGGATATATTATCCATATGGAGGTGCACCCATTAGAGTAAGAACAGCATATTGAAAGAGGGAAAGAAACTTCTTTTTTGGGGCACAAGAATCTACCTTGGATAGTAAAATTTAACTTTTAATGTTTTGTCATAAAAGAATCATAGGAAATGGAAAACTTAAATTATAAACATACAATAATTGCACAACATTATATTAAAAAAGTGAACACTTGTATCATATCAAACAGCACATCAGAGATTGGTCAAGATTTATGTAAACAGATTTAATAATCCACGGTACCAATACCACAATACAAAATACACCCCTAATTGGTTCTGATGCAGCTGTAGCCAAGGGGAAGTTTTAAGTTTGTATATATTATTTTATACAAGGGAAAAATATCCCAATATCTGTAAAGGAGCATACACACTGGACGATCAGGAAAGGCAGTACGACTACGACATCGTAATCGTACCGTTGTTCCTGATCACCTGTAGTGTCTGCACTGAATGATCAGTCGTTCAGTGCAGGCACAGTCCATCATTCCTGAACATGCTAGTCTGTTGTTATCGGCAGAAAGGCCTGCATGTTCAGGGGATGGACAATGTCGGAAACGACCAGCGTGAGCACGCATAGCTGGTCGTTTCTGGCATAAAAGCGCACGATTTGTGCATGATTACTGAACGATTGCACGATTACGATGTCATAATCGTGCAATCACTCAGTAATATCGGCAAGTGTGTACGCACCATAAGACAAGCACCATCCAACCACATATGAATTAATAGCAGGTGATTAACAATTAGTAATATATAATCTTCTGAGGAGAAAAAAGAAGCAAACAAATGAATATTCAGATCACAATTTAGGACAGCATTTTTCCTCATATATCAATCTTCTCAACATAGTATCTTTTTTATTCATCTGTAAAGTAAATATTCTTTCAGACTAGGTAGGTCTCAAATTGTGGATCAATGTAGTTTCATTAGTCTTGTATTGTTTAAGGTGTGGTAAAGGCAGTAATTAAATACCACAGTAATTAGTATCAGGTGAGTACCAAAAGGGATAGTGAAAAAAATACTGTTCAGCACAGTATGATGCAAGTGGCTGCTGTATCCCATATACAAGTATAGTTAATGGGGCATAAGCGGACCTACCTCCTATACCCTGGCAGTATGAAGAAAGATATTGGCATCTGTTTATCTGGCCTACCTCACTGGGAGTCTGGTGAAATCAGTGCAGGCTCCCTGGTGCAGTGCCCAGTATATGAGAGTGCCATATATATAAGAAATAAACAGAAAATCATGAGAAGGATGAAATCCTGAATGCTGCTGCCCTATATGTGAGATATAGGGACATATTCAATATGGGGCAAAAGTCAGAGGTCGGACTTTTCGCCCTCATCACCGTTTTTTGCAGGGATAAAGTATCGGGTGCATGCCCGCTTATCCCCGTATTGAATTAGGATCCGGCGAAAATGGGATCCGGCGGAAAGGTAAGTATCGAAAAGACCTGGGAATTTTTGGGAAATCATCCTGGCACCCCCCTAAAGATGGTCTGACATAGGGGATCACTATGGGTACCCCCATTTTGACCTGCGGAAGGTAAGTCAGGTTTTAAAATAGCCGTGGCAGGTGCATAAATGCGCCTATGAAGAAGGGGTGAAGAATAGCATTTATCTTTTTTTTTTTATTTTAAATAACTATGGCCATCAAATTTGAGGTACATGAAAATGGGTGCAAGCATATTTTTAAGTCCCTAAAGTAGAAAACACCTGGCGCATACTTGGGGACCCCTCGTGAATCAATTTCGCTAGTTTAAAACTTTGTTTCCCAATATTTTGTTTTCGCCCCGAAAATTAAAGTCAATTTTTTGGGGTGTCCAGCGGATTTTTTTTTTTTGACACAGATTACTTTTAGGGGACATTAAAAAGGCTGCAGGCTATTTTATTTTATTCTACATCCCTAAACCCAAATTCTGGACTTTTTTTTGCCATGTATTAATTACATGGTGAAAACTTATCCCCGTTTTTTAACAAAGACTTTTCGCACCTGCGAAAAGTCTTTGAAATTGAATACAAGGATAATTGAAACAGGTGAAAATGATGAAAATTATCGCCGATAACGGCTTTTCGCAGCTTAATTGAATACCCCTCACAATCTCAGAGAATATGAGGTGAGTGGTTCAGGAAGCTCCAATCCCAAAAGAAGACAGATATGGGGAGAGAGCTGGTGTGTATTGGTCACTCTCACCCCACTGTTGTCTGAGACAGCGCAGTGGGTGGCCCACAATTAGCGAGGAGATAACACCCAGCGAGTCCCTGAAAAAAAAAAAGGTACCTGATGTTGAGTCTGCTATAGTGGTGGTGTGCTGTCAGTGGAGTCCCCATATGCACAGCGGGAGCTCCATGGTCAAGACGCACGTTTCACCAGAGAGTGGCTTTGTCAATTGAAGTCAATCTCATGTCAAAGGTGGACACCATTGATCCCAATGTCTGACATTCAGAGACTGTGGAGAAGTCTGCGCTCTCAGTTTTGTATTAATGAGATCTTGTCTGTTGTTAGGAAGATTCTCTGAATCTGAGAGTCCAAGAGGGCTCCTAAATGTACTGTTCTTTGAGAAGGTGTCAGGGAAGACTTTTTCCAGTTGATCAGCCACCCGTGCATTTGTAGGAAGACAAATGTTACCTGCAGATGGCGGTGAAGAATCTCTGGGGAACTTGCCAACAGCAAGAGGTCGTCTAAGTATGGGAGCAATCTGATTCCTTGACGATGAAGATAGACCGCCATAACTCCTATGATCTTGGTAAAGACCTGAGGAGCCATTGAAAGGCCAAAAGGCAGAGCCTGGAATTGGTAATGTTGCTGTAGTATAGCAAACTGGAAATATAATTGATGAGAGGGCGCTATAGGTACATGTAGGTAAGTGTCTTGGATGTCCAGAGACACCATAAAATCGGCGGTGTGTTTGTTAGTGTGTAGTGCGGACTGCAATAACTGTGGTCCACACTACAGTTAGTGATCGGCGGGCAGGGGGGATTTCTGGGTACTCAGAACCCCCCCTCCGTGCGCGCGTGCATCTATCCGTCTATCTGTAGTTTCCTTCAAGGAGGTTGCACTATGTATGGGGAAGGTAGCATTCTTAACCAGACATGTTACATGAGAATCCACTGCTGTGGGAACTTCCCATTTAGTGCAATCAGTGGCGGGGATAGGGTAAAAGGAACTTAAACATTTTGGTACCTGAAACCTTTTACCTGAAATATTCCATGACTCACTCATGTGATCAGATAGCTGGTCAGAGTGAGGAAACTCTGGTAAAACTACCTTTTTGTCGTTTAAACAGTGGCTGTTTTGACTTAGAAGCGGGTTCCACCTCTTCTATTTGTAGAATAGACTTAAGAGCTCTCACCAATGCAGGTATATTTAATTTAGAGGGTGGCTCCTCTTCTCCTGATAAGGAGTCAGAGTGAGAGAGGTCTGCATCTTTTGCCTCCCCAGAGGATATATCAGAATCCAATAACTGTGTGGACTGGGAAGATAACACAGCACGTTATTAGGTTTACTAGGTAAAGGTCTCTCTTCTTGCAGCATTTGCTGAAAAACTGTAGAGGTAGTTGCCAAACTTTGTACTGATGTGAACAGTACATTTACCTACCCATAGGAGAGGCAAAGGATTTGCAGGGAGCACCGGTTGTGGCCATCCCATAGGGGGAGCTACCACAGGGACCGCTAGGTGGTCTGCGATTTTTGCCAGTACCTGTGAAAAAGGCAGCCCAAGGTAGGTCCTGAAGAGGAGACACCAGGGCTGAGGGAACTGGGGAGGTATAGCAATTAGTACAAAGACCATGCTGAATGAGGTCCTCTGAGGCTAAGCCTGCTGAGCAGGACTTACAAGACACCAGAGTAGGAGCAGCAGCATCAGCCTGCTTATTATTCTTTCCTCTGCCAGCCATCGTCACTGGCATAATGGCATATAGAAACTGGCACAGTGTAGTGAGCAACTGCACCATATAATGGGGTAGATGTATTATAGCAGCACTTAACATGCCACTATAACGCTTCCCGCTTTGCCTCTTTACCGAGGCGAAGCAGGAAGCACTACCGATGAGATGTATAAACATCTCATCGGCCGGAGAGGGGGAGCGTTAACTCCCCCCTCCAACGCTAGCTGCTAGAGACAGCAGCGCATCAGCCTAGTGCTGATGCGCTGTGTCTCTGTCCCGGCCGGCTCCACTGAGCATGCGCAGGATCTCGCTAGTATCGCGAGATCCCCGCGTGCAGCCCTGGAGCCGGCAGCAGCCCCAGCAGGGACAGCGCTGTCCCTGCTGTGGGGATAGGCTAGCGCCAGGCTGTAGCTGTCGATAACGACAGCTACAGCTGGCCGAACGGTCATGCGTTATGACCGTTCATACATGGCCCTGCCGCTCGGCGCTGCTATCTTGTAGATAGCAGCGCCGATAATGACAGGGGCGCATAGCGCCCTTGTCATTTACCGCCCAGGCCCCCGATCATACATCGGGGAGAAGCGGTATCAGCGCACATAATGTGCGCTGATACCGTTTCTGGGCTTCGTACATCTCCCCCAGTGTGTGATAGCTCTCCCAAATCTATGGGAGATGTGAGGTATAATAAACCCCCTATACCATAGTATGTCACAATATAGTAGAATAAAGGGAAAGGTATAAGCTTGACAGTAAAGAATGTAGAGATCAGCGCTAGCACAAGTCACATACAAATGCAGAAAAACACTGTATATATCTGCAATGGGCACTAAATCAACTGCACAGACCGCAGTGGCTGGTAGGATATAGCATTGTATAACCTGGCCCTTGGGAGAGGTATAAATGGAGACCGGACCCAGCATTCCTGGAGATCTGCTTGCCGAAAATGGCTGCCGCGCATCTCTTAGGGGGCGGAGGGTGGGGAGGAGCAGCTCAAGGCACAGCAACACCGCAGTGGAATGGTGCCATGAGCCTGGGGAGGGGCTGCAGGGAGAGCGCCTTTTCCCCTGGCTGACATTAACCACTGCGTTCCCTGGCCTGTAGAATATGCCTCTGCGCCAGTATAATATATTCCCCGGTGGTGTAGTGGAGTCATGGGCTCACCAGTGTCCACATCAGCACCTCCGGCCTGTCTCCTGAGTCCAGAGACAAGCCTGCATAAAGACACAAGTCCCCACAAGCGGGGATCCGCCTTACCTGTCCCCTGGATTCCAAGCTGCAGTCTGGGGTCGGGGAGCCTGCAAGCTAGTCCCCCTCAGAGCCCCGCCGGAGGTACCTAGCCGAGGGCTGGTGTCAAGGCGCAGCAGAGTGGTGATGGAGCAGCAGTGCAGACGTCCAAGGGACTGCCTAGTGCTGCTGCTCAATAGTAAAAGTACTAGAAATAAATATAAATCATAAAATTAAGCTTGGGCTGCATAAAGCAGCCCCACTGTTAAAAGTGGTGATCCAGCTCCTGCCGGACACCAACAAATCTGATTTGCCCTCAGGCTGTGAGTGGGGTAAGGGCATCCTGGTATTGAAAAGCTTTGCTGTTGGAGTCCAGTCCACCAGGTCCCACCTACACCCCATTGTCTCCCCTGTGGAGCCCTATAGACCCTGAAAAAGATTTTTTTTAATGAAAGTTACCATTAAATTATACTGATGGCTAACACCATCTGTATAACATTCACTATAATATCACTGACTATGCCAGTAGGTGGAGTGATACAGTACAGTGGTTTGTGTGTGGTCTGTTATACCTTTTTCACACTGAGCCCCTGACCTGGGATATTGCCGGGGGGCAACCTGAGATGTAGTGTGGTGTGTAATGGAAAGGGTTGTGTTTCCTGGGTCCTCGACCTTAGTCACGACCAGGGTTATTCCCGGGACTGACCCAGATATGCTGCGGTCTGAAAGGTGCGACCCAAGTTACGGTAATAGCTGATTGGTGGAACAGGAGCACTGGGAGATGATGTCATCTACAAGCGGCACAACAGTCAGCATGGTGAACGTCCACTTCTAATGACATAGACTGCTTTGCAGGGCTAACATAGGGGCAGTGTGACAGGCGACGACCCAGGAATAACCTAGGTACAAGGTGAAGTGTGAAAGGGGTATGAAGATCTATAACACAGGTTGAAATCATGTTCAATAACTTGGATCGGACCTGGGATTTAGGTGTGAAAGGGATATTAGTGAAGAGTTGTGACGGCTGAGTGAAAGCTGTGATAGATAAATAGATGCAGAGCTAATTTAAAGAAATGCAGAACAGTGACAGAGTTATAGAGCTGTGATAAAGAGATACAGAGCTGTAATAAAGAGATGCAGAGCTGTGCTAAAGAGATGCAGAGCTGTAATAAATAAAGAGATGCAGAGCTGTAATAAAGAGATGCAAAGCTGTGCTAAAGAGATTCAGAGCTGTAATAAATAAAGAGATGCAAAGCTGTGCTAAAGAGATGCAGAGCTGTAATAAATAAAGAGATGCAGAGCTGTAATAAATAAAGAGATGCAGAGCTGTGCTAAAGAGATGCAGAGCTGTAATAAATAAAGAGATGCAGAGCTTTAATAAAGAGATGCAGAGCTGTGCTAAAGAGATGCAGAGCTGTAATAAAGAGATGCAGAGCTGTGCTAAAGAGATGTAGAGCTGTAATAAATAAAGAGATGCAGAGCTGTGCTAAAGAGATGCAGAGATGTAATAAAGGGATGTAGTTATGTGACTGGTGGCCGCGATGCCACTGGTCTAAATCCCGACGGGGGAATGCCAGCAAGGGACTTATAGTAGGCATTGAAATATCGATGCCTATCTAAATCCCAACACCGGAACACAGATGGACACCAGCCTAAACGAGGTAAGTCCGGGGTGCTCTTAGTGTTAGCCGCGTGGGGGAGGGAGGTTAGGGTTAGGGCAGCACAGCAGGGTTAGCATTAGCTTTTTGGGGGAGAGGTTAGGGTTAGGCACCCCTGGGGGGGAGGATTAGGGTTAGGCACTAAGGGGAGAGACTTAGGTTTAGGCACTAACGGGCAAGGGCTAGGGTTGCGGGGTGGAGAGGGTTAGGGTTAGGCTACAAGAAGGGAGAGTTAGTGTACTTATACGACCCCTGCAGGGATACCAACCATTGGGATGCCGCTGTCGGTACTGTGACAGGAGACATCCCGACAGCCGGCATTACATACCAATTCCGTAATAAAGAGATGCAGAGATGTAATAAAGAGATGCAGGACTATGATAATAAAGAGATGCAGAGCTGTGATAAATAAAGAGATGCAGAGCTGTGATAAATAAAGAGATGCAGAGCTGTGATAAATAAAGAGATAGAAGGAGGAAGAGAATACCTGCACCAAACTTCTTATTTTCTATATATTCAGTACTGTTTGTTTAGTATATCGCTTACCAACATGTCTAAATAATTTTTGACAGAACAGTGCCAAGTTAAGTCTTAAGGTGTTGGTGGTGCTCCCCAGGGCTTATATTAATCGATTTTTAGGGGAAGGTTTTGTCAAATGGACAAAACAAAAAGAGAAAACCTCTTTTTGGGGGCACTCTTATGTAATTGTTAGTTTTATTAAAAGAAGATATTTTATTAGATATGCATTAAAAAGATATGAACATAGACACATAAAAAAACACACAAAACAAAAATACAAGGAAAGAGCATAAAGACAAAGGACTTTTCTGTATTATCTTTGTTACAAATAAACAAGAAATCTCTATCAATATTGATAGTGGGGAAATGTCCCCAGAATTAAGTCCTTAATAGTTGGGCGAAAGTTTTTATGTGTAGATAGCACCTCTGCTCCAAATGCAGGTGCTTAGTACAATATTAATAAAGGCACATATGTTAAGATAAATGAAATACATATATCTTCAATTTTCGCAGGTAATCAGAGAGAGTGAGATCATGTATAGTCAGAAACGAACCTGTTAACAAATTAGATGATCTTAATAAGGTGATGTTGTAGTGTCAGATATTATTATGCCCATAAATGCGCAGCATATAAATCAACATATATTTATATAAAGAAGCAGTGGTCTCGACCATAAATTTTTCTGATGAGCAAATAATATATGTCCATTGATAATATCACTGGTGATTCTACAGATATCAGAAGAAAAAATGCACTAAAATCAAGAGCCTATGATGAACTCACACATAGCTCATTTAAGACAGTACCAGGTTTTCCATATTGTATTTTAAATACAAATCCTATACAGGCTATAAGGAGCACAAGTAATCGTCAAAAGAATCTATCTATGATGACAGGTTTTATCCAAGCTCAGATGCTGCATAGAGATGGTGTAATATCACATGTGCATCTATAACAGTGCCATGTTTTCCAATATTTCTGTTTTTTGCAGATGGTCACCCTGTTTAAATAAAAATTGGTTTTCCTAGACAGCTATTTAACCACAATAATACAAAAAGATCTGCAAAGGATAGCAGTACCAGGTTTTCTGATTTAAACACTAATAATAATAGTTATTACTTAGAATAAACACATAGTATACACATCTCTAATTCTTCAAGATATCATTACATATCATTCCAATAATTTATAAAGAAGTAGCAGAGTTGGCACATCTCCTCCAGTGATTGTGAATATCTGGATATAATATTAGGTACTTTGTTGAAAGATTGCCTGGCACCTAAATTCCAACTGCTTCTGCTTCTATCCCGTGTGGATGCTAATTCCAGAGAACGGGAGGTGAGAGAGCAGCTGGTAGGGCAGACAGAGGTAAAGTGCAGAGACGCTTCTGCTGTCGGAATTTGCTATCGTCCACCACCCTGTTGTTAGAAAAACATTGCAGGGCGGTCAGGGCGGTGCGCATCCGGATGAGAGAGCGTTGAAGAGAGAGTGTACCTGTGTAGATGTGTTGCTGATTCCTGCAGTAGTGGTGCCTGTTGCCGGGACTCGTGTGCGCACCACGAGTACCCGGAAGTGACGTAGGTATGACGCGCGTTTCGCCCCTGCTGGGCTTGATCACATACAGCCTCTTGTGCATATACTGGGACTAGGTTTTATTTACACATGCGGCCAATCACAGGCTGCACAGTCCTGATTGACAGCCCGTGTGGCCAATCACATATTCCTGCTATCCTAATCCTATCACACGACTAATGATTGATTGACATTTTAATCTCCAATCAAAAGATGTCCAACGTCCTCCTTAAAAGAAAAAGAGGGATTAACTATTCGATAGATAATCATTAATATACTGTCCTATATATTATATATATATTACAACAGTATATATCTGGTTATATATTTCAAAACACATAGTCCTCCAAGGAATGTAGTGTATCCTCCAATAGGTAATTATAAACGAATAATAGATAATAAATTATAATACATAAGAATTCATAAATAACATATATATGCATATACATGTACATATGCTCACCTGCACATGTATCAGCAAAAATATACACATGCATGGCCCATATGTGTCCCCATATGTTAATAAGGATAACAAATATCGTACATCCCTACGTGCTCATATGGCTCCCATAGTTGATATAATGTAGAAAGATCATATTGTATAGTGCAAACATTGCTATTCAGAATACCACTTTTGTTTATCAGTGTGTATGATTATATATTCTTATATAAGGAGACAGTGAGCGTAGTTATAAAATGCAAGTTTGAGAGGGAGGATTGTAACAATAAAAAATATAAAATAAAGGAGTACACGAGGATAATGCATACCATATATCCCCACGTACTCATGTTTCTCCCATGATGCAACATTGGAATAAATCACCATATCTCATATTGTACAAATATAAAAAACAATGTATGTGATTACATAGTTGTGTCATATATTAGAAATAGTGAGCGTGAGTATAGATATTAAATAAAGGATTGTAAAATTAAAAGAATTTTCACATATATATTGAAGAAATATATGTGAATAAACCATGCAATATGAATGTGATAGATAATATGTGAACGTGATTGATAATAATGGAACATGTGTGGACCAAAATATAAATGGTAGATAGAGGTAAGATGGTCAATTATGTGTTGTAAATATGAATGTATGCACATATATATATATATATACATGTACATACATCATTGTGTATGTGTAGAAAGGGAGGCAGTGGGGGGGGGGAGAAAAAGGGAGGGAAAGGGGAGTTTTATTTGTGGGAAGGGTTTTAAGTGCTGTGAACAGTGAGACACATATACACGTATATAAGAAAGTGAAATTTTCTGAGGGGAGCCACATAGAATTAGCTCGGCTAAAAAACACTATAATTTATAAATTCGTTGAGTCCTCCTGGGGATAATGCTCCTAACTTAAAAATCCACATACTTTCTTTTTTTAGGAGTTCTTTCGTGATGTCTCCACCTCTCATTCCCAGATGTATTCTTTCCAAACCAAAAATGCGGAGATCTTCATAAGTGTTTTTGTGTTCAAAGTGAAAATGTCTGGCAACTGTTGTTAGTTGCTTGAATTTTTGAAGGTCCTTTGCTGCATTGCGAATTGAGCCTATATGTTCCAGGGCTCTTTGTTTTAACATTCTTGATGTCATACCGACATATTTAATATTGCAAGAGCATGTTATGCAATATACCACATTGATTGCCTTGCAATTAATAAATTCTTTGATTTTAATTAGATTTCCATATTTATCCATGACTGTGTCAGTCTTGAGAATATGTTTGCAGGCTTTACATTCTCCACAGGGATATGTTCCTGTTCTCAATGGTTTCTTAGGTGATGTTCTAGTATAATGGCTCTGTACTAATTCATCTCTCAGGTTAGGAGACCTTCTCCAGCTCATGGAAACTGTTTCTTTCAGCTTTTCTGAAAGGTCTGGATCCGTTAATAGTATTGGCCAGTGTTTCTGTATTATTGATCTAATTTCTCTCCATTCAATACAGAAATCGCCTACGAAACGGATCTCATTCATCATGTTCTTATTATTTTCTTTGTCTGTTTTAAAGATAAGGGAATCACGTGGTTTTTTATTCACCTCTGATCTTGCGTTTTTTAATTAATCTGCCACTGTATCCTCGATCTTTCAATCTCCTAGAGAGTTCATCACCCATTTTCATGTAGATATTATCATCGGAGCAGTTTCTTCTCAATCTGAGAAATTCTCCTTGTGGTATGTTTATCACAGTGTGAGGAAAGTGGGAGCTAGATCTATGTAGTAGGCTGTTAGTTGCAGTTGTTTTCCTAAATAGCTCCATTCCTAACATATTTTTGTCATTTCTGTAAATCATCAGATCAAGGAATGAGATCTTATCTTTGCTGGCCTCATATGTGAATCTTAGGTTAAGATTATTCTTATGTAGGTCATTAATGAATTGTTTGAGGGATTCCATATCTCCTTCCCAGATCATAAAAACATTGTCGATGTATCTGAGCCACATTGCAATGTTTTTAGTCTGATGATCATTGCGTTCGTGAAAGACATATTCCCGCTCCCACCAGCCAAGGAAGAGGTTGGCATATGTAGGGGCACATGCTGCCCCCATAGCTGTTCCTCTGATTTGTATGTAGAATGCATCGTCAAATGTGAAATAATTGTTGTAGAGAATGAACTCCAAGAGTTCAATCAAAAATGTATGGAATTCATTGTATTCCTCCATCATAAGGAAGTATTTTATTGCTTTTAGACCATCCGAGTGTCTTATAGATGTGTATAGTGATTCCACATCTATACTTACCAATAATTGGTTATCTTCCAATTTCATGTCATTGATCTTTTTGAGCACATCTGTTGTATCCTGAATATATGATGGTAATCCCAGCACATGATGACGTAGATGTATGTCAATGAAAGTGCTGGCTTTCTCTGATAATCCTCCTATGCCAGAAATTATTGGCCGTCCAGGAGGTTCTCTGAGATTTTTATGTGTTTTTGGAAGTAGGTAGAAGGTAGGGACCTTGGGGTTTGTTACTGTCAGATATTGATGTTCTTGATTGGTAATGACACCATTTTTAAAAGCTTTCTTAATAATCAGGGAATACATGATAGCTTTATTATCATTAGGATTGAAGATAGATTTTTTGTAGCATTCAATATCATCTAGTTGACGATGTGCTTCCTTCATATACAGGTCTTTCGGCCAAACCACAATGTTTCCACCATTATCAGATGGTTTGATAACAGTGTCATTCCATGTTTTTATATCACGGATGGCCTCCCTTTCTTTCCTGGTTAGGTTGTCATTTTTTGCAAGATATCCAAATCACGGGAGACTAAATTTTGAAAGACCTTCACCTCCGGACATAAACTCTCCTGTGGTAGAAGGTCGAAGGTTTTTTGCATATGGGGCGTTTGGGTACACCTCTCTCATCTCTAATATCTTCAAGTTCTTCTAGGATAGAGATGGCCTGAAGTTCTTCATCTGTTAATTCATCTATGTTCAAGGATGAGTGTGTCATTCCAGATGGAACTATCTCTCTTTGTGATGGAGTTTCATACTGGGTTTTTTTGTTATTGGCATGATATTTAGCCAGTAATAGTTTCCTCCCAAATAGTCGGAGGTTTTTCTCCCATTGAAATCTTTCAAAATGTTTTGAAGGTGAGAAAGATAGTCCTTTAGATAGAACCTTATTATGTTCATCTGTCAATATTCGATCTGAGAGATTGATGACTCTAAGTTTTGTATCCATGTCGGTCATATTTTTGTTCTCCGGGTTTGGTACCTGGATGGTGAGGGAGAAATTTTTCTGTTTTACGTTTATTGATTAGTTCTTGTTTGAGATTAAAGCTTGTCATATTGTGATCACAGTATTGCACTGACTGATATATTGTTGAAAAATAGTATATTCTTTGTGTGTTTTTTAAAATTTGATGAAATCTTCACCAATCTATCCTTGATCTGATGATTTACAAAAATGACAAAAATATGTTAGGAACGGAGCTATTTAGGAAAACAACTGCAACTGACAGCCTACTACATAGATCTAGCTCCCACTTTCCTCACACTGTGATAAACATACCACAAGGAGAATTTCTCAGATTGAGAAGAAACTGCTCCGATGATAATATCTACATGAAAATGGGTGATGAACTCTCTAGGAGATTGAAAGATCGAGGATACAGTGGCAGATTAATTAAAAAAGCAAGATCAGAGGTGAATAAAAAACCACGTGATTCCCTTATCTTTAAAACAGACAAAGAAAATAATAAGAACATGATGAATGAGATCCGTTTCGTAGGCGATTTCTGTATTGAATGGAGAGAAATTAGATCAATAATACAGAAACACTGGCCAATACTATTAACGGATCCAGACCTTTCAGAAAAGCTGAAAGAAACAGTTTCCATGAGCTGGAGAAGGTCTCCTAACCTGAGAGATGAATTAGTACAGAGCCATTATACTAGAACATCACCTAAGAAGCCATTGAGAACAGGAACATATCCCTGTGGAGAATGTAAAGCCTGCAAACATATTCTCAAGACTGACACAGTCATGGATAAATATGGAAATCTAATTAAAATCAAAGAATTTATTAATTGCAAGGCAATCAATGTGGTATATTGCATAACATGCTCTTGCAATATTAAATATGTCGGTATGACATCAAGAATGTTAAAACAAAGAGCCCTGGAACATATAGGCTCAATTTGCAATGCAGCAAAGGACCTTCAAAAATTCAAGCAACTAACAACAGTTGCCAGACATTTTCACTTTGAACACAAAAACACTTATGAAGATCTCCGCATTTTTGGTTTGGAAAGAATACATCTGGGAATGAGAGGTGGAGACATCACGAAAGAACTCCTAAAAAAAGAAAGTATGTGGATTTTTAAGTTAGGAGCATTATCCCCAGGAGGACTCAACGAATTTATAAATTATAGTGTTTTTTTGCCGAGCTAATTCTATGTGGCTCCCCTCAGAAAATTTCACTTTCTTATATACGTGTATATGTGTCTCACTGTTCGCAGCACTTAAAACCCTTCCCACAAATAAAACTCCCCTTTCCCTCCCTTTTTCTTCCCCCCCCCACTGCCTCCCTTTCTACACATACACAATGATGTATGTACATGTATATATATATATGTGCATACATTCATATTTACAACACATAATTGACCATCTTACCTCTATCTACCATTTATATTTTGGTCCACACATGTTCCATTATTATCAATCACGTTCACATATTATCTATCACATTCATATTGCATGGTTTATTCACATATATTTCTTCAATATATATGTGAAAATTCTTTTAATTTTACAATCCTTTATTTAATATCTATTCTCACGCTCACTATTTCTAATATATGACACAACTATGTAATCACATACATTGTTTTTTATATTTGTACAATATGAGATATGGTGATTTATTCCAATGTTGCATCATGGGAGAAACATGAGTACGTGGGGATATATGGTATGCATTATCCTCATGTACTCCTTTATTTTATATTTTTTATTGTTACAATCCTCCCTCTCAAACTTGCATTTTATAACTACGCTCACTGTCTCCTTATATAAGAATATATAATCATACACACTGATAAACAAAAGTGGTATTCTGAATAGCAATGTTTGCACTATACAATATGATCTTTCTACATTATATCAACTATGGGAGCCATATGAGCACGTAGGGATGTACGATATTTGTTATCCTTATTAACATATGGGGACACATATGGGTCATGCATGTGTATATTTTTGCTGATACATGTGCAGGTGAGCATATGTACATGTATATGCATATATATGTTATTTATGAATTCTTATGTATTATAATTTATTATCTATTATTCATTTATAATTACCTATTGGAGGATACACTACATTCCTTGGAGGACTATGTGTTTTGAAATATATAACCAGATATATACTGTTGTAATATATATATAATATATAGGACAGTATATTAATGATTATCTATCGAATAGTTAATCCCTCTTTTTCTTTTAAGGAGGACGTTGGACATCTTTTGATTGGAGATTAAAATGTCAATCAATCATTAGTCGTGTGATAGGATTAGGATAGCAGGAATATGTGATTGGCCGCATGGGCTGTCAATCAGGACTGTGCAGCCTGTGATTGGCCGCATGTGTAAATAAAACCTAGTCCCAGTATATGCACAAGAGGCTGTATGTGATCAAGCCCAGCAGGGGCGAAACGCGCATCATACCTACGTCACTTCCGGGTACTCGTGGTGCGCACACGAGTCCCGGCAACAGGCACCGCTACTGCAGGAATCAGCAACACATCTACACAGGTACACTCTCTCTTCAACGCTCTCTCCTCCGGATGCGCACCGCCCTGACCGCCCTGCAATGTTTTTCTAACAACAGGGTGGTGGACGATAGCGAATCCCGACAGCAGAAGCGTCTCTGCACTTTACCTCTGTCTGCCCTACCAGCTGCTCTCTCACCTCCCGTTCTCTGGAATTAGCATCCACACAGGATAGAAGCAGAAGCAGTTGGAATTTAGGTGCCAGGCAATCTTTCAACAAAGTACCTAATATTATATCCAGATATTCACAATCACTGGAGGAGATGTGCCAACTCTGCTACTTCTTTATGAATTATTGGAATGATATGTAATGATATCTTGAAGAATTAGAGATGTGTATACTATGTGTTTATTCTAAGTAATAACTATTATTATTAGTGTTTAAATCAGAAAACCTGGTACTGCTATCCTTTGCAGATCTTTTTGTATTATTGTGGTTAAATAGCTGTCTATTAAAACCAATTTTTATTTAAACAGGGTGACCATCTGCAAAAAACAGAAATATTGGAAAACATGGCACTGTTATAGATGCACATGTGATATTACACCATCTCTATGCAGCATCTGAGCTTGGATAAAACCTGTCATCATAGATAGATTCTTTTGAAGATTACTTGTGCTCCTTATAGCCTGTATAGGATTTGTATTTAAAATACAATATGGAAAACCTGGTACTGTCTTAAATGAGCTATGTGTGAGTTCATCATAGGCTCTTGATTTTAGTGCATTTTTTCTTCTGATATCTGTAGAATCACCAGTGATATTATCAATGGACATATATTATTTGCTCATCAGAAAAATTTATGGTCGAGACCACTGCTTCTTTATATAAATATATGTTGATTTATATGCTGCACATTTATGGGCATAATAATATCTGACACTACAACATCACCTTATTAAGATCATCTAATTTGTTAACAGGTTCGTTTCTGACTATACATGATCTCACTCTCTCTGATTACCTGCGAAAATTGAAGATATATGTATTTCATTTATCTTAACATATGTGCCTTTATTAATATTGTACTAAGCACCTGCATTTGGATCAGAGGTGCTATCTACACATAAAAACTTTCGCCCAACTATTAAGGACTTAATTCTGGGGACATTTCCCCACTATCAATATTGATAGAGATTTCTTGTTTATTTGTAACAAAGATAATACAGAAAAGTCCTTTATCTTTATGCTCTTTCCTTGTATTTTTGTTTTGTGTGTTTTTTTATGTGTCTATGTTCATATCTTTTTAATGCATATCTAATAAAATATCTTCTTTTATTAAAACTAACAATTACATAAGAGTGCCCCCAAAAAGAGGTTTTCTCTTTTTGTTTTGTCCACTTGACAAAACCTTCCCCTAAAAATAAATAAAGAGATGCAGGACTGTGATAAACAAAGAGATGCAGGACTGTGATAGATAATTATATGTAGAGCTGTGATAATAAAGAGATGCAGAGCTGTGATAAATAAAGAGATGCAGAGCTGTGATAAATAAAGAGATGCACAGCTGTGATAATAAAGAGATGCAGAACTGTGATAAATAAAGAGATGCAGAGCTGTGATAAATAAAGAGATGCAGAGCTGTGATAAATAAAGAGATGCAGAGTTGTGACAAATAAAGAGA
Organism: Taudactylus pleione; assembly: GCA_031769625.1. Taxonomy (NCBI): domain Eukaryota; kingdom Metazoa; phylum Chordata; class Amphibia; order Anura; family Myobatrachidae; genus Taudactylus; species Taudactylus pleione. The sequence continues at coordinate 4,035,240 of JAUIMM010000189.1, read as the reverse complement.
TGCAGAGCTGTGATAAATAAAGAGATGCAGAGCTGTGATAAATAAAGAGATGCAGGACTGTGATAAAGAGATGCAGGACTGTGATAAATAAAGAGATGCAGAGCTGTGATAAATAAAGAGATGCAGGACTGTGATAAATAAAGAGATGCAGAGCTGTGATAAATAAGGATATGCAGAGCTGTGATTAATAAGGATATGCAGAGCTGTGATGAATAAAGATATGCAGAGCTGTGATAAATAAAGAGATGCAGAGCTGTGATGGATAAAGAGATGCAGAGCTGTGATAAATAAAGAGATGCAGAGCTGTGATAAATAAGGATTTGCAGAGCTGTGATAAATAATGAGATGCAGAGCTGTGATAAATAAAGAGATGCAGAGCTGTGATAGATAAAGAGATGCAGAGCTGTGATAAATAAGGATATGCCGAGCTGTGATAAATAAGGATATGCAGAGCTGTGATAAATAAAGAGATGCACATTTGTGATAAATAAAGAGACGCAGAGCTGTGATAGATAATTATATGTAGAGCTGTGATAATAAAGAGATGCAGGACTGTGATAAATAAAGAGATGCAGCACTGTGATAGATAATTATATGTAGAGCTGTGATAAATAAAAAGATGCAGAGCTGTGATAAATAAAGAGATGCAGCACTGTGATAGATAATTATATGTAGAGCTGTGATAACAAAGAGATGCAGGACTGTGATAAATAAAGAGATGCAGAGCTGTGATAAATAAAGAGATGCAGAGCTGTGATAATAAAGAGATGCAGGACTGTGATAAATAAAGAGATGCACATTTGTGATAAATAAAGAGATGCAGAGCTGTGATAAATAAAGAGATGCAGAGCTGTGATAAATAAAGAGATGCAGGACTGTGATAAATAAAGAGATGCAGAGCTGTGATACATAAAGCGATGCAAGACTGTGATAAATAAAGAGCTGCAGAGCTGTGATACATAAAGAGAAGCAGGACTGTGATAAATAAAGAGATGCACATTTGTGATAAATAAAGAGATGCAGAGCTGTGATAAATAAAGAGATGCACATTGGTGAAAAATAAAGAGATGCAGAGCTGTGATAAATAAAGAGATGCAGGACTGTGATAAATAAAGAGATGCACATTTGTGATAAAGAGATGCACATTTGTGATAAATAAAGAGATGCAGAGCTGTGATAAATAAAGAGATGCAGAGCTGTGATAGATAAAGAGATACAGAGCTGTGATAAATAAGGATATGCAGATCTGTGAAATACAGAAATGCAGAACTGTGATAAAGAGATGCAGAGCTGTGATAAAGAGATGCAGAGCTGTGATAAATAAGGATATGCCGAGCTGTGATAAACAAGGATATGCAGAGCTGTGAAAAATAAATTGATGCAGGACTGTGATAAATAAAGAGATGCACATTTGTGATAAATAAAGAGATGCAGACCTGTGATAAATAAAGAGATGCAGAGCTGTGATAAATAAAGAGATGCAGGACTGTGATAAATAAAGAGATGCAGAGCTGTGATAAATAAGGATATGCAGAGCTGTAATAAATAAAGATATGCAGAGCTGTGATAAATAAGGATATGCATAGCTGTGATTAATAAGGATATTCAGAGCTGTGATGAATAAAGAGATGCAGAGCTGTGATAAATAGATGCACATTTGTGATAAATAAAGAGATGCAGAGCTGTGATAAATAAAGAGATGCAGAGCTGTGATAAATAAAGAGATGCAGGACTGTGATAAAGAGATGCAGGACTGTGATAAATAAAGAGATGCAGAGCTGTGATAAATAAGGATATGCAGAGCTGTGATAAATAAAGAGATACAGAGCTGTGATAAATAAGGATATGCATAGCTGTGATTATTAAGGATATGCAGAGCTGTGATAAATAAAGATATGCAGAGCTGTGATAAATAAAGAGATGCAGAGCTGTGATGGATAAAGAGATGCAGAGCTGTGATAAATAAGGATTTGCAGAGCTGTGAAAAATAAAGAGATGCAGAGCTGTGATAAATAAATAGATGCAGGACTGGGATAAATAAAGAGATGCAGAGCTGTGATACATAAAGAGATGCAGGACTGTGATAAATAAATAGCTGCAGAGCTGTGATAATAAAGAGAAGCAGGACTGTGATAAATAAAGAGATGCACATTTGTGATAAATAAAGAGATGCAGAGCTGTGATAAATAAAGAGATGCACATTTGTGATAAATAAAGAGATGCAGAGCTGTGATAAATAAAGAGATGCAGAACTGTGATGAATAAAGAGATGCACATTTGTGATAAATAAAGAGATGCAGGACTGTGATAAATAAAGAGATGCACATTTGTGATAAATAAAGAGATGCACATTTGTGATAAATAAAGAGATGCAGAGCTGTGATAAATAAAGCGATGCAGAGCTGTGATAGATAAAGAGATACAGAGCTGTGATAAATAAGGATATGCAGATCTGTGAAATACAGAAATGGAGAACTGTGATAAAGAGATGCAGAGCTGTGATAAAGAGATGCAGAGCTGTGATAAATAAGGATATGCCGAGCTGTGATAAACAAGGATATGCAGAGCTGTGATAAATAAATTGAAGCAGGACTGTGATAAATAAGGATATGCAGAGCTGTAATAAATAAAGAGATGCAGAGCTGTGATAAATAAGGATATGCATAGCTGTGATAAATAAGGATATCCATAGCTGTGATTATTATGGATATGCAGAGCTGTGATAAATAAATATATGCAGAGCTGTGATAAATAAAGAGATGCAGAGCTGTGATGAATAAGGATTTGCAGAGCTGTGATATATAAAGAGTTGCAGAGCTGTGATAAATAAAGAGATGCAGAGCTGTAATAGATAAAGAGATGCAGAGCTGTGATAAATAAGGATATGCAGATCAGTGAAATACAGAAATGCAGAACTGTGATAAAGAGATGCAGAGCTGTGATAAATAAGGATATGTCGAACTGTGATAAATAAGGATATGCAGAGCTGTGATAAATAAAGAGATGCACATTTGTGATAAATAAAGAGATGCAGAGCTGTGATAAATAAAAAGATGCAGAGCTGTGATAAATAAAGAGATGCAGGACTGTGATAAATAAAGAGATGCAGAGCTGTGATACATAAAGAGATGCTGGACTGTGATAAATAAAGAGCTGCAGAGCTGTGATAAATAAAGAGATGCAGAGCTGTGATAAATAAAGATATGCAGAGCTGTAATAGATAAAGATATGCAGAGCTGTGATAAATAAGGATATGCAGATCTGTGAAATACAGCAATGCAGAACTGTGATAAAGAGATGCAGAGCAGTGATAAATAAGGATATGCCGAGCTGTGATAAATAAGGATATGCAGAGCTGTGATAAATAAAGAGATGCAGAGCTGTGATAAATAAAAAGATGCAGAGCTGTGATAAATAAAGAGATGCAGGACTGTGATAAATAAAGAGATGCAGGACTTTGATAAATAAAGAGATGCAGAGCTGTGATAAATAAGGATATGCAGAGCTGTGATAAATAAAGAGATGCCGAGCTGTGATAAATAAGGATATGTCTAGCTGTGATTAATAAAGAGATGTAGAGCTGTGATAAATAAAGATATGCAGAGCTGTGATAAATAAAGAGATGCAGAGCTGTGATGGATAAAGAGATGCAGAGATGTGATAAATAAAGAGATGCAGAGATGTGATAAATAAAGAGATGCAGAGCTGTGATAAATAAGGATTTGTAGAGCTGTGATAAATAAAGAGATGCAGAGCTGTGATAAATAAAGAGATGCCGAGCTGTGATAAATAAAGAGATGCAGAGCTGTGATAAACAAAGAGATGCCGAGCTGTGATAAATAAAGAGATGCAGAGCTGTGATAAATAAAGAGATGCAGAGCTGTGATGAATAAAGAGATGCAGGACTGTGATAAAGAGATGCAGGACAGTGATAAATAAAGAGATGCAGAGCTGTGATAAATAAGGATATGCAGAGCTGTGATAAATAAAGAGATGCAGAGCTGTGATAAATAAGAATATGCATAGCTGTGATTATTAAGGATATGCAGAGCTGTGATAAATAAAGATATGCAGAGCTGTGATAAATAAAGAGATGCAGAGCTGTGATGGATAAAGAGATGCAGAGCTGTGATAAATAAGGATTTGCAGAGATGTGATAAATAAAGAGATGCAGAGCGGTGATAAATAAAGAGATGCAGAGCTGTAATAGATAAAGAGATGCAGAGCAGTGATAAATAAGGATATGCAGATCAGTGAAATACAGAAATGCAGAACTGTGATAAAGAGATATAGAGCTGTGATAAATAAGGATATGACGAGCTGTGATAAATAAGGATATGCAGAGCTGTGATAAATAAAGAGATGCACATTTGTGATAAAGAGATGCAGAGCTGTGATAAATAAAAAGATGCAGAGCTGTGATAAATAAAGAGATGCAGGACTGTGATAAATAAAGAGATGCAGAGCTGTGATACATAAAGAGATGCTGGACTGTGATAAATAAAGAGCTGCAGAGCTGTGATAAATAAAGAGATGCAGAGCTGTGATAAATAAAGAGATGCAGAGCTGTAATAGATATAGAGATGCAGAGCTGTGATAAATAAGGATATGCAGATCTGTGAAATACAGAAATGCAGAACTGTGATAAAGAGATGCAGAGCTGTGATAAATAAGGATATGCCGAGCTGTGATAAATAAGGATATGCAGAGCTGTGATAAATAAAGAGATGCAGGACTGTGATAAATAAAGAGATGCAGGACTTTGATAAATAAAGAGATGCAGAGCTGTGATAAATAAGGATATGCAGAGCTGTGATAAATAAAGAGATGCAGTGCTGTGATAAATAAGGATATGCATAGCTGTGATTAATAAGGATATGCAGAGCTGTGATAAATAAAGATATGCAGAGCTGTGATAAATAAAGAGATGCAGAGCTGTGATGGATAAAGAGATGCAGAGATGTGATAAATAAAGAGATGCAGAGCTGTGATAAATAAGGATTTGCAGAGCTGTGATAAATAAAGAGATGCAGAGCTGTGATAAATAAAGAGATGCCGAGCTGTGATAAATAAAGAGATGTAGAGCTGTGATAAATAAAGAGATGCCGAGCTGTGATAAATAAAGAGATGCAGAGCTGTGATAAATAAAGAGATGCAGAGCTGTGATAAATAAAGAGATGCAGGACTGTGATAAAGAGATGCAGGACTGTGATAAATAAAGAGATGCAGAGCTGTGATAAATAAGGATATGCAGAGCTGTGATAAATAAAGAGATGCAGAGCTGTGATAAATAAGGATATGCATAGCTGTGATTATTAAGGATATGCAGAGCTGTGATAAATAAAAATATGCAGAGCTGTGATAAATAAAGAGATGCAGAGCTGTGATGGATAAAGAGATGCAGAGCTGTGATAAATAATGATTTGCAGAGCTGTGATAAATAAAGAGATGCAGAGCTGTGATAAATAAAGAGATGCAGAGCTGTGATAAATAAAGAGATGCAGAGCTGTAATAGATAAAGAGATGCAGAGCAGGGATAAATAAGGATATGCAGATCAGTGAAATACAGAAATGCAGAACTGTGATAAAGAGATGCAGAGCTGTGATAAATATAGATATGTCGAGCTGCGATAAATAAGGATATGCAGAGCTATGATAAATAAAGAGATGCACATTTGTGATAAATAAAGAGATGCAGAGCTGTGATAAATAAAAAGATGCAGAGCTGTGATAATTAAAGAGATGCAGGACTGTGATAAAGAGATGCAGGACTGTGATAAATAAAGAGATGCAGAGCTGTGATAAATAAGGATATGCAGAGCTGTGATAAATAAAGAGATGCAGAGCTGTGATAAATAAGGATATCCATAGCTGTGATTATTAAGGATATGCAGAGCTGTGATAAATAAATATATGCAGAGCTGTGATAAATAAAGAGATGCAGAGCTGTGATGGATAAAGAGATGCAGAGCTGTGATAAATAAGGATTTGCAGAGCTGTGATAAATAAAGAGATGCAGAGCTGTAATAGATAAAGAGATGCAGAGCTGTGATAAATAAGGATATGCAGATCAGTGAAATACAGAAATGCAGAACTGTGATAAAGAGATGCAGAGCTGTGATAAATAAGGATATGTCGAACTGTGATAAATAAGGATATGCAGAGCTGTGATAAATAAAGAGATGCACATTTGTGATAAATAAAGAGATGCAGAGCTGTGATAAATAAAAAGATGCAGAGCAGTGATAAATAAAGAGATGCAGGACTGTGATAAATAAAGAGATGCAGAGCTGTGATACATAAAGAGATGCTGGACTGTGATAAATAAAGAGCTGCAGAGCTGTGATAAATAAAGAGATGCAGAGCTGTGATAAAAAAAGAGATGCAGAGCTGTAATAGATATAGAGATGCAGAGCTGTGATAAATAAGGATATGCAGATCTGTGAAATACAGAAATGCAGAACTGTGATAAAGAGATGCAGAGCTGTGATAAATAAGGATATGCCGAGCTGTGATAAATAAGGATATGCAGAGCTGTGATAAATAAAGAGATGCAGGACTGTGATAAATAAAGAGATGCAGGACTTTGATAAATAAAGAGATGCAGAGCTGTGATAAATAAGGATATGCAGAGCTGTGATGAATAAAGAGATGCAGAGCTGTGATAAATAAGGATATGCATATCTGTGATTAATAAGGATATGCAGAGCTGTGATGAATAAATATATGCAGAGCTGTGATAAATAAAGAGATGCAGAGCTGTGATGGATAAAGAGATGCAGAGATGTGATAAATAAAAAGATGCAGAGCTGTGATAAATAAGGATTTGCAGAGCTGTGATAAATAAAGAGATGCAGAGCTGTGATAAATAAAGAGATGCCGAGCTGTGATAAATAAAGAGATGCAGAGCTGTGATAAATAAAGAGATGCCGAGCTGTGATAAATAAAGAGATGCAGAGCTGTGATAAATAAAGAGATGCAGAGCTGTGATAAATAAAGAGATGCAGGACTGTGATAAAGAGATGCAGGACTGTGATAAATAAAGAGATGCAGAGCTGTGATACATAAGGATATGCAGAGTTGTGATAAATAAAGAGATGCAGAGCTGTGATAAATAAGGATATGCATAGCTGTGATAATTAAGGATATGCAGAGCTGTGATAAATAAAGATATGCAGAGCTGTGATAAATAAAGAGATGCAGAGCTGTGATGGATAAAGAGATGCAGAGCTGTGATAAATAATGATTTGCAGAGCTGTGATAAATAAAGAGATGCAGAGCTGTGATAAATAAAGAGATGCAGAGCTGTAATAGATGAAGAGATGCAGAGCAGTGATAAATAAGGATATGCAGATCAGTAAAATACAGAAATGCAGAACTGTGAGAAAGAGATGCAGAGCTGTGATAAATAAGGATATGTCGAGCTGTGATAAATAAGGATATGCAGAGCTATGATAAATAAAGAGATGCACATTTGTGATAAATAAAGTGATGCAGAGCTGTGATAAATAAAAAGATGCAGAGCTGTGATAATTAAAGAGATGCAGGACTGTGATAAATAAAGAGATGCAGAGCTGTGATACATATGGAGATGCTGGACTGTGATAAATAAAGAGCTGCAGAGCTGTGATAAATAAAGAAATGCAGAGCTGTGATAAATAAAGAGATGCAGAGCTGTAATAGATAAAGAGATGCAGAGCTGTGATAAATAAGGATATGCAGATCTGTGAAATACAGAAATGTAGAACTGTGATAAAGAGATGCAGAGCTGTGATAAATAAGGATATGCCGAGCTGTGATAAATAAGGATATGCAGAGCTGTGATAAATAAAGAGATGCACATTTGTGATAAATAAAGAGATGCAGAGCTGTGATGAATAAAAAGATGCAGAGCTGTGATAAATAAAGAGATGCAGGACGGTGATAAATAAAGAGATGCAGAGCTGTGATAAATAAGGATATGCATAGCTGTGATTAATAAGGATATGCAGAGCTGTGATAAATAAAGATATGCAGAGCTTTGATAAATAAAGAGATGCAGAGCTGTGATGGATAAAGAGATGCAGAGATGTGATAAATAAAGAGATGCAGAGCTGTGATAAATAAGGATTTGCAGAGCTGTGATAAATAAAGAGATGCAGAGCTGTGATAAATAAAGAGATGCAGAGCTGTGATAAATAAAGAGATGCAGAGCTGTGATGGATAAACAGATGCAGAGCTGTGATAAATAAAGAAATGCAGAGCTGTGATAAATAAGGATTTGCAGAGCTGTGATAAATAAAGAGATGCAGAGCTGTGATAAATAAGGATATGCAGATCTGTGAAATACAGAAATGCAGAACTGTGATAAAGAGATGCAGAGCTGTGATCAATAAGGATATGCCGATCAGTGATAAATAAGGATATGCAGAGCTGTGATAAATAAAGAGATGCAGAGCTGTGATAAATAAAAAGATGCAGAGCTGTGATACATAAAGAGATGCAGGACTGTGATAAATAAAGAGATGCAGAGCTGTGATACATAAAGAGATGCTGGACTGTTATAAATAAAGAGCTGCAGAGCTGTGATAAATAAAGAGATGCAGAGCTGTGATAAATAAAGAGATGCAGAGCTGTAATAGATAAAGAGATGCAGAGCTGTGATAAATAAGGATATGCAGATCTGTGAAATACAGAAATGCAGAACTGTGATAAAGAGATGCAGAGCTGTGATAAATAAGGATATGCAGAGCTGTGATAAATAAGGATATGCAGAGCTGTGATAAATAAAGAGATGCACATTTGTGATAAATAAAGAGATGCAGAGCTGTGATAAATAAAAAGATGCAGAGCTGTGATAAATAAAGAGATGCAGGACTGTGATAAATAAAGAGATGCAGGACTTTGATAAATAAAGAGATGCAGAGCTGTGATAAATAAAGAGATGCAGAGCTGTGATGGATAAAGAGATGCAGAGATGTGATAAATAAAGAGATGCAGATCTGTGATAAATAAGGATTTGCAGAGCTGTGATAAATAAAGAGATGCAGAGCTGTGATAAATAAAGAGATGCACATTTGTGATAAATAAAGAGATGCAGAGCTGTGATAAATAAAAAGATGCAGAGCTGTGATAAATAAAGAGATGCAGGACTGTGATAAATAAAGAGATGCAGAGCTGTGATACATAAAGAGATGCTGGACTGTGATAAATAAAGAGCTGCAGAGCTGTGATAAATAAAGAGATGCAGAGCTGTGATAAATAAAGATATGCAGAGCTGTAATAGATAAAGATATGCAGAGCTGTGATAAATAAGGATATGCAGATCTGTGAAATACAGCAATGCAGAACTGTGATAAAGAGATGCAGAGCAGTGATAAATAAGGATATGCAGAGCTGTGATAAATAAAGAGATGCAGAGCTGTGATAAATAAAAAGATGCAGAGCTGTGATAAATAAAGAGATGCAGGACTGTGATAAATAAAGAGATGCAGGACTTTGATAAATAAAGAGATGCAGAGCTGTGATAAATAAGGATATGCAGAGCTGTGATAAATAAAGAGATGCCGAGCTGTGTTAAATAAGGATATGTCTAGCTGTGATTAATAAAGAGATGTAGAGCTGTGATAAATAAAGATATGCAGAGCTGTGATAAATAAAGAGATGCAGAGCTGTGATGGATAAAGAGATGCAGAGATGTGATAAATAAAGAGATGCAGAGATGTGATAAATAAAGAGATGCAGAGCTGTGATAAATAAGGATTTGTATAGCTGTGATAAATAAAGAGATGCAGAGCTGTGATAAATAAAGAGATGCCGAGCTGTGATAAATAAAGAGATGCAGAGCTGTGATAAACAAAGAGATGCCGAGCTGTGATAAATAAAGAGATGCAGAGCTGTGATAAATAAAGAGATGCAGAGCTGTGATGAATAAAGAGATGCAGGACTGTGATAAAGAGATGCAGGACAGTGATAAATAAAGAGATGCAGAGCTGTGATAAATAAGGATATGCAGAGCTGTGATAAATAAAGAGATGCAGAGCTGTGATAAATAAGAATATGCATAGCTGTGATTATTAAGGATATGCAGAGCTATGATAAATAAAGATATGCAGAGCTGTGATAAATAAAGAGATGCAGAGCGGTGATGGAAAAAGAGATGCAGAGCTGTGATAAATAAGGATTTGCAGAGATGTGATAAATAAAGAGATGCAGAGCGGTGATAAATAAAGAGATGCAGAGCTGTAATAGATAAAGAGATGCAGAGCAGTGATAAATAAGGATATGCAGATCAGTGAAATACAGAAATGCAGAACTGTGATAAAGAGATATAGAGCTGTGATAAATAAGGATATGTCGAGCTGTGATAAATAAGGATATGCAGAGCTGTGATAAATAAAGAGATGCACATTTGTGATAAAGAGATGCAGAGCTGTGATAAATAAAAAGATGCAGAGCTGTGATAAATAAAGAGATGCAGGACTGTGATAAATAAAGAGATGCAGAGCTGTGATACATAAAGAGATGCTGGACTGTGATAAATAAAGAGCTGCAGAGCTATGATAAATAAAGAGATGCAGAGCTGTAATAAATAAAGAGATGCAGAGCTGTAATAGATATAGAGATGCAGAGCTGTGATAAATAAGGATATGCAGATCTGTGAAATACAGAAATGCAGAACTGTGATAAAGAGATGCAGAGCTGTGATAAATAAGGATATGCCGAGCTATGATAAATAAGGATATGCAGAGCTGTGATAAATAAAGAGATGCAGGACTGTGATAAATAAAGAGATGCAGGACTTTGATAAATAAAGAGATGCAGAGCTGTGATAAATAAAGAGATGCAGAGCTGTGATAAATAAGGATATGCATAGCTGTGATTAATAAGGATATGCAGAGCTGTGATAAATAAAGATATGCAGAGCTGTGATAAATAAAGAGATGCAGAGCTGTGATGGATAAAGAGATGCAGAGATGTGATAAATAAAGAGATGCAGAGCTGTGATAAATAAGGATTTGCAGAGCTGTGATAAATAAAGAGATGCAGAGCTGTGATAAATAAAGAGATGCCGAGCTGTGATAAATAAAGAGATGTAGAGCTGTGATAAATAAAGAGATGCAGAGCTGTGATAAATAAAGAGATGCAGAGCTGTGATAAATAAAGAGATGCAGGACTGTGATAAAGAGATGCAGGAATGTGATAAATAAAGAGATGCAGAGCTGTGATAAATAAGGATATGCAGAGCTGTGATAAATAAAGAGATGCAGAGCTGTGATAAATAAGGATATGCATAGCTGTGATTATTAAGGATATGCAGAGCTGTGATAAATAAAGATATGCAGAGCTGTGATAAATAAAGAGATGCAGAGCTGTGATGGATAAAGAGATGCAGAGCTGTGATAAATAATGATTTGCAGAGCTGTGATAAATAAAGAGATGCAGAGCTGTGATAAATAAAGAGATGCAGAGCTGTGATAAATAAAGAGATGCAGAGCTGTAATAGATAAAGAGATGCAGAGCAGGGATAAATAAGGATATGCAGATCAGTGAAATACAGAAATGCAGAACTGTGATAAAGAGATGCAGAGCTGTGATAAATATAGATATGTCGAGCTGCGATAAATAAGGATATGCAGAGCTATGATAAATAAAGAGATGCACATTTGTGATAAATAAAGAGATGCAGAGCTGTGATAAATAAAAAGATGAAGAGCTGTGATAATTAAAGAGATGCAGGACTGTGATAAAGAGATGCAGGTCTGTGATAAATAAAGAGATGCAGAGCTGTGATAAATAAGGATATGCAGAGCTGTGATAAATAAAGAGATGCAGAGCTGTGATAAATAAGGATATCCATAGCTGTGATTATTAAGGATATGCAGAGCTGTGATAAATAAATATATGCAGAGCTGTGATAAATAAAGAGATGCAGAGCTTTGATGGATAAAGAGATGCAGAGCTGTGATAAATAAGGATTTGCAGAGCTGTGATAAATAAAGAGATGCAGAGCTGTGATAAATAAAGAGATGCAGAGCTGTAATAGATAAAGAGATGCAGAGCTGTGATAAATAAGGATATGCAGATCAGTGAAATACAGAAATGCAGAACTGTGATAAAGAGATGCAGAGCTGTGATAAATAAGGATATGTCGAACTGTGATAAATAAGGATATGCAGAGCTGTGATAAATAAAGAGATGCACATTTGTGATAAATAAAGAGATGCAGAGCTGTGATAAATAAAAAGATGCAGAGCAGTGATAAATAAAGAGATGCAGGACTGTGATAAATAAAGAGATGCAGAGCTGTGATACATAAAGAGATGCTGGGCTGTGATAAATAAAGAGCTGCAGAGCTGTGATAAATAAAGAGATGCAGAGCTGTGATAAAAAAAGAGATGCAGAGCTGTAATAGATATAGAGATGCAGAGCTGTGATAAATAAGGATATGCAGATCTGTGAAATACAGAAATGCAGAACTGTGATAAAGAGATGCAGAGCTGTGATAAATAAGGATATGCCGAGCTGTGATAAATAAGGATATGCAGAGCTGTGATAAATAAAGAGATGCAGGACTGTGATAAATAAAGAGATGCAGGACTTTGATAAATAAAGAGATGCAGAGCTGTGATAAATAAGGATATGCAGAGCTGTGATGAATAAAGAGATGCAGAGCTGTGATAAATAAGGATATGCATATCTGTGATTAATAAGGATATGCAGAGCTGTGATGAATAAAGATATGCAGAGCTGTGATAAATAAAGAGATGCAGAGCTGTGATGGATAAAGAGATGCAGAGATGTGATAAATAAAAAGATGCAGAGCTGTGATAAATAAGGATTTGCAGAGCTGTGATAAATAAAGAGATGCAGAGCTGTGATAAATAAAGAGATGCCGAGCTGTGATAAATAAAGAGATGCAGAGCTGTGATAAATAAAGAGATGCCGAGCTGTGATAAATAAAGAGATGCAGAGCTGTGATAAATAAAGAGATGCAGAGCTGTGATAAATAAAGAGATGCAGGACTGTGATAAAGAGATGCAGGACTGTGATAAATAAAGAGATGCAGAGCTGTGATAAATAAGGATATGCAGAGCTGTGATAAATAAAGAGATGCAGAGCTGTGATAAATAAGGATATGCATAGCTGTGATAATTAAGGATATGCAGAGCTGTGATAAATAAAGATATGCAGAGCTGTGATAAATAAAGAGATGCAGAGCTGTGATGGATAAAGAGATGCAGAGCTGTGATAAATAATGATTTGCAGAGCTGTGATAAATAAAGAGATGCAGAGCTGTGATAAATAAAGAGATGCAGAGCTGTAATAGATGAATAGATGCAGAGCAGTGATAAATAAGGATATGCAGATCAGTGAAATACAGAAATGCAGAACTGTGAGAAAGAGATGCAGAGCTGTCATAAATAAGGATATGTCGAGCTGTGATAAATAAGGATATGCAGAGCTATGATAAATAAAGAGATGCACATTTGTGATAAATAAAGTGATGCAGAGCTGTGATAAATAAAAAGATGCAGAGCTGTGATAATTAAAGAGATGCAGGACTGTGATAAATAAAGAGATGCAGAGCTGTGATACATATGGAGATGCTGGACTGTGATAAATAAAGAGCTGCAGAGCTGTGATAAATAAAGAAATGCAGAGCTGTGATAAATAAAGAGATGCAGAGCTGTAATAGATAAAGAGATGCAGAGCTGTGATAAATAAGGATATGCAGATCTGTGAAATACAGAAATGTAGAACTGTGATAAAGAGATGCAGAGCTGTGATAAATAAGGATATGCCGAGCTGTGATAAATAAGGATATGCAGAGCTGTGATAAATAAAGAGATGCACATTTGTGATAAATAAAGAGATGCAGAGCTGTGATGAATAAAAAGATGCAGAGCTGTGATAAATAAAGAGATGCAGGACGGTGATAAATAAAGAGATGCAGAGCTGTGATAAATAAGGATATGCATAGCTGTGATTAATAAGGATATGCAGAGCTGTGATAAATAAAGATATGCAGAGCTGTGATAAATAAAGAGATGCAGAGCTGTGATGGATAAAGAGATGCAGAGATGTGATAAAAAAAGAGATGCAGAGCTGTGATAAATAAGGATTTGCAGAGCTGTGATAAATAAAGAGATGCAGAGCTGTGATAAATAAAGAGATGCAGAGCTGTGATAAATAAAGAGATGCAGAGCTGTGATGGATAAACAGATGCAGAGCTGTGATAAATAAAGAAATGCAGAGCTGTGATAAATAAGGATTTGCAGAGCTGTGATAAATAAAGAGATGCAGAGCTGTGATAAATAAGGATATGCAGATCTGTGAAATACAGAAATGCAGAACTGTGATAAAGAGATGCAGAGCTGTGATCAATAAGGATATGCCGAGCAGTGATAAATAAGGATATGCAGAGCTGTGATAAATAAAGAGATGCAGAGCTGTGATAAATAAAAAGATGCAGAGCTGTGATACAAAAAGAGATGCAGGACTGTGATAAATAAAGAGATGCAGAGCTGTGATACATAAAGAGATGCTGGACTGTTATAAATAAAGAGCTGCAGAGCTGTGATAAATAAAGAGATGCAGAGCTGTCATAAATAAAGAGATTCAGAGCTGTAATAGATAAAGAGATGCAGAGCTGTGATAAATAAGGATATGCAGATCTGTGAAATACAGAAATGCAGAACTGTGATAAAGAGATGCAGAGCTGTGATAAATAAGGATATGCAGAGCTGTGATAAATAAGGATATGCAGAGCTGTGATAAATAAAGAGATGCACATTTGTGATAAATAAAGAGATGCAGAGCTGTGATAAATAAAAAGATGCAGAGCTGTGATAAATAAAGAGATGCAGGACTGTGATAAATAAAGAGATGCAGGACTTTGATAAATAAAGAGATGCAGAGCTGTGATAAATAAAGAGATGCAGAGCTGTGATAATTAAAGAGATGCAGGACTGTGATAAATAAAGAGATGCAGAGCTGTGATACATATGGAGATGCTGGACTGTGATAAATAAAGAGCTGCAGAGCTGTGATAAATAAAGAAATGCAGAGCTGTGATAAATAAAGAGATGCAGAGCTGTAATAGATAAAGAGATGCAGAGCTGTGATAAATAAGGATATGCAGAGCTGTGAAATACAGAAATGTAGAACTGTGATAAAGAGATGCAGAGCTGTGATAAATAAGGATATGCCGAGCTGTGATAAATAAGGATATGCAGAGCTGTGATAAATAAAGAGATGCACATTTGTGATAAATAAAGAGATGCAGAGCTGTGATGAATAAAAAGATGCAGAGCTGTGATAAATAAAGAGATGCAGGACGGTGATAAATAAAGAGATGCAGAGCTGTGATAAATAAGGATATGCATAGCTGTGATTAATAAGGATATGCAGAGCTGTGATAAATAAAGATATGCAGAGCTGTGATAAATAAAGAGATGCAGAGCTGTGATGGATAAAGAGATGCAGAGATGTGATAAATAAAGAGATGCAGAGCTGTGATAAATAAGGATTTCCAGAGCTGTGATAAATAAAGAGATGCAGAGCTGTGATAAATAAAGAGATGCAGAGCTGTGATAAATAAAGAGATGCAGAGCTGTGATGGATAAACAGATGCAGAGCTGTGAATAATAAAGAAATGCAGAGCTGTGATAAATAAGGATTTGCAGAGCTGTGATAAATAAAGAGATGCAGAGCTGTGATAAATAAGGATATGCAGATCTGTGAAATAAAGAAATGCAGAACTGTGATAAAGAGATGCAGAGCTGTGATCAATAAGGATATGCCGAGCAGTGATAAATAAGGATATGCAGAGCTGTGATAAATAAAGAGATGCAGAGCTGTGATAAATAAATAGATGCAGAGCTGTGATACATAAAGAGATGCAGGACTGTGATAAATAAAGAGATGCAGAGCTGTGATACATAAAGAGATGCTGGACTGTTATAAATAAAGAGCTGCAGAGCTGTGATAAATAAAGAGATGCAGAGCTGTGATAAATAAAGAGATTCAGAGCTGTAATAGATAAAGAGATGCAGAGCTGTGATAAATAAGGATATGCAGATCTGTGAAATACAGAAATGCAGAACTGTGATAAAGAGATGCAGAGCAGTGATAAATAAGGATATGCAGAGCTGTGATAAATAAAGAGATGCAGAGCTGTGATAAATAAATAGATGCAGAGCTGTGATAAATAAAGAGATGCTGGACTGTTATAAATAAAGAGATGCAGGACTGTGATAAATAAAGAGATGCAGGACTTTGATAAATAAAGAGATGCAGAGCTGTGATAAATAAAGAGATGCAGAGCTGTGATGGATAAAGAGATGCAGAGATGTGATAAATAAAGAGATGCAGATCTGTGATAAATAAGGATTTGCAGAGCTGTGATAAATAAAGAGATGCAGAGCTGTGATAAATAAAGAGATGCAGAGCTGTGATAAATAAAGAGATGCAGAGCTGTGATGGATAAAGAGATGCAGAGCTGTGATAAATAAAGAGATGCAGAGCTGTGATAAATAAAGAGATGCAGAGCTGTGATAAATAAAGAGATGCAGAGCTGTGATAAATAAGGATATGCAGATCTGAGAATTACAGAAATGCAGAACTGTGAAAAAGAGATGCAGAGCTGTGATAAATAAGGATATGCTGAGCAGTGATAAATAAGGATATGCAGAGCTGTGATAAATAAAGAGATGCAGGACTGTGATAAATATAGAGATGCAGAGCTGTGATAAATAAATAGATGCAGAGCTGTGATAAATAAAGAGATGAAGGACTGTGATAAATAAAGAGATGCAGGACTGTGATAATTAAAGAGATACAGGACTGTGATAAATAAAGAAATGCAGGACTGTGATAAATAAAGAGATGCAGGACTGTGATAAATAAAGATATGCAGAGCTGTAATAAATAAAGAGATGCAGAGCTGTGATAAAAAAAGAGATGCAGAGCTGTAATAGATATAGAGATGCAGAGCTGTGATAAATAAGGATATGCAGATCTGTGAAATACAGAAATGCAGAACTGTGATAAAGAGATGCAGAGCTGTGATAAATAAGGATATGCCGAGCTGTGATAAATAAGGATATGCAGAGCTGTGATAAATAAAGAGATGCAGGACTGTGATAAATAAAGAGATGCAGGACTTTGATAAATAAAGAGATGCAGAGCTGTGATAAATAAGGATATGCAGAGCTGTGATGAATAAAGAGATGCAGAGCTGTGATAAATAAGGATATGCATATCTGTGATTAATAAGGATATGCAGAGCTGTGATGAATAAAGATATGCAGAGCTGTGATAAATAAAGAGATGCAGAGCTGTGATGGATAAAGAGATGCAGAGATGTGATAAATAAAAAGATGCAGAGCTGTGATAAATAAGGATTTGCAGAGCTGTGATAAATAAAGAGATGCAGAGCTGTGATAAATAAAGAGATGCACATTTGTGATAAATAAAGAGATGCAGAGCTGTGATAAATAAAAAGATGCAGAGCTGTGATAAATAAAGAGATGCAGGACTGTGATAAATAAAGAGATGCAGGACTTTGATAAATAAAGAGATGCAGAGCTGTGATAAATAAAGAGATGCAGAGCTGTGATAATTAAAGAGATGCAGGACTGTGATAAATAAAGAGATGCAGAGCTGTGATACATATGGAGATGCTGGACTGTGATAAATAAAGAGCTGCAGAGCTGTGATAAATAAAGAAATGCAGAGCTGTGATAAATAAAGAGATGCAGAGCTGTAATAGATAAAGAGATGCAGAGCTGTGATAAATAAGGATATGCAGAGCTGTGAAATACAGAAATGTAGAACTGTGATAAAGAGATGCAGAGCTGTGATAAATAAGGATATGCCGAGCTGTGATAAATAAGGATATGCAGAGCTGTGATAAATAAAGAGATGCACATTTGTGATAAATAAAGAGATGCAGAGCTGTGATGAATAAAAAGATGCAGAGCTGTGATAAATAAAGAGATGCAGGACGGTGATAAATAAAGAGATGCAGAGCTGTGATAAATAAGGATATGCATAGCTGTGATTAATAAGGATATGCAGAGCTGTGATAAATAAAGATATGCAGAGCTGTGATAAATAAAGAGATGCAGAGCTGTGATGGATAAAGAGATGCAGAGATGTGATAAATAAAGAGATGCAGAGCTGTGATAAATAAGGATTTCCAGAGCTGTGATAAATAAAGAGATGCAGAGCTGTGATAAATAAAGAGATGCAGAGCTGTGATAAATAAAGAGATGCAGAGCTGTGATGGATAAACAGATGCAGAGCTGTGAATAATAAAGAAATGCAGAGCTGTGATAAATAAGGATTTGCAGAGCTGTGATAAATAAAGAGATGCAGAGCTGTGATAAATAAGGATATGCAGATCTGTGAAATAAAGAAATGCAGAACTGTGATAAAGAGATGCAGAGCTGTGATCAATAAGGATATGCCGAGCAGTGATAAATAAGGATATGCAGAGCTGTGATAAATAAAGAGATGCAGAGCTGTGATAAATAAATAGATGCAGAGCTGTGATACATAAAGAGATGCAGGACTGTGATAAATAAAGAGATGCAGAGCTGTGATACATAAAGAGATGCTGGACTGTTATAAATAAAGAGCTGCAGAGCTGTGATAAATAAAGAGATGCAGAGCTGTGATAAATAAAGAGATTCAGAGCTGTAATAGATAAAGAGATGCAGAGCTGTGATAAATAAGGATATGCAGATCTGTGAAATACAGAAATGCAGAACTGTGATAAAGAGATGCAGAGCTGTGATAAATAAGGATATGCAGAGCTGTGATAAATAAGGATATGCAGAGCTGTGATAAATAAAGAGATGCACATTTGTGATAAATAAAGAGATGCAGAGCTGTGATAAATAAAAAGATGCAGAGCTGTGATAAATAAAAAGATGCAGAGCTGTGATAAATAAAGAGATGCAGGACTGTGATAAATAAAGAGATGCAGGACTTTGATAAATAAAGAGATGCAGAGCTGTGATAAATAAAGAGATGCAGAGCTGTGATGGATAAAGAGATGCAGAGATGTGATAAATAAAGAGATGCAGATCTGTGATAAATAAGGATTTGCAGAGCTGTGATAAATAAAGAGATGCAGAGCTGTGATAAATAAAGAGATGCAGAGCTGTGATAAATAAAGAGATGCAGAGCTGTGATGGATAAAGAGATGCAGAGCTGTGATAAATAAAGAGATGCAGAGCTGTGATAAATAAAGAGATGCAGAGCTGTGATAAATAAAGAGATGCAGAGCTGTGATAAATAAGGATATGCAGATCTGAGAATTACAGAAATGCAGAACTGTGAAAAAGAGATGCAGAGCTGTGATAAATAAGGATATGCTGAGCAGTGATAAATAAGGATATGCAGAGCTGTGATAAATAAAGAGATGCAGGACTGTGATAAATATAGAGATGCAGAGCTGTGATAAATAAATAGATGCAGAGCTGTGATAAATAAAGAGATGAAGGACTGTGATAAATAAAGAGATGCAGGACTGTGATAATTAAAGAGATACAGGACTGTGATAAATAAAGAAATGCAGGACTGTGATAAATAAAGAGATGCAGGACTGTGATAAATAAAGATATGCAGAGCTGTAATAAATAAAGAGATGCAGAGCTGTGATAAAAAAAGAGATGCAGAGCTGTAATAGATATAGAGATGCAGAGCTGTGATAAATAAGGATATGCAGATCTGTGAAATACAGAAATGCAGAACTGTGATAAAGAGATGCAGAGCTGTGATAAATAAGGATATGCCGAGCTGTGATAAATAAGGATATGCAGAGCTGTGATAAATAAAGAGATGCAGGACTGTGATAAATAAAGAGATGCAGGACTTTGATAAATAAAGAGATGCAGAGCTGTGATAAATAAGGATATGCAGAGCTGTGATGAATAAAGAGATGCAGAGCTGTGATAAATAAGGATATGCATATCTGTGATTAATAAGGATATGCAGAGCTGTGATGAATAAAGATATGCAGAGCTGTGATAAATAAAGAGATGCAGAGCTGTGATGGATAAAGAGATGCAGAGATGTGATAAATAAAAAGATGCAGAGCTGTGATAAATAAGGATTTGCAGAGCTGTGATAAATAAAGAGATGCAGAGCTGTGATAAATAAAGAGATGCCGAGCTGTGATAAATAAAGAGATGCAGAGCTGTGATAAATAAAGAGATGATGAGCTGTGATAAATAAAGAGATGCAGAGCTGTGATAAATAAAGAGATGCAGAGCTGTGATAAATAAAGAGATGCAGGACTGTGATAAAGAGATGCAGGACTGTGATAAATAAAGAGATGCAGAGCTGTGATAAATAAGGATATGCAGAGCTGTGATAAATAAAGAGATGCAGAGCTGTGATAAATAAGGATATGCATAGCTGTGATAATTAAGGATATGCAGAGCTGTGATAAATAAAGATATGCAGAGCTGTGATAAATAAAGAGATGCAGAGCTGTGATGGATAAAGAGATGCAGAGCTGTGATAAATAATGATTTGCAGAGCTGTGATAAATAAAGAGATGCAGAGCTGTGATAAATAAAGAGATGCAGAGCTGTAATAGATGAAGAGATGCAGAGCAGTGATAAATAAGGATATGCAGATCAGTGAAATACAGAAATGCAGAACTGTGAGAAAGAGATGCAGAGCTGTCATAAATAAGGATATGTCGAGCTGTGATAAATAAGGATATGCAGAGCTATGATAAATAAAGAGATGCACATTTGTGATAAATAAAGTGATGCAGAGCTGTGATAAATAAAAAGATGCAGAGCTGTGATAATTAAAGAGATGCAGGACTGTGATAAATAAAGAGATGCAGAGCTGTGATACATATGGAGATGCTGGACTGTGATAAATAAAGAGCTGCAGAGCTGTGATAAATAAAGAAATGCAGAGCTGTGATAAATAAAGAGATGCAGAGCTGTAATAGATAAAGAGATGCAGAGCTGTGATAAATAAGGATATGCAGATCTGTGAAATACAGAAATGTAGAACTGTGATAAAGAGATGCAGAGCTGTGATAAATAAGGATATGCCGAGCTGTGATAAATAAGGATATGCAGAGCTGTGATAAATAAAGAGATGCACATTTGTGATAAATAAAGAGATGCAGAGCTGTGATGAATAAAAAGATGCAGAGCTGTGATAAATAAAGAGATGCAGGACGGTGATAAATAAAGAGATGCAGAGCTGTGATAAATAAGGATATGCATAGCTGTGATTAATAAGGATATGCAGAGCTGTGATAAATAAACATATGCAGAGCTGTGATAAATAAAGAGATGCAGAGCTGTGATGGATAAAGAGATGCAGAGATGTGATAAATAAAGAGATGCAGAGCTGTGATAAATAAGGATTTGCAGAGCTGTGATAAATAAAGAGATGCAGAGCTGTGATAAATAAAGAGATGCAGAGCTGTGATAAATAAAGAGATGCAGAGCTGTGATGGATAAACAGATGCAGAGCTGTGATAAATAAAGAAATGCAGAGCTGTGATAAATAAGGATTTGCAGAGCTGTGATAAATAAAGAGATGCAGAGCTGTGATAAATAAGGATATGCAGATCTGTGAAATACAGAAATGCAGAACTGTGATAAAGAGATGCAGAGCTGTGATCAATAAGGATATGCCGAGCAGTGATAAATAAGGATATGCAGAGCTGTGATAAATAAAGAGATGCAGAGCTGTGATAAATAAAAAGATGCAGAGCTGTGATACATAAAGAGATGCAGGACTGTGATAAATAAAGAGATGCAGAGCTGTGATACATAAAGAGATGCTGGACTGTTATAAATAAAGAGCTGCAGAGCTGTGATAAATAAAGAGATGCAGAGCTGTGATAAATAAAGAGATTCAGAGCTGTAATAGATAAAGAGATGCAGAGCTGTGATAAATAAGGATATGCAGATCTGTGAAATACAGAAATGCAGAACTGTGATAAAGAGATGCAGAGCTGTGATAAATAAGGATATGCAGAGCTGTGATAAATAAGGATATGCAGAGCTGTGATAAATAAAGAGATGCACATTTGTGATAAATAAAGAGATGCAGAGCTGTGATAAATAAAAAGATGCAGAGCTGTGATAAATAAAGAGATGCAGGACTGTGATAAATAAAGAGATGCAGGACTTTGATAAATAAAGAGATGCAGAGCTGTGATAAATAAAGAGATGCAGAGCTGTGATAATTAAAGAGATGCAGGACTGTGATAAATAAAGAGATGCAGAGCTGTGATACATATGGAGATGCTGGACTGTGATAAATAAAGAGCTGCAGAGCTGTGATAAATAAAGAAATGCAGAGCTGTGATAAATAAAGAGATGCAGAGCTGTAATAGATAAAGAGATGCAGAGCTGTGATAAATAAGGATATGCAGATCTGTGAAATACAGAAATGTAGAACTGTGATAAAGAGATGCAGAGCTGTGATAAATAAGGATATGCCGAGCTGTGATAAATAAGGATATGCAGAGCTGTGATAAATAAAGAGATGCACATTTGTGATAAATAAAGAGATGCAGAGCTGTGATGAATAAAAAGATGCAGAGCTGTGATAAATAAAGAGATGCAGGACGGTGATAAATAAAGAGATGCAGAGCTGTGATAAATAAGGATATGCATAGCTGTGATTAATAAGGATATGCAGAGCTGTGATAAATAAAGATATGCAGAGCTGTGATAAATAAAGAGATGCAGAGCTGTGATGGATAAAGAGATGCAGAGATGTGATAAATAAAGAGATGCAGAGCTGTGATAAATAAGGATTTGCAGAGCTGTGATAAATAAAGAGATGCAGAGCTGTGATAAATAAAGAGATGCAGAGCTGTGATAAATAAAGAGATGCAGAGCTGTGATGGATAAACAGATGCAGAGCTGTGAATAATAAAGAAATGCAGAGCTGTGATAAATAAGGATTTGCAGAGCTGTGATAAATAAAGAGATGCAGAGCTGTGATAAATAAGGATATGCAGATCTGTGAAATACAGAAATGCAGAACTGTGATAAAGAGATGCAGAGCTGTGATCAATAAGGATATGCCGAGCAGTGATAAATAAGGATATGCAGAGCTGTGATAAATAAAGAGATGCAGAGCTGTGATAAATAAATAGATGCAGAGCTGTGATACATAAAGAGATGCAGGACTGTGATAAATAAAGAGATGCAGAGCTGTGATACATAAAGAGATGCTGGACTGTTATAAATAAAGAGCTGCAGAGCTGTGATAAATAAAGAGATGCAGGGCTGTGATAAATAAAGAGATTCAGAGCTGTAATAGATAAAGAGATGCAGAGCTGTGATAAATAAGGATATGCAGAGCTGTGATAAATAAGGATATGCAGAGCTGTGATAAATAAAGAGATGCACATTTGTGATAAATAAAGAGATGCAGAGCTGTGATAAATAAAAAGATGCAGAGCTGTGATAAATAAAGAGATGCAGGACTGTGATAAATAAAGAGATGCAGGACTTTGATAAATAAAGAGATGCAGAGCTGTGATAAATAAAGAGATGCAGAGCTGTGATGGATAAAGAGATGCAGAGATGTGATAAATAAAGAGATGCAGATCTGTGATAAATAAGGATTTGCAGAGCTGTGATAAATAAAGAGATGCAGAGCTGTGATAAATAAAGAGATGCAGAGCTGTGATAAATAAAGAGATGCAGAGCTGTGATGGATAAAGAGATGCAGAGCTGTGATAAATAAAGAGATGCAGAGCTGTGATAAATAAAGAGATGCAGAGCTGTGATAAATAAAGAGATGCAGAGCTGTGATAAATAAAGAGATGCAGATCTGAGAATTACAGAAATGCAGAACTGTGAAAAAGAGATGCAGAGCTGTGATAAATAAGGATATGCTGAGCAATGATAAATAAGGATATGCAGAGCTGTGATAAATAAAGAGATGCAGGACTGTGATAAATATAGAGATGCAGAGCTGTGATAAATAAATAGATGCAGAGCTGTGATAAATAAAGAGATGAAGGACTGTGATAAATAAAGAGATGCAGGACTGTGATAATAAAAGAGATACAGGACTGTGATAAATAAAGAAATGCAGGACTGTGATAAATAAAGAGATGCAGGACTGTGATAAATAAAGATATGCAGAGCTGTGATAAATAAAGAGATGCAGGACTGTGATAAATAAAGAGATGCAGGACTTTGATAAATAAAGAGATGCAGAGCTGTGATAAATAAAGAGATGCAGAGCTGTGATAATTAAAGAGATGCAGGACTGTGATAAATAAAGAGATGCAGAGCTGTGATACATATGGAGATGCTGGACTGTGATAAATAAAGAGCTGCAGAGCTGTGATAAATAAAGAAATGCAGAGCTGTGATAAATAAAGAGATGCAGAGCTGTAATAGATAAAGAGATGCAGAGCTGTGATAAATAAGGATATGCAGATCTGTGAAATACAGAAATGTAGAACTGTGATAAAGAGATGCAGAGCTGTGATAAATAAGGATATGCCGAGCTGTGATAAATAAGGATATGCAGAGCTGTGATAAATAAAGAGATGCACATTTGTGATAAATAAAGAGATGCAGAGCTGTGATGAATAAAAAGATGCAGAGCTGTGATAAATAAAGAGATGCAGGACGGTGATAAATAAAGAGATGCAGAGCTGTGATAAATAAGGATATGCATAGCTGTGATTAATAAGGATATGCAGAGCTGTGATAAATAAAGATATGCAGAGCTGTGATAAATAAAGAGATGCAGAGCTGTGATGGATAAAGAGATGCAGAGATGTGATAAATAAAGAGATGCAGAGCTGTGATAAATAAGGATTTGCAGAGCTGTGATAAATAAAGAGATGCAGAGCTGTGATAAATAAAGAGATGCAGAGCTGTGATAAATAAAGAGATGCAGAGCTGTGATGGATAAACAGATGCAGAGCTGTGAATAATAAAGAAATGCAGAGCTGTGATAAATAAGGATTTGCAGAGCTGTGATAAATAAAGAGATGCAGAGCTGTGATAAATAAGGATATGCAGATCTGTGAAATACAGAAATGCAGAACTGTGATAAAGAGATGCAGAGCTGTGATCAATAAGGATATGCCGAGCAGTGATAAATAAGGATATGCAGAGCTGTGATAAATAAAGAGATGCAGAGCTGTGATAAATAAATAGATGCAGAGCTGTGATACATAAAGAGATGCAGGACTGTGATAAATAAAGAGATGCAGAGCTGTGATACATAAAGAGATGCTGGACTGTTATAAATAAAGAGCTGCAGAGCTGTGATAAATAAAGAGATGCAGGGCTGTGATAAATAAAGAGATTCAGAGCTGTAATAGATAAAGAGATGCAGAGCTGTGATAAATAAGGATATGCAGATCTGTGAAATACAGAAATGCAGAACTGTGATAAAGAGATGCAGAGCTGTGATAAATAAGGATATGCAGAGCTGTGATAAATAAGGATATGCAGAGCTGTGATAAATAAAGAGATGCACATTTGTGATAAATAAAGAGATGCAGAGCTGTGATAAATAAAAAGATGCAGAGCTGTGATAAATAAAGAGATGCAGGACTGTGATAAATAAAGAGATGCAGGACTTTGATAAATAAAGAGATGCAGAGCTGTGATAAATAAAGAGATGCAGAGCTGTGATGGATAAAGAGATGCAGAGATGTGATAAATAAAGAGATGCAGATCTGTGATAAATAAGGATTTGCAGAGCTGTGATAAATAAAGAGATGCAGAGCTGTGATAAATAAAGAGATGCAGAGCTGTGATAAATAAAGAGATGCAGAGCTGTGATGGATAAAGAGATGCAGAGCTGTGATAAATAAAGAGATGCAGAGCTGTGATAAATAAAGAGATGCAGAGCTGTGATAAATAAAGAGATGCAGAGCTGTGATAAATAAAGAGATGCAGATCTGAGAATTACAGAAATGCAGAACTGTGAAAAAGAGATGCAGAGCTGTGATAAATAAGGATATGCTGAGCAATGATAAATAAGGATATGCAGAGCTGTGATAAATAAAGAGATGCAGGACTGTGATAAATATAGAGATGCAGAGCTGTGATAAATAAATAGATGCAGAGCTGTGATAAATAAAGAGATGAAGGACTGTGATAAATAAAGAGATGCAGGACTGTGATAATAAAAGAGATACAGGACTGTGATAAATAAAGAAATGCAGGACTGTGATAAATAAAGAGATGCAGGACTGTGATAAATAAAGATATGCAGAGCTGTAATAAATAAAGAGATGCAGAGCTGTGATAAATAAATAGATGCAGAGCTGTGATAAATAAGGATTTGCAGAGCTGTGATAAATAAAGAGGTGCAGAGCTGTGATAAATAAAGAGATGCAGAGCTGTGATAAATAAAGAGATGCAGAGCTGTGATAGATAAAGAGATGCAGAGCTGTGATAAATAAGGATATGCATAGCTGTGATTAATAAGGATATTCAGAGCTGTGATAAATAAAGATATGCCGAGATGTGATAAATAAAGAGATGCAGAGCTGTGATAAATAAAGTGATGCAGAGCTGTGATAAATAAAGAGATGCAGGACTGTGATAAAGAGATGCAGGACTGTGATAAATAAAGAGATGCAGAGCTGAGATAAATAAGGATATGCAGAGCTGTGATAAATAAAGAGATGCAGAGCTGTGATAAATAAGGATATGCATAGCTGTGATTATTAAGGATATGCAGAGCTGTGATTAATAAAGATATGCAGAGCTGTTATAAATAAAGAGATGCAGAGCTGTGATGGATAAAGAGATGCAGAGCTGTGATAAATAAGAATTTGCAGAGCTGTGATAAATAAAGAGATGCAGAGCTGTGATAAATAAAGAGATGCAGAGCTGTAATAGATAAAGAGATGCAGAGCTGTGAAAAATAAGGATATGCAGAACTGTGAAATACAGAAATGTAGAACTGTGATAAAGAGATGCAGAGCTGTGATAAATAAGGATATGCCGAGCTGTGATAAATAAGGATATGCAGAGCTGTGATAAATAAAGAGATGCACATTTGTGATAAATAAAGAGATGCAGAGCTGTGATAAATAAAGAGATGCACATTTGTGATAAATAAAGAGATGCAGAGCTGTGATAAATAAAGAGATGCATGACGGTGATAAATAAAGAGATGCAGAGCTGTGATAAATAAAGAGATGCAGAGCTGTGATAAATAAAGAGATGCAGAGCTGTGATAAATAAGGATATGCATAGCTGTGATTAATAAGGATATGCAGAGCTGTGATAAATAAAGAGATGCAGAGCTGTGATGGATAAAGAGATGCAGAGATGTGATAAATAAAGAGATGCAGAGCTGTGATAAATAAGGATTTGCAGAGCTGTGAAAAATAAAGAGATGCAGAGCTGTGATAAATAAAGAGATGCAGAGCTGTGATGGATAAACAGATGCAGAGCTGTGATAAATAAAGAAATGCAGAGCTGTGATAAATAAGGATTTGCAGAGCTGTGATAAATAAAGAGATGCAGAGCTGTGATAAATAAGGATATGCAGATCTGTGAAATACAGAAATGCAGAACTGTGATAAAGAGATGCAGAGCTGTGATCAATAAGGATATGCCGAGCAGTGATAAATAAGGATATGCAGAGCTGTGATAAATAAAGAGTTGCAGAGCTGAGATAAATAAAAAGATGCAGAGCTCTGATAAATAAAGAGATGCAGGACTGTGATAAATAAATAGATGCAGAGCTGTGATACATAAAGAGATGCTGGACTGTTATAAATAAAGAGCTGCAGAGCTGTGATAAATAAAGAGATGCAGAGCTGTGATAAATAAAGAGATGCAGAGCTGTAATAGATAAAGAGATGCAGAGCTGTGATAAATAAGGATATGCAGATCTGTGAAATACAGAAATGCAGAACTGTGATAAAGAGATGCAGAGCTGTGATAAATAAGGATATGCAGAGCGGTGATAAATAAGGATATGCAGAGCTGTGATAAATAAAGAGATGCACATTTGTGATAAATAAAGAGATGCAGAGCTGTGATAAATAAAAAGATGCAGAGCTGTGATAAATAAAGAGATGCAGGACTGTGATAAATAAAGAGATGCAGGACTTTGATAAATAAAGAGATGCAGAGCTGTGATAAATAAAGAGATGCAGAGCTGTGATGGATAAAGAGATGCAGAGATGTGATAAATAAAGAGATGCAGATCTGTGATAAATAAGGATTTGCAGAGCTGTGATAAATAAAGAGATGCAGAGCTGTGATAAATAAAGAGATGCAGAGCTGTGATAAATAAAGAGATGCAGAGCTGTGATGGATAAAGAGATGCAGAGCTGTGATAAATAAAGAGATGCAGAGCTGTGATAAATAAGGATATGCAGATCTGAGAAATACAGAAATGCAGAACTGTGAAAAAGAGATGCAGAGCTGTGATAAATAAGGATATGCCGAGCAGTGATAAATAAGGATATGCAGAGCTGTGATAAATAAAGAGATGCAGGACTGTGATAAATATAGAGATGCAGAGCTGTGATAAATAAATAGATGCAGAGCTGTGATAAATAAAGAGATGCAAGACTGTGATAAATAAAGAGATGCAGGACTGTGATAATAAAAGAGATGCAGGACTGTGATAAATAAAGAAATGCAGTACTGTGATAAATAAAGAGATGCAGGACTGTGATAAATAAAGATATGCAGAGCTGTGATAAATAAGGATATGCAGAGCTGTAATAAATAAAGAGATGCAGAGCTGTGATAAATAAATAGATGCAGAGCTGTGATAAATAAGGATTTGCAGAGCTGTGATAAATAAAGAGGTGCAGAGCTGTGATAAATAAAGAGATGCAGAGCTGTGATAGATAAAGAGATGCAGAGCTGTGATAAATAAGGATATGCATAGCTGTGATTAATAAGGATATTCAGAGCTGTGATAAATAAAGATATGCCGAGATGTGATAAATAAAGAGATGCAGAGCTGTGATAAATAAAGAGATGCAGAGCTGTGATAAATAAAGAGATGCAGGACTGTGATAAAGAGATGCAGGACTGTGATAAATAAAGAGATGCAGAGCTGAGATAAATAAAGATATGCAGAGCTGTGATAAATAAAGAGATGCAGAGCTGTGATAAATAAGGATATGCATAGCTGTGATTAATAAGGATATGCAGAGCTGTGATTAATAAAGATATGCAGAGCTGTTATAAATAAAGAGATGCAGAGCTGTGATGGATAAAGAGATGCAGAGCTGTGATAAATAAGGATTTGCAGAGCTGTGATAAATAAAGAGATGCAGAGCTGTGATAAATAAAGAGATGCAGAGCTGTAATAGAGACAGAGATGCAGAGCTGTGATAAATAAGGATATGCAGATCTGTGAAATACAGAAATGCAGAACTGTGATAAAGAGATGCAGAGCTGTGATAAATAAGGATATGTCGAGCTGTGATAAATAAGGATATGCAGAGCTGTGATAAATAAAGAGATGCACATTTGTGATAAATAAAGAGATGCAGAGCTGTGATAAATAAAAAGATGCAGAGCTGTGATAAATAAAGAGATGCAGGATGGTGATAAATAAAGAGATGCAGAGCTGTGATAAATAAAGAGATGCAGAGCTGTGATAAATAAGGATATGCATAGCTGTGATTAATAAGGATATGCAGAGCTGTGATAAATAAAGATATGCAGAGCTGTGATAAATAAAGAGATGCAGAGCTGTGATGGATAAAGAGATGCAGAGATGTGATAAATAAAGAGATGCAGAGCTGTGATAAATAAGGATTTGCAGAGCTGTGATAAATAAAGAGATGCAGAGCTGTGATAAATCAAGAGATGCAGAGCTGTGATAAATAAAGAGATGCAGAGCTGTGATGGATAAACAGATGCAGAGCTGTGATAAATAAAGAAATGCAGAGCTGTGATAAATAAGGATTTGCAGAGCTGTGATAAATAAAGAGATGCAGAGCTGTGATAAATAAGGATATGCAGATCTGTGAAATACAGAAATGCAGAACTGTGATAAAGAGATGCAGAGCTGTGATCAATAAGGATATGCCGAGCAGTGATAAATAAGGATATGCAGAGCTGTGATAAATAAAGAGATGCAGAGCTGTGATAAATAAAGAGATGCAGAGCTGTGATAAATAAAGAGATGCAGAGCTGTGATAAATAAAGAGATGCACGTTTGTGATAAATAAAGAGATGCAGAGCTGTGTTAAATAAAAAGATGCAGAGCTGTGATAAATAAAGAGATGCAGGACTGTGATAAATAAAGAGATGCAGAGCTGTGATACATAAAGAGATGCTGAACTGTTATAAATAAAGAGCTGCAGAGCTGTGATAAATAAAGAGATGCAGAGCTGGGATAAATAAAGAGATGCAGAGCTGTAATAGATAAAGAGATGCAGAGCTGTGATAAATAAGGAAATGCAGATCTGTGAAATACAGAAATGCAGAACTGTGATAAAGAGATGCAGAGCTGTGATAAATAAGGATATGCAGAGCTGTGATAAATAAGGATATGCAGAGCTGTGATAAATAAAGAGATGCACATTTGTGATAAATAAAGAGATGCAGAGCTGTGATAAATAAAAAGATGCAGAGCTGTGATAAATAAAGAGATGCAGGACAGTGATAAATAAAGAGATGCAGGACTTTGATAAATAAAGAGATGCAGAGCTGTGATAAATAAAGAGATGCAGAGCTGTGATGGATAAAGAGATGCAGAGATGTGATAAATAAAGAGATGCAGATCTGTGATAAATAAGGATTTGCAGAGCTGTGATAAATAAAGAGATGCAGAGCTGTGATAAATAAAGAGATGCAGAGCTGTGATAAATAAAGAGATGCAGAGCTGTGATGGATAAAGAGATGCAGAGCTGTGATAAATAAAGAGATGCAGAGCTGTGATAAATAATTATTTGCAGAGCTGTGATAAATAAAGAGATGCAGAGCTGTGATAAATATGGATATGCAGATCTGAGAAATACAGAAATGCAGAACTGTGAAAAAGAGATGCAGAGCTGTGAGAAATAAGGATATGCCGAGAAGTGATAAATAAGGATATGCAGAGCTGTGATAAATAAAGAGATGCAGGACTGTGATAAATATAGAGATGCAGAGCTGTGATAAATAAATAGATGCAGAGCTGTGATAAATAAAGAGATGCAGGACTGTGATAAATAAAGAGATGCAGGACTGTGATAATAAAAGAGATGCAGGACTGTGATAAATAAAGAAATGCAGGACTGTGACAAATAAAGAGATGCAGGACTGTTATAAATAAAGAGATGCAGAGCTGTGATAAATAAGGATATGCAGAGCTGTAATAAATAAAGAGATGCAGAGCTGTGATAAATAAATAGATGCAGAGCTGTGATAAATAAGGATTTTCAGAGCTGTGATAAATAAAGAGGTGCAGAGCTGTGATAAATAGAGAGATGCAGAGCTGTGATAAATAAAGAGATGCAGAGCTGTGATAGATAAAGAGATGCAGAGCTGTGATAAATAAGGATATGCATAGCTGTGATTAATAAGGATATTCAGAGCTGTGATAAATAAAGATATGCCGAGATGTGATAAATAAAGAGATGCAGAACTGTGATAAATAAAGAGATGCAGAGCTGTGATAAATAAAGAGATGCTGGACAGTGATAAAGAGATGCAGGACTGTGATAAATAAAGAGATGCAGAGCTGAGATAAATAAGGATATGCAGAGCTGTGATAAATAAAGAGATGCAGAGCTGTGATAAATAAGGATATGCATAGCTGTGATTATTAAGGATATGCAGAGCTGTGATTAATAAAGATATGCAGAGCTGTTATAAATAAAGAGATGCAGAGCTGTGATGGATAAAGAGATGCAGAGCTGTGATAAATATGGATTTGCAGAGCTGTGATAAATAAAGAGATGCAGAGCTGTGATAAATAAAGAGATGCAGAGCTGTAATAGAGACAGAGATGCAGAGCTGTGATAAATAAGGATATGCAGATCTGTGAAATACAGAAATGCAGAACTGTGATAAAGAGATGCAGAGCTGTGATAAATAAGGATATGTCGAGCTGTGATAAATAAGGATATGCATAGCTGTGATAAATAAAGAGATGCACATTTGTGATAAATAAAGAGATGCAGAGCTGTGATAAATAAAAAGATGCAGAGCTGTGATAAATAAAGAGATGCAGGACTGTGATAAATAAAGAGATGCACAGCTGTGATACATAAAGAGATGCAGGACTGTGATAAATAAAGAGCTGCAGAGCTGTGATAAATAAAGAGATGCAGAGATGTGATAAATAAAGAGATGCAGAGCTGTAACAGATAAAGAGATGCAGAGCTGTGATAAATAAGGATATGCAGATCTGTGAAATACAGAAATGCAGAACTGTGATAAAGAGATGCAGAGCTGTGATAAATAAGGATATGCCGAGCTGTGATAAATAAGGATATGCAGAGCTGTGATAAATAAAGAGATGCACATTTTTGATAAATAAAGAGATGCAGAGCTGTGATAAAAAAAAGATGCAGAGCTGTGATAAATAAGGATATGCAGAGCTGTGATAAATAAAGAGATGCAGAGCTGTGATAAATAAGGATATGCAGAGCTGTGATTACTAAGGATATGCAGAGCTGTGATAAAAAAAGATATCCAGAGCTGTGATAAATAAAGAGATGCAGAGCTGTGATGGATTAAGAGATGCAGAGCTGTGATAAATAAAGAGATGCAGAGCTGTGATAAATAAGGATTTGCAGAGCTGTGATAAATAAAGAGAAGCAGAGCTGTGATAAATAAAGAGATGCAGAGCTGTGATAAATAAAGCGATGCAGAGCTGTGATGGATAAAGAGATGCAGAGCTGTGATAAATAAAGAGATGCAGAGCTGTGATAAATAAGGATTTGCAGAGCTGTGATAAACAAAGAGATTCAGGACTGTGATAAATAAAGAGATGCACATTTGTGATAAATAAAGAGATGCAGAGCTGTGATAAATAAATAGATGCAGAGCTGTGATAAATAAAGAGATGCAGGACTGTGATAAATAAAGAGATGCAGGACTGTGATAAATAAAGAGATGCAGAGCTGTGATAGATAAAGAGATGCAGGACTGTGAGAAATAAAGAGATGCAGGACTGTGATAAATAAAGAGATGCAGAGCTGTGATAAATAATGATATGCAGAGCTGTAATAAATAAAGAGATGCAGAGCTGTGATAAATAAGGACTTGCAGAGCTGTGATAAATAAAGAGGTGCAGAGCTGTGATAGATTTAGAGATGCAGAGCTGTGATAAATAAAGAGATTCAGAGCTGTGATAGATAAAGAGATGCAGAGCTGTGATAAATAAGGATATGCAGATCTGTGAAATACAGAAATGCAGAACTGTGATAAAGTGATGCAGAGCTGTGATAAATAAGGATATGCAAAGCTGTGATAAATAAGGATTTGCAGAGCTGTGATAAATAAAGAGATGTAGAGCTGTGATAGATAAAGAGATGCAGAGCTGTGATAAATAAGGATATGCAGATCTGTGAAATACAGAAATGCAGAACTGTGATAAAGAGATGCAGAGCTGTGATAAATAAGGATATGCCGAGCTGTGATAAATAAGGATATGCAGAGCTGTGATAAATAAAGAGATGCAGAGCTGTGATAAATAAAGAGATGCAGAGCTGTGATAAATAAGGATATGCAGATCTGTGAAATACAGAAATGCAGAACTGTGACAAATAGATGCAGAGCTGTGATAAATAAGGAGATGCCGAGCTGTGATAAATAAGGATATGCAGAGCTGTGATAAATAAAGAGATGCAGAGCTGTGATAAATAAGGATATGCATAGCTGCGATTAATAAGGATATGCAGATCTGTGATAAATAAAGAGATGCAGAGCTGTGATAAATAAAGAGATGCAGAGCTGTAATAAATAAAGAGATGCAGGACTGTGATAAATAAAGAGATGCAGGACTGTGATAGATAATTATATGTAGAGCTGTGATAATAAAGAGATGCAGGACTGTGATAAATAAAGAGATGCAGGACTGTGATAGATAATTATATGTAGAGCTGTGATAATAAAGAGATGCAGAGCTGTGATAAATAAAGAGATGCACATTTGTGATAAATAAAGAGATGCAGAACTGTGATAAATAAAGAGATGCAGAGCTGTGATAAATAAAGAGATGCAGGACTGTGATAAATAAAGAGATGCAGAGCTGTGATACATAAAGAGATGCAGGACTGTGATAAATAAAGAGCTGCAGAGCTGTGATAATAAAGAGAAGCAGGACTGTGATAAATAAAGAGATGCACATTTGTGATAAAGAGATGCAGAGCTGTGATAAATAAAGAGATGCACATTTGTGATAAATAAAGAGATGCAGAGCTGTGATAAATAAAGAGATGCAGAGCTGTGATAAATAAAGAGATGCACATTTGTGATAAATAAAGAGATGTAGAGCTGTGATAAATAAAGAGATGCACATTTGTGATAAATAAAGTGATGCAGGACTGTGATAAATAAAGAGATGCACATTTGTGATTAATAAAGAGATGCAGAGCTGTGTTAAATAAAGAGATGCAGAGCTGTGATAAATAAAGAGATGCAGAGCTGTGATAGATAAAGAGATACAGAGCTGTGATAAATAAGGATATGCAGATCTGTGAAATACAGAAATGCGGAACTGTGATAAAGGGCTCTATTTACTACAATCCGCATATTGAATGCAGATTGTAGTGTGATATTACCGAGTGAATTCGCATTGCGAATTCAGGCAATATCACAGGGATTTACTATAAATCCCTTGCAGGGACAGAGCTTGCGATAAAGCTCTGTCCCTGCGGATCCCATCCGCACTCTAGTCGCGGTATTTTCAGAAAAAATACCGCAACAAAGAGCCCGCGCATGCGCCGACCGACCACCGCTACTACCCCCCCACCGACGCTAAGCCCCGCCCCCGGCGCTAAGCCCCGCCCCCGCGATCGCGGACCCCCGCTACCGCCCCTCCCCCCCCCGTGACCCCCCCTCCCTTCATTACACTTACCTGCATCCTCCTGGCCTCCGGTGGTCTTCTCCGGGCTTCCCGATCAGGTGATCTCCCATACTGCACTGGGGCCCGATCACCTGATAACCGGGCCCCAGTGCACTGTGAGAGACCAGCTGACCGGAGAGGAGCCATCACCGGAGGCCCGATCACCGGTCCCTGGAGTCAGGTAAGTGAAAAAAAAAATGTTTATTTATTTTTTTCTTTTTTTTACAGCAATCAGCTTGCGGTCTACTTAGACCACATAGCTGATTACTGGTACCGGCTCCCACCTCTGCTCTCCCCGTTAGAGCAGAGTGGGAGCCTGGTAACCGGGGGAGACCCTGGATAACGCCACCTCCAGGTGGCGTTATTATCACAGGGCTACCCCCGGTATTTTTTTACAATTTATTTTTAGTAACTTGCACACAGATCACATTTCCCATTACAATTATGGGAAATGCGATCTGCTTTACTAAAAATAAGTGATACTGGGGGTTGGAGTAGAATTTTACTAATTCTACTCCAATTGCCCTGTAATAAATACAGGTGATACTAAAATAATGTGAAAAGGGTGTGAAAACACCCTTTTTCACTTTATTTTAGTAAAAATAATGTTAATAAATAGAGCCCAAAGAGATGCAGAGCTGTGATAAAGAGATGCAGAGCTGTGATAAATAAGGATATGCAGAGCTGTGATAAATAAATTGATGCAGGACTGTGATAAATAAAGAGATGCACATTTGTGATAAATAAAGAGATGCAGACCTGTGATAAATAAAGAGATGCAGAGCTGTGATAAATAAAGAGATGCAGGACTGTGATAAATAAAGAGATGCAGAGCTGTGATGAATAAGGATATGCAGAGCTGTAATAAAAAAAGAGATGCAGAGCTGTGATAAATAAGGATATGCATAGCTGTGATTAATAAGGATATTCAGAGCTGTGATAAATAAAGATATGCAGAGCTGTGATAAATAAAGAGATGCCGAGCTGTGATAAATACAGAGATGCAGAGCTGTGATAAATAAAGAGATGCAGAGCTGTGATGGATAAAGAGATGCAGAGCTGTGATAAATAAGGATTTGCAGAGCTGTGATAAATAAAGAGATGCAGAGCTGTGATAAATAAAGAAATGCAGAGCTGTAATAGATAAAGAGATGCAGAGCTGTGATAAATAAAAAGATGCAGGACTGTGATAAATAAAGAGATGCAGAGCTGTGATAAATAAGGATATGCAGAGCTGTAATAAATAAAGAGATGCAGAGCTGTGATAAATAAGGATATGCAGAGCTGTGATTAATAAGGATATGCAGAGCTGTGATAAATAATTATATGCAGAGCTGTGATAAATAAAAAGATGCAGAGCTGTGATAAATAAAGAGATGCAGGACTGTGATAAATAAAGAGATGCAGGACTTTGATAAATAAAGAGATGCAGAGCTGTGATAAATAAGGATATGCAGAGCTGTGATAAATAAAGAGATGCAGAGCTGTGATAAATAAGGATATGCATAGCTGTGATTAATAAGGATATGCAGAGCTGTGATAAATAAAGGTATGCAGAGCTGTGATTAATAAAGAGATGCAGAGCTGTGATGGATAAAGAGATGCAGAGCTGTGATAAATAAAGAGATGCAGAACTGTGATAAATAAGGATTTGCAGAGCTGTGATATATAACGAGATGCAGAGCTGTGATAAATAAAGAGATGCAGAGCTGTGATGGATAAAGAGATGCAGAGCTGTGATAAATAAAGAGATGCAGAGCTGTGATAAATAAGGATTTGCAGAGCTGTGATAAATAAAGAGATGCAGAACTGTGATAAATAAGGATATGCAGATCTGTGAATTACAGAAATGCAGAACTGTGATAAAGAGATGCAGAGCTGTGATAAATAAGGATATGCCGAGCTGTGATAAATAAGGATATGCAGAGCTGTGATAAATAAAGAGATGCAGGACTGTGATAAATAAAGAGATGCACATTTGTGATAAATAAAGAGATGCAGAGCTGTGATAAATAAAGAGATGCAGGACTGTGATAAATAAAGAGATGCAGAGCTGTGATACATAAAGAGATGCAGGACTGTGATAAATAAAGAGATGCAGGACTGTGATAAATAAAGAGATGCAGAGCTGTGATAAATAAGGATATGCAGAGCTGTAATAAATAAAGAGATGCAGAGCTGTGATAAATAAAGAGATGCAGAGCTGTGATAAATAAAGAGATGCAGGACTGTGATAAATAAAGAGATGCAGAGCTGTGATACATAAAGAGATGCAGGACTGTGATAAATAAAGAGATGCAGGACTGTGATAAATAAAGAGATGCAGAGCTGTGATAAATAAGGATATGCAGAGCTGTGATAAATAAAGAGATGCAGAGCTGTGATAAATAAAGAGATGCAGAGCTGTGATAAATAAGGATTTGCAGAGCTGTGATAAATAAAGAGGTGCAGAGCTGTGATAAATAAAGAGATGCAGAGCTGTGATAGATAAAGAGATGCAGAGCTGTGAAAAATAAGGATATGCAGATCTGTGAAATACAGAAATGCAGAACTGTGATAAAGAGATGCAGAGCTGTGATAAATAAGGATATGCCGAGCTGTGATAAATAAGGATATGCAGAGCTGTTATAAATAAAGAGATGCCGAGCTGTGATAAATAAGGATATGCAGAGCTGTGATAAATAAGGATATGCAGAGCTGTGATAAATAAAGATATGCAGAGCTGTGATAAATAAGGATATGCAGAGCTGTGATAAATAATGATATGCAGAGCTGTGATAAATAAGGATATGCAGAGCTGTGATAAATAAGGATATGCAGATCTGTGAAATACAGAAATGCAGAACTGTGATAAAGAGATGCAGAGCTGTGATAAATAAGGATATTCGGAGCTGTGATAAATAAGGATATGCAGAGCTGTGATAAATAAGGATATGCAGAGCTGTGATAAATAAGGATATGCAGATCTGTGAAATACAGAAATGCAGAACTGTGATAAAGAGATGCAGAGCTGTGATAAATAAGGATATTCCGAGCTGTGATAAATAAGGATATGCAGAGCTGTGATAAATAAAGAGATGCAGACCTGTGATAAATAAGGATATGCTGAGCTGTGATAAATAAGGATATGCAGATCTGTGAAATACAGAAATGCAGAACTGTGATAAAGAGATGCAGAGATGTGATAAATAAGGATATTCCGAGCTGTGATAAATAAGTATATGCAGAGCTGTGATAATTAAAGAGATGCAGAGCTGTGATAAATAAGGATATGCCGAGCTGTGATAAATAAGGATATGCAGAGCTGTGATAAATAAAGAGATGCAGAGCTGTGATAAAGAGATGCAGAGCTGTGATGAATAAAGAAATGCAGAGCTTTGCTAAAGAGATGCAGAACTGTGCTGTGATAAATAAAGAGATGTAGGCTGCCATATATTAACGAAGGCTAATATCAGGGAATTTTTCATTTCGTAACACTGTGATACAAACGAAAAATCCACTGGTATTCACCAATACTTACCCCTCCGGCAAGGTCCTGTGAAGTCCAGCGAAGTCCTCCTCCTCTGTGAGGGCCTCCATTAGGCTGCTGGCAGCTATGAGGCTCCGGTGTAATGCGCATGTGCGACAGTCTGTCTGCACATGTGCATGACACTGGAACCCGGCAGTGCCTTGAAGGCTTTGCTAAAGCCGAAAGGGAAGCGACGGGTCCCCATTGTCTTCAATGGGGACCGCATTGCTCTCACCATCTAAAGATGGCGAGAACGATGCTGTGACAAACAATGTTTGTTTAATACAGAAACGAGGACATAACCCCTTTAGCGAGAGCTAAAGAGGTTATGCTTCGTTGATAAATTGGGGCCGTAGAGCTGGTGTATAGTAAATAGAAGTTGCTATAAAAAAGACTTAAGATGGGAGCTGCAGCTTGAGAGTGAGAAGCAGGTGTGAGTAACAATTGTGGAGTGTAGTAACTGTATATGAATTGAGTGTATGCCTAGTGCCTGCAAATCTCTGAGAGCCTGTTAAAGGAAGGGGAATATGTTTGGAATGACAGGCAGTAGTAAGGAAATATATTTTCATTGTCATAACCCAAGTAGGAGTGGATAAAGAAATGTAGATATTTTTCCTTTATAATTTTGTATCGAATTAATGTGTTAAAGGAATAGTTTAATGAAGAGAACATATTTTGGAATAGAAATGGTCTGGTGCCCCAACTTATTGTATTTGCACTGCACACCTACCATGTAACATCACCTGTGTCCACACAAGAGAAAACTTCTGCATGACTGGTTACCCATAAGCTAGATCAGGATAGAGGAATGGGTCAGGGAGTTGATGAGATGTCTACTCATCAGGCTTGCAGACTTTCTGGCTGCCCCTTCCAGGAGGGGTCAGCCAGACCGGCATGACAGTGGGCGTGGCCAGCACAAGGAGGCAGGGCCGGCCAGACTACGAGTATTACAGGCATTGCGAAGCAGGGGGTGGGGCTAAAATTGTGTCACCGGTCCCCCCGCTGCGGAGGCTTCAAAGGTAATTGCAGGGGGGATAGGAGGGGTGGGCGGCAGCTGGGAGGATTGCCTGCCTTCCCGGAAGTTCGGAAGCACCCGATTTTCGGGAGGCTCCCAACCAAATCGGGAGGGTAGGCAAGTATGCTACTCATGCACCTCATATAGAAGTGTAAATTCTCTGAATAGTTGCAGATTATGGTTTTTTTTTTTCAAATCAATTCCTGGATTATATTAGGTTGCGCAAGGGCAAGAAAGTTGCCAAATCATATGTCCTTTTTCATGCAGATTTACTTCAGGTATTGATGAAATATTCACTATGGAAGAAATCAGCAGAGTATGTGCACCATGTTGCTTTTAGTTGCAATGCTGGCAATGTTTGGTTTGGCCTTTATATGGTTTTATGTTATACATTATTTATTTGGTTTTTAGTGGGGTCTGCATATAATTTGGATGACATCTTAAATGTTTAAAACAGCAAAATCAAAGAAAAAAATGCACCTTTACAACACATACTGCATTCTGCTCATAGGGCCTTATGTAGAATGAGCAAAGCAACAGAGCAATTTTCTTCTGGACAACCATGTTGCAACGCCAGGGGAGCAAATAAATGTATTTCTTTTGCATGCACTGAAAATAGTCACTGATTTTGGATATATCCCACAAATACTGGGAAGTTTTACACTGCAGTTTAGATTGAGCTAAGACATACCCTTCCCAACTCTAAATCTGTCTGCTTGCATCAAATTTGCTGCATTTGCATTGCAGAATGGTTTTACCTAGATGCAAAATTGCTTGTTTTTTGGCTGTTTTTTTTTGCTTTGCTCCTAACTCTACATAAGGCTCATACCATGGTATATGTCACAGCACACGATCTGCAGGATCATGAAGCAGCATACCATAATAGAAAACATAACAAAAAATAACTAGTCAATCAATTCTTACCTTGTCATTGAAGTCTGTGTGGTTCTGCAATATTGCTCTGTGATATGTAGTTGTTCTTATATAGTCTTGTAACATATTCTGTTGTTGAGAAAGGCAGCCATAAAACTATAATATATAATAAGAAATAAATATTAAACAATAGAAAATCAGATTCCCTGCTGTAATAAAATAATGATGGCAGTATAAATGAATGGTGAGGGTATTTCTGTTAAAGTTAGATTCCAATTATGGGTATGGGATGTTGGCATTTGGGATCCTGGCAGTCACAATACCGAGGCTGGCATCCTGTCAGGGTTAGGATCCTAACCCTTCCCCTCCCCCTCTCCCTAACTTTCCCTCCCCGGTGCCTGAACCTAACATCCCCCCCTAGTGCCTAAACCTAACCTCCCCGTACCCTAAACCTAACCATCCCCCTTAGTGCCTAACCCAAACCCTCCCCCTTAGGCCTAACCCCTAACCTTAACCCTAACCTTAGTACTTACCATCTGTATGCCGACGGTCAACAGGGACAGCTCTACCATTAGGCAGCTTTAGGCAGCTGGAGGGTGCCACTGAATCAATCAGGAAACTGAAGGATGTCTCTGTATGAGACATCCTCCTTTAGAATGCACTGGCGGCAGCTGTGGGTCTGATCATATGCAGCCGCCACTATCAGGCTGTGCCGCAGCCTCAGCGCTTCCTTCAGGCTTGTTACAAGGGGCCCCGAGAGGCATCACCATGGTTGCCCCTTATACATCTAATCCAGGCGGCTGGAACCTGGCACCCAGGGCCGGCAATAGAAATCTTGGGGCCCGTCTCTGGGGTGTCCCTCTCCACACACCACCACCCTCGATATGTGAATGTGTGTGTGTGTCTAGCACCATCAGACCGCAAACTCAGTAACGGCTGCAGCCAGGAAGGTTGAGTGGGAGGACACAGCGGGCATCAGCTTTCTGAGCCCCGGCAACCTGGAGGACATGGAGAGGATACAGTCTGAGCTCACAGGGTTAGCCGCCGGCTCTCCATCCCGGCAGTGTGCAGGCATACATTGCTCCCCTCCTCTCACACATCCACAGCAGGGATTGGGCAGCTTGGGGCATGGTAAGGAGGGGTTTCTGAAGGACCCTTCTTTCTGTGTATGTATAATATATATATATATATATATATATATATATGCACACAGTATATATATATATATATATATATATATATACACACAGTATCATAGTGGTCAAAGTGGTGCTGTATATGGCGGTATGGACATTGTGTCCCACTGGGCAAACATCTTGGCACGTAGCCGGGACGGCTACACTGCAGTTTAACGTAAGCACTGTCCGCCAGCCATTGGCAGCTCGTGGACGGCCAGCCAATAAGAAGCTGCCAAGTGGCAGCTTCTCATTGGCTCGCAGCCGGCACCGGATTGAAAAAGCCTCCCCTTTTTGGTTTGGCAGTTTGAGCCGGTCCACGAGCCAGGATTGGCTGGCGGCCAGTTCTCACTGTGAACTGCAGTGCAGCAGCAGCTAGGAGTAGTACCAGAAGCTCCTGCCGGCTCCATTCCAGTGCAAGTCAGAGGGAATTAGATAGAGGGGACTCAGGGAGGGTGTAAGGGGGGGAATAGAGAGAGGGACAGACAGAGTGAAGCAGGCAATTAGTGGTGTACGGGGCAAGAGTGTGAAGGTATCAGTTAGTGAAAAGGGCTGGGAGTGAGAGAGGGTAACAGGCAGGGAGAAGTGTTGGGGGTGAGAGGTGCAGGGGGTGAAATGAAAGCAGGGGCCGAAGAGGGGGCATTCAAATCTCCATACCCCCACCTCTAAATTCCCACTTTGAGCACTATATATATATATATATTTATATATATATATATATATGGTATATATGGTATATATACGGAGAGAGAGACTAGTGGCCTCTAGGAGTGGGGGCGCTAGGCTGAAGCTTTGCTTAGGATGCCGACAGACCTTAGTCCGACCCTGATGGTCAGAATGCTGTTGCCGGGATTCTGACAGGTGTCGGCGCGGGCATCCCGACTATCAGTATATTGACCGCATCCTGTCACTATATGTAATAATGGCAGTTATACAGTAGTTTGAATTCAGTTATCAAGACAGCAGGTGTGTTATTATGTATACAAAATGTTCTACTAGGGTCTGCACAGGTCATTTATTATCTATGGGGTAGATTTACCAATCCTCGGTGGCTTTGACTGATGGATTTAAAACGGCAATAGAAATAAATGCTACATCAGGCTTTAGTATTTATTTCTATTATTATTTTAAAACTAATGGTCAAAGCTGCTATTAATCAGCGGCTTTGGCAAACCGCTCTCTAGTAAATCTACGACTATATATATCTGGCTTTTTGTTTTTTTGAATGATGCTTCATTCTGCTAACGTATGCAGGCTAAAGACTCTATTGGGTATGTCAATGTATGATCTTTGTCAAGTTAAATAACCCATTAATTTTAGGACTGGGGGAGAGATAAAATATAATATATGGAATCCATATGTTAAAGATTGGGGGGTAAATACAGTAGCTGCTCAGTCAATAGAAAGCATTTTCCTATGCTGCCTGCTTGTGTTTGACAGCGAGCTATTGACATGATCATTCAGAGCTGCTCTTGGAGCGTCACAAGATTTTTTTTATGTTATTGCCTGACAATTATCAAGAAATATATGTTCCCATAGGAATATGCCGAGAAGTATTTTTATTTTAAAATTGTTAAAGGGGGCGACTGATATGTCTTTAAAATATTCTTAATTAAATATCAGTTTGTTAGTACATTATTTCTACTTTAAATTTGTGTAATGAGTAATAGCAATATGGACCCACGGTGTTTCCCCATGTCCTATGTACAGTATGTATGTATGTGTATATATATATATATATATATATATATATATAGATAGATATATAGAAATGAGGTTTGGGAAAAACATGCACCTGATAGTGTAGTAATTTATAAAAAAATTAGCACGTGCTCAAATATAAATGTGCGTACCAGAAAATAAAACTTTTTCGCTTATCTGTGGTTCTTTTACTGGGACTCCATGTGGTAAAACGGACCCGGAACTCCAAGGTGTCCAGAAACCTTAAATAGGATGGGCTCAAACAGAGCCAGAGAAAACACATATAGTGTAGTATTTTCTTTGAAAATAAATAGCGTAATTAGTGTATAAACATGCGTACCAAAACGATACTTGAATCACTGCATATAGTGCTATGTGTCTTGGTGACTCCTTCAATATCCCATAATGGCCCCAATGGTTCACGTGTAGATAGAGTAGGTCAGCTTCAAATAAGCAGCGAATCACCCTTACTCAGAAATGTTTTTTCACAAGGGGGTTTTAATAATACTTAATACAAAGGGATACAGGATACACAAAAGGTTAACAAAACATATAAATAAGATAATGGAGTGCTTATCTGTAAAAGGTCAGCAGTATGGAGAGTGGATGGAACAGGGGTCCCAACGCATTTCGTCTGATTAGACTTCCTGCGGGATTCCAAAATTGGGCGCGAGGGGTGCAAGGTTTTAGCCTCGCTAAACCTCGTGCCCAATTGAATATACCCCCAAGTGTATGATAAAATAGAATTAGCATCAAACGATAAAACTTGTACCAATATCAGTACATATAGTGCTGAACAAATACCTAATGTGCTGTGTCCCCGAAATCAAGAAAAATATACTTATATACACTCGTTACATCGACAATCTCTTCCTGATCTGGATTGGAGAAGAAAACCATCTGCTTAATATTATTGACAACATCAATAAAGGGACCTCGTCTATCAAGTCCACTTTCAACTACAGGCCGGTGGATATTCACTTTCTGAACATCTCCCATTAGCCCCCAGGACTCCCAGCAGCCCCCTCTCCAGTAAGAAGAGAGAGGGGAAGCAACTGGGAGCCGCGGAGACCCGGGCAGGTAAGTGATTTAAACATTTTTTTTACTTTACGCGGCCCGGGGTTTTCATTGATGAAAACCCCGCATCCGCTGTTTTTTAAAATGAATCCCGCGGGTATCGGGAGTGCGCATACCCGTGGGATTTCAAAATTGGGCGCAAGGTTTTAGCCTCGCTAAACCTCGTGCCCAATTGAATATACGCCCAAGTGTATGATAAAATAGGCGTTCGTTAGTTGCAAGCGGTCACACTGAATCAGGGCGGCCGCTTGCATCCTGAACGACAGCCTCCTTGTTAACTCCCACAGCTTAATGACCGACCAGGTTGATGGTCGCGAT
The DNA here is from genome assembly GCA_031769625.1 of Taudactylus pleione. Lineage (NCBI taxonomy): Eukaryota > Metazoa > Chordata > Amphibia > Anura > Myobatrachidae > Taudactylus > Taudactylus pleione. Next base: position 3,990,554 of record JAUIMM010000189.1, on the reverse strand, counting down.
GGCTTACGACAAGACCCTAAGGTTGGGTCTGGGCACTCGTAAGCCCTAGGGAGCCTTCTGCTCTGATGGAGCAGGAAGCTCCCCACTGACATTCTTGATGAGGTCAGCACGGCCGCCCACAAAACGGTAGGCATTCGTTAAGGAACGCCTCCGGTTTGGAAACCACCCCCCCGGCCCACCTACCTAACGGGGCGAGCTGTCGATCAACATCGACAGCCGCCCCTTTGGTAGCGAGCTCCGGAGCGAGAAAGTTTCTCTGTCGCTCCAGGGCTTGCGCACGCGCAGTGCGGCTGCTGCGCGTGCGCAGGACTAACCATCGAGTCGGTTGTGAAAGCATCGGCGCTTGCGACCGACTCTGAAAGTGGTCCTTAGTGCTGAACAAATACCTAATTTGCTGTGTCCCCGAAATCAAGAAAAATATACTTATATACACTCGTTACATCGACGATCTCTTCCCGATCTGGATTGGAGAAGAAATCCATCTGCTTAATATTATTGACAACATCAATAAAGGGACCTCGTCTATCAAGTCCACTTTCAACTATAGTCCGGTGGCTATTCACTTTCTGAACATATGTATAGCCTTAAATAAAGGTAACATAATTACATCAGTGTATACGAAGGAGACACATCGCAACACACTGTTGGTTTCTAGTAGTTTTCACCCACCAGTGTTCAAAAATGGCCTTGCTAAATTACAGATGACGAGAGCAGCTCATATAACTAATACTCCTGAACAGGTTGAAATGCAGATTGATCGTATTGTACAAAAGTTTCTACAAAGAAGCTATAATAGTCAATTACTCTTAAAACAAAAACAGGAGGTTTTGAATATGACAAGGGAACAATTGATGTATCCTAAACCCAAGTCTACTATTTGCAACAGAATTCCATTTGTTACAGAAAATACGCTCACAAGTTCGATTATTCCTAAAGCGACTAAAGCATTGTGGCCCATAGAGTGAACTGATAAGGAATTACCATCTCTACATAATGTGTCCCCTTTGATCAGCTATAAACGGGGAAGAAACCTGAAGGACATTTTGATGAAAACTGACATCACTCCACACTTCCAAAAACAAAGCAGTACCAGATACAGAAAACCTGAATGCTACTGTACCGCTGCACAGCTTGTGTGACGTGTAGTTACATGGAACCCTGTACATATTTTTACCACCCACATACTGGGAAAAAAATTCACATCAATCATGTTTTAACTTGCACTACAAATTTGTGGTCTACCTGCTCTCGTGCCCATGTGGCCTTAACTATGTGGGGCAAAAAACTAGAATGTTCTTCCATTAAATTGGCTTTACAAGGTAGGGAATCTGGCCAACCTGTAGCACATAATTTCAAAGCTGCTAACCATCAACTGATGAGTCTTCGTTATAAAACAATAAATCACATACCTCCATTAGTATTAGGAGGTTATCGGGCCAAAAAACTTCTTTGTTTAGAATCTAAGTGGATCTCTCAATTGGACACTGTGCATCCCAAGGGATTGAATGAGAAAATTGCCTGGTCAGCTTGCTTATAATTGCGTTTTTTTGCACAGTTACCTGGACGGAATATTATACATACAGATAAAGACTCCGACTTTTGGATGCATAATGTACTTGATTTAAATGTTCATACTACTATGGTGAGGTACAGGCATGGTGATATGATAGACATGTTTACCTGTAGCTGTCAATATGGGACACAGCACCTTAGGTATTTGTTCGGCACTATATGTACTGATATTGATACAGGTTTTATCGTTTGATGTTGTTGCTATTTTATCATACGCTTGGCTTCTAGTTTCTATTACACCTTTTTACTCATAAATCCGCTTTATTTGTTTTAGCCTTCCCCCCGTCCGGCCAGTGGTGTAGGAATTAGGGAAGTTATAGCAGCATTGAGGCGAATATAGTGTACATGTATGAGTATGATAGTTTTAGCAATTGGGAAGCTGAATGTGTATAATGAATGAGATGGAAGTATGGAGTGAGAAGGATGTTGGAACTCAGTGAAATTTTTGTGGCGACTGAATGGGAAGATTGTGGGCATTGAGTGAGATGTGTGTGCCACATAACTGCTCAAACCTAAGTTGCATAGACTGCATGTGTGTATTCCAATGAGCACACAATTCTGTGAATTAGCAGTTCCACCATTTTGTGAGTGACAGCAATCTCACCCTGTGAGAGTGCTGAATCTGCATTTAACCACATGGTGTCATGGCATACCATATCTGTATTACACAAGGAACACGTCCATTAAGGCGTCAGCCTTAATGATCATAATTTCATTGCTTTTGGAAGTTTGAGTGGCAGAAATTACATAGGTTTTGTGAAATTTCAGATCATGTCTAAGCAGCCTCAATGGGACATGTGAAACCGTAAGGTTTTTTGTCTATGGAATTTCATAGCTTTTTTAAAATTCATTCACTATCGGGGTTTGGAGGTGCAAACCGGGCCACATGCAGAGGAGGAGGGCAACAAAATGGTACACTAGCGCAGGTGGAGGAAGGCAGGCACACAGGTGGTGTTTGGGGATGCACAGGGTTAGACGGCTGCAAGGGCGGGCTGCAGGAATGCGTGGCAGTGGCAGCAGCGGGGTGCAGGCCAGTGGCAGCAGTGGATCAGGGCACAGGGGCATCAGCGGACAACAGAGGTGCTCACTGGCACTGGGCATGCATCTGAAAAAGATTGATAACGAAGCACGGATGGGTCCGTGAGACCAGTCTGAGCTGCTGTGTATTTCAATGACACTGATGCACGCAGGAGACCTGTGCTATATGTATCGGTCATTGACATAGAGCACAGATAGGAGACCCGTTTGTGCTGCTGCATTAAAAAAAAAAAACTTGTTAGAAAAAAATGGTGTGCCCACCCCCCAAAGAGCAACCAGCCCCGGCCAATTAGTGATCCAGTGCTGGGTGTGCTTAAATACAGGGGACAAACAACATAGGGATCCACTGTACTTAAGCACAATCAGCACCTGGCTAGTTAGAACCAGCCCTGGTTGCCAAAATACAGGGGGACAATTGATGTAGGGGTCCCCCGTAAGTTGCGCAATCAGCACTGGGCTCTTATTCAGTCCTGGAAATACAGGGGGAAAAAATGAGTAGGGTTCCCCTGCATTTTCCAGAACCAGCACCGGACTATTTCTAGCGGGGGGCTGATGCCACAGCCAGAGGAATCCTTTCACCGGGACCCAAAGCCGAAGCATTAACCCTGACCACTAGTCAGCCCAGGTCAGAGATCCCTGGGGATCTGGGGACCCCCCAGGGCTTCGGTGACTTTGCCTAGCAGGCGCCAACCCACCAGGACTTCGGCGACTTCGCCTGGCGGGTGCCAGCATCTTCATCTAGTGGGCAGCAGCTTGTGTCAGCTCTTTTTCAAGGCAACCACCCACTAGGACTTCCAGTGTCTTCGCCTGGCGGGCGCCAACCCGCCAGGGCTTTGGCATCTTCGCCCAGCGGATGCCAACCCGCTAGGGCTTCAGAATGTTCGCCTGGTGGGAGCCAACCCGCCAGGGCTTCTGGCATCTTCACCTGAGGGGCAACAGCCAATTTTTTGCATGGCTGCCATCTCCCCAGGGCTTCTGTTGTCATCTTCACCTAGTAGGTGGCAGCCTGTGTCAGCTCTATTACTTGGCTGCCGCCCACTAGGACTTCCGGTGTCTTCACCTGGTGGGTGCCAACCTGCCAGGGTTTTGGGACCTTGCCTGGTGGGCACCATCCCACCATGGCTTCGGTGACTTCGACTGGCAGGTGCCAACCTGCCAGGGGCACAGAGAGGTGGCCTTAGATGAGGCAGGGGCACAGAGGAGAGGGGGGTGTAGGGGTATAGAGGGGGTAGTGGAGGCAAGGGCACAAAGGAGAGGGGGCCATAGATGAGACACAGGCAAAGAAGAGAGGTGCAGGGGTATAGAGGGGGTATGGGCACAGGGGAAGGGGTGTGTAAGGGTAAGAGCAACTAATGGGGGCAAGGGCAACTAATGGGGGCAAGGGCACAGAGGAGAGGGGGTGCCGGGGTATAGATGGGGTAGTGTGGGCAGGGGCACAGAGGAGGGGTGTGCAGGGGTATAGAGGAGCTAATGGGGCAGGGGCACAGAGGAAAGGTGGGGTGGAGGGGGTAGGCACAGAGGAGAGGATGTGTGTGGCCGGAGGCCAGCCACACGTAAGTAATGGCTGCCATGGCACTGAAGGGGTTAACCCCAGTGCTGCGGTGCCATTTTTGCAATGAACAAAGGGTGCTAGGCACCAAGTGTTTTAAATATAGATGTATCTTTGATGGGTGTCACACCGGGGGGGGGGGCAGAGTGCAGGGAGCTGCTCTGTTCTCCACCCTGGGGGCCAGGAGCCTGGCTCCCAGTGCCCCAGCTCAACAAGGACGCTGCTAGTCCCTCCGTGCTGGCTGCTCACTGTGGCCAGGCAGCAGAGGGCAGGGCTGGATCCAACTGCTGGGGGATGGAAGCTCAGCTAGGTGGTATGCGCTGGAGGTCAGTGTCTTGCGCTACAGCCCCCGGGCCACCTCCAGAGATGGCGTGGCTTTGTGCTGGCTGCTGGGGACTGGGAGCAGTGGTCTCGGTGCCCCAGGGTTGAAGGAAGCCGCTGCAGCCGGGACAAGTGTTCTGGACTGCAGGGCTAAGCGCCACATGCAGGGGGGACTGGGCTAGCCGGCTTCCTGCTTGGCGCTGGTTAACTGTGCGCCAATGCTGGGGGCCAAGAGCCCCAGCTCTACAACACAAAATGGCCGGCAGTTACCCCTCGGCTGCACGCTGGGGGTCGGGAGTGCTGGCTCCTGATACCCCAGCACGAAGGAGAGGCCACACACTGGGAGACCGGAGAAGCCGGCTCCCAGTGCAGTGCGGCAGCAGGGCTGGCCAGGATAGCGGTACACAGGGGGACCGGGCTAGCCGGCTCCCTGTGCAGCGCTAGATGATACGCTGATGCTGGGGACCGGGAGCCTTGCTCCCAGTGCCACAGCAGCATGGCCGTATAGTGGGAGCAGCACTGCCGTTTCTCCGGAGGATACCTCCTGCAGTGGTGGGCGCTACGGGGTCCGTAACTGTACCTCTCGCAGGCGCAGATGGATTCCCAGCTGCGGCTTCAGGAAAGATGCCAGAACAGCGCTCTCTGACTGGCAGCACAACATGTCACTCAGCTGCTGCTACCTTACATACTGGTCTGAGCCAATGGTGTTTATGTCCTCTGCTGGAAGCACCTAGTGAGCATGCACAACAAGTTGAAAAGTCCTATCTTTATAATGGCACATTCTTGAGGTAATAGTTTAAAAACTGTAACTTTCTAATTTACCTAAACCCCAAAAGCACGTACCCTGGCACAATAGCTACCTAATAAAACAAACCCCAAGTCTAAATTCGCCCCCTAACCTGAGTGTTGACTTCCCAAAAAAAACCCATAGACTATAGTAGAAAAGTGGTCCTAACTGAGAAAGTCAGAAAAATGTGACAGTTGGAGATTTAGATTACTCCCATATCCTCATTTTTTATGTTTATGCCCTGAAATTTGGCATAAAGCACCCAGTGACAGTTCTACCTGGCCATGCCAAATTTCAGATCCGTACCTCTAATAGCTTTTGAGGTGTAGCCCCTTGAACACCCTGCCCCCCTTCTGAATTCTCTATGGGGAAATCAGTTTTTTAGATGCAGCCCTTATAATATTATTGATAGGGGCCCCCCACAGATATTAATCCGGCCCTGTATGTGTTAATGTTAAATGACATGGGTATGTAGCATTTCAACAGTTTTATCTAGTAATTTCAGCTTTGGCTTTTCTGAGATACAATGAAGCTTTTTACCTGTGTATACTGCGAAGTTGAGGACTCCTTTGTGTATGGAGACAGTGTGTTGAGCTCCGTATTGTGATTTCTACATCTTTTCAAGGCATTGTGAAATGTAGTGTACTCTGAAATAGAAGAGGTGAAATACATGGAATCATGCAGTACATAATGCATGTACATTAACACTAAGAACAATGAAAACGCCTCTTCAGTGCACAGATTATTCATGGCAGCTTGCCCTCTCATTGTCATTCATCAATGTCCAATAGAAAGAAAAATGAAAATTGTCCTTGACTGAAGAAATTACCTTCATGTTCCCTCCTGGCAGGTATCTATTCAGTAGTTAGAGGGATATAAGGAATAACAGCTTGTTCCATCTAATTTAATTGAGGTCATCCTTACAATGACACCATCACACATATTCTTTCTCCTAAAGATTGCTGCCTAAAGATTGCTGCAAACATATTTTTTGGTAATTTCCAAATAAATGAGTGATTACTTCACACAAATTAGAGCTTAATATGACATAGAAAGGCATTTGTCTTGTATTCATATTATAGGACTTTGTGAGATCATTAGACTTTCATTAGAGATATATGAATGCCAGTAACTGCAATTACTACACAAACAGCTAGAAAAATCTTCCTTTGTTCTTTTAAGGATGTAAGTTAGTATTCGTTTGGTGGGTGAAGGGAGCCTAGTTTTGCTAAAGCTAATAATCTTTTACCATAATTAGTTCATATTGAATCACCCAATAATGAAACTACTGTTATTACTACTCATTAAAAGCCATTCACCTAAATGACTGGTAATATGAGATAACAGAACCCACAATGAGCTTGTGTAGGGTGTACAGCAGCACAGAGTGACATAAAGACAAACAACAGAACATATTGCACTTACCGCTGTGTGACTGGAACTCGAGCAATGCACTGTTGAAACCTACAGTAATTAAGACTGATTGCTTTCCAACACGGCAGTACTCAGTATCCCTGTTAATCAAGTATTTAAACACACAGTCTCCATTGCCTGTAAAAATAAAATATGTATTATTTCATGCAGGTGTTTTTCTATTTCTCAGTATATGGACATGCAGTAAAAGTCATTTGAAAAAAAAAAAAAAAGAAATACTAAATTTTCTGACTAATCTATTAATGGAAAGGGGTATTATCTGTTCAACTATGTAGCAAAATTTGTAGCTGCAGAGATTGATCAAGCGATAGTCAGATAAATGGTATACAGATTGGCTAATAGATCTTCCCTCTTTGCTAGTTGTGGAGAAGAATAAAATATATAGATTAGTTAATACAATCATGGGCGCCGAGAGGGGGGGGGCGGGTACAGTTTACCCGGGCTTGGTTAAGGGGCCCGGCGGGGCCTGGGTCCGGCATCGCCCCTCCCCCCCTTCCTCACAGCAGCTCAGCACACAGCTTGTGCTGGGCTGCAGTGCGAGGCTGCTCGCAGCTGCTGCAGCAGCTGAAGCAGTCTCCTATGGCTGTAGGGGGGAGCGATCACACTGATCGCGCCCCCCCGCTTAGCGCCAGGCTGGGGGGCTTACAGCACCCCCCTCCCCAGCACGCAGCGGCGCGTAAAATTTTTTGAAGTGGGCGTGGCCATGCCTCCCACGATTAGGCCACACACCCCTCTGTACCTGGGCCCTGCCGGGCTCTCTACGGCCCTGAATACAGTAGGTCATCTTTAATCAGCTATGGAACACCCACATATCTAGGAAAAAGCACAAATGGCAGTACAGCTAAATACTGCAGATATTACCTATTCTTAAAGGTATTGTATAGGTTCACTACTATGTAATTCCCCAGAGGTGGATGTTGGTAGAGTGCTTTGAGAAATATTTTTGTATCATGTTACCAACTGTCATTTTTTGTATTATGCATATTTGTTTAGAAGTAAACTGTTCAGCTGTATCTCACATTCCTTATGCTGGCCATACACGCTCCAATTATCGGGATGATCCGCCCGATATTGGCGGATCGCCGCGATAATTGTAGCGTGGGGGGGGCGACCGAGGGTTAAATATTGCTCGGTCGGGCATGCTGGATTGTCCAGCATGCCCGTCCGATGTGATATTCACCCGGTAACTGTCGGCCACATCGGGCAGTGTATGCCCAGCACAGCCGACAGATAGACATTTCCTGTGTTCCTTCCTACAGAAGGAACAGGGAAATGTCTCCTCCCCCGGCGGCGGAGCGCAGATGTCAGGCTATACACTGTGAGATTTCTCTCACAGTGTATGCCGCGGACATCTGCGGCTGGCAGCCGGCCAGATAAAATGTCTGTCGGTCTGACAGACATTTTATCTTGCCGTGTATGCCCAGCATAAGTAGTGTTTTAATTCAAAAGAAAACAAATTAAAAAAGCAAAAGAAAAATGCTCCTCGGCACTAATAAAAAAGACAAAACACATAGATAATTAAAACACTTAAGTGTGTGGAAAGAAAGAATAAAAAAGAGCAACACGATCCAATAGGAAATTAGTAAACAATCTACCAAAACCATACAGACAAAAAAGAGAAGTGTGGAACTGCCATTATTAATAAAGAAAATCTGTATAACACTGGTTTGGTAATAAGGAGTCGAGTCACATTTAAACTGCACAAATATTAAATATATATTAACAGTTAAATAAAATCTGATACAACAGATAATACCCAGACACCCCAGATGCCATAGAATGCTTCATGTTAGGAAAGTCAAACAGTGAAGCTGCCGAATATCTCACTGCACAGCATGCATACAGTAGCTGTATCCATTACGAGTTTCATAAAGCTTTGAGGCTCAGAGAACTATGCCACATGGAAGTTTGCAATGGAAATGCAACTTAAGCGTGAGAATCTGTAGTAGGTTACTATTAACCCAGGTGACACTCCAAACCCAGATGATATAGATAAAGCAATGGGAACCATAGGCTTAATTGTTAACCAACATGTTTATTCTATCATACATGGGAAAACGTCAACACATAAAATGTGGTCAGCACTGCAGCTGGTGTATAAGGATAATGGTTTCATGAGAAGAATTAATCTGAGGTAAATACTGTACAATACTAAGTTGAGTGAATGGATAAGTGACTACATTGATAATATTATGTCCATATCTCAGCAATGAATGTCTGTAGGAGTCCAACTGGATGATGAGGAGATCACTATGGTGATGCTATAGAACTTAATGTCTGAATTGGATTTTCTAGTGGTACTATAGCTCTAGAAGCTAATACAGCAGGGCTATCAACAGAATACTGCATTACAAACTAAAGATGCAAAGCCCCCCAAAAATATGTCATAAGAAGACTAAAAAAATATGAATGCAAACTGAAAAATGTGACTGCTATGCAGAAAAAGAAGTATAACAGTAAAAATGAGTCAGCTTTAAGTATCACAGACAATCACACAAGAGATTGCTGGTACTGTATATTAACTCAGGTGTCAAAAGGCATTTCAGTTGCAATCAAGAGATGATCACTACATTGAGAATGTGTGATCCTGAAATCCAAAATGTGTTATTCTGTATGTCCCAAATATGGGGACAAACCTCATAGCCATAAATGTCCTAGAGCAGAAAGGATTTAAAGACCAGTTCACAAAAGGAAAGTGTGTCATGCCAAACAAAAGAGAGACTGTAATAGCAACAGGTACCTAGTGCCAACAACTATATGGTTTTGGCACAGAGGCATGTTTTGCAATGATAACATCTGACTCACAGACTATGGAACCCTGGCACAGAAGATTAGGTCATCTTGGATATGATAGCATCCAGAAACTTCTTGACAGGATGGTTACAGAAATATATGTGAACAACACTGTAAGGCCAGTATATGAGAGCTGTATAATAGGCAAGCAAAGCCATTGCCCGATTCAAAATCAGCATGTAGAGCTAAGACACCCCTGCAATTGGTGAATACAGAAGTGTGTGGTCCAATGGAGGTGAAATCGATAAGTGGATAAAGATAATTCATAAAAATTTTTGATGACTTCACAAGAATGACACATTTATTAAATCAAAGAAAAGAATGAAGTGATGAGCAAAATTGCATACTACTATAGATGAGTAGAAACTCAAACTGGTTACAAATTGAAAGTCTTGAGGTCTGACAATGGAGCAGAATATCAAAACAGAGATGTTGAAACCTTACTAAAGAAGCATGTAATTGATCATCAACTAACCATTGCATACACACCAGAGCAGGATGGTATAAGTGAGCATGCAAATCACAGTATAGTGGAGAAAGCTCAATCTATGCTAAAGGATGCTGGCCTGAACATGTACTTTTGGGCAGAAGCAGCATCTACAGCAGTGTATCTATTGCCCGTTACAAAAATGTCCTTGTTGCAAAGGGCTATACACAGAAATCTGGAGTTGACTACGGTGAAACGTACTCTTCTGTAGGAAGGTACAATGCACTACTTTTGGTCACTGCTATATCTGACTTGTACAATATGCTGTTATACCTATTAGACTTTGACTCAGCTTCCTTGAATGGAAAATTGACAGAAGAGATATACATGGAACCAAATCTAGAGCATTGCTGCGAGAAGATGTTCCAAGTGGGAGAAGTCTGTCTCTTAAAGATTGCTTTATATGGTCTAAAGCAGAGCTGTCGTTGTTGGTACATCAAATTAGATGCTCTACTGCAAAAAATGTACTTTCGCATTCAAGTACTGATCATTGTCTCTACCACAGATACATAGAAGAGAAACTCTATGTTATTGTTGTTTACGTGGAACATTTGCTACTAGCAGGCCAAGAACAGCACATCACTGATATCAAGCAGCTGTTAGGACAAAAGTTCAAGATGAAGGATCTTGGTCCTGGTCACTAATTGCTAGCCCTAAGAATTACCCAAGATTTAGAGAGTGATCATATCCAGTGGCAGCTCCAGAGGTGGGGCTGCAGCGCAGTCCAAAATTCAAAAAGGGGAGCCACACCAACTGCCAGAGAGTCCTGGCCGGCAATGTTTGGCAGAGTTTGATGTGGCAATTGGTGTGGCTCCTCTATTTGAATTTTGAACTGCACTGCAGCCCCTCCTCTGGAGTCATCTATGATCATATCCATAGATCAGCAAACCTACATTAAAAATATACTTACAAAGTATTGTAAAGTGTGTCAGGTGCTAAACCAATAAGAACCCTCATTGATGAAGGTGTCTAACTAAAGCCATGTTACCAATGAGCAAAGGAAATAATTTATCGGAATAAACCTTTGTGCGCAGTGAAGATAAAATATGCAGCTAAATACTCCTACTAATCAAGTCAAACACTAATTACTTGTAAAGATAAATAGATATAAAAGCAGGTGTAAAACCGGGTTCTTCTCTGAAAGATAGAAAAGATAGAAAATAACCAATTCAAGTGGGAATATGTTAATTAGTGTGCAAACCCTTTTTAGTCTATTTTACCCAATTAAGGAACTTTACAAATGGGAGAACACCTATAGGGGTAAATTTACTAAGAATCGGGATTGACCCGATTTGCAAAGTGATTCATCTCGGTAGAAATCGCCGGAACTCGGGTGATTTTTTTAACTTTTTTTTTTTAAATTTACCAACAGGCGATTTGAGGCTAAACAAGTTTGCCGATGGTGATGTAGGTCGAGATTCTCGGGTGATTTGTAAGCAAGCTCGAGTGAGTTATCTCACCTAAGATTGCAGTGATTTCTCTCTGCACAACTCTCCCTAGCAAGCAGCCTGCACATATCGGTGAGATATGTGTAAGCTGCTTGTATTCAATTTGGAGCAAAAAGGCGTTTTTGGGGAAACTTTTTCGCCGATGACGTAATTTTCGCCGATTTCATTTATCCCCGTATTCAATTTCCCCGACTTTTCACCGGTGCGAAGAGTTTGCACATTGTAACCAGCGGAAAAGTATCGGCAATAGATGCCCAGCGGAAAAAAGTGCATAATTGGGGTTTTGGGGTGCAAACTTGCGGGGACCACCCTAAACCCTTTTAACACCCCCTTGACGCTAACCGCATCAAAAAACGCAAATAATTACACAAAGGACACCCCAAAAAAATCACTTTGAAAAAACGGGTGGAACAAAAATGTTGGGGTACAAATTCAAAAACTAGCGAAATAGCCTCTGGGGGGGGGGTCTGGAAGTATGGGATATGTTTTTTTTTTATTGCAGGTGCTTGCTGAAGGTGCATTTTTTTGTGCACTTTAAAGCTTTATTTTAGTGACTTTGAACTATGTTTGCACCCATTTTCATGTACCCCAAATTTGATGGGAATACTTATTTACCCCCCCCAAAAAAAGCAAAAATGTTTTCTTCATCACTTGCTCAATAACGCAAAATAGTGCCTATTGAGACCATTTAAAACCCCAAATAACTTTAGCAGGGCTTTTCGGGGGTAAACATAGTGATCCTCCATGTCATGACATCTTTAGGGGAGTGCTAGGATGATTTCCCGAAAATTTGCAGGACTTTTCCAATACTTACCTTTCCGTCGGGTCCCGTTTTCGCCGGATCCAAATTGAATATGGGGATAAGCGGGCACACGCCCAATACTTTATCCCAGGAAAATCCAGCAATGATGACGAAAAGTCCGACCTCTGACTTTTCGTCCCCAAAGTGTTTTTAAAAAATTGACGTGAGGTCCCCCCCAAAAGACTAACCGGCCCCGGACTTGCCAGCCAGTCCTGGTTCTTAAAATTACAGGGAAAAAATTGTGTAGGGTTCCACTGTAATTAAAAAAGCACCAGGCAGCAAGGACAGGGCTGGTTTTAAATATAGGGAGAGAAAAATGATGTGATGTTACCCCTATATTTAAAACAAGCTCCAGACCCTTTCTAGCGGGGGACTGATGCTACAGTCAGGGGTGCCCTTTCACCGGGCCCCCCAGCTGCAGCATCAGCCCTGACTGCTAGTCAGCCCAGGCCAGGGATCCTTGGGGAGTTGGGGACCCCTCCAATAAAGGGGTCCCCCTCTCCAGGGCACCACTGTACTAGGCTGATAGCCCGGGGCTATCCCCAGCACCCTAGGGTGGTGGGTGCTGGGTTGATAGTGTTAGTGTGTAGTGTAAAAGAAATGGTTAAATATTGTCTTTAGTTGTAGAACTACACGTACCAGCAAGCCTCCACCGCATGCTGGTATTTGGAGAACCACAAATACCAGCATGCAGGGCATGACGGGCCCATTGGTACTTGTAGTTCCACAACCAAAGCAATACGAAAAAAAAACATGACATGCACCGTGAAGGTAAAATTTTATTCTAACATATATGCACACTATCACACTCACACTCACTATTACATATACTCACCTTTTATCCGAAGTTTTCTATAGGGGTACCTATAAAAAATACTCACCTCACCTATGCATAGTTCACATCCTCTTTTCCAAGTAGGCATCCATGGGGTTAAAACAAAAGAACGGGTGCTCCCGAATCCAAGCCGGACTGAGCAAAGCTATGTGTTTTCACATAGCTTTACTCCGTGTGAATGATCGGGGCACACGTGTGCTCCATCATTGAATTGCGCTGCCAGCCAAACGCTGGGCATCTCCGTCGGAGCAGCTTGCTGATTGGCTGTGTGCGGTCAGCGTGTCTCCCCATAGACTTCAATGGCTGATGACGCGATTCCCCCTGGATCGCGTCATCATGGCCCCGCTCCCTGCTCCATAATGCCGGAGATCTCAGCATTGTGTAGCGGGGGCGGGGCCAAAATGACGTGAGTACGTGGCCTCGCCCCTAGCTCTGCCCCTAAATGGCGTGTAATGTCTTCGGTCATGCCCCTTTTGCCTGCCCCGCCCCGCCTCGCCTGCTAAGCCGACTTGGCTGCTCCCTCCTGGAAGGAGCAGCCAGGATATCGGCAAGTATGACAAAGGTAATCCATTTAGAAGTGTATTAGTAGCCCTAATAAGAGTGATTGGGGTTCTTAAATTGTGTCAAATGGCTGTTACATGCATATTTGTATAAGGGTGGAAAGCTACTTTATTAGAGAAAATAATTGTCGCAGTTAAATTGGGGATACATTAAAATGGGTGCAAACGGCAAACTATACGCATGGGCACATTTGCAAACATCGTCAGCAACGAGCGAAGGCTTGCTAGCGAGCCAGTCTCAATCAGGTCCTGACTCCCCAGATTTTTAAGCAAAAATAGGGAATTTGCACAACTTTTCACCTGCTCTGAGATGGTGAAAAAAGTTAGTTGTTTTTTGTCTAACTTTAACAGTAGGACTGCATGATACTCATTTCTGTGCGAAAAGTTTGCACGTGTGAAAACTTTTTGCCAAACTGTGAATTTTCGCGGCTAATTGAATCTGGCCCTAAAGGCCCCCATACACCTACACGATTTCAGGCCGACTGCACGATTTTCGATGAGTCATAAAATGGATCTTGTGAAAATCCGATGCGCGCTCCCGCAGCTCCTCTAATCGTATCTTATGATCAGATGTGCAGCACATCTTGTCCATCGTATCGTGTGCAGATCGTGCCGTTTATTTTGTTCATGCGATCCATCGTGTGTAAATTCAAGTCATTTCAATGACTGTTTCCCTAATTACATTTGATGTGAAATACAAAACAAGAACCCAGAAATTATATTAATATATATTACAAAACAGAATACTAGTATTGCTAACCCATGATTGACTACGGAAAATTCCAGATGACGGGCAGTCAGTGGCGTCAAAAGGGGGGTGGGGGCTGCACCCGGGTGTCACCCGCCGAGAGGTGACACCAAAATGACGACTCCCCCTCAGTGACAGGAGTACTGTAGCATTACGTGTAGCACTCAGCTCCTGACACAGTGAGGGAGTCGGCACTTCACACAGGCTGGTCCCTGGGGGAAGCCCGCACCTCCGGCACCCCCAGTGTGACAAAAACGGGGGTTCGGGCCGAGAGGCCACACCCCTCCCACGTGGCCACACCCCTCCCGCGAGGCCATGAAAGCCACTCAGGAACCAAAGCCACCATTTAACTTGAGGCAGAGCTGAGGAAACTAGTAGATTCAGGAATGCTATTAATACCTCTTTTCCACCAAAAACCCGGGTCCGAACTGGGTTTTCAAACATGGTTCCAACCCAGGTCAGACACCGTTTACACAGCACCATCGATCTGGGTTATTCTCAGGTCAGCCCCATTCACACTGAACCTGAGTCTGCCCTGCTAGACTTGTGAGGTCATAAAAAGTGGGAGGTGACTGCTCCACAGCCACCAATCAGCTCATTTTAGGCATGACCCAGGTCGGATAACCCAGATTGCGCCGTTTACACTGCACCATTACCCAGGTCCATCCTGGGTCCAACCCTGGTAGCTACCTGGGTTGGATTGCAGGGTCACTTGACCTGGGTTATTTTTCAGGGACCCTTTTACACAGAGCTGCGACCCGGGTAGACCCAGCAAAAACCCAGGTTTTTGCCCTGGTGTAAAAGGGTATAACTGTGGAAGGGAGTGAACAGTATTGAATAAAGGCGAAGTGGAAATATTTGCATATGTGTAGTCTTTAAAACATTATTTATCCAGCAATGCATGCAGTACAATATACACTAACAAAGATTGAAGATTGGAGATTGAAGATACATCAAGATACATCAAGGAAATAATTAGCAATTAACAAACATAAAAATTTATTTCAGTACAACTGTATTGTAGAGCCATTTATCAAATGTTACAGGGAATACCTTGATTATATCATTATTACAGAAAAATATTAGGATCATTTAAACATTATTAAAAGTGTGCTAATGAAATTACATGAATATGGCTGAGAGCTAATCGAGATAAATGTGATTTCTTTAACTGCTTAACTGGCTAATATTTTTTCCAAAAATGTCCCCAAAATTTGATTTTTATTTTATTATCATTTATGTAAATAATAGCTACTTATTAATATACATTTTTTACAAAAAATGCAAAATCAAGTTTAAATACAGTAGCTATTATTTAGAAAATTTGATAATTAAAAAAAAAAAACATTTTGGGGACATATTTGAAAAATTAAATAGTGTGGATTTTTTTGGCATGAGAAAGCAGGATGGAGCGATGAGTGTTGAGGAATGGAGTTGCAGTGACAGCGCCGTGGCAGAGCGGGGTGGGGGGAGGCAGGACATGTGATGGAGTGGGGAGCAGAGACAGAAGTGCCCAACATACTATATATACACACACAACAAATAATCCATCAGCGTCACTCTCCTTAATGTGAACAGTCTAGTGACCTCCAAAAGATCCCAAGCTACAAGCTGGTCGGAAATACAATACCAGAACATAGAATTTGACAGCAGATGAGAACCACTTGGCCCATCTAGTCTACCCCATTTTTAAACATATTGTTACCTCAACTCTTATTGATCCTTACTTCTTCTGATGGATATCCTTATGTCTATCCCATGCATGTTTAAATTGCTCTACAGTCTTAGCCTCTACCACCTCTGATAGAAGGCCATTCCACTTGTCCACTACCCTTTCTGTCAAGTAATTTTTCCTCAAATTTCCCCTAAACCTACCACCCTCCAGTTTCAGAACATGTCCTCTTGTTCTAATACTTCTCTTTCTTTGAAGTATGTCTCCTTCCTTTACCTTGTTAAAACCATTTATATATTTGAACATTTCTATCATGTCCCCCCTTTCCCTTCTCTGCTCCAAACAATACATATTAAGATCTTTTAGTCTTTCTTGGTACGTTTTGTGGTGTAGACCTTGCACCATTTTAGTTGCCCTTCTTTGTACAGTCTCCGATGTATTACTATCCATCTGGAGATATGGTGTCCAGAACTGAACACAGTATTCAAGATGAGGACGTACCAATGACCTATACAGTGGTATTATCACTTCTTTCTTTCTGCTACTGATTCCTCTCCCTATGCAACCAAGCATCTGACTTGCCTTCCTCATTGCTTTGTTACAATGTTTGCTTGCCTTTAAGTCACCTGAAACAGTGACTCCTAGATCCCTTTCCTTTTCAGTCGTTTCCAGTATAGTGCCATTAATACTATATTTAGCCTTTGGATTTTTGAGACCCAAGTGCATGAACTTGCATTTTGTGGCATTAAATTGTAATTGCCACGTTCTTGACCAATCCTCTAGTTTACCTAGATCATCAATCATTTGTTTTACCCCTCCTGGTGTGTCTACCCTGTTGCATACCTTTGTGTCATCTGCAAAAAGGCATAGTTTCCCTTCAATACCATTTGCAATGTCACAAATAAAGATATTAAAAAGCACTGGTCCAAGTACAGATCCCTGAGGTACTCCACTGGTAACATTTCCCTCTTGAGATTGCACTCCGTTTACTACAACTCTCTGTTTCCTATCCTGCAGCCATGATCTTATCCATTCAATTATCTTTGTATCCAATCCAATGCTTTCCAGTTTATTTAACAGTCTGCGATGTGGAACAGTGTCAAAAGCCTTACTAAAGTCTAGATAAGCTATATCTATGCCCCCCCCTTTATCTATTTCCTTAGTCACACAGTCAAAAAAGTCAATAAGATTTGTTTGACATGATCTCCCCCTAGTAAATCCATGCTGTTTGGGATCCTGCAAATTGCTGGATTTGAGATAATCTGCGACTCTTTCTTTTAAGAGTGTTTCCATCAATTTCCCTACTGCTGATGTAAGGCTCACTGGTCGGTAGTTGCTTACCTCTTCCTTGCTTCCACTTTTGTGCTGTGGGACAATGTTTGCTATTTTCCAGTCCTCTGGAATTACTCCAGTAGCTAGTGACTGGTTGAATAATTCTGTTAATGGTATTACCAGCACACCTTTAAGCTCTTTTAGTATCCTTGGATGTATCCCATCTGGCCCCATTGATTTATCCACTTTCAGTTTTGAGAGTTCTATTAGGATCTTCTCCTCTGTAAATGTGTTTGTTCCGACCTCATTTTTCTGTTTACAGCTGCAACTTAACTGTGGCCCCTTACCCTCTCTCTCACTAGTGAGTACTGAACAAAATAATTATAAAGATGATCGGTTATCACATTGTCTCCCTCAACAAGACTCCCTCTTTCTGTCTTTAGTCTTTTTATTCCACATTTTGTTTTTCTCCTTTCGCTTCTATACTTCAAAAAAGTTTTGCCCCCTTTACCCACTGACAGTGCCATTTTCTCCTCAGCTTTTGCCTTTGCACATCTGATTACTTTCTTAGCCTCCTTCTGTTTTACAAGATTCACCTCTTTGTCCTCATTATTTTGCGTCTTTTTTGCATTAACAATACTTGCTACCTCTTTCCCAAACCACACTGGCTTCCTTTTCCATGTGGTTTTCCTAACCCTTGTGATACAAAGGTCTGTTGCCTTTAATATTGCACTTTTAAAATTTTCTCACCTCCCCTGCACTCCTTTCACGTTCCTCCACTCTGCCAAAGATTCGCTTACACATCTTCCCATCCCTGCAAAATCAGCCTTCCTAAAATCTAACACCTTTGTTTTTGTATGGGGTGAGTCAGTATCTGTCTTTATTCTGAACCATACTGCTTGATGATCACTGGATCCCTGGTTTTCATCCACTTTTACATCAGATATTCTGTCTCCATTTGTAAGTATCAAGTCTAATATTGCGTATTTCCGAGTGGGCTCCCTCACCAATTGCTAGAGGGAGGCTCCCTGCACTTAATTCAGGATGTCCCTACTTCTAGTGGAAATTGCCACAGACACCTCCCAGTTTATATCGGGTAGATTAAAATCTCCCATGATTATAACCTGTCCTTTTAATGCCATTTTAGTGATGTCCTGCAACAGTTTATTGTCCAGTTCCTCTTCCTGATCTGGTGGTCTGTACATCACCCCAATATGAAGAGTCACTTTCTCCCGTTTCTATAGTCACCCAAAGGGACTCGTTTTTTTCTTCAATACTATTTATTAATGTAGTATTTATGCTTTCCTTGACATACATTGCTACTCATCCTATCCTTCCCATTCTGTCCTTCCTAAATAAAGTATATCCCGGCATAGCTATGTCCCAGTCATGATTTTCATTGCACCATGACTCCGTAATAGCCACAATATCCAGATCATCCCTTGTCATTATTGCAATTAGTTCGGGGATTTTATTTCCTAAGCTCTTAGCATTTGCACACATTGCTCTTGAAGTTTTATTTGTTTGCTTATTTCTCCTGTTCCTAGGTATGTTCATCTCTCTGTCTATGTTTATTTGATTTTGTTCTGAATTATCTTCTGTTGCTGTGGATATGGTTCCTGTTCCATTTGCCAGCAGAAATAATACCTCTCTATTCGGGGAGCAGATAGTTCTTGGTGAAGCTTTCAAACTGTTCACTCAGTGTATATATAATAAATATATATATATATATATATATATATATATATACATATATATACAGTATATATACATATATATATATGTGTGTCAATACAATACAGCAACACTCCCATGAAATACTTGCATCTGCTCCAGTGCCCTCCTAGGTAACCTCAGCCAGAGGTCCAACACAAGTTAACGTAGAGGCGGCACCCGGATATATCACACTTGGATAGCAGGATAATAGATCAGCGTTTTGAAGTTTATTCACAGTTATTCTGATGACAAAGTGAATAAACTTTGAAACCTTGATCTATTACCCTGCTAACCAAGGGGGTCATTCAGATCCGCTCGCGAGCAAATTTCGCTCGTGAGCGGGTCGATGTTGTGATACTGAGCATGCGCACGACGGAGGGATGCAGTGGGCTACTCGATTGCTGTGGCCAGCAGTGATCGGGACAAATTGGTGGAGCCACGGTTGCAGGGGGCCCGGGAGGTCCTTTTGTTATAGGTGGCCACTGCACCTAGTTTGGGAATCACTAGGCTAGGCCAAAAAGCAACACCTGGATCAAAATGTATGCAAATTATTGAGATGGTTGCCATAGAATATATTTTTTGATTTGTATGGTAATAGAGTACAAGGTATATAAGAGTGTTCAATGTAAGATGTATGCTGCTTCTGGAATGAGTACTGGAATTTCTTAACATGGTAGAAGAAAAAGGAAAAAAAAGAGCAGAAGAAAGCACAAAGGTCATAAAACATACAGATTTTTATTTATATTTCAACTATAAATACTTCACACTGCATAAAATATTGTAATTCTAGAACATATCTAAAAAGTTTGAGATTTTTAAAGTGGTTTATTTTATGGACAAAATGTACTACTGCATAAGAATAAGTGGAGCTTACAAATGATGACTTTGGCTAACCTGCATAATTTTCTTTTATCATGTACATGTTTATTTCCTTGGTGTTGCAGTGCCGTCTGATAATTTCTATTATTTTACAGCTTTGCTCAGTAAGACATCTGAGTTTCTCAGAATTTCAGGTAAACTTGTATCTCAATCTAAATAAAGCAGTCATTATGAAAATATAGTGTGACTTGGGGGCGTGGTCTGTCTGCTGCTGAGAACGGATGTGTTCTGCTGGAGCTCCTGCTGCCAGTCTCCATCCACGTAACATAAGAACCCCAGCTTGCGCTGCTACACCTGTGGGCCACTGTTCTCCTGTTACTCCAGGTCCTGAAGCCGCAGGCTCAATTTAGCCATGAGGCCCACCGTTGCCGGACCCACCACCACCACTCGTCCTCTTCCTCCGTTTCCCACATCCTCCTGCTGCCCGGCGGTCCCTCTCCTGCCACTGGACTTGCAGCTACCTCCAATATCAGGTTGGTGGGTACCCTCTGCCTTGCCTGTTGGTGCTAGGCTCCGGGCTGCCGCCATCTTGGATTGGGTCCTGCAAGAGCAGTGTTGTTCCACCCTATCCCCTGGGACCCTGAGTGTGGCTGGAGTCGCCAGGGTTGAATTCTGACCCCTTGCTGCCTCTTCTGATTAAGGATCCCCAGGAATTCCCTCACTTACCTGCTCTTCCCGTTCTGCTGCTGGATGGTGGTTTCATAATATTGTACAGAATGGAAAGAGGGAGGGAAAGCTGCCATCTCCTGAGTTTACTCCTGGCTCCATTGTCCAATGTCTGGGGAATCCTTTGGCTGGTGCTACCTGTATTGTGCCATCCAGGTTACCTGCTATTGTATGGGTATACTCCTGTTTAATGCCCTGTTAGTGATGTTCCTTCACCAGCCCATGCAACATTCTTTCTGGTGAAGCCCTTTTCAAATGCTGCCTGCCTCGCTGACCTCTATTCTCTTTGTTTCTGAAAGCCTGATTTGTCATTGTGGCTGACTATTGCTCCCAAGAGACAGCAGAAATGTTATTCCTTGAGTCAACCAATTTGATTTCAGCCTCAAGGTTCTACAGCCGTTAACAAATCGCATGCAGACAGTCCTTACTAAAGGGGGCATCCACTACACGATTTTAGCAGGCGATTGAACGATAACGACGTCGTTATCATTCAATCGTTTAAAAATCATTTATAAATCGTGCAGTGTTTGGTCGTTAGCAATCAACGATGCGCACTCACGCTGGTCGTTTGATCGTCTCGTCAGTCGACTGAACATGCAGGTCAATTTCACTTGATCTATTAAAGATCGTTTGCAAATCATTTGCAAATCGTTTGCAAATCATTTGCAAATCGTTTGCAAATCATTTGCAAATCGTTCAGACTGAAAGATAAAATTTCAAGGGAAAAAATCAAGGGAAAATCGTTTAGAGATTGGACAGGGAGTAGATCGTCTAGTGCAGGGATGGGGAACCTCAGGTCCTGGGGCCGTATAAGGCCCCCGGAATAGTTTGGTCTGGCCCTCTGATTGTGGATTGTGGCCCCACCCCTATGTGACATCACACGGAGGGTGCGTGGCCTGCATCCGGCCCCCAAATAATGTTATATAGATCAAATTGACCCTCAGCAGAAAAAAGGTTCCCCACCCCTGGTCTAGTGGATGTGCCCCTTAAGAGTAAAGAACGCTTAAGTTTTACATAGCAGGTAATAAAGCAAGTAGACTGCTAGCTCACAAGCTACGTGCCAACGGGCACAGAATAGAATATATTGCTTGATTGATGGCCAGAATAATAAGACATTTAATCCCCAACACATTTCCAACCATGCTACTCTCTATGATTTGCCATCTGACAACGCGACTCCACAACCTACTTGTGATATCATCTCCTCTTTTCTTTCCGGATTGAAACTGCCATTTTTGTATGGGGTTGATTTAACCTCACTTAATCCCCCCCTGGACTCTTCAGGAAGTGGTAATTTGTTATTAAAAATCTTCCTAAGGGCAAAGTCCTGGTCCTGATGGCTTTATTAACATTTTATATATATCTTTCACCGATGTCCTAGCTCCTATCCTAGTAAAACTCTTCAATGAGTCCACTAAATTATGCCTTAGCCTTGCTGAACTCTTGGAAGCCCAAATAGTTACTATCCCTAAACCGGGTAAAGATTTATCAGATTGTAAGAATTAAAGACCAAGGGCCTGATTCAGAGTTGGTAATAGAGTGAGATATCTCTCTCAATTGTGAACCTGAACAAACCATATTGCAATGCAAGGGGTGTAAATACATAAAAAATTTTACATGTGGGGTAAATACTGGCTGATTTTGCATGTAGCCCACAAATACTGCACAGCTTTATTATTACTCTAAAATTTACATGTCAGTTTGGAAACACTCCTCCCAAATCTAAATCTCTCTGCACATTTTAAATCTGCCCCACCTGCAGTGCAGCATGGTTTCACCATGATGATCAGTTGAGAGAGATATCTCATTCTATTGCCAAGTTTGAATCAGGCCCCAATAGCGTTATTGAATACAGATGTCAAAATATTTGTCCGACTCATAGCAAATTGACTATCTTCCTTCTCCCGCAGCTTATACCTCCTGATCAGGTTGGATTTGTGTTGGATTGGCAAGCCTCTCATAATAGAGTGTTTAATATAATCCAATTGCTGTCTCTTTCCCAGGAACAATTTGTACTGCTTTCTTTAGATGCTGAGAATGCCTGTGACTGGCTTAACTGGGACTATATGAGGCATACACTGTCTCTCTTTGGTTTAAGTGGGCCATTCTTGACTCAATAATGTCTTTACATCAACACCCCTCTGCATGGGTTTTTAGCAATGGCTTTCTCTCCAGCACATTCCCCATCTTTAATGGCTCCAGACAACATCAACACCCCTCTGCATGGGTTTTTAGCAATGGCTTTCTCTCCAGCACATTCCCCATCTTTAATGGCTCCAGACAAGGTTGTCTGCTTTCACCTTTCATTTTGTTCTCTACTCTACAAACTTCCCCGGCTACTCCACTCAGAGTGGTCCTCACAAGCGTTGTCTCTTTGCTGACGACATTCTGCTATTTGTTACCAAACCCTTAACATCTCTACCTGTTTTACATAAAATTTTGGATGACATTAGTGCGGCCTCTTTATATAAACTGAATGCCTCTAAATCTGAAGCCCTCCCAATTACTATTTCCCTATCTTTACTATCCCTCCTCAAACTGAATTATCACTACATTTGGAAGACTATGTTTCTTACCTTGGTGTGCAGATTCCAACTCATATTAAAGACGTTTTTGAAGCTAATCTGTCTGCAATGTTTGCACACTTGTCTGGGTTAGTTCACACCTGGGGTTCATATGAGATTTCATGGTCAGACTGCATTGCTGTCTTCAAAATTACATTACTTCCTAAATTAACTTATCTGTATAGAGCCATCCCTTATCTTTTCTCCTCTCGCTATTTAACGATGTTTAAAAACGTATGTTATCATATGTTTGGTAAAACAAATCTCCACGATTAGCGGCTCATAAAATGACTCCCTCAAAGACATTTGGTGGGCTTAAACTTACTGACCTTTCCCTTTATCACTCAGGATGTATTCTGGCACAACTTCATAACTGGTTCCTGCCCCAGGGGTCAAGCCCTGGGTTGACCTAGAATGTACCTAGAATGTACTAGAATGCAGTATTTTCTCTAGCAGACTTACTTTGGTTTCCAAAATGGAGTTCTTCTTACTAGCCATTAATGACACCCTGTGGGCTTGGGCTACAACTGTTATCTCTAGAGCTGATTGGGGTCTGCCCTCCAGAAATTTATCAGTTAAAGCATTGAGTTTTATCATTTTCCATCTGTCTCTCACCTTATGGATCACCCAAGGGGTATTTACTTTCAAATTACCTTCTCCTAGGTGATACTTTATTATCTTTCTCCTAACTTCAATCAACTTTTGGAGTTCTTGCTACAGCTCACTATTCATACCTCCAAATAGCCCATCTGTTTTGTGACATGCATAAATTATCTAGAGCTTTGTCCCTACTTCCTACAATGCTCTTGAGTATACTATCTTCACAACCATCTAGAGGGGATATTTCTTTCTGGTATTTATTACACAACCTGAACCTATTGCCAAGTCTACAGCCCAACTACATTGGGAATCTGATTTGCAGCATACTTTTAACCCCCTACAATGGGAAAGTATTTATAATAACTCCATCAACTATCGTACTCCAATTATGTTGCACAAAATGTCGTCCTCCTGCTCGAAATTCTGCTGTGGGCAAAGTTCGCAGGAGGGAACTCTTTTTCATGTTTTCTGGGATTGTCCAAGTTTTTAAGATTATTGTTAATCCGAATCCGGTTCTAGCATTGCTCAACTGGTGCCTCCTATTCTATTTCTAAAAAAGAACGTTATCTGACAGACCAAATTGTACTTGCAGCTAGAGCCACATTGGCACAACTGCGGAAATCTCTGAATCCTCCTATTCTGTCTAGAGTATTTTCAAAAATTCTGTATAATTCTGAAATGGAGACCAATGTTGTTCCCTACTCTACTTCACCTTCCTTTCCCCTGATGAAGTGGCATCTTTACGTTACTGAGGGTGCTAGAGCTAGAGCTCCTCAATAGATCCCTGTATCTAGTCCTCCTACCCCAAATTCAACAGTCTTGACACAACAAGATACCTAATTCGGTATATTTGTTGTTAAACTTATAGTAATATACTATCATGACCCTTTGTATTTGTTGGTGAGATATTGTCCACATGCTTTATTTCTGTTCTAATGTAACTCAGAATGTTTATTTGTAATGCTGATAATTGTTATTTCTTTGTTTACTCCTCCCCCCCACCCACCTTCTCCCCTATATATATTTCTTTGTACTTGAAAAATTTTCAATAAACATTATTGATGTTAAAAAAAAGAAAATATAGGGCCAAATGTAATAGGTTGAGAGTTTAGAAAATGTGAGAGTTTAGCAGTAAACTCTCACACTGGTTGAATTTTATCTTCAAAATGGGAAAACATCTGAATGAGATTTTAAATTGTGAGAGTTTTTTAAGTCTTTAAAAACATGCAAGTTCACTCTGTTACTTTGTTTTTGGACTCTATTACTTTGGCAAAGTTTAAAAAGTGTCAGAAACTCTCACTTTTCTAAACTCTCACCCTATTACATTTGGGCCATAGTGTGACCTGAGAAACAGCGAACTGTATACACTTGTGTACTTTATTGTTGTAGGATCAGCGTAGCAAATGTTTTAGTTAGAAATTAAGGGTGGCTGACTTCAAAATATACCTATAAAATTACACTGAAAAATTGAATTGACTTGAACTAGTTCTGGAGACCAAACAAATTCTAGATTAAAGGCTTTTCAGAATACTCTCTGGACCATGCCCAAAAACTGCAGACAGTACTTCACAAAGACCTTACTGAGACAGTACTGTGATGATACAACCCCAGTGTTAGACTGGGGCATGAAGGGCCCACCAGGGGAATGCAACCACAGAGGCCCACTAACGGGCATGGGCAGTAGCTGAAAGGGGTGTGGACATCCAACCAGAGAGGAGTAAACCTACTTGGCAGCTAGGAGGGGGGTTGTGGGCATAATCAATTCAATTGGTGGGGGCCCCCACAACTTAGTTGCCATACAAAAGCCTTAATCCGGCCCTGTCTATGCTTGCAACACAAACTATTGAATTTAATTGCTGTATTGTTAATACTTTGTTGTATATATTTTGGAGAGACACACTGACAGTGTATGTCCCTAAAATATAATAGTAAGGATTAACAAAACAGCAATTAAATTCAATAATTTGTGTCAGCTGGATGTAGTCGGTATCCTGGTTACTAACGGGAAGTATGAGGGTTAGGCTGCAGGAGGGGAGGGTTAGGATTAGGCTGTGGGGGGGGATTAGGGTTGGGCTGCAGGAGGGGTGAATTAGGGTTAAGATGTGGGAGGTGTGGGTTAGGATTAGGGTAAGGGTTAGCCTAAAAATGCTTGCTGAAATTCGTCAGCATTTTCACTGTCTGGATCCCGCTGCTGGCATTCTGACCACCGGAAATCTGAATGCCGGGATGCCGTATCCAACACGAGTCAGCAAGTATAGACAATGCACAGTGCAGCAGTGTGCTCTGACCTTGGGTCCTCCTGAAAGAGCAGGGCACTGGTGGCCAGCATCATGTTCACGCTACAAAGTTCAAAAGTGAACTTTTTCTTATGTGTGCAAAGTATGGTGTGCATACATTTCTAGTCACACATTACCCTGCAATCTGCCCCATAGCAGCCAGTATACAGCGTGACTGAAGCCATTACGTGTGTATTCCCCAGCACCTGTCCTGTACTTACTGCCTCCTTGTCACTGCTCCCTGCTACATGACTGCCTTCTGCTCACTTTCTCTTTTTTTTATTTTGTTCCTTTTTTTCAGTGCAGTTCTATATCTATATCTGTCTATCTAGATATGTTGTACACTCACCAGTGTCCTTAGCACCCAGCAGCAGTCAGACAGCCTGTTACCGAGTGCTTCCATCTTGGGTTGCAAGAGTTGAGCAGGTCCGTGTACTGGGGGTGTAGCCAAATTTGGGAGGCATGGCCACGCCTCCTCTATAAAAATTAAATAAATACTGAGACCGGGGATATTTAGTGAGTGGTTCCTGGTGGGGTGGGGTGGGGTGGAGGAAACTGACAGATGGGGGCCCTATATGTTTGCCCTTATTCTGGCTCTGCCCCTGCTCCCTCCCAGTGGGATCAGCAGCAGAGCTTCTAATGATGACTGCCTGCTGTACCCGGCAAAAAGAGAGCTCCTGGCCTGCAGCAACAAGTGCTTAGCCCCTCCCCGTGACATCACTGATTCCTGGAAATGGAATGGAATCAGTGTGGTGCTAGATGGAGCCGCCCGCAGATTGCAACAGCCACCGGGTCAGTCAACAGCATGACACAGCCCGGCAAGCAGCTGCACAGACAAAGTCTCTGTAAACAGCGCCGGTGACATGCGCTAAGCCCTGCCCTCTGTCAATAGAGGGCGTGGCTATATATCATGAGGCCCACTGGGGAATTCCCCGAATCCCTGCAAGCCCAGTCCAAACCTGCACAACACTCTCTCAAGGAATATCCTACCATGTCAGGGCAAGATAAAAAATGGAACCCTCTCCCCCTACAGATGTGCGCGTGCCGAAAAAGTGGGCATGTCCACATGCCACAAGAGGCATGGTCACTGAAATATGGAGGCATGTCAACATGACACACCACCGTTTCTCGTCACTCTGGGAACATTCTTTCCATATGCACCTTAGTGCCCCCAGTAGTAATGCCCCCAGTAGTAGTGCCCCTTAAGCATTGCCCCTAGTAGTAGTGCCCCTCATGCAATGCCCACTGTAGTAGTGCCCCTTATGCAATGTTCCCAGTAGCATTGCCCCCTGTAGTAGAGCCTCTTATGCAGTGCCCCAGTAGTAGTGCCCCTTATGCAATGCCCCCTGTAGTAGTGCACATTATGCAGTGCCCCTTATGCAGTGCCCCCAGTAGTACTGCCCCTTATGCAATGCCCCTCTTGTAGTGCCCATTATGCAGTGCCCCATTAATGCTCCTTAAGCAGTGCCCCAGTAGTGCCCCTTATGTAGTGCCCAATATACAGTGCCCCCAGTAGTGCCCAATATACAATGCCCCCAGTAGTGCCCAATATACAGTGCTCTCAGTAGTGCCCCTTATATAGTGCCACTTATGTAGTACCCCTTATACAGTACCCCCAGTAGTGCCCAATATATAGTGCCCCCAGGGGTGCCCAATATATAGTGCCCCCCATTAGTGCCCAATATATAGTGCCCCTTATATACTGTAGTGCCCCCAGTAGTACCCCTTATGGTGTTCCCCCCAGTAGTGCTACTTATATAGTGCCCCCTATGCAGTGCCCCCAGCAGTAGTGCCTTTTACATATGACAGACACACACACAGCACATAGTTTACTTATCGGAATCCCCGATCCTGCACCTGGCACCACTGTCCACTGCTCTCGTCCCGCTCGGCACTGTGGGAGAGACGTCATGTGCCGAAGTGAGTTCCAGCCCGGCTCCGGCGCTGGGTACAGCAGCCAATAAGTGTCTGTCTGACTCTTATTGGCTGCATTGTTAAAACAAACACACGCGCCTAGAACACACAGGAGAATGTGCTGATTAATTTGCTATGCAACACTTGTATATCTGTGTGTGACCGAGTCTCTGAGTCTGTGTATGAAGTGCTACAATGTAGCGGCCACACCTTTTTTCATTCCAAGTTCCGTTGTGCTTCATATACACACTCAGTCGTACACAGATATACGAGTGTCCCATACCAAATTAATCATCACAGTCTCCTGGTGCGTAGCACGGGACCTGATGGCTTACTCACACCAGGCAAGCTGTGCTGTGTGGCGTATTGAGGCTAGATGTATGAGGACACATCTGTAACTAACACATTTTTATGGTATTAGATCTTATTTTCACATACGTAACTTTATTTCATTTAATAGTTGTGTTCAGCAGTATTGGTAACTAAGGCCCTCATTCAGAGCCGCACGTTAACAACAGTACGCTCGTTGCGTTCCGATGTTGACTAACCACGCATGCGTCGGTGTTACACTGCGCATGTGCGTACGGCAGATTGCGAGCTTTTTTTCTCTCGTTCCTAAAATAGCGTACAGGAAGTGACATGTCAAATGTGATTGACAGAACAGGGCGTTTTTGGGTGTTGACGGGGGTGGAGATGAAAAAACGCAGGCGTGGCGAGGCGTTTTTGGGGCGTACATACATTAGCAGATGCGAACGTCAAATGTGTTCGGACCGTCTCATACGTCACTGGAACATCCGCTTTCCCTTCAAAATGCTCGCACAGCTTAGGGTCAGGATTACTCGACCACATTGGCGATGGCCTTCTCCTCCGTCCCGGGACTCAACGATGGTGCTGCGATTAATCGCGGCTGGTCAGTAAAGTAATTAGTGTTGGATTGAAAACCGGCTTGGTATGTGTTTGGAAAGCAGTTTATTGGGATAGCACAAAAGCGTACGCAGGTGGAAATCAGAGCTGCTAATGTCATGATTACACAATCAATTAGCGTACATTTTGGGTGTTTTATTTTGGCCACAATTTGTTGGTTATGGCCTATTGTAACAATAATGTCATCATGTTTTAATTAGCTCCCCTTTTTTTTGGTTTACTGTGGAATTTGCATCGCTATGTGATTTTTGAAGCGTTCCTTAAAGAGGCCTTTTTTTTTTTTTAAGAGGGTCAGTTTTTGCCTTTAGGGCCAGGATTAAATGTAACCCATTTGTACAATAATGTCACAATACAATGTCAGTTTTTTGTTTTTAATTTATTGTATAAACACCAACAAATTGGCCTAATATTTTTTGGCCTTTTTTTTGTGGCAAAGATATTTGTTAAAATAAAAAAAAATGCCATAACTGGTAACATAAACGTAAATACCAAATTTATAAAAATTTCACAAGAAAGGAGAGGGAAGTTTTGACCAGAAAGGAATATGAGCCAAGCACAGAAGGAGTGTGGGCAAAGTCGCCATTGCTGTCACCGTTTTCTCGCCCGTTTGGCTGGGTGAGGGTGGGCGCCAGACCGGGTCCGGGATGCCATCTGGCTGGCCTGCCCAGAGGCAGATGTTGTGGCCTCTGGACTAGGCACAGGGCTAGGCACATTTGGAGGATTGGCTGATGTTGTGCCAGAGGTGGAGGATCCGGATGTTCCGGCAGGAAGGGAGGTCGGCTCCACCATGTGCTGGCGAACGAGCTGCTCCAGGGCATCGGCGATGCGGTTGTTGGCCCTGGTATTTTCCGCCAGGGCCTGAGCAATGGTCACGTTGGCCGCAGCATTTTGCTCCAGGGCCTCAGCCACCCGTATCAGACTGGCGTCCATCCTCTGCAGAATCTCCGTATGGAAATCCGATTTAAAATTGAGTTCTGTGAGGAGGCCCACTGCCTGCGAGGGGGCACGCCCTGGACTGGCTTCTGCAGGGTCCTCAGCCGGATGTACTGGTTCCTCCCCTGCAGAGCCAGCAGAAATTCTGCGGCCAAGGCTCCCCTCTGGAGCAGACTCATCCGCCTCTGTCTCTGTTAGGAAAAATGCGAAAAGACTCACATTAGAATCTACATATTGGCACAATAGCATTTCAGAGTTGGTGACATCACAAGACTTACCTTGGCCAACATGAGGAGCCGCAAAGTCTGGCATGTCCGTATCCATGTTGGACACGCCAAACACCTCCACAGCCTGCACACACCCCTGTGCCAGCTCTTCTAAGTCTGTCAACTCCAATGACACAGGGGTGGGACCCCCACCTGTCCCCCTTGCATGCCTAGCCCTGTCGGCAAGTTTTTGCTTGAGACGATATTTGAAGTCTGCCCATCTGTGGAATGAAATTGGAACCATTATCCTTTGTTTTACAATGGGGTTTGTTTATAGGATGGGAAAGTGTTTACTTACCGCCGTTTGACATCCCGGGCTAGACGGACATAATCACCCACCCTATTGACAGCAACGGCGACCTCCTCCCACATTCTCCACTTCTGGCTTTGGCTCATATTCCTGGCTGCCTGGGGCAGGATGTCAACGCACTTCTGGATCAAAACCTCCATCTCCTTGCTTGTGAAATGTGGCTGCCTTTTTTTTTTGGCAGCTTTGGCGGGTTGACTGGGGCCAGCAGTCTCTTCCATGTCATCCTCCTCACCTATTTGGGTAAATATGCAGATTTAGCCACTTCACAACTTGCACAATATTATGTTTTAAAAGAATCATTGAGACAAAATGCATGAAGGCCTTACCGCCGGATTTTTGGCCATTGTTTCCCTGGTCTGAAGCCATGTCTCTGCTTCCAGAATGAAATCAACCAGAAATTAAATGTGATTTCGTGACGTATTTATACATGCGTCCTTAGTTTGCGGCCGCATCATTGATTGTGCGTCCCTATGATTCATCCTTAATTTGTGCGGGAAAATAAACACTATTTATGGCTTGGTGTGTGTGGAGTCGAGGTTGCGTTGTTGGTTTGTTGGCGGTTAAGGTGGTTGGATTTGGTTGTTTGCGGTTGGAGGATTTGGCGGAGTTTGTTTATTTTTGGTTTTGCTACAGTTGTTTTGGTTTTCCGTTCGCATTTTTTGGGTTGATTTTTTTCCATCGTTTCCTGATTTGGTAAGTTTTGTGCAGTCTATTTTGTGGGCAATTGGTGTCTACTTCTGGTTTTTGGTTTTATATTTTTTTTTTTACACTAATTTCATCTATTTTAGTTTGTTTTGGCTTTCGGACCCAAAGACCTTTTTGTTGGAAATCTTATATATTCGAGTTGGGTAAGTCCATTTTTTTTCTTGCAT
Organism: Taudactylus pleione; assembly: GCA_031769625.1. Classification (NCBI taxonomy): domain Eukaryota; kingdom Metazoa; phylum Chordata; class Amphibia; order Anura; family Myobatrachidae; genus Taudactylus; species Taudactylus pleione. Next base: position 3,959,316 of record JAUIMM010000189.1, on the reverse strand, counting down.
TTGCGAACTAATTAACGCATTTTTGACAGTTGGTGTAGTGACTTGCATTTGCGAACTAATTAACGCATTTTTGACAGTTGGTGTAGTGACTTGCATTTGCGAACTAATTAACGCATTTTTGACAGTTGGTGTAGTGACTTGCATTTGCGAACTAATTAACACATTTTGGACAGTTGGTGTAGTGACTTGCATTTGCGAACTAATTAACGCATTTTTCGAGGCTTATTCATCATGTAAACCAGTTTTGCTTTGCCCTTTTCCATTTTTGGGGTCCATTTGACCCCTATTTGACGTACGGTGTGCAATGTCGTTTTCATCGATGGCCAAATGTGTGTTTCGACTATTTTATGTGTTGGCTTGCACCAATTTGACAAACAAAAAATCACCCTCTAAATTTTTGATGTCTCATTTTTGGCTTTTTTACAGTTTATACGTATCATGACAATACCCCGGCATGTAAGCAGCTATGGATGGTATCATAAAGCTAAGTTGTTTTATGTTATTTTTGGGGTGACTCAAAAGCCTTACATTGTAAACTTTGAATTTCAGGTAGATCTGGGGCGAATTGTTCTGGCCCTGCTCCCGGAAGACGACCAACCTCAAACTCGTCCCAGGCGTAGGCATCGTAGGCATGCAAGGCCCCAGATATTTCGAACACGTGTCACCCTTTTTGGAATGCCCGATGATGAGGTTTTAAGACGCTACCGTCTACCTCCCAAAATCATCATAGACACTCTCTCATTAATAGAAAGTGATCTTGAGCGGCAAATTGACAGTCCAACAGCAATACCACCACTGACGCAATTTATGGCGGTGTTACATTTCTGTGCCTCAGGATCGTTCCAAACAACGGTGGGCATAGTGGCGGGCATCTCCCAATCCTCCTTTTCCCAGATCCTGAGGGCAGTGATGGAGGCACTTTTCAAGCACCTCCATCATTTTATTAAAATGCCTTTGGATATGGGTGCCCTTAGTGTGGCCAAGGCCAATTTTTACCAAATAGCTGGCTTCCCACACATCATAGGGGTTGTGGATGGTACTCACATACCACTTCAGCCTCCAGCACGGCTGGAGGCAATATTTAGAAACCGTAAACACTATCACTCCCTGAATGTAATGGTGGTATGTGATGCCTCCCTCCAGATCCTGTCCCTGAATGCTAAATTACCAGGAAGTGCTCATGACTTCTTCGTCATCCGGCAATCAGGGATATGGCAGAAATTAACCAACCTACAAGCTGGTGATGCGTGGCTTCTGGGTAAGTGGAGACCTTTAGTACATAACAATGTTAAGCTTGATACACAGTGGTCCTGATGTTGGCTAATTTTTTTCACAGGAGACAGTGGATACCCTTGCATGTCCTGGCTGCTCACTCCTTATTTGGCTCCCACACCAGGGCCACAAAGTGCGTATAATTCCGCACTTACAGCCACCAGGCAAGTGGTGGAGCGCTGTATCGGCCTTTTAAAAGGCCGATTCAGATGCCTCCACCGCTCTGGTGGCGAGCTCATGTATGTGCCGGATATGGTGTCTAAAATTGTGGTCCTGTGTGGGATATTTCACAACATTGCCATAAGGAGTGGTGTCCCAATGCAGCCAGAGGATGCCTTACCTGAGGATGGCCCCCCCGAGGTTGGTCGTAGGTCAGTATGTGGGGGGGCCATACGCGATGATGTGGTGGCCAGATTTTTTAGGTAAGTTGTAACAAAACTACAGTGTTTATACCTAATGTGTTTGTGTTTGTTTGCGAACATCTAATTTTGTGTTTTTTTTCTCACCATCTTCTGTTTGTTCACATAATCTTTGGCACTCCAACGCTCACTACTTCCTGCTACCCTTACCAAACCTGGATCTGGTCCTTTTGGGCATATATTCTGGAACCCATATTGCAACGCCATGTTTGTGGAATCATGTTGGCATGGTCCTTCGTCAACCAGTTCTTGATTTTTTGTTTTTATTTAATTATTTCTTGGTATGTGTTGTATTTGAATTTATCACTGTGTTCTTTTTTTGGGAGTGACCACTTTGTTTTCTCTGTTATGTTGTGAATAAATGTTTGGAGAGTGAAATGGTCTTCCTTTTTTGGGACGTTAACAGCAAGTGTAACCAGGTTAACACAAGTTACATTTGACTAAGGGGTAATCCAGTACTGACGCCAGTTGAGCTAAACTGAAATATGTTTTCAGCTTCCCAACCCACACCCAAAGGAAGCCTGGCCCAACCTTGGGATTTGTAAGATTGGCCTAAGCAGCTTGCGCACCAACTAGGAACCTGTAAAATGTCGAAATATGTAATTGACACTACACCCAAAAAGGGAAATGACATTGTTACTGTTATGTGTTTCTTGTGTCTGTTTGACATACAAAGACAAAACACAATCTAACTTTTAAAAAAGGGAAATCCTTGCAGGAACAGTCTACTTATGTCATGCTAAACTATCTTGGTTTTGGATTTAAAAAATGAGCCAGAACGTATATTTGTCAGAATAAATTTATTTAGAAACGATAACAAAAATAAAAAAACTACTGGCGAAGGAGGCCAGACAGCCGGTCGAGGGCCACCAGAATGCCGATTACATGTTGCCGCATCTGGCCAACACAATCCGCCACCTCTTGCCGACGCCTCTGTTCCTCTGTGGGTGAGAAAAGTGTTTGGGTTAATACAACAATAGGGAATCCACATTAAAAAAAAATAAACACAACGAAATCACTCCTAAACCTAAAAAAAAAAAAAAAAAAAGGGGGTGCTGCCAAAAATACAAGGCCTATGTACAAATTCCCACAGGTGTGATATGTGTATGTTGAAATCACCAGGAAGAGGTAAAGGCAAACTGCAAAATCACCAAAAGTCAAGCCACAAAAACACGAAGAAAGGCACGACACATGATTACATACAAACAGTTTGTGCTTTAAAAAAATAAAAAATAAAAACATACCGGGAGCCAAAACGGAAGCTCCGGAAATGCCTCCATGATCCTCCTCGGAGGTTCCGTCATTCCCCAAAGAATGGGGAGGAGTTATGATGGACTCCGGGGAGGGGGTAATTGGAAGAGGGGTGGGTGGAGGAGAGGGGGAAGTGGGACGGAGGGGAAGGAGGCCCGACATTTCCGGGAGAGGGTCTGGGAAGGAGTGGGGAATAGGGGAAAGATTTGGGGTGGAGTGTTGGCTGGGGGTTGGGGATAGTGGCCGGGAACGCCGTCTGGACGGACGGTGACGGCGGAGTCTTGGCTGTCCCCCTAAAATATGACAAAGAAATTGCGGTTAGTTTCTGGACAAATCCGGGGACCAAAACTAAAAAAAAAAAAAACCCCAAAAATAAGCCAAATAGGAGTAGAATGAATAAATCAGAAATAGAGGGAAAACATGCACACGCAGATATGAGTACAAATAATACATAGGACAGACAGGAAAACATGCACACGCAGATATGAGTACAAATAATAAATAGGACAGACAGGAAAACCTGCACACGCAGATATGAGTACAAATAATACATAGGACAGACAGGAAAACATGCACACGCAGATATGAGTACAAATAATAAATAGGACAGACACGAAAACATGCACACGCAGTTTGCCCCACAAACACAAACATTAAAACCACAATACATAACACTTACTTTCCAGGATCTCCATGCGAAAGCATGCCAGCAAGCGGGGCATTCGCCGTTGCAGGTCGGACCACCTGCGCTCCAGCTGCCCGATGTTGCGGCGTGAGCCGAAGGACCGCAGGCGGGACCGTGCCTCCGCATACGCGGAGCGCTTCTGCCGGTTGGTCATGGGTTGAGGTTGGCTGGTGATCCGGCGATCCATGACCTCCGTAAGCACCAGCAGCTCGCGCCTGGTGAATGCGGAGGCTCTCATGATGGCAATGGTGTTTTTCTTAAAAATCATTTTTGATAAAGTGTTTAAAAAATTTCTGATTGGCTAATGTATTTTGGAAATTAACAGGAGCAATTTTATTGGTTAGTGTATGAGTCATGTGTTCGACAGGGCCAGAAATCTCTGGAGAGTTATGATAGGCTTGATGCAGTGACATGCGTAAGCAAATTTAAATAAAGAAATGAACCCAGGGAAATATGCGGGGATCCACAGCAATAGAACAATTGTTTAATTGTGGTTCACATGTTTTTTGAACAATAAAAGCGAATGTTTCATCCGTACGTATTCTGCGGGTAAACACAAACACGGACAAGAGTAAAGTTTCTTGCATTGTGTTGAAAAAAAACAAACAATTAAGCTAATTGATACATTGATTGGCATGATACGATTGAGGGAGGTAGGCAGAATAAAGGAGCAGGTAGTCGACATCTGACAAGGCCACTTCCTGTTTATACTTGTGCGTGCGTTCCTTTCAAGCCATTTCGGGGATGTACGCTCGCTATTTCGTACGCTCGTTAGTTAGAGGAGGGGTCGTCAGAGATTAGGGAGGAATTTTAGATGCGAACGAAAATACGAGCGAGCCATTGAATTTAAATATTTTTGTACGTACGCCTAACGTACGTGCGCCCGCTTGCGAGTGGGTCTGAATGAGGGCCTAATTCCCCATTGAGCAGAACAATGCATACTGTATATATGAGTGACAGTTCTTAGGTAGACATTTACATTACTGGTGCCAGGTACAGATTTCCAAGTGACCAGGTCAAAGGGAGCAGTCTGTTATGCTCATAAATAGGCGGTGGATGGAAGATTTCCAGGCTATTAAAATAGCTCCATGACTTCAGACAGTTATTAATCTAATTCTCTTGAATAGAAGCCAGCAGAATAGATACATATTACATATCTCTGGCACTCCAGAACATTCTGTTTCTCACTTAAGAAATTGTGCATATTAATGTGTGAGCAATGACCATATAGATCTAATAATGTAAGACCGAACCAGATTGTCTATATATAATAAGGATTTATTTCTAAATAACCCACCAGACACTTGAATAACCGGGACCTTACAGTAATGTTATACTGCTTGTATAAATTATTCCCCTGGGCTGGGTACATTTCTTAATCAAAATTTAGACATTCAAAACACAGACATCATAATGTCGACAGGGATGGGCATATCTACCATAGGTGCAAGGGGTGCACCTGCTATGGGGCCCAGAGCTATGAGGGGCCCATTCTCCTTGTCAAAGTTACATGTGTTATATACATTTTCACCATTGTGTGGTACACAGGGGCCCTTACAAACTTTTGCTATGGGGCCTTCAAATACCTAGTCACGCCCCTGTGACAGATACAATATTTAGACAACCAAAATGTTGACATGGCCTTTATGTAGACAATCAAAACTTAATCAAAAGTTTGAAAGGTACATAATTTAGCCAAGAACATAATTTAGACATTCAATATATATACAGTTTAAACTGTCTACAGGGTGAAAATGTTGACAGTTAAAATTTCGACTTTTAAAATATACATCTTATAAACTTGTGTGACCACCAATGTCATCATAAAACAGTTTAGAATCCTATAGATCAGAGGTGCCCTAAGTGTGATCGTATATGGGTGCTATGTGTGGACTGTCCGACGGCAGTCAGCTGGTGGGGCCATGCACTGCCTCTCAAAGCAGCCTGCGGCCAATTACACAGCGCAGTCGGCATCATGCTGTAGTGGGTATCATACCCCTATTCGTCCCTGGTAGGTACAGTCTGGTTGGCCATCGGCTCATCCCCCTTGTGTCAATTTACTTCCCACTGTGTCCCAGGCCCATCCCCACTGTCTATCCAGGAAAGATTCCTGGACTGCACACCCTGAATATATATAATGGGAGGTGCCAATAAAATTTTACAATCAATAGAGGTTTTTAGCATAATCATGGGCAAGGTTGGGCCTACCCACCATATCCAGGTAACCTCTTTAGGCTAGGTCCCTAACATACTAGGGTTCAAATCCAGAGCGCAGGACACCCCCAAACTAGCCCAGCTAAGCCACCCCAGGGCACCGCCATAGTAAGAAAAGTGCAGTGTAAAATAGATAGTTAAGAGCAGCCACAGCTGCATATAAAGAATGAAAATAAAAAAGTGAAGTACATGTATAAAAAACAAACAGTGAAGGGTTAAAATGTATTATAAAAGAAAAATGTGTTATAATGCGGTGCCCTGAAACAGATCAACCAAAGCAATCCAGGGGGACCCACGCCCCAGAAATGAACCAAAGTTGCTCTACAGTATATATACCTCTATTGATTGCAAAATTTGATTGCATTTATATATTATCAGTAATTTGGAGTTGTGCACCTGAGATTTGTCCGTTTCTGTGCCACTGTCTATCCAGCCTCAGCCCTGCTGTGTCTCTTCAGTACCATGGCCCTCATTCAGAGCCGTACGCTCTGAGCAGAGCGCACGCTCTGAATGAGGGCCGGCCTCCATAACTCTGGAGCGTCCTCCTGGACACTCGTATAGCTGTGGGTCACCACCCACAGCCTATATGAGCGTGCAGTTTGATGGCCGCGATGGTCGTGACCATCGCGACCATCGAAACTGCGAGCCGGAGCCTGCGGTTGAGCAAGGCCCGGAGTGATTTTGGCTCTATCAGAGCCAAAATCACTCCCACTGACATCACTAGTGATGTCAGTGGGCCGGCTTCTGATGGTAGGCGTTCCCTTAGGAACGCCCCCGTCAGGGAGGCACGCCCCAGGCACGCCCACCAAAGGAGGCGTGCTGTCAATCAACATCGACAGCACGCCCCCTTTGATCAGACACAACGAGCGAAGGACTTTCCTTCGCTCGTTGCGTCTGGCGCATGCACACGACGGAGCTCCCGCCGTCGTGCGCATGCTCAGTGCAGAACATCGACCCACTTGCGAGCGGACAGCCGCTTGCGAGTGGGTCTGAATCAGGGCCCAAATCCGCTGTGTCACTCCGGCCCCATCTCCACCCACCATGTGTTTCTCATCCTCATCCTCGACCTGTGTCTATCAGCCTCATCACACCATGTTTCTATCGGCCTCACCTCCTCGTCTCTCTCAGCCTCACTCCCCCAGTGTCTCAGCCAGAAGGGGGGCTTCATGTCTCGCAGCCTCACCCCTTGTGTCTCTTAGCCTTATCCTCCTCTAAGTCTCATCCCCCCTGTGTTTCTCAGCCTCATCCACCCATGTCTCTAAACATCAGCCCCCCGTGTCTCCCCAGATGCCTTTCTTTTCTCCCCAACTTCTTTTCGTTGTGTGGTGAGTCCGGATGGCACCATTCTCTTCTCCCTGGCCTCTCTGTGTGCATTTTTTTTGTCAACTTATATATGTTATTCTTTCTGATGGTTACTTAGTTCATATATAAGGTTAGGTATTTTCTTTTGGTCTAGGGGTGCCGTGAGAAAACTGATGAGACACCAAGAGCCAAATGTAATAGGGTCCGAGTTTTTCCCATGAGTTCCAACTCAGACCTTCTCGCACATTTGGAACGTCTGAGTTTGTCCCACAACTCAGCAAATGTAATAGCCTGCAAACTTGTGAGTTTGAGGTTATTACATTGTGTAAGTCCATGTGAATTTTTCATATGAAAACTCAGACCTTGTAATGCGACTTTCATTACAAGGTCCGAGTTACACAGAAGCCTTCACAGATCAGTGATATCCGTGAAAAGTTCTGTTAAAAACAATAATAAAATGTTAAACAATGTGGGGTCCCCCCCTAAAAGCACTACAAGCACCAGGCTTTTGTGATCCGTTCCTGGTTGTGAAAATACAGGGGGAAAAACATACGGCTCCCCTGTATTTTCATGAGCCAGCACCAGGCTGAATGAGGGCGGCCTGTTCTTCTTTAATAGCCAGCCTCCTGGCCGCTCGCTAAGCTGTGGGTGACCACCCACAGCTTTAGCGAGTGACCAGGTGATGGTCGCGATGGTCGAGACCATTGCGACCATCGGGGCTTGCGACGAGACCCTCATCTCCCGCAAGCCCCAGGTAGCTTTCTGCTCTAACAGAGCAGGAAGCTACCTACTGACATCACTGCTGATGTCAGTAGGGCCGCCTACAAACGGCAGGCTTTCCTTCAGGAACGCCTCCGTGTGTGCGGCCACCCCCCTTCCCCACCTACAAAACGGGCGAGCTGTCGATCAACATCGACAGCCGCCCGTTTTGTAGCGAGCCCCGGAGCGAGTGAATTTGTACACTCACTCCGGGGCTTACGCACGCGCACTGCGGCCGCTGCGTGTGCGCAGGGCCTCACCATCGACCCGCTTGCGAGCGGGTCTGAGTGAGGTCCATTGTACCCTAGTATAAATGAATGGACCATTTGATTTTTAGGGGTAAAATAATGCCACCTAAAAGATGCTCTGTAAAAAAAAAAAAAAGCTAATAAGCACCAAGTTCTCTGGTAAAGATAAACATCTGGTGGCACAGCAGACTTGAGCTGTGTAGTTGGTATTGGTTAGGTAATCAAGGTTTAATGGCCATTTTATCTCATTTAGCACCATCCATTATACATATACAACATTGGCCCTCATTCAGAGCCGTACGCTCTGAACAGAGCGCACGCTCTGCATGAGGGCCGGGCTCCTTTTTCATGGAGCGTCCTCCTGGACGCTCGTATAGCTGTGGGTCACCACCCACAGGCTATACGAGCGTGCATTTTGATGGCCGCGATGGTCGTGACCATCGCGACCATCGAAACTGCGAGCCGGAGCCTGCGGTTGAGGTTTTCAACCGCAAGCTCCGGAGTGATTTTGGCTCTATCAGAGCCAAAATCACTCCCACTGACATCACTAGTGATGTCAGTGGGCCGGCTTCTGACGGGAGGCGTTCCCGTGGGAACGCCCCCGTCAGGGAGGCACGCCCACCAAAGGGGGCGTGCTGTCAATCAACATTGACAGCACGCCCCCTTTGATCGGACACAACGAGCGAAGGAAAGTCCTTCGCTCGTCGTGTCTGGCGCATGCGCACGACGGAGCTCCCTCCGTCGTGCGCATGCTCAGTGCAGACCATCGACCCACTTGCGAGCGTACAGCCGCTCGCGAGTGGGTCTGAATCAGGCCCATTATACCTTATTTTAAATACAATATTTATTTTTTTATAAAATATGTTAAATTACTACTTCATCACATATATATTTATTCCTACTGAAAACGGGAACAGATGTTCATTTTAATTAACTTGACCTCTGCATATGATGCAGCTCTTCTAATATAGAAAAGCAGCCCAAAATAATATTTGTGCACAGCAGGTAATCCTAGAAAGGCATATGTTACTCATTTTTCAGTCATGCTTCAATGTGCAAAAATGTCAAATGGCTATTTATAAGCATTACTAGATGGTAGAAAAGTGCAGGATTAAGTGATACTCCTTATAAGACTAGTAGCTTCATGCTGGGTTTTTTCTCTTGCACACTAGGCCTGATTCAGAGATGGAGGCAGAGCAGATATTTACACAGTTGTTTTGCTACTGCGCATGCACAAAAAGTCCAGAAATCCCTTACAGCACACGTGCTAACCATACTTACCGACTTTGTAGTCCTCCCTGGAGAACTGCAGCTGCAGGTCAGTTCGGTGGACGGGGCGTAATTAGGTCCCGCCTCTTCCCTTTGAAAAGCCTGCGATTTGCCGGTCCGTGAGGAGGGGGCGGAGCTAAATGATGCAAATCGCCGCCCCCCTCCTCGGGGACCCGCAAATTCCCCATTAAATCTCCCCATCCTGCCCGCTTCACTAGGAAGTAGGCAGGATGCGGGAGATCTGCCTGCACTTCCGGTGGTGCGGGGGGCTACTCCAAAAATTGTGAGCCTTCCCTGACTTCCGGGAGTGTAGGCAAGTATGGTGCAAACCAATATGTTCAATATTGTTTGCAATTGCGTACTGCATTGCTAACACTTGAGAAAGGGTTTGCGATCCATGGGCGTTTCAGGGTGGATACTGGGAAGTGACAAAGTGATCGGAAAAAAAGGGCCATTTTTTGGGCGTGTTATGGGAGTGTCACTAGCATACATAACATCAGCCTCTTCTAAAAGTATTCCCCTTGTCAAAAACTGTAGCAGCTCTACTACAATTTTTAGCAGCTTATGGCCTGATTCAGAGCCGCTCGTAAGCGGCCGCTCGTTCGCTCCGAGCGATGTTTGCCCAACTGCGCATGCATACGGATCGTTATACGCATGCGCGAACCAGTCAGTGCGGCCCAAATTCATGTGCTCACAAAATAGCGAATGCCTGATAATTTGAGTGACAGGAGGAGGCGTATGTGGGTGGTAACGGGGGAAGGTGCTTGAAAACGGGGAGTGGAGATCCGAACGCAGGCGTGCTTAAAGGTCAAAACGGGCATTTTATGGGTGTGCATAATTAAAACAGCAGCGTCATTGACCATGTCACTGGGTTATTTTATAGTCAGAACTGCTCGCAAGATTGTGGTAGCAAAAACCAACCACAAGAATAGCGAGCAGTTCATACGCTGGTCGATGTACTCGATTAATCTAAAAAATAGCGGACATGACGTAGGATGCGAGCGGCCAGGTGGTGTATTTTTCCAAAAAACGACCGCAAGTTTTGTTTGCTCGTTCAGACCTAGAGGCGTGAACAGACCGCAAAGAGCGAACGGTTGATTTGAATAGCCACCCCCTTTTTCTGGACGAGCGAGCGCTAATTGCGTCCGGCTCTGAATCAGGCCCTTAGTGAAGAAATAAGATCAAGCTTTTATAGACATAGGGCCTGATTCAGCATGGATCGCTATTCTGCTTATGCGCACGCAACGCAGTTGCTAATATCAGTGGTTATATGTAAATGTTTGCATTTGCAAAGTGATCTCAGCCTGACATAAGGACGCCCACTTCCCCTTACTCACATCCGTACACTTGGGCAACATAGCAAAACAATCGGTAACATTGAGTACCATCGGACCCATACGCACAGTTAAGGCAGGTCAGACCTCACTCAGGAATTGCTTACTTCAGCGCACGCTATGAGACCTCAGGCTGCGTATGGTATTGCAGTGACTAATTTATGCATGCCCCCGTAACGCCGTTCCAACGCACTGACACGCCTGTGTTCGCCCGACCACCCCCCGTCACCACCTGTCAATCACTCTGCAATGGGTCTGCATACACACTGCGCTCTCATTCCTGATCGCAGTGGCTAGTTCGCACACGCGTACTGCGATGCATGCACAGATCGTGAAAATCATCCAACTGCGTGCGTGCTAGCACTTGCGATCCTTGCTGAATCAGGCACATAGTGCGGCCAATGCAGAGTAGGTCGTACAGCCGTTTGCAGAGCATATCTTCACAGTTTTTGTAGTTCACATGTTCCAGAACTAAATATATACTTATACGGGTGATGCCAGAGTCCTACACATTTCATTAGCATCTCTAATTGCAACTAAAGGGTTGTTGTAACTGTGCTCTAGTGCAGTGTTCTCACATTGGCAATGTTAAGGGCATGAATGGAATTGCGAGTTAGGCACCAAGGAAAAAGCTGGTATAAGTACGCTCTGATTGTGATGACAAGTATTAAACCTGTACAGATAGGGGCGATATACAACTCTGCATATAATTCTGTGTACGCAGTGTGGGACCAATTACAGATGACTTATGCTCACCTCTGCATCAGTTCCAAATACTTGTCAGATATATCATTATCCTCCTGCAATTTTAAACGCAGAAAGAGTTGTTTGCACAAGTATTAACATTATTACACAAAGGGAATCATGCTATTACACTGAGTCTTGCGTGTGCATGATGTAGGAAACTATAGGAACTCATGAGTGGTATCATCACCAACACTTCATAGCCTCAACCACTATATTAAAACAGGTGAGAGGGCAGAGGCACACATGGGTAAAAGGGACAAAGGCATACATGGGGGGAAGCACATATGGGTAAAGGGACAGAGACACAGATGTGAAGGTGGCAGAGGCACAAATGGGGAGGAGGCAGAGGAAAAATTGGAGGGGGCAGAAATTGGAATGATAAGGAGGACAATGGGACAGACTATAGAAAAGAAGGGCAATGGCACACATGGGGAACTTTTGAGTATCTTTGTCTAATGCAGCTGCTGTCAGATCTCATATTTCCATGGTCCATTTACAGTTATATACTGTATATAAGGAAGTGTGCAGTGCACACTATGCCTGGCAATGGCAGCAGAGGAGAGGGGAGGAGGAGAGCTGGTGTCAGGCAACTGTGGAGGCAGAGCTGAAGAAGTAAAGCTTATCCGGTGGGGAGCCTCAAAGGGGGGCCTATCTGAGAGAGCATGCCTAGCGTTCTTACCTTCATCAGTCTAATTATGGGTCTCATGAGATGCGTCGGGAGCCGCTTATGCACATAAACCGCACATTGGAGGTTGCGCCTCCTTGGAGAGTCACTGGGTCCTAGTCTCTGGTAGGTGGTAGCAGTAAATGGAGGCAACGCGGAGGGCACCTTACCACTGTGGGACCCCCGGTGAGGCGGGACCCAGTACATTAGTACCGGCTGTACAAGTCAATATATATACACTTGCTGCGTCTTGTCTGGTGTGCACTCCATACAAGTTATGCTACATGTCTTATCAGGGCCGGAGGTAGACTTCTAGGCACCCTAGGCAAAACTTCTGCATGCCCCCCCTTCCCCATCCCCGCTGTACTCATTTAGCCCCTCAGGCGAAAATGACTTTGCACAGGCGGAGCTGCAGATAAGTTTTGTGTTTTATATATATATATATATATATATATACTGTATATATATATATATATATATATATATAAAACACAAAACTTATCCGCAACTCCGCCTGTGCAAAGTCATTTTCGTCTGAGGGGCTAAATGAGTATGAAGAGGGGGGCGCAGGCAGAAGTATGTATATATATATATATATATATATATACACAAACACACACACACACACACACACACACATATATATATATATATATATATATATATACACACACACACGTACACTATATATATACAGTATCAGGGGCATAACTAGAACATTTTGGACCCCATAGCAACATTTTTAAGGGTCCCCCCCTAACTTAGGTCTTACTCAATGCCCACAGTAGTAGTTCCCCTAAAACTCTAAATGCTCACTGTAATGGTGCCCCTTATACAATGCCCACTGTAGTAATAATGCCCCCTGTAGTAATGCCCCTGGTAACAATGCCCCCTGGTAATAATGCCCCTAAAAGTAATGCCTCCCCTGTAGTAGTGCCCCCAGTAGTAATGCTCCCTGCAGAGCCCCAGTAGTAATGCCCCTTGAATTGCCCCCAGTAGTAAGGGCACCTGTAGTGCCCTCAGTTGTAGGGCTCCCAATAGTGACCCCAATAGAAAGGCCCCTGTAGTGCCCCCATATGATGCCCCCAGTAGTAAGGCCTCTGTAGTGCCCCCATATAATGCCCCCAGTAGTAAGGCCGCTGTAGTGCCCCCTATGATGCCCCCAGTAGTAAGACCCCTGTAGTGCCCCCATATGATGCCCCCAGTAGTAAGGCCCTTGTAATGCCCCCAGTAGTAAACAACCCCCACGCGCACACACAAATACACACAAAAAAACCCCAATACTTACCTAAAACCCCGCTCCAGTGTCTGCTGCCGTCTTTCCTTGGGGAATGCTCCTCGGTACTATGGGAGTGACGCCATGACGTCACTCTCATAGTGCACTGCGAGACCCGGAGGCCGGTGCCTAGCAGTGAGCTCCGTTGTCTGGTTGCTGCTGGCACCGGGGGGGGGGAGAGGAGAGAAGGAGCCGGGCGCCCGCTGGCAACACAATCTCAGTGGGCACCCGGCACATAGGGGGTGCGATTGCTGGGCCGGCAGACCCCCAGACTCAGAAGCGCCCTCTAGTGGTCGGCGCCCCTAGGAAGCTGCCTAAGCTCGCCTAGTGGAAGCGCCGGCCCTGTGTCTTATTGTGATCCAGTCACTATGACAACCACATAGAGCTTAGACTCGCGTATCTTTGATATTTTTGTAACTTTCTGACATGATACTCTGTTTGCCATTTCATGCTTTTTTACATCCTCTACATTGATGCAAAGTGGTTATCTTTATTCTGACACTGTATCACTGAATGTATGATATTTTTCATGTATGTTTTGCCTGTTTTGTTTATTTGAAATTTTCATGATGTCATGAGTTATTTATTTTGGCACCATTTTTGAAGATATTAAGCCCTGTGGCTACTGAATCTTGACATACATGTACTTGATAAAAGGTCTGATGCAGACCTGAAATGTTGCTCTGTGAGAAAAAACAAACCTCTTGTTTAGCATCTACCTTTGGAATGTCGTCGCTTTTTGTTCCTTATATATATATATATATATATATATGTATATATATATATATCAATACACACAAACGACACAGGAATGCGCTTAATGTATAGTATTTGTATCAAATTGGGAGTTCAAAGCAATTCATGTGAGTTCTTAGAATAGAATCTATAAGGTTTATCCAATATCTTTATACTGAAATCAGGAAGCATGGGATGCAGTCATTATGTCGACATTTTAAATGTTGAAATGTTGACATTTAACATGTCAGCAATAGCAGAATGTCGACATGCTCACAGTGCAGAATGTGAAATGTTGATGGCATTCATCATAGACTGGAGGGTTAGGATTAGGCTACAGAGGGGAGATTCAGCATTAGGCACTAGGGAAAGGGTTAGGCACTAGTGGGAGGTTTAGGGGTTAGGGATACTCACCTCCGAAGCTGCTGAAGGATGAGACGGAAGTCATCATGATGACGTCATTCACAGACATATCACTGGTATACACTGGCCGACGCACACAAGATATATTGGCCGATCAACTGATCACCCAATATATCTGCCAGTGTGTACCCAGCATTAAACTACCCAACTTTAAAGTGACTTATCAATTGAATGATAATACAATACATATTGAGCTATTTATCTGATGATAATAATAATAATAATACTTGACAAGTTAATTGCAGGGTTCATGTGTAGTATAATAACATTTTGGGCAGGTATGTATTATCCTTATTACAATCAGGGCCTCCACAAAAGACAAAATAGTAACTTGCCAGAGTGTCCAGATCACACACAACTAAAACATGTAAGCTAATGCATCTATGTATAAGCATTTTAATAATATATGAGGTGCTCTAGAAGTCACACGTAAAGTGATAGTTTACATTACCACTTTACTTCAGGGTACAGACCGGAGAGGCTAATACACATTTGCAAGTATGGGCTGACCTCTACAATGAGTTATTGGCTTCTGAAGATAGTATAATCAGGGACAAGTGCAATTATCAATTTGCCAACCTCAGAAAAGCTGATGGTAAAGCATCATGTTTAAAGTTGTAAACCCGAGACAGTGCTGTACTAACATGCTGGCACATCAGGTTCAAGGTACTGCTCTCTCCCTTGTCTACGTCTCGACATTCTGACTATCAATTAGCTATATACATCCTGATACATCTGCCCATGTTTCTTTGATTGTATTAAGTAAAATACATTTTGTTTGCAACCTAAGTTTTACATGTATGTTAAATTGCAAAATATAGCCTTCTAAGAACACTGATTTTGCTTAAAGCAAACACTTGTCAGAAACTGTGTGTCTGTGTACATATTCCATTTGATTATATTTATTATGGACTATCAATGTTTAAGGACATTTAGCACACTTCAAAATTGTGTATTAATTGTCTGATTCAATGCCCCTATGTACGAGCCTTTACACCTTCAAAATAAACATTTTTTTTTTTACATTTTCTTTGCTCTCAGTATTACAGGAATGGTGCCACCAACTGCGAGACCTCATCCCAGTCAAATGAGGCTGAAATTCAAAGCTATTATTCCTCATCTGTACAGCTTCCCATAATTTCAGAATGAGATTCAAAATGTATTTAAGTCACTACAAAACAAGCATATCATGCTTTCGCATGTGTGTATAGATTCATGGAGTTGTAAAATAAGATGCAAATCCAGGACAACAAAATAACAGCTTCTGCTCAATGTCTGCCTTCTAAGTCAAATACAGCTGTTCAAACAAGTGAGTAAATTAGACCAAAAGAAGAAACAAAAATGTGATAGCAAAATTGAAAGTAAAATCGAAAATGGATTTTTATATTAAAAAGGTAATTCAAGAAGTTCCATAACCTGGAGGAGATGCCCTTATTATCATTTACACACTAAGGGGTAAATTTACTAAAGTGAGAGTTTTTAGAAGTGAGTTTAAAAAGTGATGTTGTTCATAGCAACCAATCAGATTCTAGCTATTATCTTCCAGAAGGTGCTAGTTAAATTTTAAGTAGAATCTGATTGGTTGCTATGGGCAACATCACTTTTTAAACTCACTTCTAAAAACTCTCACTTTAGTAAATTTACCCCTAATAATAATAACACATGTTCTATGTGTATTATTAACCAAAGTAATTTTCCACCACTTGAGTGCAATTTAATTCCTTACAGTGGTTCTGTAACCTATATACAATGAAGAGTTCCATGTTCTGACTTGAACCAGTAAGCAATAAGCGGCCTGGGAATTTGCTAGGAAACAAGGGATGTCACTGAGGCATGGCCTGATGAATATTCAGGAGGGCTGATTTATATTCATTAGGTACTGGTTCCTGTTGAACTGATAAGCACAATTCTCATAAATAGTATTTCAGCAGGGGCAAATGCAGGATTTCTACAGGGGGGGTTCTGAATACTTGATTTAAGAACAAAAGTAAAGAAAATCTACAGCAGACACTGATTTGATGTAGTTACATTTTTTTCACATACATATGGTTGAATCCCAAAATGTAGCTTATTCATGCAGTCTTACTGTATTGAGTAATATACAGATATGCCCAGCTATATCCTTGCCGCCGGCATAGCAAATTGCGCCAGGCATAGCGCGAGACGATATGTGCACTGTGTACGCACGTCCATAGGAATGCAGGTTGCAATCACAGTGCGCGACATAGCGGGGAATCACATGGCATGATGCGTGTGCACGTTTGTGGCTCGGTCAGCCACGATGTAACTGAGCGCATCTGTAATGTTTATATACAGGGTGACCATAATTACATTTGGTAGGGAGACTAATTAGGACATAGGAAGCAGAATTCAGTTTGAAAAAAAATTGTGCAAAAAGTCACTGATAGGGGAAATATATCGCTGTACAATGTGAATACTAATGTTCAGCCCGCGACTGGAACAGCGGGACAGTGCCCGAAAAACAGGACTGTTCCGCTGAAATTGGGATTGTTAGGAGAACTGCACCTCTATGGGGTCAGTGGCAAACGCAGGATTTTGAAAGGGGGGTTTCCAAATAATCGCCTGCCCGCCCCCCCCCAGCAGTAGAATAATATGGCACCTGGCTGCATTCAAAAAAACAAAATACTGGGACTCCCAGCCCCCGTCACCCTACCTACCCCCCCCAGCAGTAGAATAATATGGCACCTGGCTGCAGTCACAAAAAAAATAAATACTGGGACTCCCAGCCCGCCCCCCACCCCCCACAGCAGCAGAATAGCAGTAGAATATAATAAGGGGGGGGGGGCGGGCGTCGGGGGCTGGGAGTCCGAGTATTTTTTTTTTTTGAATGGTGCCGCACCATTCAAAAAAAAAAATACTCGGACTCCCAGCCCCCGCCGCCGGCCCGCCCGCCAGCAAAATCCCCGGCGCTCCCCCGACACATACTGGCAGCTTCAACAATTCGGCGCCCACTTGCATCTTGCGGCTGCCCGGCGCCGAACTCAACAGCTCCGGAGGCGCGGCAGTCCACAGAGCACCGCTGACAGCTGAGAGGTGCTGATGTCAAGGTGCCTGCCTGGGAACTGGCTGGGAGGGTCTTGCGCGCTGCAGCTCCCCCTACAGCCAGCCCAGGCAGTGTCACAGTATTTCTTAAAAAAAAAAATGTATTAAGCAGCGCTGCTCGCCGGGTCGAACAGGAGGGTTTCCAGGGACTCGGAAACCCCCCCTGCGTGCGCGGGTGGGGGTGGCGTCCCTGTTCGACCGCTCTGGTCGAACACCCCTAGAGCCGGCCCTGTATGTTATCATTAGTGTAACACAATAAAGGTCAATCCTTCATTGCAGTTTAGCCTTGCTATTCATTTGTCTGTCCGTTTCATGCATTATTTATGTAATTACAGGTGACTTGCAAATGTTTCTTTTAGAATGTAATATAATTTACAATATCAATAAACCACCTGTTTCTTCTATTGTGTTTTGTTACAGATTCACTCCATAGACATCCTCTCGACTCCTAAGGTAAGTTCTACACTTTGTTAGTCTGGGGTTAGATTTATTAAGTACTACACGTTTACTGGTTACTAATAGTTCCACAATAGGTATGATTTACATTCATATAACACCCTATACAGTTTAAAGTATCACAACAGTTCAACAGTATATTATACACAATGATAGGAATAATCCGATGGTACTAAGTAATCGCTGCAGTTTATAAAAGTCTAACAGTATGAACTATACTACTACATAGTTATCCTTTTCCTTAGGTATTTTATAACACAGTTCATAGGCATATATTGTCCTGATGAGCTAATCCACCAAATGCCGTTTGGATAACTATTTAATATGCTTGCAGAGATGATATCCCTAGATGCTTGGGATAATAAATGTTCCCTTTGTTACAGTCTAATTATTACTCAGAGGTGCTCCTTCAGGTAAAAGCCAGGGTGTTTATTTATATACATTGGGGGCTGTACTCTTATCCCTATATTCTTAGGAAATCCCAGTTTATAGTAATTTGTCCCCTCAGTAACCCAATGCTGAGGGATGCTGTATTGGCATCATTAACTCCCTGGTAGCATCCTCCTGCATTACAATTAAAGAACTGGTCCTTGTCAATCAGCAATAACTATAGCTATACGAAATAATTGTAGTCCTCCCCCAACTCTTCTGGTTTATATCCAGACCCTTTAGTGAACAATTATCTAAACCTTTGGCTGTTAACAATCCTCCATTGATGGGTCTATTGTAATCCTGTGGATAAGAATTATTCTGCTGGCACTTTCAGTGTAGTCTGGTCCCCCACTACCCTCCTACTATCACTACCAAACGAGGGGCTCTACAATAAGCTCTGAATGCTGGCCACATACAATCCACTGCTGTGGTGAAGTGAGTGAATATCTCTAGACAGTCTCTTACTACATGTGGGTACTGCGGAGCGTTTAATCAGCCAAGCCACTGTCTGCATAGGAGTCGCTGCCAGTATGCTAGTATCTGCTGCTGCAGCTGCCATATAACGGGCCGCCTCTCCTCTGTCACTCACCACTCGCCAACCTGTCCTCTCCCGGAGATGACTGAACATCTGGGTCCGCCCACCTGTCCTGCCTCCTCCTACTGCTTATTGCCACTGCAACCCGGGACAACGCCTCCACCTCTGCAACTCCCGGGCAAGTGGAGCACTCTAGACCTGTATGCTGTCGGAGCTTAGCCCCAGAACCAGCCGCTATCACTGGAGCCTATGTGCCGGTCACCTCAGGGCCAGTTGCACGCTCCATACTCCCTTGCCAGCGGAGCTCAAGCCGGACACAGCCACCACTTAGCTCCAGGTAAACCCACTCTGGCTTCAGTGACTGAGATTCCCGACCACCGCTGTAATCTCTGCTACCTTAACAGAGCCGGTTAGCCTCAGCCTGAGCACTCGTGGGGGAACCACACTCTGTCCTCCTGCGCTAATGCGGTGCCTTATATCCCCTCCACTACAACCGCATGACCCTCCTTGTCCTGCCTGGGGCACCAGCACCTTCCAGTCTACAGCTACAGTTACAGTTACAGTTATAGTTATAGTTACAGTTACAGTTACAGTTATAGTTAGCCTACACACGTGTTTTTTTTCTAGCACTTTCTACACTACCTCGTGCCACTGCTTCTGGCTTTTACCTGGAACCCATAAGTTTACATATATACCATTACACATGAAATACATTGTCTGATATACAATAAATATGCATAAACACTATCCTATCTCTATATGCATTCGGTATGATTTACTGCTGGCCGCAAATCCCGGCAACGGCAGCCCGACAGAGGAAATCCAGGTCATCCTAAAGGTAAGTATAAACTAATCTAATTCTACCCCTAACCCTAACCCTCCTTTAGGGTTCCTAGTCCTAACCACCACCCCCTGTGCCTAACCCTAACCCCCCCTTTAAGTGCCTAAACCTAACCCCACCTCCCCCACCCCTGGGGGGGTTCCTAACCCTAACCTTCCCCCGGGGGTGCCTAACCCTAAGTCCCCCACCCGGGAGCCCCTAACCTAACCTCCCCCCCCACCGCTGTCCGCACCCGGCGCTCAGCATCACTTCGATTGGGAGGCTGGGCACCGGTCTCCCGGCTTCGGTAAAATTACAGGCGTCTAGATTTAGATGCCTGTCATTTAACCCTCGCCGGGATTAGGTAGTTGGGAAGCCGGCTGTCGACATTGCGACGGCTGGCTTCCTGAACGTATACCCTCTATATATATTATTTACATTTTTCACATTCCTAGCCTACATACCGAATAAGGCTACAATTATATAAAAAAAAATAAAGCTACAATATACATTTAGAAAAATGGTATTCACAGCTATGCATACAACTGGAGAGTTAACTCTGCATCAGGTGCTACAGTATCTGAATAACACTGACAGTGATAATAACACTGCACATGGTGCCACCTTTACTCTCTTCTCCTGGGTTGCAAAAGAAGAGAAATTGGCAGTTGTCCTTACTTCTTTGTATAATTATAAAGTAGGTGACAACCTGTTGTACTCAGGTCAATAATTAAAGACTTACAATACATTGTGTAAGATGAGTATGTGTTAAGTGAGTTAGAGGTTAGATAACTAGAATGAAATACTCTATTACACCTGATGTGTTTTTCTATGAGAAAGTGCCAAGCTCATTCCAGATCAGAACACTAATAGAAGCGATACATTACCATCAGTCAGGGTCATGTCAGCTTCCTCTTCCCCATTGTGGAAATGCAGTACAAGTATATTTGGGCTTAGGCTGCTGGTCAGCTGTAATGAACCATGTCCACTTCCATTCTCACTTCCTTTCTTCTGTTCCTCACTGAGGAAGACCAGCTTAACACTGCACTGCAGTTGGAGGGGTGGAGGAGAAGCCATAACAAAGGATGAGAGAGTAGAAATGGAAAACTGCAAAGCAGCCACTGCTGTGTTTCCCCCTTCAGAGACCTGGGCAATAACCCAGCAGACTCAAGTTCACGGAATGACAGAGGGATTTTTTTTATTATGTACACTACCATTGGGACTAAGCACATCACTTATTTCATTTGAGAGACACCTTCTGGTTCTGTTGAGAATCAGCAGCTGAAAGTATGTGGTTTCACAGTTCCCAGTAGCTCAAAGTAAGCATAAAGTATGCATTGCAAACAATTTTAGATGTTAAACAGTTTTGAATAGATCTTTAGCGACCTCTGCTGGTCATTTCACAGACTTGTTTTGAATAATAGCTAAAGTTAAACCTGTTTGAACATAACAGTATTTAGAATTGTTTCATCCATTTCAGTGATGTATGTAACTGCTTTGATTACGTAAATACATAAAAAAAAACTAAATATCTCCCCCAAAATGTATATTTTGATAAATCCTTGTTTGAATGAACATAAATAGTATTTAATTTTTGCAATGAAGGGAATGCATTCTTCTCATACACTATACAATTATCCGTTAGATATCTGTCCGGTTGGAATGAAAATCTGGTACTATATGGGAGCAAATGACAATCGATCATTTGCTCACAATCACTGGAAACTTAACAAAAATGGTTGTTCAGACAAATTGGTTAAATCAAACGGAGTTAACCACTTTGAACAATCATTTTTGTCCATTTTCCATGGTGTAAGACCATATGATCGATTGTCATTTGCTCCCATACATTACAAGATTTTCATTCCAACCAGCCAGATTGGACAGAAATCTGACAGATAACTGTATAGCAGGGTTTCCCAACTACGGTCCTCAAGGCACACTAACAGTCCAGGTTTTAGGGATAGCCATACTAGAGCACAAGTGACTTAATTAGTACCTCAGTTATTTTGATTTAACCATCTGTGCACAATCATGGATATCACTAAAACCAGGACTGTTAGTGTGCCTTGAGGACCGAGGTTGGGAATCACTGCTGTATAGTCTATGTCCCGCATTAAGTAAAATGTGTGATTAATGTCAGCTTTCAATGTTGCAGTGAAGTAACATTGTTAACGGCCAATACAGAGACTATCAATATATAGTGTACATAATTAGGAAGTAATAAATCATGTTTCCAATAAACCCATCCAGTACCTAATGTGCAGTATTGATGTAACATTTCTGTATTCATGTAGAATGTACTGTAAGGGCTTCTTTATCAATTATGTAGTCTTTATTCAGAAACATGGCATGCACTGCACTCTACAATCTTTAATGAGTGTATATTATGCTATACGCGCATGTACGTTCAGTTTTGATTTAGTTGGAAGTATATTTGGTGTATACCTGCCATAAACAAGGAGCATATGTTACAAATGCTGAGCTGGACACATCTTTTAGCTCAGAATATGAATGTAAATTTGCTAGTTTTGCATTTGCCAAAAATCTGGCACATTTGCTGATGTTGAGAACTGGACACATCTTGCAATAGGTACAGTTCAACACATGATGGTAAAATGTTATTTTCCCTTGTACTTTGTATTACAGATAACACTGCACAACAATGAAAATGTTTCCGATGTGAAAATAGTCACTTATAATTGATTTCAGCATGCAAAGAATGAATATGACATTTAAAACTCTCAGTTAGCTCTGAGTTACGAGATATAGCCCATTTATGACAATGGGCTCTATTTACTACAATCCGCATATTGAATGCGGATTGTAGTGTGATATTACCGAGTGAATTCGCATTGCGAATTCAGGCAATATCACAGGGATTTACTATAAATCCCTTGCAGGGACAGAGCTTGCGATAAAGCTCTGTCCCTGCGGATCCCATCCGCACTCTAGTCGCGGTATTTTCGGAAAAAATACCACGACTAAGAGCCCGCGCATGCGCCGACCGACCACCGCTACTACCCCCCCACTGACGCTAAGCCCCGCCCCCGGTGCTAAGTCCCGCCCCCCGCGATCGCGGACCCCCGCGACCCCCCCTCCCTTCATTACACTTACCTGCATCCTCCTGGCCTCCGGTGATCTTCTCCGGGCTTCCCGATCAGGTGATCTCCCATACTGCACTGGGACCCGATCACCTGATGACCGGGCCCCAGTGCACTGTGGGAGACCAGCTGACCGGAGAGGACCCATCACCGGAGGCCCGATCACCGGTCCCTGGATTCAGGTAAGGAAAAAAAAAATGTTTAATTTTTTTTTCTTTTTTTTACAGTAATCAGCTTGCGGTCTACTTAGACCACACAGCTGATTACTGGTACCGGCTCCCGCCTCTGCTCTCTCCGTTAGAGCAGAGTGGGAGCCCGGTAACCGGGGGAGACCCTGGATAACGCCACCTCCAGGTGGCGTTATTATCACAGGGCTTCCCCCGGTATTTTTTTACAATTTATTTTTAGTAACTTGCACACAGATCACATTTCCCATTACAATTATGGGAAATGCGATCTGCTTTACTAAAAATAAGTGATACTGGGGGTTGGAGTAGAATTTTACTAATTCTACTCCAATTGCCCTGTAATAACTACAGGTGAAACTAAAATAATGTGAAAAGGGTATGAAAACACCCTTTTTCACTTTATTTTAGTAAAAATAATGTTAATAAATAGAGCCCAATGTAGTATAGTGAAGTGGGCAGAATGGAGAGAATCTTACCAGCAGTCTGCGTTCCGCGCAGAGGGGGCGGGGTCTAATGACCCAATTAAATGAATCCGTTATTTGTCCCCTCCCCTATTCATATATATGCAATTCACGGGATTACCCACACAAGATAACTGTGGTGCACTGAGTGACAAGCATAGTGAGCGATTCCACCAAGACATTTCAGCAATGGAACAAAGATATCAGGGTAGGTGAATCACTACTGTTGGACAGTGACAAGAGATGCCCCAGAAGAGAAGTACAAGCGACAAGAAAAGAGAAAGCACCCCCATGAATAGGCCACTATATTAGATAGTACTTTTGTATGCTGTATGTTTGTTTCGTATGCTGTATGTTTGTTTCGTATGCTGTATGTTTGTTTCGTATGCTGTATGTTTGTTTTGTTTTGTGTTCTTATTTGTGATTGATTGAATTAAAACAACTGTTATTTATTTTCTATCAAGAAAATATCAGATTATTTTAAAATAGCTTTTCACTATGACTATATTACTAATGTACATACAGTATAGTGCAAGTAGTGTAGCTCAAAAAATAGAGCTAGTAAAAACATTTTCAAATCATTTTAGTTTTTCTTGACCTCAAATTAGTAATGAATGACTATTTTCAGAAAGGAACAAATTAAAAGAATTAATTTGTTGTACAGTGTAACTTATGTCCAATTCAGCATTGTGTCCATAGTGTTCAAGCCAAGTGGGCCAGAACAGGGCAGATCTGCATCCCGTCAGTTGTATTTGGAGTCAGAATGTATTCCGCCTCAATAGACCCACAGCAGGACGCTCACTTACTGCCTGATGATGATGGATGCTGCATGCCACGCAGTCCATATCAATATATATTGCAAGTGGGCAGCTCTACAGTGACTTGGTCCACCTCCCCCTTCAATGGCAGGCCAGGAATGAGACGTGGTGATGTCTGTCTCATTTCTGCAGTGCACCTAGGGATGCCACAGCAGAGAGAGGAGGACCAGCCCACATACCAGATTGCATATCAAGTTAGTAAAAAAGGCATGATTGGATGCTGCGGGGGTGTGAATGGTCAGATCAGGGATCATTGCGGCTGGGGCTGCTCAGCAGACAAATTAAATAGATATAAAGTGGGGTGCAGCAGTGAGGAATGAAATCAAATATAAGTCACAGGGCATGATGGTGCTGGAGATACACAGATGGGGAAGAGAATGGAGAGACACAGGAGGGTGAGGCTGGAGAGATGGGGGAATTAAGCTGGAGAAACATGGAGAATAGGCTGGAGAGATGCAAGGGCAAGGCACTGGAGAGACATGATCTCCTATTTTCATACTGAATCCAGCTTAAAACACTGTCTTTCTTCAGAGGACCCCTGCTGCAGAGAAACCATAATATGGGTAATAAAAGACTCAAGCATCAAGGTTACATAGGGGCTGCAAAAAAAAACATGGGGCACCCAAGTGACAGCGACTTGTAATAAAAAGTCAGAGGGATGGCTGAAAATGAATTTAGTGACGCGGATGGCATAGAACTATTTTTTTCTTTATTTTACATTGTAGTTAGCTGGTGACAGGAGTGTTAAAAAGCATCTAAAATATATTTAGCACAATAATAGCCCCTAAAGCTTCTGGGACCTAAGCGGCTCCCATCCCCCCATGTGTGTGCAGGTGGTATTTATCCATGTCTTATTGGTTTTAATTTGCTCTAGAACTTCCATTATTTGTGTTTCCAATGGATATTTCAGTACAAATATAAGTGTCATCTTTAAAACAGGCAAATCAGTTCACCAACATGTTTATAGCTCTTTCTGTGAAACATTGTGTGTAGGTTAGGATGTTACCAGAAACTGATAGTGGAAGCAGGTCCAAACAAGCAATGTATAGTTTCTTACCCTACCTTTCCCTAGTAGCGGTGGTCAGGGGTGCCGAGAGGGGGGGAGCGGGTACAAATTACCTGGGCCCGGGCTTGCTGGGGGGGCCTGGTGGGGGCCTGGGTCCAGTAAGGCTCACCCCCTCTTTCATCACAGCAGCCCAGCACACGCTGCTGTGTGCTGGGCTGCACTGGTGGACTGTTCGCAGCTGCTATAAAGTCTCCTGTGGGGGGGCGATCAAGCTGATTGCACCCCCCACTGGTTATGCGCTGGGCTGAGGGGGCTCAGAGCGACCCCCTTGCCAGCAACAGCAACAAGAAATCCAAACCTACACAACAAGCCATAACATAGGGAGAGAAAGGGAATGTACCTTAGTCCAGTACACTGGTGAGCTACTGCAACCATTTGCAATAGTAACTAATAAAATGAGTTCAGACACTGCCAGTTTGAGTCAGGTGAGTCCCCTTATGAAACTACTGGAAAAGCAGCTAGAGGAACTGAAGGAGGATATGAAATAAAGTGATTCCACTAAGTATGTTGGACTTGTAGATCCATTTTTTTATTCACTTCATCAGGACCAAAAAGTTGTCAACATCTTGCAATTGGATCACTACATTTTGGCAACCATGCTTGATCATAGGTAAGCAATATCTTTCTTTCTAACTGACACATATCTTAAGAGATGCAAGGAGCTCCTTGCTAGCAATTTGTCAGCTCAAATGGCACAATGTCTCCTGCTTTAGTTTCTCTTGCAAATGCTGCTGCCAGAAAAAAAATGACCATTTCCAAGGGTCCGACTAGGGGTGAGGATGATGAGTCAACTCAGCGCACCAAAGTGAAACACCAATTTGACATCTGGTCAGGCTTAAAAGAATTGCCTAAATTGACACCTCTACCATAATTCAAACTGATACACTAAGCATCAATAGGGAGGAGGATTATTTTAGTGACAATGTATAAATTGGGATGTCACACAGTTCTATTGATTACTTGGAGGAAAATAAGGCAATTTGGAGCCACTTGTACAAACTAGTTTTGGTGTACTTAAGCTGCCCAGTGTACTCAGAAAGAGCGTTTAGCACAGCTGAGAACCTTGTGAATGATACACGTAAGAGGCTACTTCCTCAAAACATGGACAAACTCATGTTAAATAAACTACAAATTATATGAGGAAACCTTTGCTGCCAAGTGCAACAAAGTACAGAGACTTCTGTAATGGTGGATTCCAGAGGTGATTAGCTAATATTTTGTGGTGATGATGATGTTAACAGTGATAAGGGTGAGAAGGATGAGGATGATAACACTGTACAACAAATTAATACTTTTCATTTGTTTCCTTTCTAAAAATAGTCATACATTACTAATTTGAGGTCAAGAAAAACTAAAATGATTTCAGAATGTTTTTACTAGCTCTATTTTTTGAGCTACACTACTTGCACTATACTGTATGTACATTAGTAATATAGTCATAGTGAAAAGCTATTTTAAAATAATCTGATATTTTCTTGATAGAAAATAAATAACAGTTGTTTTAATTCAATCAATCACAAATAAGAACAGAAAAATGAAACAAACATACAGCATATGGAACAAACATACAGAATATGAAACAAACATACAGCATATGAAAGTACTATCTAATATAGTGGCCTATTCATGGGGGTGCTTTCTCTTTGCTTGTCGCTTGTACTCCTCTTCTGGGGCATCTCTTGTCACTGTCCAACAGTAGTGATTCACCTACCCTGATATCTTTGTTCCATTGCTGAAATGTCTTGGTGGAATCGCTCACTATGCTTGTCACTCAGTGCACCACAGTTATGTAGTGTGGGTAATCCCGTGAATTGCATATATTTGGATAGGGGAGAGGACAAATAACGGATTCATTTAATTGGTTCATTAGGCCCCGTCCCCTCTGCGCAGAACACAGATTGCTGGTAAGATTCTCTCCATTCTGCCCACTTCACTAGGAATACCCCTACATCATCATAAATGGGCTATATCTCGGAACTCAGAGCTAACTGAGAGTTTTAAATGTCATATTCATTCTTTGCATGTTGAAATCAATTAGAAGTAACTATTTTCACATTGGAAACATTTTCATTGTTGTGCAGTGTAATGAATTCTTCCCAGTGTAGAGATGATTAACAATGCTGTTAGCAGCCTTAAGCCCATTGGTAGCTTGATTTGTGGGGGCTCAAAAACAAACCAAACACTTCAGCCACAAAAATGGCAGTCCCTTTTGCTGAAGTGCTTGGTTGGTTAAACTATGCATGTCCTTTTTAATATGCAACAGAAGTGTGGGTGGGAGGGCCAAAGAACAATTCCATCTTGCACCACTTTTCTTTTTTATTATGGGCTGCATTTTTGGGGGGCATTGGTTATAGTCCTTTTTTACATAGACAAATATTTTTATTGGTTATGGCTCTAATACATTACTTATTTGCAACACGTTTTTAACCAGAAATAATGTGGTGCCTCACAAAAAATAAAAGAAAAAAGAATTATGAAGCATATTTACTATAGTATTATTCAGTAATATGAACCTGGCAAGATACCGTATATACTCGAGTATAAGTCGACCCGAATATAAGCCGAGGTACCTAATTTTACCACGAAAAACTGGGAAAACTTATTGACTCGAGTATAAGCCTAGGGTGGGAAATGCAGCAGCTACTGGTAGTAATCCCCCCCTGTTACTGTCCCCAGTAGTAATCCCCCCCTGGTAGTGCCCCCAGTAGTAATCCCCCCCTGGTAGTGCCCCCAGTAGTAATATCCCCCCTGGTAGTGCCCCCAGTAGTAATACCCCCCCTGGTAGTGCCTCAGTAGCAATATCCCCCCCTGGTAGTGCCCCCAGTATTAATCCCCCCCTGGTAGTGCCCCCAGTAGCAATATCCCCCCCTGGTAGTGCCCCCAGTATTAATCCCCCCCTGGTAGTGTCCCCAGTAGCAATATCCCCCCCTGGTAGTGCCCCCAGTATTAACCCCCCCTGATAGTGCCCCCAGTAGCAACATCCCCCCCTGGTAGTGCTCCCAGTATTAATCCCCCCCCCCTGGTAGTGCCCCCAGTAGCAATATCCCCCCTGGTAGTGCCCCCAGTATTAACCCCCCTGGTAGTGCCTCCAGTAGCAACATCCCCCCTGGTAGTGCCCCCAGTATTCCCCCCCTCCCTGGTAGTGCCCCCAGTAGCAACATCCCCCCCCTGGTAGTTCCCCCATTATTAATCCCCCCCTCTGGTAGTGCCCCCAGTAGCGATATCCCCCCGCTGGTAGTACCCCCCGGTAGTAGCCCCCCCAGTAGAAAGAAATGTAAAAAAAACAAACACTTACCTGTAACCCCGCTCCTGGTCCCGACGCTGCTACAGGCTCCTCCGCCGCTTTGCATAATGGGAGAGACATCGTCATGACGACGTCTCTCCCATTACCCACTGTGGGAGCCGGAAGATGGCTCCCGCAGTGGGAGCAGCAGTAGCCGCTGAGAGTCTGACAGACTCTCAGTGGCTGCTGATTATACCAAACACATAGCTGCCGGCTCCGGCGGCTGTGTGTTTGGCAGTGTGTAGTGCTGACCGAACTCCGTCCGGTCAGCGCTACACACGCGGTGCAGGCTGTGTCACAGTGACACAGTCTGCACAGCGGCCCGCATGGTACGCTACTCAGCAGCGTACCATGCGGGCATGACTCGAGTATAAGCCGAGGGGGTGCTTTTTCAGCACAAAAAATGTGCTGAAAAACTCGGCTTATACTCGAGTATATACGGTAAATTGTACTCTTTTATGGCCTTTTCTCAAATTACATTTTCTTAATCAATCAATAAATCAATTGGTCAATCAAAATTCAATCAATCATTTACCTCTCTTCCACAACAAAGTTATACATAAGCCACCTCCATTTCCCTGTACTGCCCTCTGATCTAGTTCTTGATTAATGAAAATATTCTTTCTATGGGGTTGTATAGTTTATTAAACTGCCATTCTGTCATTCTGTCTGCCACTACTGTGCCACAATGTTTCATAGATGTGCTATATTCTTTTAAACTGCCTTGTGTTTGTGCTGCTGCTTTGTTGCTTAGTTTAGCCAGCTAGCCTTTGGCCAATATTAATGAACAATATTGTGAGCTGTGAGGTGGTCAATTTTGATTGGAAAATAATGTCATTGAGGCTAATAATACTGTAGGAGCAAAAACAGGCCTAAGTTACATGATTTTAGCTGTATTCATCAATGTTTTAAAAAGAATCCAGATCCAAAACCAATATCACGATCCTGACTAACTTTTCCCATAGACTTCTATGTTTTACCTCTGTGGTGTTGTTCCAGCTAGCACTCGCGCTGTGACCGCACATCACTCCCAAATGATGCAGAGGTCTGCCTGCACTGCACATCATCTCCAGCTGGCTAGGAGGTCTGTCTACATGGTTCCTGCTCTGTGCTTGCACTCGGGCTGCACACCAGAGTTCCCTCCAAACTCAGTATGGCCGTAGCCATGTTGGATTCAGTCACCTGACTCTCCTCCATCACTCAGAGTGCTGCTCCCAGACCAGCTGATCGCAGCATCCAATCCCTGGGGATGCACCCCTATAAATTCCATTACCTGACTGGCCTCCAATACCAGTACAACATCGCTTCTGCTGAAGTTACAGCTCCATGCTGCGGAGCCCATCTAGACTCACTCAGTAGATGCGTACGCTCGCTCCCAGCCTGTGCAAATTCGGCTAAGTGATGGCACGGCAGGCGATCGCACGGCAAGGCATAAACATGCCCACTATGTCCTGGCATGCAATCGCTTTGTGTATGTAGATGCCCACCAGCCTGTCTAAAGGCACTCACTTGCGCACGTCATCTCCAGGAAGTAACCATCGGTACATCGGGTACCATCGGAAGTGAACACAGCACTTGTGGTTGACTATACCCTACCGCAAGCACTGCAAGCACTTGTGTCAAATACAACCAAGTGATGTGTACTATTGCACTGCCTCTAAATTATGCACACCTATGAAATGGAGTTGAGATGCTCAGGCATGTGCACAATGCGAACCATTGGCAGTTACGAGCGAACGCATCGTAGTGAGATGGTCTGAATCCACTCCAGAGCTCTCAGGTACTCTGTATGTGAATGGTTCCTGTCCATGTGATTCCAGTTTCAAGTCTGGTTGCAAGTCTCCATTCAATCTGTAAAGAATAAAAAGCAATAGATATCACCAGTGCTCTTTTGATAGGTCTAGAGAATTCTTGATGACTCTGATTTATGTGAGTCAAACTTCTTCCACTGTGATGTGGGAATGTAGTTCCTTTAAATGCTCAGAAATAGAGAGAGGGAATATATAGTATAATACCCTTTTATTCACACAACATAAAAACTTTCACACTTGAACAAACAATATACAAGAAATGATGAACAATGATGTCTGCATAGATCCTCAAAACGCACAACAGAAGGGAATAATATGCCCTTTTGTATAAAAAAACATGTAAACTGTCACAATGTAGCAATCAATGTATGAAAGCACACAAGGTGCAAACATGGCAGATATATAGCGGCATTCACTCTACGGAATCCCCAGATTGTCTGATGAGAGGATAATTACTGGCTGGATGAACTCGGTTCCGTTCGGGTTTTTTTCCCGAATCTTATTGGGTTTCAGCTGTCACGAGTTTTGGATAGCCAATAAGATTCGGTAAAAAAAAACGAACGGAACCGAGTAGAACCGAGCCTGCACATCCCTAGTTAACAGACAGTTCTTTAAAGGCGTAAGTATGGTATCGGGGTAGGTCGTACTGCAGACTAGGTCTCACCCACTGATGGAAAAAGCTCCTCCCAGCTCTGCCGAATTCCGACACGTGGTAATCTCCTCCGTCACCATGCATCTATGCCCCAGTCTGGGTTATCCACTAAGACTTGTTCCTAACTACAACCATCGGTCCCAGCATATATCTCCAACCATCGGTCCCAGCCAATATCTCCAACCATCGGTCCCAGCCGATAAATTTATCCGTCGGTCCCAGCCGATACCTCCAACCGTCGGTCCCAACCGATATCTCCAACCATCGGGCCCAGCCAATATCTCCAACCATCGGGCCCAGCCGATATCTCCAACCATCGAGTCAATATCTCCAACCATCGGTCCCAGATGATAAATCTAACCGTCGGTCCCAGCTGATATCTCCAACCATCGGTCCCAGACAATATTTCCAACTATTGGTCCCAGTCGATACCGCCAACCATCGGTCCCATCCGATACTTCCATCATCAGTTCCAAACCGACCCAGTACTGCAATTCATCATCGGTTCCAAACCGACCCAGTACTGCAACTCATCAACATCGGTCCCAACTGGTCAAGTTCATCAATTAATTAATATCGGACTCCTATTAGTTACGTTCTTCAATTCTTCAACATCAGTCTCAAACTGATCAAGTTCATCAATTCTTTAACATCGGATTCAATTCAATCAAGTTCTTCAAATCATCAACATCAGTCACAAACCAATCCAGCTCTCAACCAAGCATCATTGGTCTCAATCCGATTCTGCTCATTCATTCAGTATTATATATTCAGTTACATTCCAACCTGCTGTTTGATAAAGACATTCTATTGATGTCCTCTCCTTCGGGCCCATAATCTACTACCAAATCTTTATCTCCTCACATCATTACATGAGGTAGTCCTGGCTCAAGCCACCCAATTTCCTTCACTCATCTCTGGTCTCCCCTTCAGCCTCCCACGCCTGATCCTACCCACACCAACTCTCAGGCGTGACAACCAAAATACGTAAGGGTGGTTTTGGTTAAATCAAAACCAAAACACGATGATGATTTAGAACCAAAACCAAAACTCTGGGTCTGCGTATATTTCTAATAAGTACATTGTGAATTTACCATCTGTTTTGGACATTTATCTTAGGAGAGACAACTTGTCCCGGAATCTACTTGGAATTATCTTAAATTTATTCCATATATCTCCTTATGAATACTTGGCCTTATTCAGACCCGCTCGCAAGTGCTAAGCGCTCGCAAGCGGGTCGATGGTGCCCTAGTGCGCATGATGGAGGCTGCTCCGTCGTACGCATGCGCGAGACCCGGCTAGCGACGGGGAAACAGTCGCTCCGGGTCTCGCACCAAAGGGGGCGTGCTGTCGATGTTGATTGACAGCACGCCCCCTTTGGTTGGCATGCCGGGGGCGTGGCTGCCAGACGGAGGCGTTCCCATGGGAACGCATACCGTCTGGGTCCGGCCCCACTGACATCACTAGTGATATCAGTGGGAGTGATTTTGGCTCTAATAGAGCCAAAATCACTCCAGGGCTTGCGGTCACCGAGACCCTACCGCAGGGTCTCGTCGCAAGCCCGATGGTAGGAGGGCCCTGATTCAGAGCGAGCGCTCTGGTCAGAGCGTCCAGCTCTGAATCAGGCCCACTGTTACTAGTATTTAATACCTCCTGATTTATGAAAAGTTGTTGCATATTCTTATCTTATTCAGATATTATTGTGTGTTTTATATTCATTAACTACTTATATATATTTTTTGTATGCATATTTTTTAATAAATAAATATTTTAAAAAAAACCTCTGATATCACTCATTGTACTGTCTATATTAGCACCATTGTTCTCCTTATATTGTTCTTGGTGGGTTGCAGTTCCCACTGTGTGAGCTGCTGCATAGACAGTAGAAATTCTAGTGCACAGCCAGCGTACTGGTTTCTTCTATTTTCCAAATTGACATAGGGCCTGATTCAGAGCCGCTCGTAAGCGGCCGCTCGTTCGCTCCGAGCGATGTTCACACATCTGCGTATGGGTCGTAATGCGCATGCGCCAACCAGTCATTGCGGTCGGAAATCGAGCGCTCGCAAAATAGCGAGTGCCTGCTAATTTGAGTGACAGGATGAGGCGTTTGTGGGTGGTAACAGGGGAAGGTGCTTCAAAACGGGGAGTGGTGATCCAAACGCAGGCGTGCCAAACGGTCAAAACGGGCGTTTTAAGGGTGTGCATAATTAACAAAGCAGCGTCATCGGCCACATCACTTGGTTGTTTCTTAGCCTGAAATGTTCGCATGATTGCGATAGGAAAATCCAACCACAAGCACTGCGAGCAGTTCAGATGCCTTTCGATGTACTCGATTAATCTAATAGTGGAGATGACGTAGGATGCGAGTGGCCAGGGGGCGTCTTTACAAAATAGCGAGCGCATGTTTCGTTCGCTCGCTCAGACATAGAGGCGTCAACAGACCGCAAAGAGCGAGCGCTCAATTTAAATAGCCGGACCCTTTTTCTGAACGAGCGAGCGCACAAATAGCGTCCGGCTCTGAATCAGGCCCATAGTTCACAAATACTGTATTATATACAAAACTTTTATTCAGAATTATATATTTCATAATTTGCAAATAATGTATAACTACTGCAAAGCCCCTACAACACAATTTGTTCCACTGTACAAAATCCTTTGTGTTCAAATTTCACACATATTTTCCACAGTTATTTAGGTTAAATTTATTACTTGAGGAAGGTATTTTCTATACAAAGCTATAGCCAGGGCCGGCTCTACCACTAGGCAAACTTTGGCAGCTACCTAAGAGCGCCGGCCACTGCAGGGCAGTAGTGTGGACCGCACATAAGTGCAGTCCACCCTACACTACACGTATAATAAAGACAAAGCTGCCAGCGCCGGCAGCTGTGTGTTTGTTTTAGCAGCCAATGAGAGTCAGACAGACTCTCGTCGACTGCTGCGCCCACTGCCGGAGCCGGGATGGCGCTCACTCATGAGCTCCATCTTCCGTCTCCCGCAGTGGGTGATGGGAGGGATGTCATGACGTCTCTCCCATCATGCAGAGCGGGCCGGCCCGGGAGGACGCCGGACGGAGGAGCAGATGCCGGAGCTGGGATTAAGTTAATTGGAGGTTTTTTTTTGTATGTATATGTGTCTGGCCAGGGTGGGGCTACTGGGGCCACTGCTTGGGGGACTACTACTGGGGGCACTGCTGGGGGGACTACTACTGGGGGCACTGCACATTGGTGGGACCACTACTAGGGGACACTGCATAGAGAGGGATTACTACTGGGGGTACAACTAGGGGCAATGCTAGGGGTACTACTGGGGGCACTGCACACTGGTGGGACCACTACTGGGGGACACTGCATAGAAGGGGATTACTACTAGGGGCACTGCTGGGGGTACTACTAGGGGCACTGCTGGGGATACTACTGGGAGCACTGCACACTGGTGGGACCACTACTGGAGGACACTGCATAGAGGGGGATTACTACTAGGGATACTGCTGTGGAGACTACTGCTGGGGGGAACTGCTACTGGGGGCATTGCTAGGGCAGGCTGCTACTAGGCGCACTGCTGGGGGACTACTACTGGGGGCACTAAATAGGGGGGATTACTGCTTGGGGCACTGCTGGGGGGGCTACTACTAGGGGCACTGCTGGGAGGACTACTACTGGGGGCATTACATAGGGTGGCGATTACTGCTGGGGGGGCTACTACTAGGGGCACTGCTGGGGGAGGACTGCTACTGGGTGCTGCTGCTGGGAGGACTACTACTGGGGGCACTGCACTGGTGGGATCACTACTGGGGCCACTACATAGGGAGGGATTACTGCTGGGGCACTGCTGGGGGGGACTACTGCTAGGGGCACTGCTGGAGGAGGGCTGCTACTGGGGGCACTGCTGGGGGGGAGACTACTACTGGGAGCACTGCATCGGGGGGACCACTACTGGGGGCACTGCATAGGGATGATTACAACTGGGAGCACTAGATAAGGGGCACTGCATAGGTGGGGGACTACTACTGGGGGCACTGTATAAGGGGCATTACTGAGGGCACTGTCTAAGGGGCATTATATTGTGGGCACTGCATGGGGGGACCACTACTGGGGGCACTGTATAAGGGCTTGTGTAGCTGTCGGTAGTGAGGGGGGCGTAAGTCTGAAGAAATGCCTAGGTTGCCAAGAAACCTTGCACCGGCCCTATGTATAGCTCAGGTTACTTCAATACAAAAATAAGTAATAAGAGGAACCTTGGGAGTATTTTGTGTAGGGGAAAGGGTCTTTTATTTGTCACACATATAGGAATCCATATACATTTTTGCTGAAGAGTAGGAAACATTTTAAGTAGAAGGGAGCTAAGGAGCTCATTTATCAATGAGTTTTAAAGTAGAAGGGAGCTAAGGCATAGGCATCTTTATAATGGGTGCAAGGTGTGAAGTGCACACCGGTCCCTGGGTATGGGGGGCCCACACCGCACACGCTGCACCCATAGTTAATAAATACTTACCTCTCTGCAGATTCCGATGTGCTGCTACACAGCGCTGGATTGGCACTGCAAAGCAGCAAAAAATCACTGGGAAAATGGCGGCGGACATTTTCCCGGTGACCTGCGCATGCGCAGGAATTATGTCCCCAGGAAAATAGGCGCAGGCGCCATTTTCCCGGAGACCCGCACATGCGCAGTAGATTCTGGCATGAGCGCCAGAATCTACCGCGCTCAATGCACCGACAGAGAGGAGGGGGCCCAAACGGAGGCTTCCCACGGGCCCACTCCTCTCTTAAAACTCCCCTGAGCTAAGGGGCTCATTTATCAATGAGTTTTATCATACACAACAAATTTTAAAACTGATATGATAATGGTGATCAAGCCAATCGGCTCCTAAATGTCATCTGTTTGAAAAATGACAGTTGGGAGCTAATTGGCTTGAGCAACATTTATCATATGCAACAAGTATTTAAAACTAATTTCGTATGATAAAACTGGTTGTTAAATGGGCTCCTATATTTTCAAACCTGTTATACAGAATATTATTTCTTATATTGCTATGAAATTTCATACAGAATTGGGCCTCAGAAATTCCCTGTCCACGAAACATAATGTGAATTTACTGTATAAATAAAGAGCAGGATGATCTTCTGAGTGGTGAAACAACAATGCAATTTCTGCCACAAAACTCAATTAACACAAATTTAGTTGCAGTCTTTCTAATCTCTAATTTTGCAACTCATTTTCTAAAATTCTATATTAAATAAATGTATCTAGTGCCATCTTCTGTCCTTGTTTAAAAAGAGCACCAGAGCTTAGAAATGTAAAGCACACCTGAAACCTCCAATTTCCCTGTATACAAGAAGAGCAAAAGACAAAACAGCAAAACAAAACATCCTTTATGTACTTACAGTATGTATACTCTATATGCAATATCATTGTTAAAAATGATATGTTTACATATTAGACAAAAGTGATTGGACATCCCGACGCAAGCGAAATGGTGTGCTCCTGCAGCAAACACGTGTTTGTGAAGGTATAAATCGAGAAGTAAAGAGATGTTCTCAATAACTCTGTGCTTCCTACATTGTGTGTCATGTGGACTAGTATACCGAATATTCTGTAACCCGGATGGACTGGCCAGCTCAGAGTCCAGATCTTAACCCCATTGAGAACCTCTAGGATGAATTGGAGCGACAGGTGCGTTCTAGACCGACTCAACCTTCTTAAGTGTCACAATTGGTCACTTTACTTAAAGCGGAATGGCAAACATACCACCTGCTGTTCTCCAGGAACTGACATCAAAAAAATCTTGTTGATCTATTTGCTGTCAGTGGGCTTGATTCAGACCCGCTCGCAAGCGCACAGTGCTCGCAAGTGGGTCGATGATCCCCCACTGCGCATGCGCACGCAGGTGCCGGCTCCGGCGTACTCATGCGGGAGACCCGGCCAGCGACTGGTGCTCCGTTGCTACGGGTCTCACACCAAAACAGGGAGGCTATCGATTATGATTAACAGCTCGACCAGTTTTGGAGGTGGGCATGGGGAGTGGCTACACAAACGGAGGCGTTCCCGAAGGAACGCCTGCCGTTTGTGGGAGGCACCACTGACATCACCAGTGATGTCAGTGGTGAGCTTCCGACTCTATTTAGAGCCGGAAGCTCACTGGGGCTTGCGGGAACGTGACCCTACCACAAGGGTCTTGTCGCAAGCCACGGTGGTCGCGACCATCGCGACTATCACCTGGCCGCTCGCAAAAGCTGTGGGTGGTCCCCACAACTATGCGAGTGGCCAGGAGGACAAAACAACAACAAAAAAAACACCCTGATTCAGAGCGAGCGCTCTGAAAGAGCGTCCGGCTCTGAATCAGGCCCAGTGTCCAATCACTCTTGGACTACATAGTGTATAAAATTGTAAAATCTCATCAGAACCCATATACACAGAGGCCCTGATTCAGAGCCGGACCCTCTGACAGAGCGCTCGCTCTGAATCAGGGCCATCCTTCTTGATTTTTAGAGCGGCCTCCTGTGGGTGACCATCGCGACCATCGGGCTTGCGACGAGACCCTTGTGGTATGGTCTCGTTGCCGCAAGCCCTAGAGTGCTTTTGGCTCAAACAGAGCCGAAAGCACTCCCACTGACATCACTTGTGATGTCAGTGGGGATGGCCCCAGACGGTAGGCATTCCCATGGGAACGCCTCCGTCTGGGCAGCCATGCCCCGGCACGCCCACCAAAGGGGGCATGCTGTCACTCAACATCGACAACACGCCCCCTTTGGTACTAGACCCGGAGCGACGGTTTGCCCGTCGCTATCCCGGTCTCGCGCATGCGTACGACGGAGCCGGCTCCGTCGTGCGCATGCACACTGGGCCACCATCGACCCGCTTGCGAGCGCTCAGCGCTCGCGAGCAGGTCTGAATCAGGCCCAGAATTTTGCTAAATAAACTGTGTTAATTTAATTTTTCAGTTGCTGGGGCAGATTTGTAGAAAGTATATACATACATTCTCAGAGAACAGATTAGTTTCTTACTTTGGGCCTTCCTACCTATATATCTGTCTGTTATTACCCAGTTTTGTTCTATCAATGTTGACAATTGTAAAGCGCAACGGAATATGCTGCGCTATATAAGAAACTGTTAATAAATAAATAAAATAAAATGTGTATATATGTATATATATACATATCTATATCTATATATATACACATATATATGTTGAGGCAGGGTATACTGTGGGGGGTGGAGCTTGCAGGGGGTGTGGGTGCAGCTGGGCTTGCAGGGCAGGGGGCGGTAGCAGATGACAGCGCTGTGCTGTTCTTTATTTTCCCGGCGACTGCAGAGGTCAGAGAGCAGCTGCCGGGAAAATACATACCAGCACAGCGCTGTTGGCACTTGAGGGCTGGGGGAGGAGGACCAACTCAGCGCCTTCAGTATGTATTCTTCCGGCGGCTGCTCTGACATCTGCAGCCACCGGGAGTGG
Source organism: Taudactylus pleione (assembly GCA_031769625.1). Lineage (NCBI taxonomy): Eukaryota > Metazoa > Chordata > Amphibia > Anura > Myobatrachidae > Taudactylus > Taudactylus pleione. The sequence continues at coordinate 3,920,579 of JAUIMM010000189.1, read as the reverse complement.
GTTCCGCCAGGCCCCTGCCAGCAGGGCAGAGGAAGTAGCAGATGGCAGCGCCGACAGCACTGTGCTGTTCTTTATTTTCCCGGCAGCTGCAGAGGTTAGAGCAGCTGCCGGGAAAATACATACCAGCACAGTGCTGTTGGTGCTCGCATGGCGGGGGGAGGAGGACGATGACAGCGCCAAAGGTGCTCTGCAGGTATACTTTTTCCTGGCGGCTGCTCTGACATCTGCAGCCGCCGGGCATGTCCCACTGGACTGTCGCTTGCAGAGGCGGGACGGGGGAGATGACAGCTCCAACAGCGCGCTGTTGATTGTTATATTCCCGGCGGCTGCTCTTCTCTGCAGCTTCCGGGTGAGGGAGGTGCGGGCGCTGGGCACATGGAAGAGTGTGGAGGGACCAGGAGGTCCCTCTGAGATTGGCGGCTGCTAGAAGATCATCTTCCAGCAGCCGCCTACTGAGCTTTTATGACTGGTCGTATCAGATACGACCATGTTAGGGAAAGCCCAGACTGGTATGGTCGTATCTGATATGTGCCAGGCAAGTGGTTAATGTTTCTGACGTGTTCGGCAGTCTCATTTTTAGCATTCTAGAGGTCCTACCATTCTTGAGGTCCTACCAACATACTTTGTTTCAAAATTCATGTCACCTATTGATAATGAAAGACTTTGGAAGTTTACCCCTTTACTACCTGAAAAAGAAGTGACAATGTTTACAATTCATAATGAAGATAGGGCAGTAGGGGCAACTGAATCTAAAGCCAGTGGTACGTGTTGTAAGCGGTACAATTACAGCCAAAACAGTGGTGTAACTTCATCCCAGGTACCCGAAGGCAAGATAAATGTTGGTGCCCCGCCCAAATTAAAATGTGCCACCCCCCCAGCACCTATGCAAGCCCCAGCTGCCATCACCCCCCTATGCAGTTCTTTATACAATGCCCCCAGTAGTGGTCCCCCTATGCAGTGCCCTCAGTAGAGGTCCCCCTATGTAGTGCCCGCCTATGTAGTGCCCCCCAGTAATGGTCCCCCTATGCAGTGCCTACAGTAGTGGTCCCCCTATTCAGTACTTCCAGTAGTGATCCCCCTATGCTGTGCCCCCAGTAGTAAGGCCCATGTAGTGCCCCCAATAGTAAGGCACCTGTAGTGCCCCCAATAGTAAGGCCCCTGTAGTGCCCCCATATGATGCCCCAGTAGTAAGGCTCCTGTAATGCCCCCTGTAGTGCCCCCATATGATGTACCCAGTAGTAAGGCCCCTGTAATGCCCCCTGTAGTGCCCCCAGTAGTAAGCCCCTGTAACAAGCCCCCAGTTGTAAGCCCCCTGTAGTGCCCCAGTAGTAAGCCCCCTGTAGTGCCCCAAGTAGTAAGCCCCTTGTAATTCCCCCTGTAGTAAGCCCCTTGTAATGTGCCCCAGTAGTAAACCCCCTGTAATAAGCAGCAGCCCCCTGTAATGCCCCCTGTAGTAAGCCCCCTGTAATGCCCCCAGTAGTAAGCCCCCTGTGATGCCTCCAGTAGTAAGCCCCCTGTAGTGCCCCCTGTAGTAAGCCCCTTGTAATAAGCCCCCTGTAGTGCCTCCAGTAGTAAGCCCCTGTACTGCCCAAGCAGTAAGCCCCTTGTAATGCCCCCTATAGTAATCCCCCTGTAATGTACCCCCAGTAGTAAACCCCCCTGTAATAAGCAGCAGCCCCCTTTAATGCCCCCTCTAATAAGCCCCCTGTAATGCCCCCAGCAGTAAGCCCCCTGTAATGCCCCAGTAGTAAACCACCTGTAGTGTCCTCCCGCGCACACACACATACAAAAAATTTAAAAATAACTTATCTTAAACCCCTCTCCAGTGCCTGCTGCCGTCCGTCCTCGGCGCCCGCTCCTCGGAACTATGGGAGTGACATCATGACGTCACTCCCATAGTGCACTGTGGGACCTGGAAGACGGAGCTCAGGAGTGAGCTCCGTCCTTCGGCTACCGCTGGAGGGAGAGAAGGAGCTGGGCGCCTACTGGTAACACACTCAGTGGGCGCCTGGCAAATGGAGGGTGCATGGCATGCGACCGCACCCCCTGCACCCTCTGTAGTTACTCTACTGGAGGTGGAGCGCCGATCAGTGGCACTCCTCCATGCAGCTCCTGGTGACAATGGAGCCAGGTGCCCCCTTCAGGGTTGGCGTCCGGCGGCAAATGACTCCATTGTCTCCGGGAGTTCCACCACTGAGCCAAAATGAATATCAGCCTATATCTCCCATCTTTCATATTTACTTCAATTCTGTGAAGCTGACAAGCACATCATTAAAACTCTTAGGAAGTTTCTGCATCATCAGATTCCTCTTCCCCTAAGGATCACAAAGTTCATGGTTCTGTTCTCTCACTGTCAATAAAGTAACTATTGCTAAAGCTGAATTCTGCTGATAATAGCAATCTCTTTATACTTAGTATTAAACTACTTGCATGTATTATTATGAGTATAAGACAGCTTGACAGCCAGTTAACCACTTACCTGACATGGTCGCATTGGATGTGACTGCAGCCTGCTGGGCTTTTGAATTAGCAGTGGCTTCCCACTGGAGCTACATTCTACTAATCAAAAGGGATGTAGTTAATTTACCGGTGCCCGGACATCCGGCCTTCAGAATCCCGACCCGGGACTAAAGATAGGCGTCAGAATCCTAATGCCTATCTTTAGCCCGACAACAAAATCCCTACAGCCAGCATTCCGAATGAAGGTAAGCGGGGCCCTGTAAGCTGTTAACTGCAGGGGGGTTTAGTTTTAGGGGCCCGAGGGGGAGGTTAGGGATAGGCACCCCCCCGGGAGGGTTAGGTTTATGGTGCGGGAAATGGGGTTTAAGCACCCCGGGGGGAAGGTTAGGGTTAGGCACCACTAAGGGAGGGTTAGGGATAGAGGGCAGAGAGGGTTAGGGTTAGCATGCTTACCACCCCTGTCGGCATCTTCATCGTTCGGGCTTCCGGAGTCGGGATATGAACCGGTGCCTATTTCAATCAAACGTCAGACATGCAGTCCCAGGTTGAGGTGTTTTCACCCTATGGAATTGCCATTAGCGGAAAGCAGTTCCAGTGGCGTTGTTCTGCGCATGCAAAAGTTTTTATTGTGCTTTCTTCCATCCTATTTGTTTGCATGTGCAATGTATAGGAACCACGTGCCAATACTGCAGCCCCTCCGTAGTAAAAAGGTAGGAGCCCTCACTGGTTGCATCCTATGTAACCATGCCATCCTGCTGCGTTCTCCCATATCCACAAGTGCAGAACGGATTGCCTTCTCCTGCTTCAGCTCCCCTGGGAGTGATGTAGTGGTCTGTGACCACTGACATCACTCCAGTAATCTCACCCCAGAAGGCCAAGCGAACAGTATTCTAATGCAGGAAGGGGGAGAGAGGGAAACAACATTTTTCGAATATGGGGACGGGTGAGGAAAAAAAAATTATATTGACCCCTTGGGGAGGGGGGGTTATTATACACAAAAATATATAGTGACACATGGATGGGGGTAATAAAACAGTGGATCAATCACCCGTAGAGGGGTGAGGGGTATTGCCACTAGGGATCTATTTCTGCTGGGGGATCTATAGACACTGGAGGCTGGTAAGTAATTTTACAATGGGGTCCTATGGACAATTTGGCGTGGCGAAACACCGCCCAATTGATTTGGTTCGGTTTTTATTTTCTTAAAAAAAATAAATAATAGAAAACACCTAAAATCATGTAATTTGGACCTGTGTTTATTCCTATAGTATTATTAACATCAATAACATTCATTTCCAGTCAATTTTGACCAATTTTGGTACCTGAAACCACAAGGGAGGAACTTACATGCAGTCAAAAACAATGTGAGAGCTAATTTTTACATTTAAGATGTTACTTGCAGGAAGACCCGAGCTGGGATTCGGTTCGATTGGAAACCCCAAAGTTCGGGTGTGTTTGTTTTTTAGCAGAACTGAATTGCTCATCACTACTTTGGATGTACAGCCACCGCGGCCTACATTTAAGCAAGTACAGCGCACTGCAGCACTCAGCCTTCTGACATACAGAGTCTTCTTCATTAGTATTAGGTTTTACACACACCCTATGTTGGGTGCAAAAGATCCATCAGAAACCGGTGTCCAATCTGCAACCGCACACTATAAACGAGCACAGACGTCAGTTTGCAGGCCCACTACACTCTCACAAGATGGATCAGTCTGTGTGCCTGCATGGTCTCCGCTCAGTTACCCCCCAAAAATGCCCACATGAAAAGTTCATCTGGCGCATTGATGTTTTCACATATCCGCGAGATCCATCTGCATTTCCAATGGCTCCCAAATATAAATCAGGCCCTTTATGTGTTCTTTTAGTTTAAAAACAGTATGCCATGTTGGGCTACTATATTATTCTTACCTTGTAAATACCTTTTTAAGCACTGATTGAAAACCTCCATAACGTAGGACTCTGTTTTTGGCTATTATGGAAAGGTTGATTAATGCCAAAGTAATCATTTCTTATATGTTGTGTGTGTATAGATAAAACTAAATGTAACAATTTGCTTTTAATCACCTTCTTGCAATTTCAAGAAAAAAAAACTTTTTTGCCACTTTGGATACATTTTGTTTGACGTGCTAGAAGGAGCAAAAAGACTAATGGTATTTTCTGAAAATATAAAGTCTTCTTAAAAATTTTGATATAATTTGTATGGGAACTGTATAAAAACATGAATGATATTGATGTTTGATTGTGTTAAGCACAGAATTGGAAAAATGACTTTAAACGAGTGAGAAAAAACCCTCAGCAGTGAAAGGGTTCATTGACTTCCTGCCTGAGGGCCTTTACTCAATGTAATTAAAATGCTGCTGTATACTTGAATTTTGAATGTAAATATAAAACCTATTTTATTCTATGTATCTATTAGCATTTGTGTTCATATACTGTATGTCCATTTCCACTTTTTCCCACACTTCAGTATGACACAAGCCAGATGGCAAATATATCATTTGAGGATGATGTGATATTGGCCGGCTGGCTATAGCTTCCATATTTTTGTACTGAATTGTTTCGGTGCAATAGATTTTTGGAATTATTTCACTGATGTTTAGGTTGTTTTACCCATTTTTCAAACACTGCAAATGTATATATTTTTTTATTGCTTAATAATTAGTTTGTTATATTTTTCTGGTACATTATAAGTCTTATTTGTCTTATATAATTCTTAATTTAAAAAAAAATATGTATTTTATTCATGATTAAATTCTTGAGTGAATAATTATTTTTATTGAAGGTAATGTAATGAAGCTTTACACGTAATCTGAACGGCAAGACTGTGATGCGGTCTGTGATGCCGCACAGAGCGCAGGATGCCCTGGGGAGGAACCGGACACCACCACAATCTCTATTGCGCGGTGCCCACATGTCACTTGCAGTGCACCTGGCTTCTTCCACGCACTCTGGAGCGCCGCCACCCAGACAGAGCCCTGGGCCAATGGCAGCATCAGGATAGTGATGTAGAGGCCAATAGCGGTGGTGGTGGGCAGGGCAATGGCTGACTGATGACAGGCAAGGACCTGAGTGTGAGTGGGACTGAGGAGTAGGACACTAGCGGCTTCAGCAGCACAGGTAACTGTCTCTCCATGCCCGCAAGCACCCCAAACAGCATTTCCTGACCGCACTCCCCACCCCCCTCCCCTGATCAGTAGAACATTCAGTATCACCCACCAGCCACCCACCAAACAGCAGCACCTCAGTATCCCCATATCAATGGCATCACAAGGGGCCTGCGGGCCGCACTAGGGTGTCACCTGCCGAGGGGTGACACCAAAGTGTCAACTCCTCCTCATTGACAGGAACCGAGTGCTGCACTGTAGTATTACATGCAGCACTTGGCTCCTGACACAGTGATGGAACCGGCACTGCTCACAAATTGGTCCCCGGAGGCAGTCCACAGCTCTGGGACCCCCAGAGTGACTAAAACAGGGGTTTGGGTCACAAAGCCATGCACCTACCCACAAGGTCACATCCCCCACTATCCTCTCTGGAGTACCACCGGGTGTCACCAAGGTGAGTGACTCCACTGCCCTATGCCCCTCCCCGCAATCACCTCCCCATAAACAGCAGCACACACACCGATCTTGCATGGAGATCATTTACAAACTGAAAATATGGTACAGCTTTGTGCAGATTTTTCACAAACACACCTACAGTATTCTCCAACAGACAGACACACACATCCCCTTTCTACAATATGTACTGCATCTACACAGACACTAATGTGACCATCAAAGAAGAGACATGCTTAAACAAAAATGTAATGTCACTTTAAAGTCCTTCCTATTTTCTGTAGTCCCAGTAACGTCTTAAATATGGAATAAGGGCACTTTCAAAGTGGTCTTTACGGTTTTATTTACATTTCAATATTTTCCAATATCCTCGCTGCACTATAACCCTATAATTACTGTTACAGTTGCACTAAAGCCCAGTGTTATTATCTTTTATATATATGACACCAGTGTGTAGCATAATGTGTATAAGGACACTACTAATTTGTGGCATAATGTGTAAGGGTAATTACTGTGTGGAATAATCTGTATAAGGGCATTACTAATGTGTGGCAGTATGCTTATAAGGGGCAATACTATGTTGTGGCAATATGTGTATAAGGGGCACTATTTTGTGGCATAATGTGTATGAGGACACTACTAATGTGTGTTATTATGTATAATAGGAGCACTACTACTGTGTGGCATTATGTGTATAAGGGGCATTACTACTGTATGGCATAATGTGAACAAGGGGCTCTACTGTGTGGTGTAATGTGAATAAGTAGTACTACTTTTTAAGTTTTAAGACTATGGCCCGTATTCAATTTGAGGCAAAAAAGTCCAGACTTTTCGCCTGCTGGACTTTTCAGCTCCTTCGCCTGTTTTCCAGATGGAAAAGTATTGACTGCGTGCCCGATAATCCCCGTATTCAATTTAAAAGGACGCGAAAATGTGACCCGGCGAAACTGGGAGCGGTGAAAAAAATGGGAATTTTCGGGAAAACATCCTATCATCCCCAATGTCCAGACATTGGGGATCACTATGGGTACCCCCGTTTCTGCCTGCTGAAGGGAAGTCAGGTTTTTAAATAGCTGCGGCAGGTGCATAAATGCAGCTTTGAAGAAGGTGATGTAGAAGAGCATTTAGCAATTTTATTGGGAAAAAAATAACTATACCCATCAAATTTGGGGTACATGAAAATGGGTGCAAGCATATTTTTAAGTCCCTAAAATGATTTTGAAAAATTCATCAAAAATGCACCTACCGCTACACCTGCAATGAAGAAAACACCTGCTGCATACTTTGGAACCCCTCTGGAATCTTTTTTGGTACTTTAGGATTTGTTCCCACATTTTTTTTTTTAACCCCAAAATACTAATTATTTTTTTGGGGTGTCCCAATTTTTTTTCTTTATTTTTTTTACACACATTTTTTTTAGGGGGCATTCCCCTAAACCCCAATCCTGCACTTTTTTTTCGGCATCTAAACACTGGAGAAAAATTATCTCTGTTTTTTTACATTGATTTTTCGCACTGGCGAAACTCTGTAATTGAATACGGGGAAAATGACGTAATCGGCAATAAATAATCGCTGATAACGAGTTTTAACCTGGAAATGAATACGGCCCTATAAGGTAGATGTATTAAGCCTTGGAGAGAGGTAAAGTGGAGAAAGATAAAGGGCTTGATTCAGAGCCACACACAAGCAGCTGTGCAATTTTGCCCATCTTAATGCAAATGCAGAATTAGGTGTCGGACACCTCCTTGCTTCATTCCCGAGCACCATCGCAACCATCGCGACCAATGGTCATGATGGTTGCTCCTTTAGTCAGGTTGTGGGAGCTGAAGCTTCTCCCAGGCTGACTGGGTGCTGGCCACTTCAGACCCTGGCCTTGTCCCTCCCAGAAAATGGGGGCAACATGCCACCCATTACCGGGAACAATGCCCAGCCATGCCCCCCAAACTCCGCAAGCTGTGGATAGGGGGGTCTGCAAGTGTAATCGGAGATGTATATTCATCATCAGATGAATGTACAGCTCTGAATCAAGCCCAAAGTACCAACCAATCAGCTCCTAACTGTAATTTTTCAAGCACAGCTCTATATGAGGTAGTACTTTTACAGGGATGTAGTTATGAGACCAGCAGGGGAATGCCGACAAGGGACTTAAGATAGGCATCAAAATATCACGCCTATCTTAATCCTGATGCCAGAATGCCGGAGGATGCCAGCCTGAACGAGGTAAACCCGGGGCGCCCTTATCGTTAGCCATGGGAGGGGGGATTAGGTTTAGGGAGCATAGCAGGGTTAAGGTTAGGTTTTGGGGGGAGGTTAGGGTTAGGTGTCACTGTGGGGGTTAGGGTTAGGCACGAACGGGGAGGGTTAGGTTTAGGCACGAAGGGGGGAGACAGGGTTAGGCACTAACGGGGAGAGTTAGGGTGCTGGGTGGGGAGGGTTAGTGTTAGGCTACAAAAAGGTAAGAACAATACAATAAAGTTTGGTCATGTATGTGAGGCACTTATTAGTTGTTTCATATCAATATTTATAAAACAATAAAGAGGTAAAAAATATATATCTATTAAAAAGTCTTTATGGAATCTTTGTTCTTGTCTGGATTAATGTCCGTTGTTATGTTGCTCACCAAGACTTTCTCTCCCCGATATATATATAAAGGAAAAGGGAGATATAAAGTGCTATATAGTGTAGTAGTTTTTTAAAAAGATTTAATTACACATATACCAACAAACAGACATAAAAATGGGATTTAAAATTTCGCTACAAATATGTTGACACATACCAATTATTCTGAGATTACCCAGAATTAAGAGCACATAAATCAGATAACATATACAAAAATGAATAAAATTTTAATTTTACTACAAATGTAGCCACATTTATATCCTTCTGAGATCACTCAGAGTCATAAAAGTAAGCTGAAACCGTACCGTGATTGGCACCAGATTCGGAACTTTTAGAGGGTCTGAATGGGAGAATATCCGGATATACTGCCCAGCTCCTTCTAAACCTCTGGTTCAGCTTGCCGCACACGGTCACCAGGTTTCACCAGCAGATAGACCTTCTAAAAGCACTGAATCTGGTGCCAATCATGGTAAGGTTCCAACTTTTATGACTCTGAGTGATCTCAGAAGAATATAAATGTGGCTACATTTGTAGTAAAATTAAAATTTTATTCATTTTTGTATATGTTATCTGATTTATGTGCTCTTAATTCTGGGTAATCTCAGAATAATTGATATGTGGCTACATATTTGTAGTGAAAATTTAAATCCCATTTTTATGTCTTTTTGTTGGTATATGTGTAATTAAATCTTTTAAAAAACTACTACACTATATAGCACTTTATTTTTCCCTTTTCCTTTATCTATATCTGGGAGAGAAAGTCTTGGTGAGCAACATAACAACGGATATTAATCCAGAGAAGAAACAAAGATTCCATAAAGACTTTTTAATATATTTTTTTACCTCTTTATTGTTTTATAAATATTGATATGAAACAACTAATAAGTGCCTCACATACATGACCAAACTTTATTGTATTGTTCTTTCTTTATTAACTGTTCTTGGTGGGAACAGTAGGTCGTGTGTGGTGGCTGCTCACTATTAGGGTGCACCTGTGTTCTTTTCCAACAACCTTGTTTATTATTGTACAAAAAGGTAAGGTTAGGGGTGGAAGAGGGGAGGGTAAGTATACTTGCCCGACCCCTGTCGGGATACCAACCTTCGGTATTCTGACAGGAGGCTTCCCGACAGCCGGCATTGCATACCGATTCCCTTTTACATACAGTACATTTCCTTGTCAACTTAATTCTATAAGATGGAGAAATAAAGTCTAATGTAGTGTACACCTGTTCTATGGAAGTTTACATGTCTTCCACAAGGTAGCACTCATTTGCTGTCTTCCAGGCAAACCTAATAACTTTGCTATGGTAAGGGAACCTGAATCTGTAAAATACCATGTCACAGATGTACATATTAATGTAATTGGCCTCCTGGGAAATAATTACTAACACACAGAGGGTTAACCAAATTAACTTTTCCTATAGCAAATAATAAATACAGCCACCACAATAACCAAGTCAAATATTGTGATGACAAAAACCTATTTATTTCAAGGGTGAAGGTATTAAAGATAGGCCCCAGATATTAAAGAAAAGTAAAATATCCTATTACATCTTGAACAGTGAGATGAAAAGAATTCTAATCCTGTGGGGATTTATGCATATTTTTAATGTGACAATCATTTTAAAGGCTAAATCAGCTTGGTTTAGACTTTAAAAGCATTGTCACTTTATAAATATTAAATATTAATAATATGGAAGAGCTTTTTTGAAAGCAGGGGAATGATGCCTGATATATTGTAAAATAATATATCTGTGTTTTTTTTAAATGTGGATGTACTCAAGAGACCATCCTCAAGGCAAATTTTAACATCCAGGTTATTCACTTCATTATTGTTACTCTGACATGTCAATTCAATTGATGTAGGCCACATGTTTATATGTTTTATCCAATTTTTAAACCATTCTTCTCCTCCATCTAACAACATGAAGAGGTTGTCAATGGAACTGGATTGATATGCCGCTGGTTCAAATCCCAACAGCGGCTGCCCGACAGGATGAAGATTCCAACAGAGGCAGGTAAGTACCCTAACCTCTCCTGTCCCCCCTAACCCTCCCTGAGTGGTGCATATCCCTAACCTCCCCCCCCCTAGTGCCTAACCTCCCCCCCGGGGGTGCCTAACCCTAACCCCCCTTTAATGCTCTCTAAACCAAACCCTCCTGGGGGGGTGCCTAACCCTAACCTCTCCCTTGGGGTTCCTAACCCTAACCGTCCCCCATAGGGGTGCCTAATACTAACCTCCCCCACCAAAACCTTACACTAACCCTGTTAAATAGCCTAAACCTAACCCCCCCCTCCGTGGCCCGTACTTACTTCATTCAGGCATGAATCCTCCTGGATCTGGCGTTGGGATTATGATAGGTATCGGTATTTCAACACCTATCATGAATCCTTTGCCAGCTTTTAGCAGTCGGTATTGCGGCTGCCAGTCACATAACTATATCCTGTTGTCAATATAACGTGTATATAGAAAGGGTTGGCAGCCCGACACATCATAAACCCGATGCTGGCTGGTAAGTATATTTAACCCTCCCCTCTCCTCCCCCTAACCCTCTCTTGGGGGTGCCTAACCCTAAGACTCGTGGGGTGATGCCTAACCCTAACTCCCCCCCGTGGTGCCTAACCCTAACCCCCCTTCCCCACACCCTAAACCTAACCCTCCCGTGGTAGGTGCCTAACCCTAACCTTCCCCGGTGGTGCCTAACCCTAACCCCCCTTCCCCACACCCTAAACCTAACCCTCCCGAGGGGGGAGCCTAACCCTAACCTTCCCCGGTGGTGCCTAACCCTAACCCTCCAAGGGGGTGCCTAACCCTAAGTCCCCCCAGGGTTGCATAAACCTAACCCTCCCCCCTGCGGCTAAAACGTTGCAATGCCCGGCTAACCTACGTTCGGTATGCCGGGCGTCAGGATTTCAGTGTGGTGCTAATGATAATTCCATGCCATCAGCATTTCGACCGCCGACATCCTGACTACATCCCTATAGAATAATGTGCTGGAAAATGTCCTAAAATTGGAAAAATACGTTTTTATCCTGACAAACATAAAAATGTTTGTGTAGGATGGGGCCACGTTTGACCTCATTACACAACCAGATACTTTCAGCTAATATCTACAATCCGACATGAAATAGTTATGTTTTAGGGTTAATTGTAAAAATGTCCTAAAGAATTCTATGTTTGTGCCTAAAAGGCTATCCAGATTTTCTAAAAAAAAGATCTCATGGCTATCAATCCCTCATTGGTGGGTATTCAAATTGGAGCGAAAAGTCCATGCTGGACTTTTTGCTCCACATCGGAGGTTTTCCAGGGGTAAAGTATTGGGCGTGTGCCCGGTTTATCCCCGTATTCAATTAGAAATCAAAGAAAACGGGAGCTGGTGGAATGGTAAGCATTGCCAAAAAACAGGAATTTTCGGGAAATATTCCAGGGACCCCCCTAAACATGTCTAGACATGGGGGTTCACTATGGGTAGCCCCATTTTTACCTGCTGAAGGAAGTTGGGGTTTCTAACAGCCGCGGCAGGTGTATATTTGTGGCTATGAAGTGATGAAGAATAGCACTTAAACTTTTTTGGGGGGAAAAATAACTATTGCCATCAAATTTGGGGTACATCTAAATGGGTGCAAGCATATTTTTAAGTCCCCAAAGTGCATTTTTTAAATTCTTTAAAAATGCACCTGCCGCTACCACCCGCATTCTTTTAAACACCTGCCACATACTTGAGAACCCCCCTAAATTAATTTTGTTAGTTAAAAACTTGTTCCCTATTTTTTTATTTTTGTTCTAACCCAAAAATGAAAATAATTTTTTTGGGGTGTCCCTATTTTTTTTTTAACAAAAAACTTTTTTTGACACAGTTCATTTTTAGGGGCTATTCCCAGGGGTGCAGGCTATCTTTTTTAAGCCTGCACCCCTAAACCCCAATTCTGCACTTTTTTCCGCCATGTAAAACATGCTGAAAACTTATCCCCGTTTTTCTTTCAAACACTTTTCGCACCGGGGGGGGGGGGGGGGGGGGGTATTGTCTGTAGATAGAGGATCTTATGGAGAAAGCTCTACTTAATTAGTATAGTGTGATAATTCTTTCAGTCACATTCTCAGTGGAAGAAGAGCAATCTGTGAATTTCCTAACTGATGCCTTTCTTAATTATCACTTACTAAAGATATGTTTAGAGGTTTTAACATTACAGTCACTAATTGTATCATTCAACAAATGTAGAAATCGATGTAATTTCAATTTCAAAATAAAAACATGCAAATAATTAAAATTGCTCTGTAAGCATATTACATACTACGAAATAATAAATTGTCACACATAGTGTCAATCAAATAACAGATAATTCCTCTTAGTGAGAGGCTAGTCAGTAAGGTTACTTATAATTAGATATACATGTAATTACTAGGTTTGCAGTCAGATCTGCAAAAATAATATTGATTTCAAACAAATATTTGACCCACACTTATATTATGGAATCTATTCTAAATATAATAGATTTTTGATGCTCTGCCATTAGGCAATATTATGTACAGTACTTATCTTTTAAGAATACATAATAACTATTTAATAATATGATGAAAGATTATTTGCTTTAATCAAATACATATTTTATTGATTTGGTCCATTACTGTATGAATTGTAGAGATTCTCTTTTGGCTAATGAAGGATGGTTCAATATATAAGGCAACAAGACTTCTTATTGCATAAATGTATTCAACTCCTCGTACTGTACATATAAATATAATCAACAATATTGCCTTGGTACAGATTATTTTTCAATATATTCTCCATACTTGTCTAAGCATTTGTTCCAACGGTACACCAAGGCATCTATTCCTGCATAGAAGAATAAGTGTCAACCTGAAGCTAGGTCGCTGACCCCATTTGCTCATGAACCATGTTGTGCACAGCACCTACTGAGATGTTCAGTTCATCAGCAATATCACTAACTCAAATGTGTTTGTCCTCCTGAATCATACCTTCAATGCGGCACAAATTGTCATCTGCGGTGGACATGCTTGGCCAGCTAGAGCGCTGCTCATCTTGAACTCCTGTCCTCCTGTTATCAAAGGCAGTGCACCAAAACCAAACCTTGTCCTGTGACATGAAGATATCACTGTACACCTCAACAAGTTGGCAATGAATTTCAGCTACTGGTGTGCCCTTTAGAAGCAGAAATCTGATCACACTACGTGCATGTTTGACCATGTTTCCGCCAGCCCCTCATCTTACACCTGATGTTGGGACAGTATGACTGATATGAGGCGCAGTCTAATGGCTGTGAGGGGAAGCAGAGGTCTATTTGCTCTGTCCTGGTGGGAAAATAGAATGAAATAGAGAACATAACACATGTGAGAGGTCTTGTTACCTTGTTTACTTCTACCTTGAAAAACCTTGTGTGTATATATATATATATATATATATATATATATACACTCAGTCATAGGACTGGCACTCAGGACAAATCAAAAAACCTTTGCTGGGTGCCCCCACAGCAATAGTCAAAATAAATGTATATATATATATATATATATATATATATATATCTATACTGATATGCCTCCAACTTTATTGGGGTCAGCTTTCTTTTGCTCTGTGGTCAGTTTAAATACTTATAAAAATATCAGGGAAGATCAGCATTATCTTGGCACATGAGAGCAAGGTACCCAATTGCACAAGACTCGTTGACCATAAGAGGCATATTGTTTTTCTGTAGATTATATAGAGATAGTACAAATAGCTCATCCAGGGGCATTTTAAGAGAGGTGAGGGCACGTGAGCAGCCTCCATTTGGACCCCCTCCTCTCTGTCAGTGCACTGAGCGCGGTAGATACTAAGAGAATGGCACCCGCACCTATTTCATCTTTTCTGCTCATATGCAGATCACCGGGTAAATGGCCGCCGCCATTTTCCCAGTGATTTTTTGCTGTTCTGCAATGCAGAGCAGCACATCGGAATCTGCGGAGAGGTATGTATTATTAACAATGGGTGCAGGGTGTGCGGTGTGGGTCCCTCTGGACTCAGGGGCCCTTGTGCACCGCACACCTTGCACCCATTGTAAAGATGCCTATGAGCTCACCAGTACACTGTAATAGTAAATATTTCCGGTCATCCTATAGTTTAATCACTTGTGATTTCTTGAACTAGTACACTTCAGTGTTGCTTGTTAATATAATTGTATGTCCAATAAACTACAGTAACTTTTATTAGTTAAATCTGGGTTCTGATAAAGAAGAAGGGCCTCATGTGTTTCTTACCAAGAAACAATTTAATCGAAGGCATAAAACTTTTATGTTCCTAAGTGAGAATTCTTGCTGTTTTTATCCCTGCTCTTATCAAATATAAAATTCATTTTTTTATTTTTGCACACAGGCAGAATTCTGTCTGCTTTCACATATAGCCCAATAATACTGGACAACCTTATTTTGCTCTGCAGCTAAGACTTGCCCCTCACAACTTTATATATCTCTGTTCATTTTAAATGTGCCCAACTTTCAGTGCAACATGCACATAATGAGTGGTGTATTACTAGTACCACTCTCTAGGGAGCAAGGATGAAGGAGCAGCATGAATGCTACCCTGGCACAACTGTTATTAGCTTGAGGGGTACATATCATCCTGCTTGGGGCACTTATTCTCTGACATGTTGCAAACATGTGTGCCAGGGACAGGGTTGCCAGCCAACACTACCTCTGCACCCTGCTACAGCACTGGCAACATGGTTTTGCTGGCATACAAATTTGCTCCTTTTTCCCCCTTTGCTTTCAGATTTGGATCGGCCCTGTATTATTATTTCTACAATTTCTGTAGAGAACTCTCTAAAAAAACTGGGAGTTAACCCCTATGGAGAGAACTGCCTTGGTTATACATGGTAATGTGATTAATATATTTACAGAGGTTTATATTTAAACATTTTATTGATTTATATATTGTTATTAATTATATGTGTGTAGAATATTCTTAAACTTAATTATTGTATTTTAAATTAATTGTTACATGTTAACATATAATTAATTGTTGAATAATTTTAACATTTTTACATTTCAGATAGACAGATAGGCAAATGACAGTGCTGATCTTTGTTCTTCCTTGATCTTTCGAGGACTATATTAATATTAATTTTTTAGAAATACTACATTTAATATGAGCTAGTAGGCATTTTTCACTTTCTTACTGTTTGCATAATAGTAAAAAGCGAAAATGCCTCAGTATAATAAGTATCAGGTCAGAAGGTCAACAAAAGCAATGATGACATTCATAATGTCGACACCACAATCAAACTGTTGACAGGCAACTATAATAACTTGTTACAGAATTTGTGGCCATAGTTTCATTTCTGACTGGATGGTTTGTTCCATAACTACTGGAGCATGTGAATAAACTCCAGATTTGGTCTATAATACCTTTAGATTTACTTTTGTGCTTTGTAAAATATGAGAAAAAGAAAAAGTAGATTCCCTCAGTTTCCCCTATTCTAGGCCAATGTTTGCCTAAGAGTCTCCAATTAAACCACTTTTTGTGATTCATAAATATTTCAGCTATTGCAGTGATCAAGGTTTCTAGTGCTATTACTGACTGTAACGGATCAATATTTCTATTTTAGCTGACTTTCACCTGGTTATTATCATTGGCATTTAGCTAGCATGATGCCAAACAGATATATTGGGCATACAGCTACTACTTCCCCAAAATGTTTATTGAAGGATCAAAAGAGTTTTACATTGAAATCAGATAAAACAGGATCATCACATTGTAAGCATTGAAAATAAAAAATCTAGTTGACCAAGTTATACCTTGATGAACTCTTCAGACCCTTATTTTCTAAGTAAAAAAATGAAGGGGAAGAGAAAAAAATTTAATAAAAAGTAGGGGATGTCCAAATTTACTAAAGCCCACTTCTTGGATAGGCGATGCAAGTTATATATTGCATCTGATAAACCTGCCAGAGTCTATTAGGACCACCTGGGTGACTTACGGTTGTGTCTGGACAGGTGGCAGAAGGAGCAATACATCTAATTAACTTATTCTGGTGGCAAGAGGCCACAGGTACTGCACCACTGGCAGGAAATAATTCAGAGAGATTGAAACATCCGCTTATATGAATGTAAACCAGAACTAAAAAAACAATGTGCACTTCAACCATACAGTATGATCCCCTTAATATACAACACTGCTTAATATGTCAGTGTTTTATATATAAAATATAACAACAGTAATAATAGCTTGTTGCCTTTATTTTGTAACTGGTGTAGAATCTTTATTAGCCTCAAGGATTTTCCAGAAAATTTACTCAAAGTTGATCAGGTCAAGCAAGTAAATCAATGTGCACATCTCCCCTAGTCCAATTAAGAAAGATACAAACTCCCAATCAGGAAAAGACCCCAAGGGATACATTTTATTATGGGAATATAAGTAAAGGAATTGAATTAAGGATGATCAAACCATGGGGCTAATTCTGAGATGAAACCTAGCATAATTTATTTTTAAAAAGAGACAGCAAAATGTGTGTATTTTTGCACATATGCAGAGCATTACACATTTTGAGATAAGGCCCAGAAATACAGAAATACAAAATTACATTCGACAATTACAGACTAGTTTACAAATCGAGAGATTAAATAATTTTTAATACAAACAGACTGCAATGGAAGTTGGCTACTCTCTCCTGCCCTGTCAACTCCTGACCAGTGTCAAATTTTACCTAGGGCAGCCCCCCCAGTAAAATCTGCCAGGTGCTGTCCGTGACTGCACTGGCTACACTGTGACTGGCAGATAACATTGGAAGCGTTACCTGCCAATTACACTCAGGACAGGCAGTCCCTGGGGGAAGTGTTCTCTCCCCCTGGGATTGCCAGATTGGGCTGCAATTAACAGAAAACATGATTCTAGTGTGAAGCCGCCACTTCTCTGTCTTTCAGGCAGCCCTTTCCAGCTTTTAGGAGCTGCAGCTGATGCAGTCCTTAGAAGTCAGTGTTTTGTGCATGCATGGTCCTGGCGCCTGCCAGATCCATTGCGCAGGCACCCAGATGTGGCAGGCCTGGGATTGTCATCCATCAGGCCTGGGATTGTCCTCCTCTCCATCTGGACCTCTGTAGTACAGGCAGCGGCAGACCCTCTAATATAACAGGGTAGGAGCCGCTGCAGCTCCTTACTCAATTTCTCCTTAATTATTAACTCCATAATTTTTGTACAGTCCTCTGTCCATATCTCTGCTCCCCCTCTGCTGGGTGTCTAATACCATTTTTGTCTCATTATCTCTATCTCCAACTTTAATGTGCATCTGTCTCTGTAATGTAATGTGCTTAGCTGTGTCTCTATCTACCCACTTTCTTTCCACTCTTATGGTTAGTGTGATGGACAAAACCAATGCTGGTGGCTGATAATTAGAAGGACGAAAAGAAGCATGGACATCTGTCCACCACCAAATAACTGAACTGAACAATAACAGTCAAGCACAATTTTCTTAAATTAGTAATTTTTTATTCTTATTTCAATAGGGAACTTTGGCTTAGGAGTGCCATGAAAAAAATGTTGTGATTCTGGGGTACCATGATTTGGCGAAGTAGAGGAACAACTAGTTTAAATAATTGCAATGCTGATTGGCTGTTTTGGGAGATGAAGGCTGTCCTTGTCACTGTATACACACTATTACATCACCATGCATCGCCAAAATCCCCTAAATAAAGTGACTGTTAAGCGAATACTCTTATTAAATATTAAAGTATTTATGTGCACAACATATTACTGCAGATAGATTATTAGATATAGAATTGTTTGAGAATTTAATTATTTGACATCTTTTCAATTGTTTGACAATTTCACAAATAAAAGAAATGTTATATTTCCCAGCTGAAGATGAAGCTCCTGCCTCCAGCCATGTCCCCACATTAGCAGCGGCAGCCCAATTTCAGTTATAAACAAGTTGAGATGCTGGTTCAGTTTGTGTTGGAAAATCTCATGGCGGGGGCAGAGCAAAGAGTATAGGAGAAGATCTGTAACAGGCTAATGTAGTGGCCCCTTCAACTGTTATGTCACTGAGATCAAGAACAGTTACGCAATATAATAAAGTTATGCACACATGACGTCTTCATATTCTTTCTTGTATGTCAATTCAGCAAAAGTCAACCTATACAAGTGTGTGTGTGTATATATATATATATATATATATATAAAGAGAGAGAGAGAGAGGAGAATATGTATGTACATAGAATAACATATATTATAATAAGGACACAGACATGCATTTAGCAGGAGGTAGAGAGGGCCAGTTAAATTACCCAATCCCACAGACACAGAATCGATGTATATACATTGCTGTATATATACCACTTCTCCAGAGTCTGACAGGTCACCCACGAGGGTTCTTCCATTAAAGCCATGATTGGCTAAGAGTCAGACCAATCAAGGCTAAGATGCAGAAAACCTCGTGGGTTCTGTCTTACTCCAGAAAAGCAGTGTATATACAGCATTTAAATACACTGCTTCTGTGTCTGTGGGATCACTTTATTATTTTGCCAAGCTCCAGAATGCCTACATGGAGAAAAGGACTGACCAGCATCAGGTAGTAGGTAAGTACTGTATGTAATGTGAGTGCGGGTGAGTGAGTGAATATGTAATAAAATACTACTGTATTTGGTGTGTGTGTCATGTCATTTTTTTATATTTTCTTCACAGTGGGCATACAGGAGCCAGCAGTCTGCTGGCAATTGTGGTTCTACAAGTGTCACAGGGCAGGCTTGGTGGAACCTGTAGTCCCACTGTAAAGAACAATATTATTACTAAATTTAACCCAATAATCCTGCACCCACTGCAACCAGGGGTACTGGAAAGAACCCTGGGGTTTCAACCCCCAATTCTGGGGTGAGTGTCCCCACTTTGCATGATTGCTAGCCCTGGGATGACCAGTTTGGGGATGCTTTAGAAGGGATACCCCATGCTGTTTGCCTCCCTGTTGTGACATTACCAACCCAGCAGGTACAGCCTGGTGCTGGTTATAGGAAAATAGGGTAAAATTGTATCAGTTTTTTCCCAATTTTCCTTTACCACAACAGGCTCAGAGGTCCAGGGCTAGTTATGCTTTGGGGAATAGGGGAGCCCACACCTTTGTTTTTAAAATTGTTACCTATGTCATTAATTATAACACACAGAACGCTGCACAAATCACACTGATATGTGTAGTGCTTCTGCTGAACACTTTGCTGATGAGTAAGTCTACAGTATTTTAAACTTCTATTTTGGCTGAAGTTTCCTCCATTTACAATCGTGTTTGCAAACATGATTCATGGTAAATCCCTGTGTTGTAATTTTGTCTATAGAAAGTATTTGCAAGTTGTTTCAATGGTGTATTTATTTGTATTGGTGTATTCTGCTTTTTGTTTTACAGATTTTGTTTTGCAAATAGAATCGTGTTTTTTTACACCTGTATTTGCCTTTGGCAAATATCCTTGTTTGAAAATCAGGGGAAACATGGCCGGGAATGCAATCTTGGACATTTTTAGTAAATATACCACTTAGAGTCAGGAGTGTTAGGAACGTGTATGCTCGCAATGGCTTACAAAGGAGAATAGAGACACCATGCTGGAAGGTTGCTATCTTTGTAGTCAAACTGAATGCTGAAATAATAGCTTCCCGTGTCAGACTTGGGCATAACAAGTGCCCAGCATAAGAGTGCAATGGAAGGGGCCCACAAAATAGTGTAGGTAGTATGTAAAGAAAAATACCCCTTCCAAGTAAGGCCATCCTATTATATTATGGTAAACATTCTATGCTACCTCACTTGCCAGTAATAATAGTGGTTTTTATACTTTAATTAATCTGCATCTTAGTTCATGCAAAAATGTCAAATCCCTGACCGACAGTGTTACAAAGACATTAGCATGTGTAATAATTGAGTTTTGCACTAAATGCAACATGAATGAAAACTTCAGTTGTTTAAGTTTCTCAATAAAATTTTTAAAAAATCAGCATAGAGAGGTGGAGAGTCTGATAGGGAGTGGGAGAGAGTTCGTTCCCCTGTCTGTCCTAGTCTGTCTTCCTCTGGTCCTCATGTGTGCCAATACCTCTCCTTGCGTTTATGCATCTGCCTGCTCTTTGTGTGTGTTCCTTTCTTTTTCTATGGTTGAGTGTCTATTTCCTTTTTTATGTGCACCTTTGTCTTCTCATCTTTCAGTATCCCTTTAACCCTCATATTATATCTATCACCTTCTTCTACCATCCTTGTGCCTCTCACACTTTTCCAAATGGCACTGCTTGTGTGTGAACTAGCCAGTGTGAGTGGGTAAGGGTATGCAGGCTACACACAGTGTGTAAGCAGACTCTTCCGATATTTATTGACAGGAAGTGTTATTTGTGGGTGGTAACGGGGGGTGGTTGTGTGAATACAGGCATGTCACTTGGCTGCATTTGAACTTATACAGTCAGGTCCATAAATTTTGGGACATTGACAGAATTTTCAGATTTTGACCTCTATTCACCACTACAATGGTTTTGAAATGAAACAAACAAGATGCACTTAAAACTGCAGACTTTCAGATTTAATTTGAGGGTGATTACATTCAAATCGGGTGAACGGTGTAGGAATTACAACAGTTTCAATATGTGCCTCCCACTTTTTTAGGGGACAAAAGTAATGGGACTATCAACTCAAAAGCTATTTCATGGACAGGTGTGGGCTATTCCCTCATCATTTCATTATCAATTAAGCAGGTAAAAGGTCTGGAGTTGATTCTAGGTGTTACATTTGCATTTGGAATCAGTTGCTGTCAACTCTCAATAAGAGATCCAAAGAGCTGTCACTATCAGTGAAGCAAGCCATCATTAGGCTGAAAAATCAAAACAAACCCATCAGAGAGATAGTAAAAACATTAGGTGTGGCCAAATCAACTGTCTGGAACATTCTTAAAAAGAAAGAATGCACCGGAGAGCTCAGCAACACCAAAAGACCCGGAAGACCACGGAAAACAACTGTGGTGGATGACAGAAGAATTATTTCCCTGGTGAAGAAAAACCCCTTCACAACAGTTGGCCAAATCAAGAACACTCTCCAGGAGGTAGATGTATATGTGTCAAAGTCAACAATCAAGAGAAGACTTCACAAGAGTGAATATAGAGGGTTCACCACAAGATGCAAACCATTGGTGAGCCACAAAAACAGGAAGACCAGATTAGAGTTTGCCAAACAACATCTAAAAAAGCCATTACAGTTCTGGAACAACATCCTATGGACAGATGAGACAAAGATCAACTTGTACCAGAGTGATGGGAAGAGAAGAGAAGGAAAGGAACTGCTCATGATCCAAAACATACCACCTCATCAGTGAAGCATGGTGGTGGTAGTGTCATGGCGTGGGCATGTATGGCTGCCAATGGAACTGGTTCCCTTGTATTTATTGATGATGTGACTGCTGACAAAAGCAGCAGAATGAATTCTGAAGTATTTCGGCCAATATTATATGCTCATATTCAGTCAAATGCTTCAGAACTCATTGGACAGCGCTTCATAGTGCAGATGGACAATGACCCGAAGCATACTGCAAAAGCAACCAAAGAGTTTTTTAAGGCTAAAAAGTGGAATGTTATCCAATGGCCAAGTCAATCCCCTGACCTGAATATGTTTGAGCGTGCATTTCACTTGATGAAGACAAAACTGAAGGGAAAATGTCCCAAGAACAAGCAGAAACTGAAGACATTTGCAGTAGAGGCCTGGCAGAGCATCACCAGGGATGAAACCCAGCGTCTGGTGATGTCTATGCATTCCAGACTTCAGGCTGTAATTGCCTGCAAAGGATTTGCAACAAAGTATTAAAAAGTGAAAGTTAGATTTAGGATTGTTTAGTTTGTTCCATTACTTTTGGCCCCTTAAAAAGTGGGAGTCACATATAGAAACCGTTGTAATTCTTACACCGTTCACCTGATTTGGATGTAATTACCCTCAAATTAAATCTGAAAGTCTGCAGTTAAAGCACATCTTGTTTGTTTCATTTCAAAGCCATTGTGGTGGTGAATAGAGGACAAAATATGAAAATTCTGTCAATGTCCCAATATTTATGGACCTGACTGTAAGAAATGAATTGGGTATGTGGGCAGATGAGTTAATAGAAACCTTTATAGGAATGCGAGTAAGAAAATATATATGTAAGTGTCAGCCCAATTGTTTATGAAGCACAAGAAAGTAAAAAATACTCACCCATAAAGTCAGAAATCACATATATGCATAAAGTGGTTGAATTCTATTTTAATATGGAATGTTATACATTGGTTTAATATTAATACAGCGCTGGTTTCTCTCATATACTTGTTCCATGCATTTTTGAGTCGTCAGGAGTGTACTCCTCTCAGGGTTTACCAGCTGTTGTTAATTTCAAAGAGGCACAGGGTTAAAGGCTCTTGTTCATTCTAATATGAAAATTATGTTTATCTATGATGAAAGAGGAATTTAATGTCATTATTTATGTCACATCAAAAGAAGGGATATAATTGGAGAAAGTAAAAAATTGCACTATGGTGCATTGTGAACACAAAAAGAAGAAAAAGTTATTTCTTAATGGGGCACTCATGGATCAGGACTATATAATATGACAGTTAGTTGTCAACTGAATTGGAGAAACACTCATAAGTACTAAAATATAACTTTTATTATTCCTAACTAAAATTGCAATTCATGAAATATGAAGAAATTAACATAAATCAAATAAAATTGTGTGACCACTACTAGTTTGCTGTGGTATTTATTTATCTGTATATAAAAATCAAAATCAGTGGCTTATTATGCGTATAAAGGATGGGTGTCTATAGAATAAGGGACATATAGCACTTCTCATTCATTCAAATTTATAAGAAATGTGTATCTCCCAAGGGCCCTATTGTCTGACCTGAACATTGGACTCTGGGCCTGATTCAGACCCGCTCGCGAGCACTCGCAAGTGGGTTGATGTTGCCCAAGTGCACATGCGCACGACGGAGGCGACTCCTCGTGCGCATGCCAAACCGTCGTTATGGGTCTCGCACCAAAGGGGGCATGCTGTCGATGGTGATTGACAGCACGCCCCCTTTGGTGGGTGTGCCAGGGGCGTGGCTGCCCAGACGGAGGCGTTCCCATGGGAATGACTACCGTCTGGGGCCGACCCCACTGACATCACTAGTGATGTCAGTGGGAGTGCTTTTGACTCTGATAGAGCCAAAAGCACTCCGGGGCTTGCGGCAGCGAGACCCTACCGCAGGGTCTCGTTGCAAGCCCGATGGTCGCGATGGTCTTGACCATCGCGACCATAATTTTGGCCGCTCGCTATAGCTGTGGGTGGTCACCCACAGCTATGCGAGCGGCCAGGAGGCCGCTCCAAAAAGGAGCAGGGACGGCCCTGATTCAGAGCGAGCGCTCTGTCAGAGCATCTGGCTCTGAATCAGGGCCTCTATTAGCATGTAGACACCTATATATCTTTAAGTCACTTTGTCTCAAAGACAGAGAATTGTTAATAAATCTCTTTAATAATTGAAGTAATAATAGAACCAATATAATCACCAGTGGTTATCTATCTGATGACACAGTCATAACTGTAAGAATTCCCATACACTGTGTATATATAGCATCAATTATGATTTTTACAGAATCCCATGTACATGGTAAGTTTGGACATGTGTTAGTAGCCAATGCCCCTTTTCCTGCTATTATATCTTATAGGGTTGGAAAATGTTAGGAGCATCCTACATAATCATAAATTATTTTTGTCAGGTAATAAACTCTTGCTTTCGCTAAGAGAAATATTAACTCACTGGTCTGCTGTGGGTTAATGCATTACAGCTACCACTAGTTCAAATGTAACCTGTTATTCACTGTAATATTTCCACATACTGGTAGAGACAAGGGGCTAGATATGTAAATATACGTAAAAATATTATGCATTAGAGACAGGCAGTATTGATCTCCCTTGGTAGTTTTAACAGGCTAAATAGATAACCCAGCTTTATGTATCTCATGGTGTCCCTGATACACAGATCAAGAAACAATGTATCTTGTAATCTATTAATCCCCTGATTACTCGAGGTCACATGTGCCTAATAACAGTGTCCCAGCATCTAGCAGACACCCTCAATGTGCATATTTGTCAAATAATCACAGTGTTTCAACACATATATAAAGGCAAAGCACACGCTGGGTAGTGTGTGCCACCTGTCTCCTGATGTACATTTTGCTTCTACTGCTTATTCATAGGATATTTACATATCTAGCCCTTAGGACCTCATTCAGAGTCGGTCATAGCGGACGCATGGTTGTACGGGCTATGGCCGCAAAATCCGATCGTACGGCTGGTCGATCGTAAACAAAGTGACGCCCATTCATTAGCACTGCACCTCCTCTAGCTACCAACTGATCTGATTGAACGAACGAGACAGTTGTAGTCAGGCGCTGTCAGTCACTGTATGCTAATTATGTTGTGATGATTGCGGACGTATGTGTTGTATTGATGGTCACATGTCATGTTTACATGGACTATCGAACAGCTTGTTATTAGCTTGTTGTCAATTATCTAATTAAGAGTGTTTAACTCTTGCTGTTCTTTTTATTCAGTTTTTTTAATGTGTCAATAAACTTTATTGTTTTTTTTGGTGGTGTTTTCCCCGTTCTCTTTTTTTTTTTCAAATTCCAAAACAAAGTAATGTTTATTATCTGTGAATGTACTGTTGCTAATTGTGTAAACTTTAAAAATGCATGTGCATTTTGCATTAGGATCATTTGCACTCTTATGTTTGCAATTGCACACTGCGTGTTTTAACCAATCAAATCTGACCTTATTTTTCGGGTCACATGATTAAAGGATTGTCCAATAGTGTTTTTTTTTTGGAAACTGAGTAAATATTTTAGCCAATCATCTTTATTTTACCCATGTATATTTCATGTTTTCTGTAAAATCGGCCATTGCCATCATGAGAGCCGCGGCCTTTACCCAGCGGGAATTGAGCATCCTGGTCAACATTTTGGACAGGCGGCTTACAAATGCCCAGCCTCCCATTTCCTATTGCTTATAGCGTGCGGCCTATGTGGAGGTGAGGAGAGCCCTTCGCCGCACTGGATTTCAGCGCAATATAGTGCAACTAGAGAGGTGCTGGTCCGATTTGCGCCGCTGGTCACCAGTCCTTTTGGCTAATTTGCTGGCGCGATTACGCAGACGTAAGTATGCATTTGTATGAATGTTAAAATTAGTGGGCTGTTAAAAATGTCTGTTCCTTTTCCAATTCTTTTCTTAAATGTAAACAAACTATGTTGTCCCTATTGTCCTGAATGTGTAAAGCGTACTTGTATTGTGTAGCTGAAAGTGAAAACTAAACTTAGATTTTTTAAATATCTTTAAATTTGAGAAACACAGCGGAGACAGAGAAGGGCCTGCTGATTTGGCCGCAATGCAGGTCCCAACCTGCATCCCTCCCCCTCACCTTCCCCATCCGCTCAACCCAGCCCTCCCCACCACCATACTCCTCCAGTAACCCTCCATCTTCCAAAGCTCCCCTAGTATTCCTCCCTCCCCTGCCCACTCATCCCAAATCACCACTCCCGTGGCCGAGTCCTCAACCCAAATATCCCCTCCCTTGGATTTTTTCAACTCCATTTCCCCATCCACCATTCCACCAACTACAACTTTCTCCCCATCTGCATCTACAGCACCATCTCCATCGGGTGCTTCGTTGCCATGCTCTGATGGTATGTGTTTTTTAATATATTTTTTTTTGTGGAGTGTTGTTGTTATCCATGTTTTTTTTTAATATTTTGGCTGTGTGCTTGTTTTAATTTTTACAGTATGGGTGTCATAATCATTGCGCAGTAATCCTGTTACTCAATATGTTGTGGTTATGTTTTGTGCCTGAGCCCTTTTTTTTTGGATGCCCAAAAATGTATGCCTTTTGGGGTTTACAAAATGCTTTTTATTTGGTGTAAAAATTGATTGCATTTGTATTTGTATTTTAGATTTAAATAAAACATGTCACAGAACTTGGGAAGGTGATAGGAACCAGACTAACCTTGTTAATGTTGTGTACACTGTGTTTAAAATGTACTAAGATGTAACTTCATTAGGAAAAGTGATGTTAGCCATAGCAAACAAACACATTGTAGTTTTGGATTATCAAAAACATTCTAGAAGTGAATATGTGCAGTGTGTGTTAAGGATATGGCCAACATGACTTAAGAATACACCTCCCAGTTGTTTATAAATCATCCTAGAGTATTTTTGGTTATGCCACATAGTTAGGGTTTCAAAGTGTTTTTACACCATAAAAGTTTCTACATAATAATAATGTTGTGTGGAGTAAACTTTAGAACACACTCTAACATCATTGTGTCTACCCACTGTTTGGGACATTGCATAATGTTTAATGTTAAAATGTGGGTCATTTTTTAGATGTTTTTAACCTACAAATAAATTTTTCTGTCCACAGATCTAACCAACATACTTGTGCAAATTTGTAAGGAGCTAAGAACAACTGGCCATCTATTGGAGGCCTACTGCTGCCTACAGCAGATTGTGGGGAGTCTGGAGCATTTTTAGTTTTTTTTTCTATTTGTACATTTTCAAATTTTGATATTTCCAGTAAAGTTTTTGTTCGAAAAACATTTGTCCTCTTTTTTCTTAAAAATTAAATGGTGTAATTCTGCATTTCAAATACTTTGTGAACAAAGCTGGGTGCCTTTCCATAGTGTAACTAATACAAAAATGTTCATGTAAACCTTAAGATCATTTGCAGTAATGTTTTTTATTTTTTTTGTTTGGGGCTGCCCTACATTATCCACCTCAAAATGGGTTTCAAAATACATTTACACCAAACCGTTTTTTTTTGTAAAACATTTATTAAATAACAAACATGTTGCCAACATGCTTTTAATTGTAAAAAGCATTTCATCACAGAATCACACAAAAAATGAGCTCAGGGTTTTCAAAAATAAAATATCTTGCTTAGTCAGACATAAACAACAAAAGCAAAACTCAAACATAATATTTCTTTTTTAACAGATAAAATTACAAAAAATAATCCAAATTAACTAAACATGTGGTTGTATATCCGGAAATATTATGTTAGTTGTCCAAAAACAGTATGCCAATGGGTTCCATTAGTTTTTCAGTTTCGGAAAGTGTTGTGATTTTTGTTAAAAAAAAATTAGGTTCACCTTAAAATACATTTGCTCTAACTGTAAAATTAAAAATAAAGTTAAAAATTATTACCTAAAAAATCTTGAAACCACAGAATCGCGTCTGGGCCCCCCCAACAGTATCACAACACCTTCCTCCGGGGGGCCATTCTCTGGCAAGGCATCCTCTGGCTGCATGGGTACTTGACTCCTTATTGCAATGTTGTGTAAAATCCCACACAGGACCACAATGCGAGAAACCATATCTGGCAAGTACATGAGTGCACCACCAGAGTGATGGAGACACCGGAACAGGTCCTTTAAAAGGCCAATACAGCACTCCACCACCTACCTGGTGGCAGTAAACATGGCATTATATTGAGTTTGTGGCCCTGGTGGGGGAATCAAGTAAGGAGTCAGCAGCCAGGGCATGCAAGGTTATCCACTGTCACCTGATGGAAATGGGACACCAAAAGATCCATAAATTGTCAATGAAAACATGTTTACACTATTACTATAGCTTCATACTGGATTTATACTTACCAAGAAGCCATGTGTCACCAGCTTGCAGTGTGCTTAATTTTGGCCAAATCCCTGAATGCTGGATCACATATGCATCATGGCTGCAGCCTGGAAATTTGGCATTCAGGGTGAGGATCTGGAGGGAGGCATCACATAGCACCATTACATTTAGCGAATGGAAATGTTTATGGTTCCTATATATTTGTTCCCTGCATGCAGGGGGCTGAAGTGCTATGTGAGTGCCATCCACTACCCCTATGACATGTGGAAAGCCTGCAATCTCAAAAAAATTCTGCTTTACCACATCAAGGGCTTCCGTATCCAAAGGCATACTAATAAAATGTGCTATATGATTGAAGAATGCATCTAGCACACGCCTCAGGATCTGTGAAAATGAGGGCTGGGAGAGGCCACCCACCAGCCCCACAGTGGTTTGGAAGGACCCTGAGGTGCAGAAATGTAACACCGCCAACAACTGTGTAAGTGGTGGGATTGCTGTAGGAATGTTAATCTGACTTTCTAGATCATTCTTTATTATTGAAAGAGTATCTAGGATAATATTTGGAGGCAGGCGATAAGTGGTTACAACTACATCGTCATGCATTCCAAAAAGGGTGACACGTGTTCTATATATCTTGGCCCTTGCATGTCTCCTATGCCTATGCCCAGGAGGAGGCTGAGGAAGGTTGGTGGGGGGCAACATGGCCACTATTAGCTGGCCCACATCGCTTTGTAAAGTTAGAATTTTAAAAAAAAAAGTGTTTTTGAGAAAGAATTTTCAATATTTTTCCAAAAATACTTAGCTTAGTAATAATGGTGCATATTCTTACTGGGTCGGGCTGTGCCATCTTTGGGAACCCCTACAGGTGTTGTTTGTGTTTGGGTTTTTATTTTATGGAAGAAAAAGAAAATAATATTTTTAAAAAAACACACCACTATTACCAGTATTATTGTTAAAACAATCCTTAACTTTGAAATTGGGCAATATTAAAAATTGAAAACATAATTATTGTTATATCAATAAAAAACACAAATGCATTATTAAATGTAAAAAAAACAGCATAAAGCACTTCATTATTAAATACAAGAAACTTTTAGGTTGGTAATAGTAGACACTTACCTGAAACCAGTACAAACTGGACTGTTAAACCCCTAAAACAAAACAAAAGAACATGACAATAATTGTTTGAATAATATCCTTTTTATGTTTTTAAATTCCAAAAAATAAACAAAAAGCTTGCAGTAGGCTGGCACACTTACTGGAGTCTGCAAAGAACGTTGTTATTTTGTTCCACAAAAAACACGGCCACCCAAACACACAAAGTAACCGGGTTTGTGAAATGTATGGACAAACAAAAAATATAAAAAAAAACAGCCCGCCAAAAAAAAACAAAAAAACCCCACCACCCAAAAAAAACAAAAAAAACCCCACCACCCAAAAAAAAAAACCCACCACCCAAAAAACAAACAAAAAAACCCCCACCATCCAAAAAAAAAAAAAAGGAACACCCAAAAAAAACCAATAAAAAACCCACCACCCAAAAAAAAACAAAAAACAAACAAACAAAAAAAATACCACTCAAACAACACACACAAGCACCACTCAAAAAACACACAAGAACCACTCAAAAAACACACACAAGCACCACTCAAAAAACACACACAAGCACCACTCAAACAACACACACAAACACCACTCAAACAACACACAAGCACCACTCAAACAACTCCAAACACTGTAAACACTAGCAATCCCTTCCTGCACCACAAATCACTCCAACTACAACCCACAAGTAAGGGAACATTTGGCTTTACCTTAAATAAGGCCAAAAAAACACAATGATTGAATAATGCAGGCAAGGTGTGCATTGTACATAAGCAAATAGGGATGCATGGGTAACCAATCCAGGGATGCGCTCACATCTCTCCCAACCCATGCAGTGATTATAGAATGCAGTCAAGGTGTGCATTGTACGTAGGCAAATAGGGATGCACGAGTAACCAATCCAGGGATGCGCTCACATCTCGCCCAACCCACGCAGTGATTACGGAATGCAGGCAAGGTGTGCATTATACGTAGGCAAATAGGGATGCACGGGTAACCAATCCAGGGATGCACTGACATCTCGCCCAACCCACGTAGTGATTACAGAATGCAAGCAAGGTGTGCATTGTACATAGGCAAATAGGGATGCACGGGTAACCAATCCAGGGATGCGCTCACATCTATAAAAAAAGTCTGCACAAGCAGTATTCTTCATGCTCTCTCACATATTTGAAAAATGTCAAGCGAGGAGCATGGTGGGCAGAGGACAAATGAGGCAGGTAAGTGTTAAACACATTTTTTAAAAAACACAACAGTTCATATCTTCCACAAATGCATTTTTTAAATTAACAAAATTAAAAAATATTGTAGGTGCTGGGAATCCACTACCACCACTAGAGGAGGTCGAGGCGGGGCCAAGCAGGCCATGGCCCAGAAATCCACAGTTTTTAAGGCAAGAGCTTGAGACATTGGTGACCATGACAATGGATAACCTTGTCCATGCCCCAAGAAATATGGGGGCTGGAGCCAAAGACAGGATTTGGGAGGAGATATCCAGGGCTGTTAATGCTGTGGGGATAACCCACAGAACCATGAAAGTCGTCAAAAAAAGGTAAAAAAATGATATTGTGAGTGTACTGAAGTCAAATGCTAGATCTTAATTAAATAAACTATCCCTTAAAAAATGCCAAATCACATTGTCAGATGGACTGATTTCAAATACCATCTGAAGAGGAAGCTACAGAGTAGGGAGGACCATGCTGCGGGGACAGGTGGTGGTCCCATCCCTGAGGAGCTGACCTTGACGAGGTTGGAGACGTTGGCTCAGGGATGTGTGATGGAAGAGGAGATAGTCGGCATGTCCACTATGGACACTGACATGGCCGACTTCAATGCTCCACATGTGCAAGAATGTAAATATTTTTTGGACTCAAAAAAGTATAAAGCTAAAACATGTATGCGTTTTTTTTTCTTCAAAAAAATACAAATGTTTTTTTTTTTTTTTACAGACTCAGAGGAGGTAGTGCCTGCTCCTGAGGTCAGGTCTGGGTCCAGCATAGATGGAGACTCTGCAGGGGAGGATCCAAGTACTCCATCTGGGGACCCTGTGGAGTCTACTCCAGGGCAACCATCGGACCAAGCAGTGCCTCTCCTCACCAGGTTGGTCTCCCAAACTCAGGAGAACAGATGTGTTCTTCTGAGGATGGAGACCACTCTGGTGAGGGTGGCGGTGGCCCTGGAGACCATTGCTGGGGCCATAGATCATTGGGCCAATACCCAGGAGCAGGCAAACCCACCTGCCATGATGGAGTGAGACTCCCTTCCTCCCAGGACCACCAACTCTGGCAGCCCAACAGCAAGTATGGAGAGCCCTATACCTAGGCCTGAGGAAATACCATCTAACTCTGGCCAGGCCAGTCGGCGGGTTACACGCCAGTCGGCTGTCTGTAGCTTACCTCTTCCTCTAAGCCGGCCCAAACGACGCAAGTAGCCCTGGATATCTCCTCCCTCACCTCTTGTCCAGTCCCCATAATTCTTGTCACCAATGTCTCAAGCACTTTTTTTTATAATTTTTTTTTAGAATTGTGTTTTTTATTTTTTATTTTTATTTATAGGCAAATGTTGCCCTAACAATTGTAACTAAAATTGTGATTAAAGGCTAATTTCCTAAAAATAAAAATTTTTATTAACAAAATGTCTAAATTTAACTATATCAATGTATACATGGTTTAAAAAGTATGGTATCTGAAAAGTCTGCTACGCAAAACATATACAAAAAACAGAGTTGCAGATGCCCTATGCAATCATTACTGTATACATTTAAATTTATAATATAGAATTTCAGAGGTAGTTTGCATATCAATGGCCACTGATACGGGCCTGCCCACCAGCATCAAGGTGGGCAGGCCCGTATCATTGTGCCCTGCATCCCAGATGTGAACCCCAGAGTGTTAGGGACCTGCTCAATGAGGTGACCTTGACGCTGGTGGGCAGGCCCGTATCAGTGGCCATTGATATGCAAACTACCTCTGAAATTCTATATTATAAATTTAAATTTATACAGTAATGATCGCATAGTGCATCTGCAACTCTGTTTTTTGTATATGCCACTTTGAAATCTCAGCATGATGGCACCTTTCATTACTATTAGGGTGTGCAGTCTAGAGCCCTTCCTTATGCTACGCAAAACACAATGCTATATGTTTTAAAAAAGGGCCTCAAAAAATAAGTTTAGAAAGCATAAATAAACAGTTGTGTTATGAATTCCCTAATGCACACGCAAGTGAAATCATTTACAAGTTAATTAGCAGAGTTAATCTTAGCTGCTTGGTTTGTGTGGTTCCAATTAGAAACATCACTAGTAACATCGGATTAACGATTGTACTGTTGTGGCTTACAGACGCTTCTTGCCTACCTTAGCCTGGACGATCATCCTGTTCGTAGAGAGACGTTGCTATGCATCCGCAATTCATGGTCATATGAAGCAGATAATTTATGCACTAAAACGCCTGGAAACACTGAAGCACGCCTCCGTTTGCAGACCACCACCCACGTATACACCCACAAACAGACTTTCCTGTCAATCAACTTTCGCAAGCCACTTCCGTTTCGGAAGCCCTACGACCGACAGTATTTTGCATTGGTAGAGCTCGTACGCACATGCGCACAGCTAGCCATGCGCAGGCGCAGAAAGTAAAACATTGGATGCGTACGACCATGTGGCCGCTACGACCGACTCTGAATGAGGTCCTTAGTCTCTACCAGTATGTGGAAATATTACAGTGAATAACAGGTTACATTTGAACTAGTGTTAGCTGTAATGCATTAACCCACAGCAGACCAGTGAGTTAATATTTCTCTTAGCAAGAGTTTATTACCTGACAAAAATAATTTATGATTATGTAAGACGCTCCTAACATTTTCTAACCCTATAAGATATAATAGCAGGAAAAGGGGCATTGGCTACTATAATATGTCCAAACTTATTGTATACATGGGAATCTGTAAAATTCCTAATTGATGCTATAGATACGCAGTATGGGAATTATTACAGTGGTGAGAGTGTCATCAGATAGATAACCACTGGTGATTATTTTGGTTCTATTAATACTTCCATTATTAAAGAGATTTATTAACAATACTCTATCCTTGAGACAAGGTGACTTAAAGATATATAGGTATCTACATGCTAATAGAGTGGCACCCTTCATTATTGGTTTAAAAGCATGGAGTATGGTAATGTATATGCACACTGTATTAGGCACAATTCTAGGTAAGTCCTACAAGTTATATACTGTAGTGCAATTTTGGTTCATATTTGTGGCTTGGGTCCCCCTGGATTGCGTTGGTTGGTCTGTCTCAGGGCACTGCAGAATAACACATTTTCCTTTATAACACATTTTAACCCTTCACTGTGTGTCTAATACATATGTACTTCACTTTTTTATTTTCATTCTTTATATGCAGCAGCAGCTGCTCCTAACTATCTCTTTACACTGCACTTTTCTTACTATGGTGGTGCCCTGGGGCAGCTTAGCCTGGCCAGTTTTTGGGGGTCCTTCACTCTGGATTTGAACCTTAGTATGTTAGGGACCTACCCGAAAGAGGTTACCTGGATATGGTGGGTAGGCCCATAAGCTTGGCCATGATTATGCTAAAAACCTCTATTGATTGCAAGATTTTATTGCATTTATATATATTATTGATGATTTGGAGTTGTGCATCTGAGATATTGTCTGTTTCTGTGCTTGCAATTAGTCTCATCAGATAGCACCTCCCATTGTATATATAGTCAGGTTGTGCAGTCCAGAAATCTTTTCCATATATCATCCATTTAATGTGCTTTGTTGCACATCTGAGGGAAAGGAGACTCCCTCATTCTGGACTGGCACCCTTCATTATTGGTTTAAAAGCATGGAGTATGGTAATGTATATGCACACTGTATTAGGCACAATTCTAGGTAAGTCCTACAAGTTATATACTCTAGTGCAATTTTGGTTCATTTTTGGGGTGTGGGTCCCCCTGGATTGCGTTGGTTGGTCTGTCTCAGGGCACTGCAGTATAACACATTTTCCTTTATAACACATTTTAACCCTTCACTGTGTGTCTAATACATATGTACTTCACTTTTTTATTTTCATTCTTTATATGCAGCAGCAGCTGCTCCTAACTATCTCTTTACACTGCACTTTTCTTACTATGGTGGTGCCCTGGGGCGGCTTAGCCTGGCCCGGTTTTAGGGGGTCCTGCGCTCTGGATTTGAACCTTAGTGTGTTAGGGACCTACCCGAAAGAGGTTACCTGGATATGGTGGGTAGGCCCGTAAGCTTGGCCATGATTATGCTAAAAACCTCTATTGATTGCCAAATTTTACTGCATTTATATATATTATTGATGATTTGGAGTTGTGCACCTGAGATTTTGTCTGTTTCTGTGCCTGTATAAAATTAGTAATACTGCTTCTAGCACAGCAAAAAAAGTTTTTATAACAATTTGTATATAGGGATATGATTTAATCAGACCAAAAAGCACATTTTAGTGTGATATTATTTGCAATAATGTGTACTCTCCTTGAAATACATAACAAATTATACAAACAATATCACCCACAGTTAAGTGGAAAAGTGGAAAGATACAATGATAGACTTTCAAAGATTCACAAACAGAAAAATTTAGTGGAAAGAATTTGTTCCTTTTGTGCAGCACATCCTAATAACACTCTAAGAACAACAGCTAGAGGACAATTTATTATTTCCCCCTATGAAACTTTGTTGGGAATTTGCCTAAAGTTATAGTTTCTTCACAGTTTTACCAAAGCTTATCAAATCATTTGACTGTGAACTATTTTATTGTCACCAGTAATCTGGTAAAGATTAAGCAAATGTGACAGGCAAACAACCATCCAGGAGACATGATCATTCTTTCCAGCCAGGAAACATGGTGATGATAAAAATTTCTGTGATTCGGTAGTCCTTACAGATTGGTGGGAAAGTCCTTATCAAGTGCTCCTTAAGACACCAATAGCTGTGAAAGTTGGGGAAGGATCTACCTGGATTCATGAATCACATTGCAAGAAGGTTATCTGCTTCTAAACAAAAGTTAGCAGAAGATATACATAAAACTTCAAGTTTTTTAATGGACGATGCAGATGAGCTGGGATATTCACATGTCCAACTAATAATGCAGTACATAAGACAGTTACTCAAAGAGGTTCTAGGAATCAATACTAGAGTTTAAAAAATACTTTTTTTTAAAGATATGCTAATTGACCACAAGCCAAATAATGCACATTGGGCAGGTAATGCCTTATAGATTTTGATTGTAAGATTGATGTTTGCTTTGGGTGTCCTACAACAACAATGCATGCCAAAGAGACTGAAAATAATGGTTTATTTGTTGTTGATGAAAAAATTAATAAGAACAAAGAGAAAAGATGAACATTGATGTGCCAAGCAACTAAAAACTAAAAACATTAAATAGTGTATGATTTAAGAACATAATTTTTTATGAAGCAAGAGAGAGTCGCAGAAGGAAAATTATGAAAATATTCTTACTGGTAACTCAGTCCTAGAAATGCATGATAAAGTTTCAAAGGAATTGAACAAGATTTAAGGAGCCCATCATCTGTGACTGATATGTGCAATTTCCTGATCCTCTGAAGCCTGGGTTGGGTCATCAGGGAAATCTAACATGTTGGATTTAGCTGATTTGCCAATCCCGACCAAAAAATGTTCAGGATTGGCAAATCGTGGAATATTAACATGCAGAAATTCCCTGATTTCCCAGATCGTTGATCCTTGATGGTTTTGAATGGCAGATCAGCACCGAGTGATCGTGGAATTGCAGCACTGATATATGTCTTGCATTATTGTTGTAGTTGTATAGATTTCCCCCTAAATCTCAAGATCATTAAATCCAATAAACACTGTAGATGCTCTGATATTTGATTGGGCATGTCTTGAGTTTAGTTTTGCACCAAATGGTTGTGTTAGACAAAAAACAATAGTTTATTCCACCTCATTGAGCAAATGCTGCAAAATCCATAATCTAGATGATTTTGTATGTAACAATGGGTTATCTCCATTTTGTTCACATTTCTATAATGTATATTGTTAATCTGAGGGAATTGAAAATGCCTTACTTTTTATTTAATATCCATTGACAACTAGCCCCTTTTGAATGAATAGGGCTTTAATTCTATTTGGTTCTAATTTAATGTACCGCCACCTTTCCTTTCCTGCAATACTGCTAACAAGCTTCAGAATTTATTTTCCTAGGTCCACAAGATCAGAGGATTTAACATTGCATATGTGAAAGACACTGAAGTTTATTTCTTTCTCCTTACGAGTGTGCACACTCTCAATAATCATGAGAACATGGCTATTGCAGTTACCCACAGACCTATGGAGGATAAGAAATTAGTTATACATTTACTTCAGAATGATTAATATATTACAGCTGGCCTGGACAGTATATAATTATTACCACTGGTCAATAGCCAATTATAACTACCTTTGGCTGATCAGGTGTGAACAATAGTCATAATATTTTTTTACTTCAGTTGCCCTTTGGAGATAAAGCATTTTATCTACCTCTCATTTTGTTGATGTTTTCTCTAGTTCCCAACTAAGAAGGCACCTATCAGAAGTATATTATTATTTGTAGTAGCTGTGGCCATTTTTTAAATGTTATTATACTTTTTAGGTACACACCAACTGCAGTGGGGGTCCGTACCTTACACTAATGATATATTTTTCTCTGAGTGGTTATAGCATTGGGTTTTTAGTCATTGGGTTAAATGTGTAATATATATGATTTTATATAATTGAAATGTCTTATCTTGTATTTGATATATCCAGTTTTACTTTTGTGGTTATTAACCTAAGTTTTGGTACTCTGAGCACTGCATCCTGCCTATCTCTTCTTGTGTATACTGTAGTGTGGAGGACACAGCCTCAAAGCAGAAGCAACAGCATAGAATACCAATAACATTTTTGATCTAAAATTAGTTCATTGTATAAATGTATTTTTTACTTAGCGCTACAATACCCAATTTTCTGCTAGTTGGGGAATTACTGAAATTACATTCAGGTTACATTAAGAGGTACAATTGCAAATGAGCAAACTTGCTGCTAATCCTTTGCATGTAGCTAAAGTAAATTTTAAATAATTTGTCTCTAAATAATCCCAAACAAAAGAAGATGCATTCAATAAAAACAGATTAGAAGAAGGAACAATACATGATGCAAATTAGTGAAATACCTTCCCTTGTAAGAGTCTTTCATCAACACAGTAAAATTATAGTCAATTACTATTAGACTATTTAACATACTGTATATTTCATGACTGTAACAGAAATCATTCAAAATTACAAACATTTATAAAATAACTATTAAAAACTTATTGCTGATAGATAATGTCTGCAGTTGGAGGCTATAACTAATTAGTATTTCTGACACATTCCACATATTGCTTTTTCAGGAGGATTAATAGTTCCTGCAGAGGCTACACTGTTTATAAATGTATAATTTTTCAATAGAAGTACATGATTATTACCTGGAAGTCAGAAGGCTCCACAATAGTAGATGTCATAAGAAATCAATAGCATTCTAAAGACCGCCATACATGGTGCATTTCAAAGTTGGCAAAATGTGTTGTACGATTGCCCTTGAAATTTTTCATAAGATGTGGTCAAATGGTGTATGATTGATCATTACGATCATAGGATAAGATGCATAAAAGTGTATCACATTGTACTCAAAATATCATAGATCTCTCTACAAAACCATGTGAACTGCGATCCAACTAGAGGATGGCGGGGACATGCATCGGGGTCGCAGAACACACAAAAAACACCTATTTTCATATGATTGGTCTGTACAACTCATCAAAACTGTCCATATTGGGTAAAAAGATCATACCATGTATGGGCACCATTAGTTGAATTAGCTGCCTCCATTCTACCAAGGCTCCTACAATGATGTAGGACACTGTGCCATATTTTATTTTGCTAAAAGCATTCATAAAATTGTATACACTGTGGTAAATCAGAGCATGATGACACAACAAAAATGAATGGGAAAAAAATATTAGCAAAGTGAATTGTATCAAAATATAAAGGGACAAATTCTAAAAAATAAAATTCCTACTAATGCTTGGTTGTTTTGTTAAACTGGGGATAAGTTAGGTGTAACATATTTATAAAATGCACCTTTTTAGTAGTTGCAATTTAAACTTTGAACTTCACCAGTGCAAATGCATTAACAAGTGTCATGGCCAAATAGATATTACCTCGGCAATTATCTGCTAAGGTCTGTTCCATCCTTGACATGCATGTGCAGTGGGAGCTGGGGTGTGCCCAAGCATGAAAGGAGGAGGACCTGCCAGGAGGTAAATGTTCAGAGGTGGGAGGAAGATGATGCAAGGGGATGGGGGGCCAATGGACAGGATGGGGCAGAGAGGGGGCGAAGCACCAAGTGGGTGGAGTGGAGCAGCAGGGATGGGACAAAGAATGGCAGTAGACAGAGGAGGGAGGAGCAATAGGGGCAGGGGTTGGATGGGTCTGGGATTGGATGAACCATGGTCCCTTTGCTAGTAACATATATATATTTTACTATGAATTTACAGCTCTTTATGAAGAATTGTCTAAGTGCAATTCTAACAGTAGCCAGGTTTATGTGTAAATGTAAGCACACAAAGTTCTCTGGTGCTAATGTAGACACTGTGTTGAAATGAGCTTTTTGGAATTAGGGTTAAAAGTTGTAATAAAAGCTTGGGTGATGAATCAAATCATTGCTGAGTTATGCAGAAATATAGGAAATTCCATACACAATTCGATTGTGATGTGAGTGATAATCCATTTTAGAGCCTGCACATGAAAGTCCCCCCAAATTTTTTCTAAATAGCATTTAGACTATATTTAACTGTTGCCATCATTCACTCTCCACTGCATGAAGGAGCGGATAGCAATTTGAGAAATGGATAACAGTGAATATTAAGTGAGAAATGTATTTTATTTTTTATTACATTAAAAAAAATTGTCTATTTTGCCATTTGTATACAATGTGAATCTGTGAAGGTCATTACATTGATTTTATTTACTCAATGTTTATTCAACTGTAAGAAATATTCTATTCGACAATATATGACAATTTTTTTAACTTGGATTTTCATGTAAGGGCTCTAAAATTAATTATCCTTCAAATCACAAATTAATTTTGTCAATACATATTATTCAACCTTTACTGGACATTAACAGACATTTTGTATAT
Source organism: Taudactylus pleione (assembly GCA_031769625.1). Taxonomy (NCBI): domain Eukaryota; kingdom Metazoa; phylum Chordata; class Amphibia; order Anura; family Myobatrachidae; genus Taudactylus; species Taudactylus pleione. Next base: position 3,880,989 of record JAUIMM010000189.1, on the reverse strand, counting down.
TTCTGCATATAAGTAATGATTTGGCTCATCGTTCAAGTTTTTTTTACAACTTTTTAGGCCAAATTCTATGGGCTCAGTTCAACAGAGCATCTATTTCAGTGCCAGAGAATGTTTTGTGTTTATCTGTTTGTTCCAAGGTCACATCAAGAGACCCTATATCTCATTAGCTGTTGATTAAGATACCTCCCCTGAGCGCTTGCCTGACCTATTTGTTTTTGAGTAAGAGTACCTTAAATACCATTAAATAACATTTGCTTGCTTGGACAACTCATATGAACTGACTATAACAGTAGAGTTGAGTAGTAGCCTGTGTTACAAACAAACAAACACCCCACTAAAATGGAAGTACCACTTTCTTACTAACCAGGATTCATTGTGGTGGTGGCAATCTTGGATTGCAGGAAGAAAAATAGCCAGAGCTGCGCACAACCTTTAAACTAAATGGAAGTATGTCAATGAGATATTGAAAAATGTGGAAAATAGGTAAAAGATTAATGTTTAATGATATTACTAATGACAAAGTCCTAAATGCCAAGCTTCTAATCAATCAATATAAATACAAAGTGTATTTTATCATATATCAATGAAGAACCGATGTCCTATTGAGTATAGCATACACATATATGAATCAAATAGTATTGTCCAGCAAATATAGAGAAGTTTAAAAATGGTGTGCAAAAACTTGAAGAATGAAAGAGTCACATATGCCGTGTATCCACCTGTATTCTCCTGTTGATGGTTTGTGAAGAAACTTATGTGAAAGTAACGTCTGAGAAAGATCTAGCAGCATCCCGCTAGTCTTAGTACACAGTACCTTTTTGTCTGTCTGTATGCGCGTTGCCCGGGAGGATTTTATTTTCTGCCAAAAATCCATAAAAACCCAACCAATCCACCAGGAAGACCCATAATTTTGGGGATAGGATCACTAACTTCAAACCTATCACAATATTTAGACTCATTTCTTCAACCATATTATACACAAACAGAAAGCCTATCTCAAAGATACAACACAAATTTTGAACATATTACAACAAATCAATTGGGAAGATGACTATTGGCTAGTCACCACAGACGTGACATCATTGTACTCGATCATAGACCATGAACAAGGGATCAACAGTATCCGTTTCCATTTAGAACAGGACCCCGAATTACCACAACTGCAACTTGAGTTAATTTTACAGAGTATAGAATATATCTTAAAACACAATTATGTATGGTATGATAATAAATTATTTTTACAAACCACTGGCACAGCCATGGGCATGGAGTTTGCCCCAAGTTACGCCAACCTATTCATGAGTTAGTGGGAGGAACAACACATCTGGAAGGATCAGGAACTTGGGGCAAACCTCGTGCTCTGGAAACGCTACATAGATGATGTAATATTCATATGGAAGGGCAATGAAGAAACCCTCAACAAGTTCTTAACCAGTATTAACATAAATTCAAACAACTTAATCTTTACAGCCAATTATAGTAAAACTGAGGTAGTATTCTTGGACCTTAATATCTTCATAAAAGACAAACAGATACATACAAACACCCATAAAAAAACAGTAGATGTGAATAGTTTTATTCTCTCAACTAGTTGGCACCATCCAAACTGTCTAAATGCAATACCAAAAGGCAAATTCTTATGTCTCTGTTTTTGCACACCAAAAACAGATTTTTCTGAACAAAGTAAAGAGCTTTCCATACAATTTAAGAATAAAAGATATCCTGACACCCTGATACAACAATCACTAGAATTAGTAAAACAAAGGAACAGAGATGATCTACTGAGTTGCACAGATTCAAAATCTAACAAAACATATAATGAAGAAGTTCGCTTCATTACACAATATTCAAAACAAAGTAAACAATTGGAAAAAATATTACAGAAACATTGGAACATACTGCAGGAAGATGACTTGCTGGCAGGTTATATATCCAACAAACCAAAAATAACCTATAGGAAGGCACCAGACCCGTGGTCAAAACTAGTCAAAAATCACAATCCACCAATAAAAGCGTAACAAACCACTTTATGCAAAGTACAAGTACAGTATATGCCAAAGACAGAGAAGTGCCTGTAGCTAATGATGATAATGGCTCCAACTCAGAAGGTCAATCAGTTCATTTAACAGTCAGTCCAATGCTGAAAAGCAAAAAAATCCACTTTAAAGTTCATATGGTCTTCTGTCTCAAGCTTAATCCTCTACACCTCACCCTCATCACCTCTGAACATATACACATATGCACAGCATCAATTTCATCATAGCTTCTATTATACATAATATATAGATAAGACTCCTTGACAAAGGGGAGTTAGCTCCCCGAAACATGTTGAAGCCGTGGCCACCATCCTGCTGAGAGGACTGTGATATTCCGGGTAGATGCTCTAAGGACGGGATGGATGCCGCCCTCCCTGTGATCTGCAGCACAGAGTCGGATGTCTGTTTATATCAATCCCCAGCTGTCTTAGGAGCATTTCTGCCTTCCTCGGTTATGTTTTACTATCATTTTTTATAAGGAAGACTTTAATACCTTTTCACCTTTATTATTGCTAATATTATTAATAAATTATTTGTTTTACTGAATGTCTGTGTTCTGAAGATTCTGGGTTATCCACCTTCAGAAGAAAAAAGATACCTTGATGTAAATTTGAGATTGAAAGATTATGTAAGTGTCTCTCCATAAGGCTTATCACACATGCTATTTGGGACTGTTGTTTGATGTGGAGTTTACAAGATACCTTTACATGTATGTGTGTGAGAAATTTAATGTAAGTTTTTATTGACACCCATATAAGGAGAGGAATAATAGGAAGAAAATAAGAGTAAAGAAGAAAAAAAGATACCTTTATATGCATGCGGGTAAAAAACATAATGTAAGTTTTGGACTGTTTGTAAAAAAACAGAGCAGGTTTTAAGGATCTGTAGACATCCAACCTTTCTTCTAATTTCAATGAAGCACTGTTTTTTGGCTTTTACATTCTTTTATATAGATGAGATGTTACTCACCAAAAAGGTTTCACTGCGTTCGCTTAAAAAAGTGTAGCTGATATCCATGCTCTGTATGTGTAGGCATGTATTGTGTGGTTTATTTAGAGAATATTTATTGAGTATCTAAAACACTTTTATTTACAATGGATTTAAATTAATATACAAATTACACCTCCAAGGAGCGGTGACTTTTCTCTCACAAAAATATGTCAGCTTGGCAGCTCCTGGCATGTAGGCTGACCTGCATTCTACAGACTTCTTAATCAAACCTTGCAAAGTGTTAATGTCTTTAGTGGCTTCACCAGGGGGTGTGTTGATTTTCCTTAGCCTGTGCCATTCTATATAGTCAGATAATGGTTGAAGAATCTTCAAAGGATTCCACAGAAAGAAGCATTAATGGAGAGTTACAAGGATTACATCATGGCTGGAAAAAATCCATATGATTGCAAACAATGTGCACAAAATATGGCAAGATACTAAAGAAAAGTGGCAGAATGTCTTGTAGCCTGATGAGAGTAAAGTTACATTTTGGTCTAACTACCAAGTGGTTTTGTAAAGCATAAATCAAGCATAATTCACTCTTTGTGAAATACTTTTTAGTGGCAGAGATTGACAATCTTGGAATCAGTGGAGAGTCAATATATTACTATATTGACTCTCTGTCAAAAAGCTAAGAGAGAGAAAGTTTATCTTTCAACATGAAATATATTCAAATCACACTGAGGGGTACATTTTCTAAGATTCGTGTTGGTCCGAGATTGCAATCTTGGGTGAAAATATAGTTTTTCAGCAACACGGAAATTTACTATTCATGAATTTGGATGTGGTGGTATTTTTCATATATTTCAGGAGTACACGGAAATTTACCATTACATGTGTTGTTCAAATTGTCCGATGTTAAATTGGGAGCTAAATAAAACTTTCAAGTAGAACAGCTTTTGGCCAGCATGTTCAACATGTGGAACCACTTTAGAACACTCTGCACACAATTATGATGCCTATAAAAGGGGTCAAACCAGCTGCATATTTTCCTCTGATTACATCATGACTGACTTTAGCACCATGTGTTTGATGTAGGGTGCTGTGGGATTTCTGAGACTCTAGTACCAGACTGAAAGGACCCAGGAGCAAGCAATTGAGCAAGGTCAGCAGGTTTTGCAGGTACCACAGAATCTGCGCGCAGCCCCTGATTTTTTTAGAGGGCATTTGAATCTAAATGCATTTGTTGATGCTGAGGTTATACAGATGTTCCGGCTCAATCGTACCAACTTACTCCATCTGTATGACCTTGTCAAACTTGATCTAGACCCTGAGACAGAATGCTCATGCTCTGTCTCAGGCCTGCATAAACTCCTGGCTGTGTTGCACTTTCTGGCTACTGGAAATTTTCAGTCTGTCACTAGTAGAGTAATAGGGATCTCACAGTCCACCTTTTCACGGTACCTGACCCAGATACTATGCATTGCAGCCTTTGATTGCTGACATTATCTGTTTCCCTATGTAGGAGTCTCAGTGGCATGCAGTCAGGGTAGCCTTTTATTGTATTGCCAGCATGCAAAGTGCTGGGTGTGATTGACTGCACACACATTGGGCTGAGACCACCTAGGGTGCATGCGCATATATTTGAATAGGCACCAACTAATGTGCAGGTGGTTTGTGATGCAAGCATGAAAGCAATGACCATTGTGGTGGGTTACCATGGGGCATGTCAGTCCTTCATGATAAATTTGAGGCCGGGGAAATGCGGAGAGTTGGCTACTGGGTCTGTTGTTGTTTTTAATTTGCTTTTTACAATCACTCTACATGTATGTATTTTATTTAATGTTTTTTGTTTTATTTTTAAAGGGGACTCAGGGTATGGCTGTTGCTCCTGGCTACTGACTCCTTTTTTGCTTCCTGAATCCCCTGCTGGGCTCAATTATAATGAAGCACATAAGGCCACTAGAGCAGTGATAGACAGATTTTTTGGGCTACTAAAAAGTAGGTTCCGCTGTTTGGACAGTTCTGGAGGCATTTTGCTTTATAATCCATCTAAAACCTAGGATATTGTGCTCAGCTGCTCTCTTTTACATCTGTGTTTGCATCAACAACAGACACATGATTATGTAAGAGAAGTGAGCAAGCAGAGGATTTGGATTTTTGGGAACAGCCTCAGGGAGACAGTTAAGGCAGAACCAGCAACATTTTGCACGTAAATTTATTTTTTCAAATTATTTTATTAATTGTATCAATTATTAATTGTTACAGTTTTAAAAAATGGATGCTGACCATTTCAAATGTCTTAGTTTTTAGATTTTTAAAAATATCACCTTCTAGAAACACAAAATTAAACAATTTTTGTTTGCTGGGGGCGTGTTCTTTCTTTAAAATTGCAAAATACTGTACCCACCTTTTGTTTTGGTCATGAAACTTGCAGTAATAGTACAACAACCAAATTACCTTAAAGTGTTTATAAAGGAAAGACATGAAATTCACAGTGTTTTAAAATGTGTTTATTGACACTTTTATAGAAGGCAGCAAATGAGGCAAGTTTGTTTTTCAAAATGGAATCAGACAACAAACTCAGGCTACCAACTAATGTTTTATCTGCATTTTTTTGCAAAATTACACAAATATACGCATACATATTGGAAAATATAAGGCAGAGGGAAGGTATTACCTCAAAATATCTATTACTATACATCAAATATGCATTTTCAAATGTTGGGGAATTAACAATTTGAATACAACTAGAGAACTTATGTAACAATTATATTAGTCAAGATAATGTGAATAAATGTTTTTTGGATGAAGACATTGCAGTATTCATATTAAACACAGCACACACTATTAAGTGCAGCAGGGATGTTTGCCTATAGGGATACAAGGAAAACCCTTGCCAATGAAATTTTTTCTACTGACACAGATCCTAACTGTGAGGATGAGGATCTTACATCTATCCTCAATAAAATTGAAAAATTCATGCTTAAGGAAAATAGTCTATGGTGGGAAGTTATTTCTTT